>CM022486.1:2679317-2751474 GCA_011952105.1 Coreoperca whiteheadi
CCCTCCCCCCCCCCCTTTGTTTTTTCCCCCCCCCCCCCCCCCCCCATTTGTCACTTTCTATATCTCCCTTAATATCTCTTGCTTGCCACATTCCTGCCTGCCTCTCTTATATCTCTCCCCCTCCATTTCATGCTTAATCTTTCCTCCTACACCTCTCTCCATTTCCGTTCTCAGCCTCCCCCTCACTCCCTCTCTCTCTCTCTTTCTTCCTCTCATTTGCTCTGCGACTTCATATTTTAATCACTCTGCACGGGGCCTGTGACATTTTCAGAGAGACGACCCTCCGGAGGGAAGCCAACGTGTAAGTAATGTCGAACTTCAGAAGCCGAGCTGCGATTCGCTCTCCGTCCGTCTCTGGGAGAAAACGCTATCCGGCTCCACGGCCGCCTCAATTATTCAAGAGACCCTTAAAAACAGAGAAAACACGCTTTGTCACCTTGTTAACTGAGAGAGAAGAATGGAAAAAGAAGGACGCGGGCAGGGAGGAAAAGAAAGATGGAATAAACGTACGGGTGTTTAGATTTTAGGAATCCTGATATCCACTCTGCTGATCGATTCGCCACAGAAACAATTCTCGTCATAATATTTGAGCAAGAAAAGAAACTAGAACATAATGAAAATAAATGAAAACCCGTCTCTATTTCAGCCCCACCTGGAGAGGATTAATATAACTGGGGAAGGTGGGTAATCACATGGAATATTTGTCCTACTATCCAGGACTGAGACATTCTTCACCAGAAGGCAAATCAAGTCATCGAATTTAATAGGAATAAAAATGTTAAATAACATGCATTTTATTTTACCGATTTTTATGTGACATTGTTAAAATAATCATGGCTACTTAAGTAACTACTGAATATTCACCAGGATGTGCTTGTTGCTAATTTGTATATTTCAAACTTTGGATCAACTCCATGTCGGATCGCTGCGTCCCTAATTAAAAAAAGCCCCGAACTCCCCTAAAGAAATGAATCCTGTCCAAAAGTGGGGTTTATCCTCCCGCACGGCCTGCGAAGTAAAATGTTGGGAGGAACGACTCAACACTTGTTAGCCTTTAACGTGAAAATGGTTACATTTCTAAGGCAAGGCATTGTGAGTGAACTCAAAGTGAACGCACACACACACACACACACGTGTATCTCTGTGTGTGTGTGTGACTTCAGTCAAACACCCATAATGGCCTTCAAACCCTTTAATGGAGAGAGGGGGACATAAAGGAAGACAGATGGGAGGACAGGCAGAGAGGACAGTTCATCATCAGACGTTGGTGGTGAAATGGGCCTTTAGATCATAAAAAGACTTTCCATTGACCTTCACGTCGTCCCCATGACGACAAAAACAAGACACGCTCAGACTTCCAAGTCCGTTCGTCTCACACATTCTCTCCCGTTAAACGAAACGCACTGCCACGTACACGGTGTTTCGCCTTCCCTCACCGAGGGAGGGCTGGCTCGAACGCCCGTCTTTACCTTCATGATAAGCAGTGACTGGGGTGCTCCGAGGCATCAAGACGCACTGACCTTAATTTGTCCAGTGAGTCCCGGGATTCGGTCGAATCCTAAGCCTGTTTGGCTACCACAATCAACACAAGAGAAGAAGGAGGGGGTTTGGAGGAGACAGTATCTCTTTTCAAAGTGACCTGATTTGGACAGTTTTCCAGGAAATTCGATTATTTTTTCATCTTGGCTCACGGAAGCTCGATCTGGGACAACAACATCTATTACAGACGGCGAGTTGGCGGGCACATGAGGGCTGTAAACAGGCCGCCCTTTCTGTCCCAGCGTGCCCGACTTACCCCAACCTTCAGCAAACCCACATTTGATGTGGCTGTTTATGAGGTGCGCGACCTGCGGCTGGCCTAGATACGCGAGAGAGCTTCAGGGTTGAACGAACCACAGATGACAGCGGGGAGGAAGCCTGAGCCTCTGATGTCCGCTTCACGGTCTTTAATAGGGAAATTAACCCAGATACGTCGAGGCTTAGAAGTAGGACTCCTGCAGTTGTTGGAAAGGGAAAGCTCTTTCACTTTTTAGACCGGTTTAGTCGGCTGGTTCATGTGTTGTACAAAAAATCTGATCGTTTTAATGAGAATTATAATGCTCATTTTAACTTAACACATAAATGTTGAAACTTTAAATCCAAGCCCAGAAAACTGGGGCGGGGATTATTCCATGGTTTTTCTCGTTCTATGCAAGGACACATTATTACACACCACTGAAATGTTCTTGCTGAGTCATAGTCAAAAAGGAAACCCACACCCAACAACAAAACACTGTTAGAGCAGCTCAAAGGATGCGACTCCCACAGCTGTTATGCAAACTGACTGGCCAGTGGCAACACCACACAACACACACAGCGTCACAGGTGGTCAAAGCAAAACCAGATGGCTTTGACCTCGCAGCTTCTCCCTGCCCTGAATCTCCAAATCCCTCCATCCCTCCATTTCAATCCATCCATCAGCACCATTCCCTGTGGCTAATGTCTGATGTGACATGCACTGCCTGCCAAAAACGCTTCACTCCAGCGGGGGAGGGAGGGAGATAGAGAGCAAGAGAATATTTTTATATATTTTGTGGTCATCTGTTGTCATTCTGAACTTACTCATGTATCAATTTTTTTCTTTTAATTTGAAAAACAAGCATTTTTAAAAAGATCCGGTTGGGGACACAATTCAATTTTTGGATTTAAAAAAAAAAATTTTTATTAGTATGTCAATATCATAACAATAAATATTCAATACAAGTATATAGTGTGGTCTGAAAGGGTAAGGCCCTTTCACACCAGATTTTAAAATGGTCAAAAGTTTGCGACAAATGTCAATTCATTTCACTAGAATTGTTGAGATCAGTAGATTCACTCGCGGGGCCGAAGTAGATCAATGCGAGCGTTCCGTGTCAAGTTCAGTTTGGGTGAATCTTGACACGAGGTTCGGTAGTAAACCGTCTTAAAAGGCGGGGATATGCGATTCTAAGCCAATACACTTTTGTTTTTTTTTGGTGAAATGCAGTGAATATCTCCGTGTTTGTTCTCAGCCGCGGCGCTGTGAATGGGAAGCAAACAAAGCGGCTCGGACCGAGACACACAACGCTGTTGCAGCTGTGATCTGTGCGTGAGATAACGTTAAATGACTCGCCCACAAGGACAGTCAGCTTACTTTCTAGTTTGCAAACCATGCTTCTTTAGCTTACTATAGCTAACGGCACATCTTGGCAGACAGTTATGAGACAGAAGTTGATGGTACAGTAAACGGTGAAAATGTTGTCCCGTTAAACTGACATTTAGCAAAGCTGCTGGCTCGGGAAGCTTTTCCTACTTCAGGTGAAGCTATTGTGACTGACTAGCCAGCTGGCATGTTCCCGGTTAGCCCTCCAGCTACAGCAGTTCCTCAGCTAGCCCAGTGAGTAGTCACTTCGCCTCGAGGCTTCTAGCACCACCTATTTCTTGAGGACGTCTGGATGAATTCCACCGTGCCACTTTGACTCCAATTCTGGATCCGTCCTCTACACTTACGTTTTGCAACCAGCCTTTTGTCATTATAACTGTAGATACTCTGATCTTCTGTTGTGAATCTATTCTGTACACACGACATCTACTTCCTGAGGTTTTTTTGGGTAGTTTTAGTCGAATCGAGGGTCTAAGGACAGACGGTGTCGTATCTTACAGATTGTAAAGCCCTATGAGACAACACTGTGATTTGTGATATCGGGCTGTATAAATAAAACTGAATAGAATTTTTCCCCCGAACCACACCGCTCCATACTGCCACACCTACACCTGACCCCCCATCTCCTCAAGCTTAGCATCCAATCCCCCGGCCTCACCCCTCCATTCACCCACAGTCTCTCTCGGAGTCCCGTCTGTATGACGGGAGGGGATGGGCGACAACACACAAAGCCAAAAAAATCCCATCCATTTAGCGAAGCGTGTCGCGCTCTCTCACAATCCCTCACCCCATCCTCTCCCTCCTCACGGCTTTCTATTGCAGCTGCATCAAATCTTCCCTCTCCAAATCTAGCGTATCGTCGTCTGAACAGGATCGTTTCCCCCTCCTCTCCCCTCTGTTCCTCACTAATCGCCTGACCCACGGTCAGACTCAGGCCACCCAAACTGAGGACGTCGAACATCCGAGCACGACGAGCAGGAGGTGGTATAATGTATAACGTCAACCTGCAAGCGCACGCATTTCTGACAATACGCTATTAGCCCAGGGTATAAAAACATCAAATTATATTCATACATTACTTCGGAAAAGGGTTTTGAACGGATAATAATAACTTACTTATACAGCGCCTTTCCCAAGCTCAAGGTCGCTCGAGATCTTTCAGACATTTTATTAATATGGTAGTGTAACATCCTCTCTATTAATATTTAATTAGTTTGGGTTAAATGTTCATCACGGTGTAAAGAATGCTATCCAAGATTTAGTTAATTCGAAGACTAAAATGCAGCCAGAATATATGGCTGTATATTTTGTAGTCTGTACAATTAGTGTATGAATTCTTTGTTTATCAAAAAGGAAAAAAAAAAAAAAGGAATACTGTATCTTTAAAAACAAGAGCTTTTCTACAGTTGCTGATTCAGTCATTAACAGATTTTTTAATAACCTGTGGATACCATATATTTATGATGAGAAGATGCAGGTAGCAGTTATTTTCAACAGTCATGTAGACCACTGTACCAAGGTCACAATGTTTGTTTGGTTGCCACGTCACCAGCCAAGTGATCTTGTTGCGAAACCCACAAAGACGTCCATGTGTCTTGATCACTGCTGTACTTTGCTTGCATTTCTCTTCTGGCTCTGGGAACCAGCCTCGTCTTGCATCGCCGCATCGGCCTTATCACAAAAGAGATCTCTTAAAAATAATCCCCCCGTGCGCAAATGTACTCCACGTTTGCTTAATCCCCGATCCAAATCACGTGCATCCCAATGCTGAACTCAAGCTGCATTACTGTGTTTCAAAACGCCAACTCCCTCTATTTACTCCCCCAGACATCAGCCAACCCGCAGGCACACTGTGTGGTGCTGCAGACGGAGTTGGCTGCTGGTTTAAATCAGCTTCTGCAGTCGCCCCATTGATAACGAGGCACTGAGTCATCCACTTTCAGAGACACTAATGCGCCATCATAACGGCCAATCGTCTGACCCTCATACAAAACAGAATAACCAGAAAGCGTTTCGGCTCCAAAATATCAAATCCAACAGACAGATTTCCACTCACATATCCTTACTTCCATCTCCAGCCTTGAGTCTTGGGAGGTGAAGTGGAAGAAAAAGAGGAGCCTGATGCATATTTCATTACGTTAAAAAAAAAAAAAAAAAAAAAAATTCTGCTGAAGGTTTAGCTTCAGATACGGCAGCCGCGCTCAAGTCCCACTGGAGTCAGCACTTTAAAACGTGCGCCTTTGAAGCGATGTGCACTCAAGCGATCCCGCCGCAAACTTTTTAGCTCCGTCACCCTGACCCACTTCCTTGACTAGTGTTCAGGTCATCAGTAAGTGCATCTCTTTTTTTTTTTTGCCCACTCTGGACCACCTGACAAACCTTCACCAGGGAGATCAAAGTGGAAAAAGAGCTTGAAGCTATTAAAGCTAATGGTCAGAGACAATGTTTCCTTTCAGAAAGGTCACAAGTTTGATTCACGCAACTGTTAGTGTGTCCGCCCAAAGTTTGCTTGAGCAAAAGAGTCCTATCTGGCCAACAGCTAGGACGGCTACATTTCAGACCAAAATCAATGAATTTCATTGGAGTCACCATAATCCCTGGATATCCGAAGGAAACCGACGCAGCGCTTCCGTGAGGTGAACCGACATGCAAATTCCTGCCGTTGACCAGCCACAGACCTTGTCTGGACAGTCCTGGCCCTTGAAGCAACAGAGACCCAGAGAGTCCAAAATGCAGGAAGCTATCATATTAGCTGCGTCTCAGGAATCACTATGTCACCAAGCTTCCAGCAACGGAGAGGGGCCTTAAAGACCATTTTCATTATCCATTCATTCGTCACTGATTCTCGACTCAGAAAATGGTGAAAGCTCCCAGAGCCTTGCTTTGCCTGTCCGACAGTCCAAAGCCCAAAATATTTAGTTCACTACAAAGAAAAGAAGGAAATCTTTATGTTAAAGAAGCTGGAAGCAGCAGATTTAAGGCATTTTTGCTCGACTTAAATAGATTATCAAAATTGCTGCAGATTAATTTTGGGTTGGTGGCTGGTCACTAAATCTGAATTAGAATAAAGCTAAAAATTAGGAACTTGGAAACATTGAGTTTGTGCGCTGTAGGTCAGTCCCTGACCACTCTCTATCGTAGCCTAATATTCCATCATCTCCTTCTCTTGCTTCATTTCTTTTCATATTTCACTTTTGGACTTTTGGATCAGTCGCAGGCCACATAAATATTCAGAGTGCTTCCCGAATGGAGGCAACAATCCCGCACTCACTTTGGCGTAAAATGTGTGGCTGTGGTGATGGTAAATGGACTGCATTTATATGGCGCTTTGTCCCGTAAGGTAGGAAAGCGCTCATTCACTCATTCGCACTCACATGGCACCACCAACAAAATTGCCATGTTTTGGGATAATGACATGACGATGGTCAAAATTATACCAAGGCCTTTATTTTTTCCCCACACGGTGTCACATCAAGAGGAGCTGAGGCGATCTTGATGTACGCTCTTAAGTACTTTTAAGGCCATCAATTGTCAAATTCACAGACTTTCAATGGGGAACTCGGTGGGAAACCCTTATTGTACTCCTGCATAATAACTGCCTCATCAATCATTAGCTGGCAGCGGGATGCCTGATATGTAAATGTAGGTGATGCAGCGCTCTCAGAGTTATGGGTCTGTATTTTATCTTCTATCTGGAGTCAAGGTCAAAAGGAACCGTTTGCCTCCCCCAGCCACAGCCACCGCTCCCTGGGCGCTGCCTGCTGCTTATCTGCATCCGCAAATAATGTGTTTCTTATCAAAGCGAGTGGGAGAGCAATGGAGGGCAAGAGAAAGATTTTCTGAAAGGGCAAACAAAACAGTGAGTCAAGCTAAATGCCGCGGGCATACTGGGATGATGGAGAAGGAGAAAACTGAACCAAAATCGAGAAATGAAGAGAAAGAAAGAAAGAGAGAGTGGGAGGAGGAAGGTGAGAGGGAGTCAAGGAAAGAAATGAAGGCAGAACAAATTTGGAACATGAAAAGTTACTAAGAAAGGAAAAGTTGGCGGAAGAAATAAAGAGAAGTATTGTCCTTGCTCAGAAAGAGCAATGAGAGGGTGAGAAGGAAATAGGAGGGAAAGAAGGAAAGAGCAGAAATAAGGAAGAGAAGGCATCAAATGTACTAAGAAAGAAAGAAGAAAGGGTGGAATGAAGGAAAGGACGGAGAAAGGAGGAAATAAGCAAAAGAAAACAAGACAAAACAAGAAGGGCTGAGCTGAAAAGATTTCCTTTGACAGCATCAAACCTCTGCTGAAGGTAACCCGAGTTGGGAACTGGGTCCGACACACGTACAGAGACACTGACAAAGAGACCCAGACGGTGTCTTTAGCTTGAGATATTTTTAGCTGGCAAATCATTAAACTACATGACATTAAGGCAATTTGTGTGAGATTCTCAAGCGCTGTTAACAGCTTTATTAAAAATAAATAAATAAATTTAAAAAAAAACATTCGACACCCTCAGTGAGGAGGAAAAAACACATTCACTGCCTCCAACGAGCTGTTTTTACTCGACTTCAGAGCTTTCTATTTTGGTTCCAAAAGCCATTTTTGCCATCTGTTCAGAAAAACTAAATCTGTATCATAGTAAATACCAGAAGTATTCCTTATCAGCGCCGCGGGGAGTTAAAAGATCCAGATGCCTTCAGGGTGAGGGGGGGGGGGGGGGGGCGCCTCATTTAGAAGTAAATGAGACATGAACGACAAGGAAAACAAGACAAGATGGACAGATACTAAATCCCTGCGAGGAATTTGGGGCCAGTTTGTTCGTGCTGAGTAAGAAGCCGAGCCCACGTTCGATCTGCTCTAGAACATCCTGCTCAAGGTCATCCACCTTAACGACAAATACGGCGTTCACTGCTTGTAGATGATTATTATTGCTACTAACGCCATTAAACACAATACTCGATATATCAAGAAGAATAATTAGGGCTTAATTCAAAATGTTGCGGTGCACCTAGTCTGCTCGTAAACAAGAGACGTGATCTAGTCCTGGCAGGCATTAATGACATCTCTGAGGAAGACAGAAACTCAAACTCTGTCCTAAATTTTATGGCAAACCAAACGAATGAACTCCATAAGTTTACAGAAGACAAGACTAACAGTCTGCAGCCACGCTAGCGACTCTGTGAGGCTATACTTCCTGTAGGCACGGAGGTGCTGAGCTAAATGCTAACGCAGTAACAATGCTAACCTGCTGATATTTAGCAGGTGTAATGTTTGCGTAATGTTCACCATCAGTGACCTGAGGCTGTTGGAAATGGCATCAGTTTTGCAGGTATTTAGTCATAAAGCAAAAATTCGAGGAGGAAAGGATTGTAGGAAAATTCCTGGAATCACCAAAGTGATTACAATTCAGCCTAAGGGGAACATGAATGTCTGAACCCACTCTCGTGGCCATCCATGCAACAGTTCAAGACAATTCACTCTAAAGCAATATAATGCCCCCGATCACTCAGCTCAGGCTTTAGGGCTTTTTAAACATTAATTACATCTTGCTCAGCGCACTTATTTTGTTTTACCGTCACCCTAATAACGTGACACTAAACTTCATTGATCCCTGGTGTAAAGTTTAATTTTCACTCTCCAGCTTCCACAGCCAAATAAAAGTGCAGGATCAGCTTTATAACTCTGTCCCTAGAGGTGGCTCAAGGATACGGCAACAGGACAGTTACTTGCCAAATAAAGGGTGGTTGATTCCAGTCTTCCAGCACCTTAAACCACCAACCTGCGTGCACCCCTTTCACAACGGCATTAGGATGCCAAAGACATTTTTAGGTTTTTGCATCTTTGCTGTAATGACTGCTCTGTATCTTTGGCTGAACTGCAAAACGCATTGAAGTAACTAGTGCTGAAATGTTGTTAATCAAAGCGGATTAATTATTCAGTGGTTTATCGAGCACAGATGCCAAACAAAATGTGGGATTTGGACAAAACGAGACATCTGAAGGCATGACATTAGCCTCTTGGTGATGGGATTTTCCAAAATGTTATAGACTAAATGATGAATTGAAAAAATAACCATAAGCTGAAGCAATTAAACAACAGAAAGCTCATCCAGAACGCTCCTTCCCAGACTTGAAGCCTTGGCTTTAAATGCTTGGGTGCTAGACTGGTGCAGTGAATTACTGCAGAGATCTGATAAAAACTCCACTGCTGCCTGTAGCCATCAGAGAGAGGGAAAGACAAAGTATGGGGGAAGGACAGAGGGAGAAGAGTGATGAATAGATTTGAGAGCAGAACAAGGCTGGCTTACCGAAACTGACGTTTATCCTTCTCTCTTGATATAATGCATAACAAAAGCCTAAATCTGCCCTTGGAGGCATTTGGAGAGCGAGCGCAGATAAATACACCAGATGGAAAATGTTTATATAGGCCAGTGGGTTCAGCTCAGACCTGCTGAGAAGACCTGGTTTGGGGGGGGGATAAATCAGCAAAGTCCCCTTGAACAAGTGTCTTCAACCATAAACACATGTTCAGGTAGAAACATTAGCAGACTGTGTCCATGTACAATATGAAACAGGGTATAATAGTACATGATTACTGCTGTATCGTTGCCAAGTTAATTTCAATTATGGACTGAGCCAGCAGTCGTCATTAAGAACACATAATGGATGAATAGAGTCTGGATCTGTGGCCCAGAGAAAAGTGGACAGAGAAAACAGTCGGGTGCATATTGTAGTAACGTGAGGACGAGACGAGCGTTGTTGAACTCCTTAGAGCTCCAAGTTCTGAGTTTCCAGTTTCTGTTTTTAAGCACAGACCCGGCAAAGCAGACAAATCTATCCTTCATCTGGCTGATGTTCCATGGCAACATGGAACCCTCCTCCCTCTCATGCTTGTCTCCTTCCAGAATAACCACCTATCCCCTCCCCCCTGATTTCTTCACCTCCCTTACCATACATGACCTTTCTAGGGACACCAGAAACACATCCATAATAAACAACTCTTGACGTTATTTCCAGTCTAGGACTTGTAGCAGTAAAGGTTTTCCAGACACATGCTTAAGAAGTGAAAGTAAAAAAAGAAAATCGGGCCAGCAGGTGAGCTGACAGGTAGAAGGAACTAGAACGATCACATGGTGTGCATCCTCATCTCAGTTCCCCGAGGACCATCTCAATCGAGGTGCGTATAAACCACAACCACAGGAGACAATTCTTTATTACACTTTTACAAAACTAACACTGGAGTTATGCGCGGCTCATTTATGGCGCCATTACTACGTTGCAGACTTGTCTTAGGCTGACTTTAAAGCACCTTGAGCAGCATTTCGTGCATAAAAAGGTTTGACATAAATGAAGGAAGGATAAATTAATGGATTATCTGAGGACCTCGGTGCCGCAACCAAAATTATGAATGCTAACAAGGGTGGTGGTTCAAATCCCCATGGGAACCCCAGATGCCAAAGACAAAGCTACAAATGGTTTTAGACAAGATGACCTACTAAATTTATAATATTTTAGGTTTCGTGACAAATCTCAGATTAAATACAAAGACATGTGGTTAAAGGTCAAAGAACCACAATATATTTCACTCTTTACAAGCCAAGGATTTTGTATCTTTGGCCACAAATGTGATTCATCTCTACTTGAACATGCCCATGTGGCCCTTGATCAGAATAATAGTAGCCGTGGCCTCAGAGAACTTAGTTTGAATGGGTTAAAAAAGGACACAAAGCTGAAAAAGGGGAAGTCCAACTGCAGTGTCACTTCACACAAGCTCTTTCACCATTGCCTGTATTTCAGCACAGCGTGGAAAACTACCTACCCTTCATATTTATCGCAATTATTTATCTCCTCGTGAAAACCTGAACACCACCGATAGCCTTCCCATGTGAGCCATATCATAAAAGTGGGGAGCCTAGAAAACTGCATAATGAGGCCTTTTAGAGTCGATCCCTGCGCTTTGTGACTGAGCTCTTACAGCTGTGTGGGCTCTTATCGAGAACTGCAGGTGGCCGCTTCCCCCTTCATTTACACCGCGCACACACAAACGGCGTGCTGAGGCTAGACCGAAAAGGGAACCGAGATCATGGTCTGAAATGATTGTGTAGTTTCCCCTCCTGACCAATTTTAGGCTCTGTACAATTTCTGCATTTTTGTTTTCTCCTCAACAAGCAACGTGCGCAAGCTGGATGAAGGTTGTCAAACAGGAAGGCAAATAATGAGGTGAATGACCCACGCAAAACACTTGCAGGGAAACAAAAACATACTGGAACACAGTATTAGACATGTTGATGCACAGACTCAAGATCTGTGGCAGTAAAACAAGACCCGATTAGTTCTTGCGTCCCCAGAAGCAAAAGGACTCTACTTGAGACCGGACTTGGGTTTCACATTTACATTTAGCAGACGCTTTTATCCGAAGCGACTTACATATGAGAAAGACAATGGAAGCAGAAGTTAGTGATTGCCAGTTTTCCGCAAAAGACTTGAAATGATTCTGAATGCTTCAGTTACCCCTCCCTCCCTCCCTCCAGGCACTACCGACTGACCTGTCTGGCCAACCTGCGGGCCTCCCAGTAAGGCTTGGACTCCTCCACAGCCTTGCCGATCTTTTTCACCAGTTCATCCAGCTTCACCGTGGCCTCAACCAGAACCGAGCGGAACTTCTGCCTCGCATCCTGAGAGGGAAAGAGAAAGAGAAGCTTCAGTATTCAAGTCAACACAAACCAGGGAGTATTCTGCGAAAAACAAAAGGATACCAACATAACTTGTTGAATGTTTTACAAGTTTTTACAAAACTTTGATCACGCAGATCAACTCTT
The DNA here is from genome assembly GCA_011952105.1 of Coreoperca whiteheadi. Classification (NCBI taxonomy): domain Eukaryota; kingdom Metazoa; phylum Chordata; class Actinopteri; order Centrarchiformes; family Sinipercidae; genus Coreoperca; species Coreoperca whiteheadi. Next base: position 2,691,285 of record CM022486.1, read on the forward strand.
TTTAAAAAAAACTGATAAATGTGTGCACCAAATCGTAATTGGTCAGGAAATCTGTAGCTCACTCCTACCTATGTACCACCACACACTGACCTTCCTTTATGCAGGGATTTAATGGATTTTTTTATGCCTAAACCCAAACAGTGAACAATATTCTCCTAAACTCTGCACCAAACATTCTTAATGAAAGCTTACCCTTAATTAGGCGACTTTAGAACTTTGCCAAAATACCACTTAGTGAAAAATCTAATTAGCGTTTCATTGCGTTAAAAGGAAGCTGCTATGTAAGGTGTGTCACATCAGAAAAAGATCGACTGTGGACAACAGACGGCGCTTGATTTCACTGTTGGCTACATCAACACAGCTCAGCGTTCGATTAAAATCAGATGCTGTTTCTCCAACCCTTGTCAATGAAACTGCTCCTGTCCAGCCTTTAAAAAAAAAAAAAAGTTTGTTCATTCAGAAATGCAGGGCGAAATAAAACACTTGTGACATCTCTTGACAGGGCGTTTGGTCACAACTGATAAAAACTCGAGCATCTGAAACCCCAGAGCGCCAAGAGAAAACCAGAAAAAAAAGTAGGTCTAAATAAAAGAATAAGAAACATTAGCTCCCAACCATTGAACTGAATCTAATCTGAGCAAAGTGTTCACACCATGTGCCAGATAAAGCTGACAGTTTTCCTGAGAACACGAGTGTCTCAATAAACCGTGAAAAACAGACCTGAGCCAGTCTGTTGACAGCCGAGAAATTAATACAATTTTGTTAACTGGTACGAAGCAAAAGGTTTGTTCCATCTTAGAGAGACTTGGTGGACTTTAATATTATGTAATATGTTTAATTGACATATTTGACCAATATGAAAAAAACAATACGTCACCTGCTCGTTACGGATTGGCTAGAGCAAAACAAAACAGTCAGTCAGTATAGGGCCAGTTTCACATTGCAACTGATGGCACAGAATGTTTTACAAATGACTGGCCCTCGCAGATCAAGTTGCAAAACCTTCAGTGGCCATGCATGTGTCGCAAGTATGAAGCTGTTGTTTTGACTCTTGAAACGTGTCAAAATGGGCGAGAGGAAGTCTCTTGTTGTAAATTGCAGATGCGTGATGCAAATTTGGTGAAACGGAGCCCAGGCTCTCAGGCTCACGAATGAGAACTACCATCTCGGTTTTTACCACGTCGTTCTAATGTTCTTGTGTCTGGAGGAGTGCTTGTATAATTGGTGTAATGAGGGAATACATTTAAATATAGACATGTATTCCTGTGATGAATTAACACTGCTCTGCTCTGTCTGCTTCCATCTAAGACAGAGTTCCTTTGAACTAAATTAGGCTATGACAAATTCCCCTTAACTAATTAAGATCTATGCTGCTGTTTTTGGAACATCATACAAACTTCAACCCTTCTAGTTCATTTAGTTATTATGATGTTTTCAATGTCTTTTTCAGGTGATGTGGGTTTTGCAAGTTTGTAGGTTGGCAACATGTAGTCTTACGTGTTTTTTGTAAAAGCCACAATGGTCCACAAAGTCCCACGGAAGTCTATGTTTCCCAAAATGTACTACTAGTACTACATTTCACATTAGCTTTTCTAGCATGTCTGGCACTCAAATTACCAGGAGCTTCAAAATAAAGGTCGAACAAATGTTCAGATCCTAAATCAAGAGCGACCAGACATAAGGGCATCAATGGTCAGATGCAAAGCGGTCTCAAAACAGATGCAGCCAAAGTTCCAGTATACTGTACAAAAGATGATGCAAAGTGCAAATGGAAAAGCGCTGGGTGAATAAATAAAAGTCAGGGTGTGAAGGTACATTTTTAAATAAGGCACCAACATCGTCTGGAGGAGGGAGGTTAAAGAGACTAGGCTCCTGTGCTGCCATATTTTAGATTCATCCAGAACAACTCAGAACAGAGAAACCCTGTGAGGCCGGCGGCTGGGGATCTCATTATAAACTGACTGAAAAGAAACTGCACCAGCGTATGTGTTTGGAGAAGGTGTACAACCTTTTCATGTGGGTAAAAATGATGCATGTGGTCACCAATGGACTGGAGACATCACGTACATAAGATTTACTGCACCTGGTGATTAAAGCGTGTGTCTAACATTTCAACTGAAAAGTCACTGGACTTTACATCTTTACTTATTAATGATTTGTTCCCAGAATTAAGACTATGGACAACGCGTGGGTGTCTAGTTAGTTAATTAGCTCACTAACTTACATATAACAACACAATTTCACAGGATAAAATGAAATACATTCAGTCCAAACCATATTCCATAGCCAATCTAAGAAGATGATCGACTATGGACTCCAAGCAGGCAGCGCTTCATTTCACTGTTGGCTACAATCAGATATTGTTTCTCCAACTCTTGTCAGTGAAAATGCTCCTGTCCACCTTTAAAAAAAATGTTTGTTTATTCCGCTTTGCATTTCTAAATGAACACTTGTTGCAGCTCTTGACAGGGCATTGTAGCTCTTGCAACCCTTGACCTTCATCTTACTAGCTGCTTGTTGGGTTGATGGTCAAGGAAATGAAACTTGCTCTATTGCTGCCTCGGCTATGAGTCACAACCGGCAAGAACTCGAGCATCTGAAAACCCCAGAGCATCAAGATAAAACCAGAAAAAAAAGTAGGTGGATAAGGATAAGAAACATTAGCTTCCAACCATTAAACTGAATCTACTCTGGGCAAAGTATTCACACCATGTGCCAGATAAAGCTGACAGTTTTGCTGAGAACAAGAGTGTCCCAATAAACCGTGAAAAACAGACCCGAGCCAGTCTGTTGACAGCCGCCTGTGAGAAATGAATGTCCGATATAATTTGGTTAACTGGTATGAAGCAAACAGTTTCTTCCATCTTAGAGAGATTTGTTTGTTCATTGTTCGTGATTAGTTCCCCGAATTAGGAGTATGGAATAACTTACGTATAACAACCCAATTTTACAGGATCAACTTAAATACATTCGGTCCAAACAATATAATTATGACACAAAATGGTCATGTTCAGGCAAGTATGCAACATTATAAATGATAGACATCAAGATCACTGGGAGCGATTTTTCTCCCTGTAAATAAAACATCGGGGCTACTGGGTCTGATGCCCTCTGGAATTTTGCACTTTATCCACATCAAATGACATGGAGGATAAAAGTATCCCATACAGGCCCGGAGAGAAACCACAATATAAAGTGTCCTGCTCGCCTACGTGCATGTTTCATTACCGCCACTTGTGTGTGACTAATTAATGTGACGAATGAGCAGAAATTTTAAGGTTTGTCTTATCTGATCGATTGCTAAACCCTTCCCCCGGACATCGACTGTCTGATCATAGCTTAGCAACCATAACTAGGCACGGCATGGATTTCTCAACATGTTGAAGGCGTGTACATGGGGTTTAAAAACAAGAAGAAAGGGTAAAAAATTGATTAAAAACACTGTGTTTATCTGCCATGAGATAAGCCGCTAACTTTAACATGTCTAGCTAAACATAGTTAGCTACAGTATTAACCTTGCGTTACTTCCAAAGATAAGAGTTAGCATACATCATAACATTACGTTAGGCTAACGTTAGCAGCCGTCCTGCTCTTTACTGAATTTGGGGCAGCCTGCCCGGGGAAACTCAACAGCCTGCCCTCATCCGCAAATCCTTCTCTTATGTAACAGTGAAACTTATTGTTTCAGAATATGAACCATAAAGTAGAAATCCAACTTTTGGAGTAGTTAGTAAATTTTTATGGATTTCTATAGTAGGCTAAGCATCTAAAAAGGTGTTAGGTTAGATCGAAATAACCTGTAAGCTTTAACCTCCGTCGGGTTGTTTTGTAAAACAGGACTGCATTAGCATGATATCATGTATGTAGCCTTCAAATTGTTTCGAAAATTCCCACACATTTGGAGTTGTAATTCTGCCAGTATTGCCATTGTAGAGTGCATATGTGCAGTGCTAGAATGGAAAGCTTGACAGGTGTAGCGGCAGTGGGGACGAGCTCAGTGAAGGGTCCGCTGGGTGAATGTCAAATCACTGTGGCCTGTAAATGCAAACGTTTGCATTTTCAGGAACTTGGTAATCCACTTTGGACTGGATGATCAAAGGCTGAATTCAGTTTCATCTGCTTAAAAACAAAGTTTCACAGTTCATTCGTTGACGCCAAAGTCCCAAAAGTAAGCTCGACCTTATTTATCCAACTGGAGACCTCTGCCGAAACCCACTTATTGGAAAATCGTATTAGTGTTTCATTAAGGTAGCAAAGGGCTGCAACATAAGAGGCTCTTGAACAACAAAACACAACAGAAAGAACGCTGGATTTCACCACCAGCTAGCCTACAACAACAGAGCTTCAATTGGACTCGTTTCTCTTCTTGCTTACGAAAGGTATATTTAAGACACTTTTTATCTTGTCAGTTCAATATATAAATAAATTGTGTCAAAGAAGGAACGTGTTTATCGCTGTAGCATCAAACTGTACACGGTCACTGTGGTTAGATTGCTCAGAAGGCCCGAGGCCTGCAGCAGTCCGAGGTGTAAGATCCACACAGACAGCTGCAATCAGCGTTACGGCACGGTTTGCTGTCACTGATGTTTGGAGTTTTTGATCTTGACTTCGATCGCATCCTGCCCTCCGGGCTCATAGACATCAGCAAGTACGCTCTTTTCCTCTTCAGTTTGACTTTTAGCCCATAGCAGTTCTGTCAAACGGATGTTTCAGTCCTACATCCAACCTATTTATCTCCATCACTTGCTCAAAAAGCGTCCCTCTGTTCCATCAATGGATCTTCTCTTGACCTTAATATACCTCAGCATGACATCCATTTCTACACCAAATTACACATTAAATAACTCCGTAACTCCTCTCTTTATTAAGTAACACTGGCTCCCTGTTGTCGCCCGCATCAAGTTCAAAGCGATGTTGTTGGCCTACAAGACCCCCACTGGTTCTGCACCATCATATCTTCATTTGCTGATAAAAGACCTATGCTCCTGCCAGATACCTGCGCTCTGCAAACGAACAACGTCTGGTGGTACCATACCAACAAGGGAAAAAAAATACTAATAATCCCTCTGGCGTGCCTTCTCTATATCAGTTCCACATTGGTGGAATGATCTTCCTGCTCCTACAAGATCAGCAGATTCTGTAGCCACCTTTAAAAAGCTCCTGAAAACACATCTCTTCCATCAACACCTGACTGACAATCACTAACTTCTAAATCCTTTCTACCTCTCTTCAAAATAAACCCCTTCCTCTCCTTATCTTTGTATACTGTGCTGGGCTTTAACAGACTAGTTTCTGGTGCACTTATGCTTTTTGTTACCTTGTGCTGTTATAATTGCTTCCATCGTCTTCCTCATATGCAAGTCGCTTTGGATAAGAGCATTTGCTAAATGACTCAATGTAAATACTGTATCGACATAGAAATTAGTTCTTTCACTGAACTGATGCAATGTGCCTGAATATTTTCATAGCACCTTTATTCATGCCAGTGGCATAGCTCTGGGGACGGCAACGTTGGTCCATAGTCCACCACTTTGGTTCAAATTACAAATTCTCAACAACTATTGGACAGATTGATACAATTTTGTACAATATATATAAGTAAATATTCATGGTGCCCAGAGGATGAATCCTACTGACTCTGATGATCCCCTGACTTTTCCTTTAGCGCCACCATGAGATTGACATTTGTGGATTCGAGTGAAATATCTCAGCACCTATTGGATGGATTGCCATGAAATTTGGATCAGACATTGATGTTCCCCTCAGGATGAATAGTAATAACTTTGGTTGACCCATTACCTTTCCATGTAGCAACATCATTAGGTAACATTTTTAATTTGACTAACATTTTGGATTACGACCAAAAACCTGCAAACTTTCACATCAGCCTCAGGCGTACTTTCTTTTTAGCGCTAATTAATGTTAGCATAACTACGATTGTGAACGTGGTAAACATTATCCCTGCTACACATCAGCATTGTCACTGTGAGCATGTTGCCATGCTAGCGGTAGCATTTAGCTCAAAGGACGCTGTGCAAAAGTATATAGTCTCTCAGTGCTGTCTCGTCTTGGCCAACCAACGGTTAAAACCCAAATGCACTCCTTTACAATGATATAATCCTTATACTTGAGAAGCTAGGACCAGTGAATGTTTTGCCTTTTGCTCGATGAATGATTGAAACGATATACCGAAGTGACTGGCCCACAGTTTGTCCCCTCAGCCCGCAGTTTAACCTCAACGTCATTGTTTCTTTTCAAATCCAACCCTGTCCAGATACTTGGGGACTGCACTGTAAATAACAGATGATAACTGTGACAAAGGGTATAAAGCTACACAGCCAACAACTATGAGAAAGAAAGCGTATAAAAATGAATTTTAACAGAGCCCTAAAGCCATATCCTTGGCCTCTGTCCTCTCCGTCTCTGATTATACGGATGTTGATGCAGACTGCAGTGCAGAGTCTCTGTCCTCCCACTCAGGCCTCAGACGCTCGCTTCACCTTGTCAACACGTTACTGCCCCGAGGCGTTATATCTAGGACTTGTGGTTATGCGCTAAATTAAATAGCATTTGCACCACTGCTAATGCTATTCATTAGCTTCTTCACATCACTGATGTTCCCGTGACACTCACTACTACTCCCTCTCATCAGCAGTATGGATGCTTCAGATCAAATGCCTCTTCAGGTCAAATGATGAGATCAGTTGATCAGTGGAAGAGACTGAAGAGATTAATCCTGTCAGGGAATCAGCAAAGGATTTAATCACTTTGTATGTTTGTGTGGACAGCTGATGTGCAGAACAAACAGGGATATCCAGGGTCAAGGTCCAGTGATTACAAGTATCTGTCCTCCTTCAGCGTCCTTGAGCAAGACATTAAGATCTCTGACCTCCCTCTAAAGGCTGAGGAAGCTAGGGCTGCAGCTACCTTTCATCATCGAGTTGCCTGATCTGATTCTTTTCTTGATTAATCAAATAATCGTCTATCAATGAGATGTCCGAAAATAGTGAGAAATCACAAGTTCCCAGATCCCAAGGTGACATCTCCTTAAATCGCCTATTTTATCCGACAAAAGTCCAAAACCCAAACGTTTTCAGCTACATATTATTAGTAGAAATGGTCGTAGTTATACAAAAGTGTTTGGTCAATCAAAAACAGTGGGGCTGCAACCAATGATTATTTTCATTATTGATAAATCTGCTGATTATTTTTTCATTTAACTTGTCTAGCAAATACTGAAAAATCTCCATTACAATCTAACAGTCCAAAATCCAAAGACATACAGTTTGCTCATAAAGAGGGTAGGCTCCCGTAGGGGAAACAGAGATTACATTACTTGTCCACCGTTGTTTTGCTTCTTTTTTTTTTTATTGAAATAAAAAAACACATTTAGCGTTAAGCTTGTTATCAATACTTAGTCCGACTACGGAGCTACAATTAAAAAGTTAGACTGTCTGCTCTATACCGCAGCAGCAGTTTAGTGTAGTAGTGTCATGCAAGAGCGACAATAAATACAAATGGAATGGTCAAAGTGGTCATATTGCCATTTAAAGTGCTCATGCATTATCATGCATGCATTTGAATAAAGATATTAGAAGAGCTTGACCTGTGCACGCACTGCGACTTTTCCACAGATTCCAGTGTGGCTTCATTTGCTCGGCACAAGTAAGTAAATGAAATCATTCAAAACACAAACTGCTTGTGTTCATTCCCCTGTAAGTTGCTGCTTGATGCCACGCTGATTACAACCTACCACATCCATAGTATGGCCTAATAACGTTACTACTTAGCTAGATGTCTGGCCGCGTAATATTCCCAACAGGATGAAACTATTCATAAAGTCAGTCTAACATTTGATCGTGTGGTCAGCTATAGCTGTTTAATGTATGTAAACTTAGCTGCACTACACATCTGTAAACTTTGTCTGGTGAAGGTGACAGCATCTGGAGGCAACACCTCTACACTACACACACCGTCATGTGTACCACAACAGCGAGGCTGCTACAACGGGCCGCGCAGCGCTTCAGATATTGTGCGCCTTCGACGAATATCTTGTAAAATGTCCGGTGTAATCGGTAACACTTGCTTATTAAATCGGTGGGAAAATGTCCTCACTGTGGCATCCCTAATCGAGGGGCCAAGATAATCAGAACATGTTCACATTGAAGAAGCTGCAACCAGAACCAGAGTTTTTGCCAGTTTTGCTTAAATAATGCCACAAACGTTTCATCGACAATCAAAATCGTTGTCAGGTAATTTTCTGTCTATTGACTAATCAGTTCATTGTCTAATCGTATCAGCGCTATAGAACAGAAACGCAGTGGATCTTTTTCGAGAATCAATCCCTTACTCGGATTTTGTGCCATTTGTTTTCCCCCAGTGGTTCTTCAAATTTTGGAACAAATCCTTTGGTTCAAGGGCATTTCTCGATCTTGCTGTTTGACGTCATTAAAATTTTTCTAATCTCGTTATCTGTCCAGACACTTAACACTCAATCCTGCTCCATCTCATAATGTCCAAGAAAAGACCCAGCGAGGGAGGTTTGGTTTTCGACTGTGCCGTGACTGTTTTTGAGCCCCCCCTTCCCCCCACCAGTAGGCGGTGATAGTCCTGAACAGTAGACGTCTTTGTCGGACATGAAAACAACTTGACTTGATTTTGTCGTGCGTGGAGCCATAAAGAAAGGGGCGGACACGTAAGTCAGTCAAGGTTTAACAATCGACACAGTGTCGATTACGTCGGGCCGGGTATCTACAGGAGAGATGCAAATAGTTTCTACTCAACTGACCCAACAGATCCCAAAACCACAACTGAGGAAAGTAATGAGGTAACAATCCAAGGGTCCTGATCCAAAACGCTGAGCCAGTATGTCAAGTATTCTATATTTATACAATGAGCACAGAGAATACTCAATTTGGATCATCAGGAGAATTATTTTCAGATAGCTGCTAACACAGACATAGCAGGTGAAGCGCCTTTTTAAATTAATAGTCATAACTGGTAGTCAGCGGTTTCTAGGTCTTGATTTATATAAGAGTGGGTAAAACTGAAAAACACAGGGGAGGTGGCCACGGCATGGGCACGATAATCCACTTGGAGGTGTGGTTATCACAAAGTGAAATACGCTTAACCAACAGCCTACTTCAGTATGCTTTCATATCCCATAGCTCTCGGAGCAACAGTGGTCGACAGCCGGCAGCTTTGCTAAACAGAAAATTGCCGCTGGGCGCTGATCGCTTCACCTACGTCACCTTGGGCTGCGGAAAATCATAACAGAGGTTTGCACAGTTGTAGGACATTCTCAAGACTAAACAATTAACCAGAGAAAATAATCAATGACAAACAGCAGTTGCAGGCCTACGTTTAATAAACCTTTCGTATCTTCTGCTGCTCGTCTCATTTCCAGGTTGTAGCTGCAGGTTGTGAACATTAATTTAACTGTTTCTACTTCTCAGCCAACAAAATGCGATTACACGCATAAACTGAGGTTAATGCTATCAAAAAAATGCTAACGCTGTGACATATCAAAGCGGTACTGGAGCAGATTCGTCGGTGGACCTTCATGATGGAGCCAGATCACGGAGAAATGCTGAAGGACCCGAGTCAACTACGATCCTTGCTGTTAATTATTGAGAAAAATGACTTTCTCGCCAAACGAATCTGTCGTTGAGAACAAAAACCCTGCACAGACGCAAACCTAATTAACTCAATGAACTGCTGTTCACTGTGGAGCAAGACAGCACTTTGGACTTTCACCTCTATAGAGCTACATATTGCTGACCTACATAAATGTAAGCCATCAGACTTTACTGGGTTTTAACGGGATTCAAAGATCAGTTATGTAAGGTGACTCTGCAGTGCATTGCCTCTGCTTTGGTCTCATAATAGTCGAATGTGTTTATTATGTAAAAGTCATTCAGCGAGACTCTGAACGGCCTGCTTGATCGCCGCGAATAGCTCTGAACACAGCTGTCAGCAAAAGCGGTTTTACTGTAACGTCAGGGCCTCTCACAAAACTAGATACCGGCCAATTCCTCGTATGTTCAAACCTGCCGACGCTGAGCAAAATGTGAAAGCGGTTCGGCCTGGGGACGGAGCAAAGGTCCAGCTGTAATTCAGGAAAACAACGCTTTTCTGGAGGAAGCAAACCGACAGTTTGATTTCACAGGTTGTCAGTCAACACAGAGGATGTGAGGCCTTATCTGCTGGCCGCGGTTACGTGCCCACGAGGACACGCTTCCACCAGCCAAACGGGGTAAAAACGGACACACCGCTCGAGCACACGGATAACGATAACCTGCATGCACATTGTGTGTGTGTGGGTGTGTGTGTGTGTGTCAACAGACTGACCTCCAGCTCCGTCTCACATCGGTTGATGTCGTCAGTGGCCTGGTTGAGTTTCTCCAGCTCCCCCTGGAAGAGAGGGAACAACAGAGAGATGAAGCAACCGAACGCGAAAGAGGAGAAAGGATTGCAATATAAATATCTGGAAGCATCGGCGAGGGAACGAGCAACATCTGGAACGAATTCAAAGTGACACAGGACACAGCGAGAACATGCATATGAAAACTAAAGCAACTGTCCGGCCTTTACATCAGCCCCTAAAGACAACTGAAGCTGTGACTTAAACATAACATCAAATATTAAAATCAACTTGATGCTTATCACCAGGGAAACACCGCAGTTACAGCTGGAACAATCAGTCTATTCAAATAAACAGAATTTAAATAGAAGGCAATTTTGTTAACCAATTCATCTTTTTATGGATGAACTGAAGCGACATTTTCCCTCCTGATACAGATTCCGATACCTCGACTCAGGGTATCAGCAGACACCGATTTCTAAAACGATAACAGTGCCCCCTTTTCTGAAAAGGTAGCGTGGAGCCAGGGGGTTGCTGCGGCCCTGAATACGGAGTTGTCGGAGTGTCATGATGACACTGAACTGTATTTAATTGGGGCTCACCTCTGGGCCAATACCCAACCTGCTTAGTGAGGTCAGTATCTTCTGCTCATTACTCGACCACTGTTGTTTAACTGAGTAACAGCTCAGTCAGGGGCTCGTAAACTGGGGGTCGGGACCCCCACGGGGACACCAGGACCTCTGGAGTGCTACAATCGCATCGGGGGATGAACTACTTTAACTCAGTTTACCAACCTTTAAAAGGCTGCGATGAATAATTGCGGTACAAGTGAAAAGCACTATCACTGGTGGGCATTGTGAGAGGAAAACCTCATTCTGACACTTTACTGTATATCAGCTTTTTTTTTTTTTTTTTTTAAAAGCCGAAGCGATTTGTCGATTCATCAATTAGTCGATGGACAGAAAATGAATCAGCAACTACTTTGATAACCAAGTAATAGTCACTTTTCAACACTTGCTCCAGCTTTGATAAATATATATACACACATACATATATTATGTACTTTAAAAGATGCTGCCTTTGGCTTAAGGCATTTCCTGGTGCTTGTGTTTTCAATATTGTCTGGCATTTTGTGGGTCCAAAAAATTTAAAAGTAATAGTCGAGAAAATAACCTGCAGATCAATCAATAACAACAACACGTTCGTTAGTGCAGCCCCAATGGTTATCTGTATTTGTTTTTGATGAAACTTTTAGTCGACTAATTAATTAATTAAGTCGATTGAGAGAAAATCCATCGGGAACTACTTTGACAAGTGGTTAGTCAAGTCATTTTTTAATGCAAAAATACCGAATCGATTATTTGCCTGAGACTCTTTTTGGGTGTTTTTTTTTTTTGTTTATTTATTTTTTTTAATCATTTTCACTTGCCTCATTGTTCTTTGTGCTCTGGTGAAAAGGCTGTAACTTTACTTTGAAAAGCTCTGCACAAACACAGATTTCAACTCCTAACGTTATATATTAGTGTCGAGATCACAATTAGCCAGCATCTTCTTCACCAGTGCCGACAGCAAACTTGTCACACAAAACAAAAACCTGTTCTTTTACACATAACGTTATAGCATTTAACCCGAACAGGTAACTAAAGTTTAGTGTTTGCTGTATTTTAAAACAAGAAACATTCATGTCACTGAGAAAACGCGGAGGCAGCATCGCGCTAGGACTCTGTTCCCGGAGCTTGTTAACGTTAACTTAACGGTTGTCGTTAACCGTTAGCCAACGTTAACTCACGGCGGTCTGGAGACAGATGTGTCGGCCGGACTGCGGCGGACGCCTGTCGATGAAATCCACCAATCAATACTAGGGCCGTAAAGATTAGTCACCTGGATTCTGGGGTCCACCTCCTCCTCTTCGTAATCGGTCTCGTCGTCCGACCTGCGCTCCTTCTCCACGGGATCCATGTTGGACGGGGACGACAGATGTCTCGGCCGAACAAAGACGGACGTTACAGTCTCGGGCCGCGTCACCGCGCGTTAAGACTCACGAGCCGCACTGTACGTTAAGGTCATTTGCAGTGAAAGGAGTGTTTTTCGAAGAGGAACATCGTGGCTTGTATCCACCGGGCGCCGAGCAGCAGTTGCGGCGTCTCTACACGACCGGCCGGCTCAGCTCTGCCTACTGAACGCACTGAGCTCGGTGCTGAAATGACCGGAGCTCCGCTTCAGACCGGGAACGCCCCCTTCCGTGCCCTGTATGGGGGATAATTAGTGCCGTATAGCGCCGAAGCAGATTAGGAATATTTATTAAATATTTATTTATACAAGTCTATATGGTCGACTTTTTTTTAACTGTAACCATACGTGCCGACATGTTGTCATTTTTTGGTATTACCCAAGTGCTGTACTTAAGCAAAAATTCGATGTACTTGAGTCTTTTCTTGCCATTTTCTATTTAATAATAATAATAAACTTTATTTATATAGCACGTTTCTTAACAGTGTTACAAAGTGCTTCACAAAAAAATGGAATATTAACCATACAAGGTGGGTGAAATGAGAATATTGTCAAAAAACGCGAGCAAAGAGGGAAATAAAAACAATAAAATAAGATCAAATAAAAGCTAATCAAAATAGTAAAAACTTTTTTTTTTTAAATCAGAGATTTGCAACGGCTTTCATAAAAAGGACAGACTTCTACTCCAGTGGCTCCAACGTGCTGTGATGCATTTATTGCGAAACGGATCCAAACCCTGGTTAAGATTAAAATTATGTGTACAATTAAAGATTTAAAGATAGCATGTAGGGCTGCCAATACATATGGGGTGATTATGAAAATGATACCTGCTATACATCAGTATTTTAGCATTGTCATTGCGAGCATGTTAGCATGCTGACGTTAACATGTAGCTCAAAGTACAGCGTCACGGAGCCGCTAGCATGGCTGTAGACTCTTAGTCGGGTCAGAAAGTGAATACACTCGGTGAAGGAGCTTTTTTTTGCTGCTTAGAAAATAGAGCTGAACAGTCATGAGCGGTCTTTTTATATCCCGTTGTATAATGCAGTCTCACTCTAAAGTGACATTTCCATGACAGACGATTGTACCCATCTCGACACCGCTGTGTGCCCTTTGTCCTGTGCATGTGTGTCACCGTGTACTAACACAATGCAACCTCAACACCTTCTGTTCTGGGACGTTAATTATTTTCTCTGACTCGCTGACACATAATGTTTTGTTAAGATGCAGGCAGCCCTGCCATAACTGTTCCTAGAGGCCAAAAAGGCTGCACATGAAGATCGAGTGATTGAGTTAGAAACCATTTAATTTAAGCAGCAGTAAATGTTGTTAATAGAGTTTCCCAGAATAATTTGTAGTTTAACAAAGCTTGTCTGTTTATAGATGTAAGAGTTGGCTCTTTCTCTGAACTAAGGGCACTCAGTGAACCCTGTTGTTTTCCCCGGACAGTTGATAGCCTTGTAAACCCCACTCCCTGTCCTGTTTGCATGCTGTAAAACTAAACTATAAAACATATTTTTCACATTTTGTCAACAAAATCACCGACATCCAGGCTAAAAGCATGTTACCGTTCGACTGTTTTTTTCAGTAAATTCCAATGAGAACGTCATAGTGAGATCTGTGGATTCACAATCCGGCACATAGAATTGAAACCATCTGGATACTGCACTTCTGATGGTGACAGACATAACTCGAGCTACAGCGTGTGTACTGGAATCTGCATCCTGCACCGTATCTGACCAACCTTTAAAAACACACCAAATTCAAACCTTCAAACTGAACACACGGGAGCCCCCGGGGACAGCCTTTCATCTGCCGTAAAAATGGAACCCAAAACATTCATATCACGTGTCAGATATGTAGAAGGACAAAGCGTTTCTGCAGAGGCACACACATTCTCTTGACACACTGGCATCATCGGCCTTTGCATCTTTTGCTTTCATTCCCCCTGCTCACCAGAGGAGAATGCACCAAAAGCACAAAGACAGGCCTGGGGTGACATTACACCGGTTGCATAACCGACACAGTGTGCCTGCTTACCTCCGGGCGCAGCTCAGGCAGAAACCATTTAGGCGCTGAGGCACTGCGGAAGGGGAAAAAGCGACAAGAAAAAAAACCTCAAGTGACTTCCCGACAGGCTTGCCGTCAGAGTTTTCTACTGCTTTCCCCAAAGAACACACAGGGATCAAGATGGAGACGCCTAATTCAGTGCGGAATGGAATATTAAACACATTCGTCATCATCATCGGGCCTTTCATTAGAAAGCGGGAAAGCTGCTGCCTCGACTCACGATGCAACTTTCCATAACCCAGGCTGCCCCCATTGTCTCCCCTTTACTCATAATAGACATGCATTCATTATACTGAAAAACACTTTGGTTTGGTTTTTAATAAATAAAACAATCAACACATAACACACTTTTTTCCCCCCATATTCACTGAGAAAACGAACAAATAACTTATTTGCATTGTGGTTCTGCCCCAAATCATGACAGCAACGACTGCTGTGCCCCTTCTACATTACCGACAGCAAGTTGTGACACACAGCTTATAGTAGATTCAGTATTACTCATTATACGAATTGTACTTATTTGCTAAAATACTAAAAGCATTTGGTGCACGGTGGCAGAGCGGTTAGCGCCACTGCCTCCCAACAAGGAGATCGTGGGTTCGAATCCCGGACCAGACCACGACCTCCCTGGGTGGAGTCTGCATGTCCTCCCCGTGTTACCGTGGGTTTTCTCCGGGTTCTCCGGTTTCCTCCCACCGTCCAAAGACATGCATTAGGTTAATTGGTGACTCTAAAATTGTCCCTAGTGGATGAATGTGTGCGTGAATGGTTGTCTGTCTCTGTGTCAGCCCTGCGACGAGTTGGCCACTGTCCAGGGTGTACCCCGCCTAAGGCCCGAAGCCACTGGGATAGGCTCCAGGCACCCGCGACCCTGAACGGGAACAAGCGGTAGAAAATGACTGACTGACTAAAAGCATTTGATAAACTGTTCCAAATGTTAGCCCCCACACACTGAAAGGATTTAGATCCAGGAGGGTCCATATCTTTGAATTTTGACTGAATTCCGACTATGCTTGTGACTTGCTGCAAGATACTGGACTAAAAGGCATGTTTGTAATGCAGCGGAAGATTACTACGACTACGGATTTTTAGATAAAACCATGTACCACTTTTTGTTGAAATTATTACCTTAAGCTGATTAATATTTCAACAAAAAGTGGTACGTGGTTTTATCTAAAGATCCATCTGAAGGTCAACAAACCAGTTCACGGTTGAATACATGTTGGGTGTTAATTGATATTTAATTTGATTATTTAAATATTTTCAGACTGAATGTATTCATTAATCTGACCGCTCTGCTGCAGAAGGCGAAGGTGAAGATACGCTGACACATGTCACATTTTCTGGAGACCTACTTTCACCCCTCCCTGCAGGGCTGCAACCCAATACGCCTGCTGAAACAGGCCGCCGACGCCCCGCGGAGCCTGAAGGATATCCAGAGTCACGTCAGCGTGTTCTGTATCTCCTCGGCGATTTGTCTGAGCAACAGGACATGTCAAACCGTTTAAAAAGAGGAAGACTGCAGTGTCCTCTCACTGCTCCCACACCTCGGTCACAACCCCGGCTTACTGACCACTGTCTGTGTGTGTGTGTGTGTGTGTGTGTGTGTGCGTGTGTGTGTGTGCGTGTAGTTGTGCTTGCTTCATAGCGAAACACGTTTTCTTTACCTACAGAAAGTGAGGACATTTTGGCCGGTCCTCACAATTTCAAAAGGCTGTTTTAAGGCAAAGACTTGGTTTTAAGCTTATGTTAGAATTAGGTTATGGTTATGGTTAGGCATTCAGTTGGGATGGTTAGGGTTTGGGTAGGGCGCTAGGGAATGCATCATGTCAACCACGATCCTCACAAAGATAGAGGTACCAGGGTGTGTGTGTGTGTGTGTGGCTATTAGTTTACTGTCAGCATGATGCATTGCTACTTCCAGACAGGAGGATCTGTCTTCAGAAAGTCAACTGGCATTGATGAATGGAAAATTTATTCGGGGTAGGTTACTGGGATCATAATGAAGACTTGATATATATAAAAAGTTTTAGGGGATTGATATAACACAACAGTGATTCAGTTTCATATTCAAGTTCGTGTAAGCTTTTACATTTGCTATTTGCAAAATACACACACTGTCCGGTAGACCTTTGCAGGAACAAATAATGAGCTGGACATTAAGTGATGCGTTGCACATTTCTGGTTTGTTTTGAAGAATTAGAATCCGAAGCAGAATCAGCTTTATTGCCTAGTTTACACATACGAGGAAAGTGCTTTGGTGTGTTGGTGCAAAACAATCCACATAGTATAACATAGAATATAAAGAGGTATAAAGAAACATAAGAAAATACTAATGATAGAATAGAGTATGCACAATGTGGCGCCATGGTATTTAAATTACAGTGTGTGCAACATATTTACAGATGAATGTGCAAAACGTTACAGTATTGAATAATGAGTCAGTCTCTTGTTCTGGGCAACTTTTCCTGATGTGGTAAAAACTCATCATGTACTCATGGCAGATAAAACCTAAAGCTTACAGCTGCTACGTCAGCTGTGCTGGAATCTAACTAAGTACGTATACTCAAGTACAATTTTAAGGTATTTGTACTTTATTTGCGTATTTCCCTTTGATGCTACTTTATACTCCCACTCCAGTTCAGAGGGAAATATGGTACTTTTTATACTTTTTTTTGTACTACATTTTTTCAAGTGCTTTAGTTTTTTAGTCCCTTTGCTGATTCAGAATTTTAATTGAAAATATCAATCAGCTAATACATTATGATATATAAGCTTCCAGGCTGTATATAGAAATTAGCCCCAATTATACCAGCTGCAACAGTAAATCATTATTGGAGACTTTAAACTCTTAAATATAAATATAATCAGTCAGGCTATAGTTAACACTATAAGGATTATTTTTATTATCATTAATTGATTAATTAATTCAATTAATCTTATTATAAAGTGACTGAAGTGACTTAAAAGTGATAAAAAATATATAATGGGGATGACGACTCTGCAAAATAAAAAAAAAAAGGAAAACAATGTGAGTTATGACATTCATATCACAGAATAAGACACATAGATGCAATTTTCCAAATATCTGAAACATTCCAGCCCTCGTGTGGACTTGCCGAGACGGGACGTTGTCTGCAGATTCCTGATATCAACTGAAAACATGGAGGTTTTTTCCTGATAAAGGACACGCGTTCGAATTCCGAGAAAGCGTTGCCTATGTTGCCTCTGAACGTTGCCTCCTCACACTGATATCTGCCTTGTAATGTTAGCGATCCAAGAAATGAAACTTGCTGCTGCTCTTGTCCCCATTGTGAGTAACTCTGGATAAGAGTGTCAGCTAAATGGCTATACTGTGAATGTAACTCAGTGTGGACTGTTAACAATGTGTTGTGTGTTGTGCGTACCAGTCGGACAGTAGGTGTATTCACTGCAGAGGAGAAGCAGAGAGATTCGGTTTAAATTCATTTAAAGTTACTCTCCTGAGGCACTCGTTGTAAGTGGCTCCGGACCAGAGTGTCAGCTAAATGCCTGGATAGTTGATAGGGAAAGGTGCCAGATTTGATAGCAGAGGAGAAAAGACACTGAGAATTTAACCCCAAGAATCTGGTGTTACACAAAAAGCTGACTTTATCTTTTAGTACTTTTATAAAGTTCTAAATTAATTCCTTATTATGGAGGGAATAATCCAGTTAAAATGACAAATAATGCAAATTTCTCTCAAGTTTAAATACTAATATACTAATCATATTTGGTTCAAATGATTAACTAAGTTATGGCTATATAAAATTCCCATCTATCTGTCCAAAAGTAGCAATTAGAGCAAGAACTACTGGCCAGATTTTCATTCATTTGCTGTGGATATTCATGATCCTCTGATGATGATTCCTGATGATTCTAATGACTCTGAGCATTCCTCTGGCGTGACCACGAGGTCAAAATTTGCACTTGTACACAAGAAAGGCCAAAATATAAAGGGCAGATTGCCATGAAAGTTATTGAGCACAAGAAGCTGCTCCTCAGAAGAAGAACCCTTTCTATTTGGACCTTTCCCCTAGTGCCACCCTCAGGCCTACGAGTGTTTGTTTCTTTTGCTGTTTCTATGATTAAGATTTGGTTAATAAGTCATTCGATCAAAACTACATGGTTAAAGGATAATGCCATAATAACATGAACACACACTATAGTTCATTTTGACTCGATCCCACACACACACCGTCCTGCTGCCCCAAACACTCGCTAGAGCACCAAATGTGGATTAATCCGCCGCCGAAGTAGTCCCCAACAAATATCATCCAGTTTGAGTAACTTCTGCTAAGAACTACGGCGCCCAGCTGTTTCAGGAGCTGAGCTGTTTATAAAGATTTACATCTTCATTAGGAACCAATGGGCTTGGGACTGAGAGCACAGAGGCAGGAAGTCAGAACGTATTAGAGATGGACTAACACATAGTTGGATTTGGTTTCTGTGTCGATAAGAAAAACATAGAGTAACACCAGCCTTATCAGTTCAGCTAATAGAAATCAACGTTTAGTATTGGTGGGAGATGAGATGGGCTGCGATGTGTACCACAGATTGTGCATTATGAGGGTGATTACTGCTCAGGATGTTACATAACAGCGTGGCGGCAGAGGTACATGAGGGAGACCTTGATGCGGGGCTGGGCACCCTTTGTCTCCGTCTCTTCGACTTCCTCCCTGCTTCCTGACGACAGGATGAGGAACCAGGACGTGCTGTTCTTTTCGGGGACAGCTCACGAAACAGCCGCTCAGGATGCAACAATGCTCAGTGCATTCACATTGTACATTTGGATCATGTAGCGTCAGGAGCAACCTATCCGGGGCAACTTACAACTTACACAGTGAGAGCAACATTTGGCCAAGCTCTGCTTTACTGGTTCAGCAAATTACGGCAGTGTAAGATGTCACTTAGAGCCACAAAATGTTCCGAAACAGCCCTGAGGTCAGAGGTCATAGCATCCTGCCAATATCCCTGTCACCCTACAATGGTAATGACGAAGTGGAAGACAAGGGTACAAGAGGGACAGGATTTTAAGGTGCATAAAAATAGATTATAAATGAGAAAAACAGTGGCAATATTGTGTTTTAGACCATCAACTTTTGAGATATCTGGCACCAAAACCACAGTACCATGTAGTAGAATGAAGTTCATTTGTGGTGCTTGAACCATCACAGTGAAAAAAACTATAATACTTAATGAATGAGCGAGGGTACAAGAATGCATACAATTTCGGGTTATCCCAAGACTCGAGGATAGGGCTCCTCAGGAATGACACGATGAGGTCTATGAAAACCCTCAGTGTAATAGCTATGCGGTTGTCATAATTTGCCAATTTCAAAGAGGAGATATTTATGTGCTTATATTCCAACACTGTGCACCTATTGTTTGACAGGAGATCAAGGTGACGGGTATCAATATATATTAGTTTGTCTTGGTTTTGACAATGAGAGAAACCGATTAGTGTAATGATACTTCAACACTAATAACATCAAAGAGTTAACCAATCTCACTCATATGTTTGTTCTTTGTGTGTTTGTTTGCTCATTTGTAATTTTAGTTTAATTAATTCAATGATTTACGTTTTTCATTATTGTATAATATACTCATTACTGTGCAACAAGTGTCACTGTTCACTTGCTTTCTTTGTTTCTTTTGTTTTGTATGTGTAACTATGTCCATAATCACGTGTTGAGCGGTCATCACGGAATGAGGTCTACACTTTTTTGTACCGAAGTATGACATCAGACACCATTCTCTTTGGTGGCAAAATATTAAAACACCATTCTCTAGTGGTCACCAGCAGTTGGTACAACTTATTACTTGCACAAAGTCCTCCACGTTTGAAGGGGTTCATTCCACTTTATTGACACTTTTAAGGCATTTTGGAGATAAACATTTGAAATGGTATAGTTTGAGAAGAAGCTGAATTTGAATGGTGCAGTTCAGTGGTACTGCTTTCTAAAGGCAAGCACTGGAGTTGCCTTTAGTTACTGTATCATAGCCAGAGGGAAACACATCAAAAGGTCATTAAATGGAGCACATAGAACAGGTTACAAAAACAACCATGTGGCCTCACATTGACAGATCGACTTAGGGATACTTAGATAAAACAAATCTTTAGATGTTTTTTTTAACATAGTAAAAAGCGCACGAAATCCAATACACTAATCCTGAAATAATGTGGAGAAGAGTTGCGTTTTAAAATAAAGAAGACATTAAAATCATCAATTATAATGAATAAAAGGTACGTGCTGTATACATGTAAATGTTAGATGGTTGTCTGTGTGGGTGATAGAAATAGAGAGAGAGAGAGAGAGACTGATTGCAGAGCTGTCTGTTGTGTGAGAGCACTTATTGTCTGGTGTGCAGCTCCTTCTCACACATCCAATAGAGTTGTTCATGACAGGTGCCCACGGACCAGGTCTTCATGCACCATGACCCTCCGTCAACAAACGCACATCTGTGAGGGTAATAGCTCCAGAAATATGGCTGCTGATCATTCCAGTTACTATAAAAAAAAATAAAGAAAAACACAAATCATTGTTTTGGTGGATTTGGTGATTGTGGAACAGTGGAAGACAAGTTCTGGGTTGGCTGTGTTTGTCTGTATATGTATACACAGTATTCTTTCATGCAAGCCTTTCACTCAATGCATGATGGGACAGGTTCTAGCTCCTGATGAAGCTGCACAGGATAAGCAGGTAGGGAAAACGGCTGTGATGACACCCTGTGGTGACTGGTGGTTACATCAGTAGTCTGCGTCAATATCAACATCTCCAATCTTTTTGGAAGTTTGGATCGCCAGTTGGGTGGACAAGTGTTTTTACTCTGTCCTTTCAGGCACCCATCCTTCCATTTATATACCTGCTCATTCTGTGCCCTTTCAGCCTGCTGGTGACCCCAAATAAATCTCACCAGGGTCACCCAGTAAGCATTTATGTGGTGATCTGCAGGTCAAAAGACATCTGGATGAAATCAGAGGTGAATTTGGTTGAAAGGTTTTCAGATGTCTGGTTACATACAGTATAACTGTAAAAAATAAAAATAAAATACAAATGTTGCAGTGTTTATGTAGTTTTATGTCAGTTTTCACTTATACATTTGGCAGACGCTTTTATCCAACGCGAATTTCATGAGAAAATTCACAAACCAAAGGCGCAGCTTCAGGAGCATTTTTTTTTGGTTGCTCAAGGATACTTTGACGCATGGCTGGGGGATCGAACCGCTGACCTTCCGATTGGCAGGCAACCGTTCTGCCACCTCAGTTATCTGTATATATTTTAATAGCACATTTCTTCTGTTTATGCATATGTTTTCATTTCACACTTGCTTTGCCAATGTTAACATCTGTTTCTCATGACAATAAAGCCCATTGAATTTAACTGAATTTAATTGCTTCAATGCAATTTCAGTGACTAAATTTCAATGTGTAATTATGACTTGCTTCACAATGTAATATGGTAATGTGCTCAAACAGTAAAGCGCTGTTAATCTGGATCATCATCTTATTCATAAACATTAAAAAAGCCTTACGGATAAAGCCATGAGCTTTGATCCACCAATGTCCACGTCCAACAGTGGGTCCTTTCGTCTTGATGACCGCTCGAGCCCATCCACATTTGGATACCATTTCCAAAAATATGGACAACTTTCTGTTGGGAAGGAAGTGTAGTTATATCCATTGTGGTTAGTGAGGTCAGAACAGCTGCAGGGTAATACAGTATTTTAGATTTATATAAGACAAATCCGAAATACCTCTTCCATGTCATCATTCACAATCACCAAATGAGCTCCTTTCCTCACGCAGTCTTGTTTGGCATACTCCCAGGTGTCTGCCCTAGAAGAAAGCTGGTAACAGGAAGACATGTATGTCCTCCATCCCTGGGGGCAGCTTGGGGTGTTTTTTTCTGCTCAGGAACAAGCACAGGACAGGACACATCAGGACAAGATGGGACGGGACAAGGAAGGACAAGAGAAAATCAGGCAGAAAAATACAACACAGGACATGAGAAAAAGCAAAACACAACCGTAGAGGACAAAACCATAGAGAGGACAAGACAGGACAGAAGAGTCGGAGAGAGGACAGTTCAAGGTGTGGCAGAATAGGACAGGAGATGATAGGACAAATGACAAGTCAGGGCAAGAAAGGTCAAAGCAAAACAGAAAAAGAAAGGACAAAACAGAACAGGGTAGGACAGGACGAGACAGAACAGGACAAGACAGGGCATAAGACTCGGCAGGACAGGGCGCGAGAGGAGAAGACAAGAGAGAGGAAAAGACAGGACAGGAGATGATAGAGCAAGACTGAATAGGACAGAACAGTAAGAGGGAGGACATCTCAAACCGTACCAAAGCAAGACAGGAAAAGACAGGAAAAATGATATGTCAGGACAGGATAGGTCAAAGCAAAACACAAGGACAGAACAGAACGGGTATGACGGAACATTATTCAATACATAATGATAAATAATCGTCAAAGTCGGTGCCCTGTTTTACTGTTGTGGATTCTCTAAAAATTATGAAATAAGATTAAGAAATGCAACCGCAGGGGGGCACAAGCCAGTGTCTTCATGTGCCAGTCCCAAGTCTGGATAAATGCAGAGGGTTGTGTCAGGAAGGGCATCCGATGTAAAACACATGCCAAACTAAAAATGCGAATCACGACAATGACTTCCATACCGGATCGGTCGGGGCCCGGGTTAACAACGACCGCCACCGGTGCTGTTGACCTACAGGGTACCGGTGGAAATTGGACTACTGTTGGTCAAAGACGAAGAACGAGAGGAGGAGGGTGTGTTTGTAGACAGAGAGAGAAGAGGAAAGCTAAGAATGTAGGACTGACAGAAGGGACTTTGAACGTTGGGACTATGACAGGGAAGGCTAGAGAGTTGATTGACATGATGCAGAGAAGGAAGGTGGACATACTGTGTGTCCAGGAAACCAGGTGGAAAGGTAGCAAGGCTAGAAACTTAGGAGCAGGGTTCAAGTTGTTCTACCATGGGTCGGATAGGAAGAGAAACGGAGTAGGAGTTATCCTGAAAGAGGAGTTTGTGAGGAATGTTCTAGAGGTAAAAAGAGTGTCAGACAGGTTGATGAGCCTGAAGCTGGAAATTGAAGGGGTGATGTTCAATGTTGTGAGTGGTTATGCCCCACAGGTAGGATGTGAGTTAGAAGAGAAGGAGAAATGCTGGAGTGAGTTAGATGAAGTGATGCAGAGCATCCCCAGAGGTGAGAGAGTGGTGATTGGTGCAGATTTCAACGGGCATGTAGGTGAAGGGAACAGAGGTGATGAGAATGTGATGGGCAGGTTTGGTCTTCAGGACAGGAACGCAGAAGAACAGATGGTGGTAGACTTTGCAAAGAGGATGGAAATGGCTGTAGTGAACACTTTCTTCCAGAAGAGGCAGGAACATAGGGTGACATATAAGAGCGGAGGGAGAAGCACTCAGGTGGACTACATCTTGTGTAGACGTTGTAATCTGAAAGAGACCAGTGACTGTAAAGTAGTGGTAGGGGAGAGTGTAGCCAGACAACACAGGATGCTAGTGTGTAAAATGACTCTGGTGGTGAGGAAGATGAAGAGGACAAAGGCAGAGCAGAGGACGAAGTGGTGGAAGTTGAAAAAGGAAGAATGTTGTTTAGTTTTCAGGGAGGAGCTGAGACAGACTCTGGGTGGTCAGGAAGTGCTCCCAGATGACTGGACCACTACAGCTAATGTGATCAGGGAGACAGGTAGGAGGGTACTCGGTGTGTCATCTGGAAAGAGGAAAGTGGACAAGGAGACTTGGCGGTGGAACCAGGAAGTTCAGGAGTGTATACAGAGAAAGAGGTTAGCAAAGAAGAAGTGGGACACTGAGAGGACTGAAGAGAGTAGACAGGAGTACAGGGAGATGCAGCGTAAGGTGAAGGTAGAGGTGGCAAAGGCCAAACAAAGAGCATATGAGGACTTGTATGCTAGGTTGGATTTGGGTGGATTTGTACAGGTTGGCCAGACAAAGAGATAGCGATGGGAAGGATGTGCAGCAGGTTAGGGTGATTAAAGATAAGGATGGAAATGTATTGACAGGTGGCAGGAGTGTGATGGGAAGATGGAAGGAGTACTTTGAAGAGTTGATGAATGAGGAAAATGAAAGGGAACGAAGAGTAGAAGAGG
Organism: Coreoperca whiteheadi; assembly: GCA_011952105.1. Classification (NCBI taxonomy): domain Eukaryota; kingdom Metazoa; phylum Chordata; class Actinopteri; order Centrarchiformes; family Sinipercidae; genus Coreoperca; species Coreoperca whiteheadi. Next base: position 2,715,902 of record CM022486.1, read on the forward strand.
TGACTGGTGTGGAGCAGGAAGTGGCTAAGATTAGCAAGAGTGAAGTGAGGAGGACGTTGAAGAGGATGAAGAGTGGAAAGGCAGGTGGTCCTGATGACATACCTGTGGAGGTATGGAAGTGTCTAGGAGAGGTGGCAGTTGAGTTTCTGACTAGTTTGTTTAACAAGATCTTGGAGAGTGAGAGGATGCCCGAGGAATGGAGGAGAAGTGTACTGGTGCCAATTTTCAAGAACAAGGGAGATGTGCAGAGCTGTGGCAACTACAGAGGAATAAAGCTGATGAGTCATACCATGAAGTTGTGGGAAAGAGTAGTGGAAGCTAGGCTAAGGGCAGAGGTGAGCATTTGTGAGCAGCAATATGGTTTCATGCCTAGAAAGAGCACAACAGATGCAGTGTTTGCTTTGAGGATGCTGATGGAGAAGTACAGAGAAGGTCATAAGGAGTTGCATTGTGTCTTTGTAGATTTAGAGAAAGCGTATGACAGGGTGCCGAGAGAGGAGCTGTGGTATTGTATAAGGAAGTCTGGAGCGGCAGAGAAGTATGTTAGAGTGGTGCAGGACATGTATGAGAGCTGTAAGACCGTGGTGAGGTGTGCTGTAGGTGCGACAGAGGAGTTCAAGGTGGAGGTGGGTCTGCATCAAGGATCGGCTCTGAGCCCCTTCTTGTTTGCTCTGGTGATGGACAGGCTGACAGATGAGGTTAGACAGGAATCTCCATGGACTATGATGTTTGCGGATGACATTGTGATTTGTAGTGAGAGCAGGGAGCAGGTGGAGGAGAATCTAGAGAGATGGAGGTCTGCTCTGGAAAACAGAGGAATGAAGCTTAGCCGCAGTAAGACAGAATACATGTGTGTCAATGAGAGGGACCCAGGTGGAATAGTGAGGTTACAGGGAGCAGAGGTGAAGAAGGTGCAGGACTTTAAGTACTTAGGGTCAACGGTTCAGAGCAACGGAGACTGTGGAAAAGAGGTGAAGAGGCGAGTGCAACCAGGTTGGAACGGGTGGAGAAAAGTGTCAGGTGTGTTGTGTGATAAAAGAGTATCAGCAAGAATGAAAGGAAAGGTGTTCAAGACGGTGGTGAGACCAGCGATGTTGTACAGCTTAGAGACAGTGGCACTGAAGAAAAGACAAGAGGCAGAGCTGGAGGTGGCAGAGCTTAAGATGTTGAGGTTCTCTTTGGGAGTGACGAGGATGGACAGGATCAGGAACGAGTCCATCAGAGGGACAGCTCGTGTTAGATGTTTCGGAGATAAAGCCAGAGAGGCCAGATTGAGGTGGTTTGGACATGTTCAGAGGAGAGACTGTGACTATATTGGTAGAAGGATGCTGAGGTTGGAGCTGCCAGGCAGGAGGTCTAGAGGAAGACCAAAGAGGAGATTTATGGATGTAGTGAGAGAGGACATGAAGTTAATTGGTGTGAGTGAAGAGGATGCAGAGGACAGGGTTAGATGGAGGCGCATGATTCGCTGTGGCGACCCCTGAAAGGGAGCAGCCCAAAGGAAAAGAAGACTAAGAGTCAACAGCCATGCTACGCACAGTTGTGCTTCGAGATAAATGCTAACGTCTGCCTAAATGTGCTAACACTCTGATATTTAGCATGTATAATGTTTACAGTGTTCTCCAACTTAGTTTAGTGTGTTAGCATGCTAAACTCCCATAACAATTCATCCCGAGAGACGTATAAATATCTGTTCCAAACAGTTGCTGAGACATTTCACTCCAAACCACAAATGTCAGCCTCCCTCTTCATCTGCTAGCAGTTCTGTGTATTTGCTGTGGCTGCTATGTGACATTATATTGGAATGCAAGTTAGCTGTCTGTAAAACATTCTAAAACTGGTGTAGAATATTGTTAATAACTTTTAGATATAAAATATTCTGGCCATTTGAATTAATACAAAAACCATGAATGTTGCCCAGCATTTAGAATTACATTCAATAATGAATTTCTCTCAGCAACTTTGACTGACTTCCAGCATCCATTGCCTGTCATGTCACTATCATGACTAAAAAGATGCTGAAACAGAAGCTCAGTCACCCATTTCTTTTTTGTCTGAAAGTTCTTCCATCTGATTTTGTTGTTCAATGACCTTCTCTTTTATCATCTTCTTGTCTTCGATCAGGCACCTGTTGGCCTATAGCCCTTCCTTTTCCTTTGACAGTTGATCTTTACCTAGAAGCAGTTGGTCTTTCTCTCGAAGCAGTTGATGTTTCTCTCGAAGCAGGTGGTGTTTCTCTCGAAGCAGTTGGTGTTTCTCTCGAAACAGTTGGTTTTTCTCTCGAGCCAGTTGGTCTTTCTCCTGTAGCAGTTGGTCTTTCTCCTGTAGCAGTTGGTCTTTCTCCTGAACCAGTTGGTCTTTCTCCTGTAGCAGTTGGTCTTTCTCCTGTAGCAGTTGGTCTTTCTCCTGAACCAGTTGGTCTTTCTCCTGAACCAGTTGGTCTTTCTCCTGTAGCAGTTGGTCTTTCTCTTGAACCACTTGCTTTTTTTCTTGAACCAGTTGGTTTTTTTCTCGAAGCAGTTGGTTTTTCTCTTGAACCAGTTGATCTCTCTCTAAAATCAGGGCTCTGATGTCATCAGCTGACATCAGGGTAAAATTGCTTGTTGAAACATTGTTGGACCTGTCAGAACACCCGTCTAGAAAGGGAAACAGATGGGAAGTTTGTGGTTTCTGATGTTTCACACTTAAAGGAATTGTTCAGTGTTTTGGGAAATACACATATTTACTTTCTTGCAGAGAATTAGATGAGAAGATCAATGCCCCTCCCATGTCTGTCAGTAGTATTGAACTAGAGCCAGGAGCTGACCACTATTGGCTGTGCAAGGTTTTACAATGTTATCTACAGTAATAGATTACACTGGCTGTGGGTGAGACACAGTTGTTTTATGAGTTATTTTAAAAAATGTTACAACTGACCCACCATTTCAGGAGGAATAGAAAATTACATACGCTGTTATTTTCTGGTGTAAGTCTTCATGCTGCGTCTACCTTGCCACCCACAACATGATGCCAATATAAACAGTACATTTACATTGTTCCTTTTTTTCAATGAGGTTTTCATTAACTGGACAGAAGGTTCACTTCCTTAAATCTGCAATGTTATTCAGCTGGTGCATTTGTTTTTGCGGTGTGATGTGGAAGGTGGGGGCTGATACTCACCAGCTTGTATCTGAAATGAAACATTGAGAGCGAATTGTATAATGCAAAGAAGGCCAAAGATGACTCCAACCAACATGTAGGTTTTCGGCCCTCCTACAGGTAGGTAAAAACACAAACACCACACACCATATTTCTATTATTAACATTAGGACAAATGTGGTTGTACTTGTCACTCATTGACTTTTTCTTTCCAATCGATGGTAATTTTTATTCACCCTCCTTTTTAAGATGGCTTTACTAATTCCCTTAAGTTTAACCTCAAATATACAAATTTGTAATCACATCAAGTTAATACCTTGTATTTTACTACTTTTACGGACCCTCTATAGAGAGGCTGTCCACTACTTGACTTGTTGGAAAGGAAAAAGATAGAATGAGTAAAAAATGCCCACACTAACATGTAACCTGATTTGCAAGCCAGGGATTCCCCACAAGTCTCTCAAAAGAGCGAACATGTAAAAAATAATAACAGAAAGACACCTAAATACATTGCAGGTATATTTATCTATCTAAAGTGAAAATGTAAAGGGTCAGAGGAGAAAGACAGAAGCAGAGAGAGGTGCTGTGGAACGAACGGAGGAGGTCAACGCTCCAAAGTATAAAAAAAATGATTTAAGATATTCTGACCTGAATGACAACTTTCTCTTTGTTCCTCTGTATTGCGTCTTTCATCAACTGGTGAGTTGACATAGTGTCCTATCTCCATTCTTCTTACAGCTGAAGTCTTGAACCAACGGTTAAAGAAGGCACTGTTTTGTCCTATGAATTGTCTCTGTAATTGTAGTCACCAACTGCCTTTCTGGTGTTTGTGTGACCGTTCCCTACACTATTTACTGACTAACACAGTTGTGTCACCAACCACAGAAAACAAAAAAAGATGTTCATGCTAAACTTAGATGACAAAACAGATGGCAGTATTGGGTCCTATGGTATACAATAATTCACAGTTGAAGAAGAAGTAGTTTTTTTTATATTGCCCCTTTCCGTAGCTCAAGGCCGCTTTATTAGACGGTACATGTGCCCATCCACATCCACATATCAACTCCCCCATCTCCATGTGGAGGTATCAATGTCTAAATTCAAAAGAGCTGTCTTGCCAGCAAGTTTAAGGACGTAGGTTTCAAGGAGTAAAACATCAGGAGGCTATACGCTGTAGGTGGGGGATTTCAACATATTGACCCAGGGAAACATACATTGAACATTTGACAAAGGGAAAAAAACATTGCTGAGGACATAAAACCCTTTGAATGGTCTCCTTAATGTGTCATATTAAGAGGATATTGAGCTGGGGAAGACAGGGCCCTGGGAGACGGACTACCTAGGAACAACACCATGAAATTTGATACTTATTCATGTCCCCTTCGGGTTAATTTGTAATAACTCAAGTGATCCCCTGACTTTTCATCTTGCGCCATAATCAGGTGGCAATCGCAATTTGTCCAATACTTTGGTTTAAGACCGAAATCATGACATTCCCATCAGCCTCAGCTGTACTTGTTTAGTGCTAATTAGCAAATGTTAGCATGGTAACACTAAGATGGTGAACATTGGATTATTTATACAGCACCTACCTTAGATACAATCACAATGTGCAACAGTTAAGGCAATTTGACATGTGTTGACAATATTGTGCAAAGTAATGCTCTGTTAATTAGTGCAGACAAATGCTTACTTCAAAAACACAAATGACTCATTTTGGAGCATTAATTAAATTTGTGCACTGAAATCATTATTGCTTGTGTCAACTTACCGGCCTCCACAAAATAAAAAAAACCCATTCAATAACATTTTTTAAAACACGAAAGTAAGTTCCAAAATACTAATTGGACCTTTTGAAATACCAGCACCAGATGTTGGCGGTCACTCACTGCATCTACCCTCAGAGTGTGACATCATGGCTGAAAATGAAATTCTGTTTAACAAAGGAAGAGCATCGTTCAACTTCCTTACTACAAAAATACACCAGCTAAATGTTGTGTCAGCCTCATGAGTTCCTGTGTTCTGAAAAGCACTTTGTAACATTAAGAAAAGTGCTAAATAAATGAAGTATATTATTATGATGATGCAGTGACTGAAAGTTGCACGTTGAAATTTTGTATGTGACAATCTTGATTTGAGTTAATTAAACACTGTAAAGGATTAGCAAAAGTTGGAATTTCATGAGATATTTTACAAAATGGCAAACAGATTGTGCTTTCTTCTAAAAACAGCATCCACACACACAGTAGCCCTTAATACCACACTGTCACGCCATTTGACTTCACATCCTGCATCCAGTTTGTTTTTCTCCCTTATTATTGTATGTTTCTAATTTTATACTTGTGCTTTCCACACTTTTTGATTTGTATATTTTAATTTTACTGAAAAATGCCTCCCCTGGCAATAGTTGCCATCTGTGTATTTTTGTCATCATGTTGTATAAATGTATTTTTGTCTTATGTGTCGTGGTCATACCGCAGTCTTGTCCTGGCACACTGAATTTCATTATTTGGGCTATGATGGTCAGGGTCCCTTTACAGAGAATCAAATACACCAGCAGACACGCTTGACGCTTGAATTGATTTTGATGATCAAGAACTCATTCCACTGACAAAACACGACATCACAGACTAAGTTTTTCTTCTAAACACAACTTCGACCAGTCAAAAACACAACAACCTTGTCAGTTGAAAGAGTTTCCTTTAAAACATACAGTAATAAAAAGCACACACAGACCATGAAATTATATCCAGCTGAGCTATGGTTGTTGTGTGAGCGTTATTCGGGGTTGACGTGTAAATTCAGCTCCTTCTCACACACCCAGTAGCGCTGGTCTCGACAGGCGGCACGGACCCAGCTCACAAAGCCTGACGTGGATTTTTCAGAATAGGCACAGTGAACATGTGGAGCGTCTGGTGGCGGCTGCATGCTGTTACTACAAAACACCACACATTTCACATCATCAACATGAAATCGATCAACGTCAAACCTAACAACGTATGTGTTCAGTTGGTGTTATTGTTCACAGCAAATTAGGAACTTAAACTTGACGATGCCAGTGAATTCGGCAACTTGCTGTGACTGGTGGTTAGATCGAGGGTGTTATAATAAAGCTCTGATCACACAGAGAACTCTCTCAGGTGCAGCGCTGATCACCTGTCGAAGCGCAACGTGCAACCAACGAATGACGAGAGGTCCAGGAAAAACCACTTTGTATTCCTGCCTGCTTTATTATTGCAGTCGTTTGCAGTTCATCTCTCTCTTTGTTATGCGTGTTGTAGCTTTGAAGCTGCTCTGATCAATATTTTTACACTAGCAAAGGATCAAATGACTGTGTGTACTGTGAAAGGTGTCACTCATAGCGACGAAACTACACGATTGATTGACAAAGGGAGGGACTAGCTGGTGGAGAACTTAGCCGCTTAAGAGTCTGATTTTGTTTCCCCCTCAGGAGTTGGTGGAGACCAAACCAGAGCTACAAGGAAGGTGAATATTAGACTTTGATTAATCAAGTGGCCAGAAACACCATGCTAATGCTAATATTGCTCTATATAGGCTGGAAATAAAACAGTGTGATCACTGTCCATACCAAACTCTTGTTCTACTTGACTATATGCCCTTACTGATTTTATGCATTGTAACTGTTTTATTGTTTGTTTTGCACTTTTTATAACTGTTTCACTGATAATTGTCTTGACATTGAGTGTTTTGAAAAGGCACCTATAAATTAAATGTATTTTATTATTGTTAAACGTGTTGCCATATCAGCTTTATTACAGCTTGTCACGCTGTCCCCGTGTGCTCAAAGAAATCAATTAGGCCTAATGCAGGTTTACGATGAGTAGAGCATGACAATCTTTTGAAGAAGAACGGCACTACCATGGCTTCGCAAACCGTTTGTTGGCTGACGTAGCAAAGCCATGTTGGCTGGGAGCGGCAACTGGCAATCTAAGATACAGCTCGACGGGCAGGCGACCTGGAAGCAGAAGAAGACCAGCAACCAACATGGTGAAGCCTGTGCTGCTGGACTACCTATCTGCCAAGTGTTTCCCTTATAGATAGCTGCAAGCCGGGACTTTGTGCAGGGCCAAACTGACAGAACATCTAGTGTGTTTGCGTCGTTTCAACCATGTTGTCCTGTGAATATGACTGACTGACAGTAATTTGAATGTTTTATTAACTCAAGTGATAAACTGGACTTTAGGAGAAATTCAGAAAACCTTACCGATTAGTCAGATGGCTTCCGTCCACCCATGTCCATCTCTTTTGTTTAGTCCTCAGACCGATCCACACGACAGACTTTCCAAAAGTATGGAGGACATCCTGTTGGGAGGTGTTTGCGGGGTAGATTTCATTTCGATATGCTTTAAGTGGTGCAAAAAGTGGTTGATGAGGTCATCCTAGTTCAAATCATGGGATAAGATAATTTAAGATAAGATACAGCTATATTTTTCTTTGCAGTTACAGTTACGACAAGTAAAACCCGCTTAAACAGTGCCTGGATGGTTGCAGGAAAATGTAGTAGAAAAGTTTTTTGTTTTTTATAATCATACATACCTTTTCCACATCATCATTTACAATCACCAGGTGAGCTCCTTTTGCCTCACAGTCGCTTTTGGCACGCCTCCACTCCTTCTTCTCAGTGGACAGCTGGTAACAGCTGGACATGTATGGCATCCATCCCAGGGGACAGCTTTGGATTTTTTGCTCTGCGCGGAAACAGGACGGGCCAAACAGAAACAAGGTACAACGACGACGTGCCAGGAAAGGACAGGACCAAATTCTTTGTAGAAAATAAGGGAAGAATGTGTGCACTTCAAAGCAAGAAATTAATGAATGGTGTCTCTACAAAAGTCAAGCCAGCGCTGAAAAAGCCATGAACTACTTAATATTTAGGGGGGAAAAAAAAAAAAAAAACACTCACGTATTTCAGAAAGCCTTGTTATCAGTCATTCTTTTTCTGTTTGAAGTTCTATTATGTGGTCCTGTTGGTGGCTGAGCTCGTCTTTTAAAATCTCATTCTCTCCGGTCAGATAACTGTTATTGGCCTGTAACTCTCTGTTTTCCTTTGCCAGTTTGTCATCAAGGGCGCTGATGTCAAAATCGACATTGGCGGGGGAGATGTGGTTGCACTTGTTGCAAAACCCAACCATGAAGGAAATTAAACAGAAAGACGTTCCTCTTTTTGAGTCACAACTTGCACTCGGAAACTTTGGCATTGAGCAAAGAACGGAGGAAAAATCGGATTCTTTTCAATCAGCAATCATTTCCTAACATTTACAACCCAAGGTGGCTTGCTGGTGCTACAGCTTGAAAGCTTTCGTCGGTCAGGATTCACAAAACTTCCTTGGCGGAGCAAAAGACACCTACGTCAGGGCACTAATTGCCATGTTTGTTGCCCGCAGTGCCACTTAAACAATTCAAGGCACTAAGTGGGAGATACCAGAGCTTTTCAAATGGGGTTTCACTGGCTGCGCAGTGGCTTTGGCTTATGATATCTGCAGTTTTACTCGGCCGGTGTACTTTTCTTTTGCTGTGCGATTTTGCAGGCGCAGGCTGACACTCACGTCCTTGGAGCCGAAGAGAAACATTGAGGGCTGACTGTATGATGCACAGCAGGCCGAAGCTGACTCCAACCACCTTGAAGACTTTTGACCACCCTACAGTACAACACACACGCCGCAATGATTGTATCACCTGCTATAACTACTAATAGTTCAATAGAGAGGCTGTCCTTAAGAGTACTGTATATCAATTTTGTTGTAGCTCAATGTGTGTCTATATACATGCATGTGTGAAACAAAACAAAAAAATGTAATTTTTAAATTATTTGTGGGTATATATATATAACAAAAAAAAATCACAATTCTTCTGTTTATGTATGTATGTATGTATGTATGTATGTATGTACGTACAATGTAAACGTCTGTTTCTCATGCCAATAAAACCCCTTTGAATTGAACTGAATTGAAGTACAAATGTAAAGGGTCACAGGCAACACAAATAGTTTTGGAAATCTAAAATGAAAATATAACAGAAAAGGGCAACAGAAAGAAACACGAGAAATAAAAGCCGAACAGCCGGAAAACAATGTACTAACCTGAATGGAAATTTCCTCTCTTCTCCAAACCATTCCTTCCTTCATCGACTGGTGAATTGACGTAGTGTCCCATGTCCATTCTTTTGGCAGTGACTCTGTTGAACCCTCGGTTAGAGATTACCGTGCGTGGTGGGTGTGTGCGCATAAATTCATCAATGACCATCTATGGCTTCCGATTTCACAATGACAGTTGTGTCACCAAACTACAGATAAAAAAAAAATAAGAGCTCTAAATAACAACCCAATTAAAAGAAGTGACCAAACATTCAGTTTCTGAAAGCTCTTTCCTCAAAAAAAAAACAACATCCTGATGACACCCATGAAGCACTGACTTGTATGTTTCTGACTTATTAGTAATAACGTTATTTAAAAAAGCAGAACTCCGTGGTTATCATGATCGGGTTCACTGAAGATTCCAGGGAAAATCTCAGGTTTAGTGTTGGCAACAGGGAGAGGACCCAAACGCAGACAGAGGAGGTAGGATGATGACTTGAAGGGAGAGCTTTAATATCTACTGGCAGTTACACAGGCGGCAAAACACACAAGCAGGCAGAAAAACTAACTAAGTGACTAACTAAGTGACTAGCTGGCTGGCAAAAATCCAAAATGACAAACAGAGCCAACACAATAAGGATGACGACGAACCAACCCAGACCAAAGGAAAACACTGACTTAAAATACATACAGTTCAGACGCGGCTCCTCACATAGCCACTGGGTGCTGGCTCCAAACACGGCGAATGTCGCAGGTTCAAGATGCCATTTGGTTGACGATCGTCCACCCTTTAACCTAGCGTGTGTTTTCCATTCAGCAGGCAGAAGGAACGTTCCTGCCACTTTGCGCTGGGACAATATCAAAGGCTTGTCCTGTTGTCCAAATAATAGTTTTATAAAGTTATACATATAGTTAGACTATAGTTTACAGTTTTATTTAATTCCGTTCTCAGCTCCAGGCAAATTAAGGAGAACTGTGACGTGATTGCACACTAGAACTACTGAGAAAAACCACAAGGCGCTGGTCTTTTGATAAACGGACATTTATGACATTTGGCAAATCCACACGACACTGCACTTAAAAGCTTTTCCACGTGTCAGATTTGAGTTATACGTTAGTGTGACTACTGACTTGGTGAGGAGTTTTCTGTGGCTTCGGATCTGCGTTTCTAGTCGCTACGGAGTCTCAGTGCTATTCTTTAAAATGAACAGGCACTAACTGACAACTGTTTTGATAATCAGTTCATCTTTTAAGTCATTTATCAAGAACAAGTGTGGCTTTTATTCTGTTGGTCAGTGAAAGGGAGATCCTTTCGTCTCGGAGCCGATGAAGTTGAAATCAATCAATCAGAATCAAGTCGATTCTTAGTTAAGGTTTATTCACACACGCTTGGTCAGACCCAGAGTGGAACCAAAGTACCACCCAGAATCTGCCCTGAGATGAGGCAGACCCAGCTTATATAGTGCTGAGTCAAGTAAATCCACGTGACAACGGTTCACTCTTTGTCCGGAGTGAAACACAATGCTAACAGAAATATCAGTAATACAGTCACGTGAAGGGAAACTTTACACCAAGAAACTGACATCTGGCTTTAAGGGAAACAGTTGACATTCAGTTGAGAGATGTAGATATTGCAGAAGTGTATTTCAGTCACAGGTGAACACGTCTCCACAGGAGTTTCAGCTCGATGGCGTCTCCTGTGCGTTTTGATCCTCAGGTGTTTCTTCAAGTATGTGATTTGAGTCAAACTTTGCCCACAAGTTCTGCGATCATGCGGCTCCTCACTTCTGAGAGTTCTGGTGTGTTTTGACCACAAACCACAAGAACTGAATCGTCTCCAACATAGTTTGCAAATACAAGACTACTTTCCTGTGTGTGATCTTCTGTGCTTTGCCAAACTAGATGCATCAACATATCTTTTCCCGCAGATCGTGCAGAGGTACGGCTTCTCACCTGTGTGGGCTCTTCTCATGTGGACTTTCAAGTCACCACTAACTCTGAAAGTTTTCCCACATGTTTTGCAAGAATACGGCTTCTCACCTGTGTGGATTCTTACATGTGTTATCAATGTTGACATGTCACAGAATCTTTTCCCGCAGGTCTTGCAAAGGTACGGCTTCTCGCCTGTGTGGATTCTCATGTGGACGTTCAAGTTTCCACTCTGTCTGAAAGATCTCCCACATGTTTTGCACATATATGGCTTCTCACCTGTGTGGGCTTTTCTCGTGTGGACTTTCACGTCACCACTAACTCTGAAGGTTTTCCCACATGTTTTGCAAGAATACGGCTTCTCACCTGTGTGGATTCTCATGTGTGATTTCAATGTTGAACTTTCACAGAATCTTTTACTGCAGATCTTGCAATCGTACAGCTTCTCATCTGTGTTGGTTCTAATGTGTTTCTGCAATGTTGACCTAAACTTAAAAGCTTTTCCACATGTGTCACATTTGAAATACTTCTCACCTGTGTGGGTTCTCAGGTGTTTCTGCAATGTTGACTTAAACTTAAACTCTTTTCCACATGTGTCACATTTTAAAGTCTGTTGACCTGTGTGAGGGTCCTGGTGAACCTCTGACATGGTAGAGTTGTGTACATTGTTCCTGTGGCTTCTGCGTTTGTGTCCTTGGTTCTTTTGTTCTGGCTCTGCATCTCTAGTTGATCCTGAGTCTTCAGGCTCGCCTCCTTTCTGGTCTTGGCTCTCAGCTACATGACAGTTGTGAGAGAGGAGCTGCTGGTCGCTTTTCGGTTCTGGTCCACTGTGGTCACTTTCCTCGTAAGCAGGAGTCAACATGAAGGTATCAGTCTCCTGCTTCAGTAGCAGCTGCTCTCCCTCCTGACTGCTACAGAGTTCCTCCTGTTCCTCTTTAACCTGTGGAGGCTCTGGCTCCTCTTGGTCCAGACTGGAGTTCCTCTCCTGAATACAGAGCTGCTGGTCAGCGAGAACCTCCTCCTCCTCCGTACAGACATGTTGCTGTGGGAGCTCTGGAGGGACAGAGGACAAAAGGAACAGGGCACTACTGAGACTAGGGTTGCCAACTTTCCAAAACTGTAATATAGAACGGGGGAGGGAGGGGGTGCGACCCATGATGATCCAGTGTGGTTTGAGAAAGGACATTAATTAATGGTGATAAGAGCAGTGTTTCCTGCTCACTCGCCAAACTTCATTCATAAAGCCTACAGTTTTGTTCAGTAGTGATGCACAAAAGCACTCACGTAGTGACCTCGCTTATCTTATATGTTTTATAAATAAAGAGGATCTTAAGGTAAATTCGGCATGGATGATTGCCAACAAAACAACGCTTAACGTCGACGAAAAGGCCATTTATAGTACAGGTACATACAGACGGGAGAGAGAGAAGACGCTGCAAACAGCTGTTTCTACGCACCTCTCCCTGCTTCTCTGTTAGTGGAACAACATGACGGACAGGCTGAGGGACAACAGAGCAGGAGGGCTTCCTTTAGCTCATACAAACCGCGCTGTCTTAAGACCCTAACCTGTAATATTGATCTCCAACAGACTTGCACTGAATTCCTCTCAAAAATACGGAACAAAAGCGCGTCCCGTATCACTTCAATACGGAACACGTCTTTCCGGTTCCGATTCCGGGAAGACTCCGTGTTTTACAGGACGGTTGGCGACACCAACTGAGACGGGAAAGGAAACATGCAGACAGGCGAGGACACGAGAGCCAGGATACATTCAAACAACTTGGATTATACCAGCCGAAGTCCTTCCATGTTACTAAAACAATGGAGTTATACACACCTATCCTGTGCAACTTCACTTCGGGTTTCCTAAAGATATCCAGCAGTCTGCGCTGACGATCGATCTCTTCTTCGTACTCGACGATAGTTTTTCTAAAAGCTCCGAATATTTCTTCAGCAGCAGCAGTTAGTCGCTCGTTGACAAACTCTCTCACACACTCAACTGAAGACATTGTTGCTGAACTACAAGTTAAATAATTAGCGGAGCTCCGACTACAACAATGAAGCCGTACAGCTGATCAATGCATGCGGCTAACGCGCGCTTGCGCTGTTTACTTCTTCTTCTTCTCTGGTTTATTGGCGGATTGCAAACAACTTTTGCTTCATACCGCCACCTACTGTACCGGAGTGTGTAACATCTTGTTATTTTACAACAAAAAGATAACTAAAAATAATAATTCTCATATTGTGTTCATCAACCCTGCGTGTTTAATGAATGTAAATAGTGTCTTCCTGGTGATTCTTATCCCCTCTCCCTCTCCTTCTGTTCCCAGTATCTATCATATCCCACTCCCTCCCTGCCTCTTGAACCCTATCTTGCAACACCCGTCTTTCCACCTCACATAATATACATTGCAAAATGACACAGTCTCAGTTTTCATTATTCCTTTTCCACATTAAAAACAAGGTGCCATTCAACCCTGTGTGGTTCACTCTCAGGCTTGTCAATATAATTTCTTCTAATGTTTGTCTTGACTCCCACTTCCTCCATTCACCATTCTCTTTTCTTTTCCAGGATAGTAAAATCTGCCTTTACCTAATGTTACTAACTGGGTTGGGATTCGTGAACTTTAAGGCTTCCATTCCATATTCCTTCACTCTCTTATCCCCGGTCCATCCAAACCCTCTTCCCTGAAACTTGGTATATTCCCAGCAGTCCTGTATTATTTCTTTTGTAAGATTATCTTTCCCATTTCCTTTCAATTTGATCCAATATGCTAACTCAATTGTTCTTTTTCTTAACTCCAGAGGAGTCTCTCCTGTTTCTATAAGTATTGCGTTAATGGATGTTGACTTAATAACTAGACCATATCCCCTAACTCTATTCCTCTACCTGTTGTGGAACAGAACTCTCTCCAGTTGCTCTTTTTGGTATATTTAATTATCCTACGTGCCACTGCTCTTTTTCTTAGATATTCCATAACATTGTCTTCTTCTTCAACACTCTAAACGCATTGTTTAACTGCTCTACTGCATTCCTCATTTCACCAAGGAACCACTTTCTTCCTACTATTTGTTGTTTTTGGATTACTCAGAATTGCTGCATTTAAAATGTGTTCTGTAATTTGCTTTGTGGATTCAATGCAACCGCAGGGGGGCACAAGCCAGTGTCTTCATGTGCCTGTCCCAAGTCTGGATAAAAGCAGAGGGTTGTGTCAGGAAGGGCATCCGACGTAAAACACATGCCAAACTAAAAATGCGAATCATGACAATGACTTCCATACCGGATCGGTCGGGGCCCGGGTTAACAACGCCTACAGGGTGCCGGTGGAAATTGGACTACTGTTGGTCGAAGACGAAGAAGGAGAGGAGGAAGGTGTGTTCGTAGGCAGAGAGAGAAGAGGAAAGCTAAGAATGTAGGACTGACAGTAGGGACTTTGAACGTTGGGACTATGACAGGGAAGGCTAGAGAGTTGATTGACATGATGCAGAGAAGGAAGGTGGACATACTGTGTGTCCAGGAGACCAGGTGGAAAGGTAGCAAGGCTAGAAGCTTAGGAGCAGGGTTCAAGTTGTTCTACCATGGGTCGGATAGGAAGAGAAACGGAGTAGGAGTTATCCTGAAAGAGGAGTTTGTGAGGAATGTTCTAGAGGTAAAAAGAGTGTCAGACAGGTTGATGAGCCTGAAGCTGGAAATTGAACGGGTGATGTTCAATGTTGTGAGTGGTTATGCCCCACAGGTAGGATGTGAGTTAGAAGAGAAGGAGAAATGCTGGAGTGAGTTAGATGAAGTGATGCAGAGCATCCCCAGAGGTGAGAGAGTGCTGATTGGTGCAGATTTCAACGGGCATGTAGGTGAAGGGAACAGAGGTGATGAGAATGTGATGGGCAGGTTTGGTCTTCAGGACAGGAACGCAGAAGGACAGATGGTGGTAGACTTTGCAAAGAGGATGGAAATGGCTGTAGTGAACACTTTCTTCCAGAAGAGGCAGGAACATAGGGTGACCTATAAGAGCGGAGGGAGCAGCAATATGGTTTCATGCCTAGAAAGAGCACAACAGATGCAGTGTTTGCTTTGAGGATGCTGATGGAGAAGTACAGAGAAGGTCATAAGGATTTGCATTGTGTCTTCGTAGATTTAGAGAAAGCGTATGACAGGGTGCCGAGAGAGGAGCTGTGGTATTGTATGAGGAAGTCTGGAGCGGCAGAGAAGTATGTTAGAGTGGTGCAGGACATGTATGAGAGCTGTAAGACCGTGGTGAGGTGTGCTGTAGGTGCGACAGAGGAGTTCAAGGTGGAGGTGGGTCTGCATCAAGGATTGGCTCTGAGCCCCTTCTTGTTTGCTCTGGTGATGGACAGGCTGACAGATGAGCTTAGACAGGAATCTCCATGGACTATGATGTTTGCGGATGACATTGTGAATTGTAGTGAGAGCAGGGAGCAGGTGGAGGAGAATCTAGAGAGATGGAGGTCTGCTCTGGAAAACAGAGGAATGAAGCTTAGCCGCAGTAAGACAGAATACATGTGTGTCAATGAGAGGGACCCAGGTGGAACGGTGAGGTTACAGGGAGCAGAGGTGAAGAAGGTGCAGGACTTTAAGTACTTAGGGTCAACGGTTCAGAGCAATGGAGACTGTGGAAAAGAGGTGAAGAGGCGAGTGCAAGCAGGTTGGAACGGGTGGAGAAAAGTGTCAGGTGTGTTGTGTGATAAAAGAGTATCAGCAAGAATGAAAGGAAAGGTGTTCAAGACGGTGGTGAGACCAGCGATGCTGTACAGCTTAGAGACAGTGGCACTGAAGAAAAGACAAGAGGCAGAGCTGGAGGTGGCAGAGCTTAAGATGTTGAGGTTCTCTTTGGGAGTGACGAGGACGGACAGGATCAGGAACGAGTACATCAGAGGGACAGCTCGTGTTAGATGTTTCGGAGATAAAGCCAGAGAGGCCAGATTGAGGTGGTTTGGACACGTTCAGAGGAGAGACTGTGAATATATTGGTAGAAGGATGCTGAGGTTGGAGCTGCCAGGCAGGAGGTCTAGAGGAAGACCAAAGAGGAGATTTATGGATGTAGTGAGAGAGGACATGAAGTTAATTGGTGTGAGTTAAGAGGATGCAAAGGACAGGGTTAGATGGAGGCGCATGATTCGCTGTGGCGACCCCTGAAAGGGAACAGCCGAAAGGAAAAGAAGAAGAATTTGCTTTGTGGATTCCTCTATGTCTCCTTCTAACGTAACCAAGTCAACTGACCTACATTGTTCCCAGTCTGCTTTCTCAAAACACCATCTGTTTATTGTGCTTCCTTCTTGAATACATACGTTTGTATTACTCATAGTGAGAACTTGGTAGTGATCACTTCCTATGGTAGAATCACTCTTGACATACCAATCACATATTTCTACTAAATTATCTGACACCACAGTAAGATCCAAACATGATGTAGTACCCCTATCCACATCTAATCTTGTACCCTGTCCATTATTAATGCAGACTAATGAGCTTTCTTCCATCATTTCTTCAACTATGTTCCCATTGTTGTCTGTGTTTTTGCTTCCCCATAAGCTGTTGTGCACATTAAAATCACCACACCATATTTACATTTACATTACATTTACATTTAGCAGACGCTTTTATCCAAAGCGACTTACACATGAGTCACAAACTGAAGATGCAGCTTCTTCTATTTCTTTCCTGTATACATTTCCTGCCATTTCATTTAATATGTTAATATCTAAGTTTTTGCATAGTTTATAAAAATGTATCAACTTAATTTCCCCCCCTTTTCTTGCACTATAGATCTCTTGTAGTGGGAACTTCTTCTTCTTCTCTGGTTTATTGGCGGATCGCAAGTCAACGTGTTTTAGGTCCACCTACTGTACCGGAGTGCGCAACATCAGGGTTTTACATATGTAGCGGCGATTTGTCTGCAGAATAAATCCAAGGAAACAAAAACGAAACAATCAAACTCAAAATCAAACGGCCACTAAGGCACCAAAAAAGTGAATCTTACGCAGGGAAAAATAAGTCCATTGTCCAGGCAAAGCGTAACGTTTTACGCGGTTTATTTATCCTTTCGGCAAGCAAACAAACAGAAAACCAATAACTTTTGCCGTCTCTCTTGCCCTGGTAAAAAACCATGAACCCTTACCGGTTCTGCCTTTCATACACCTGCCTACCAATATATATAGATTCACCCAGGTGCCCCAGCTTCCCAGTACCTACAAAATAAAAGCATTAACAAGTGCCCAAATTAACCAAAAACAATAATATTAATATTATAAACTAATTCAGCTGTATTCCAACGGAACAGCAACACAAAAAATTATATTTGATAATTAAATATTACCGAATAATAAATAGCTCCAACAACATACTTCAGGAGACCTAAGGTATGGCTGCTTTCAAACCTCTAGTTTGGTTCATTTGGTCTGAACCAAGGGCAAGCAATTATACATCGTAGCATTTTTCAGCTGTTACATTTGTTTCAGGTTCTTTTTCACACCACACTGATTGCTTTGGTCCGAACCAGTTGAAACTAACCAAAATGCAGTCACGTGACAACATCCACATGGACTGTAAATGGACTGTACTTGTATAGCGCCTTTCTAGTCGTCCGACTACTCAAAGCGCTTTCACACTACATATCACATTTACCCAGACACACACATTCATACACTGATGGCAGGAGCTAACTGCCCATCAGCACAAATTAAACTAATCATTCACACACACACCGAAGGCACAGCTTTTTGGGGTTCAGTATCTTGCTCAAGGATACTTCAACACATGGATGGCGGAAGCCAGGATCGAACCGCCGACCTTCCGATTGGTAGACGACCCGCTCTGCCACCAAGCCACAGCCGCACATCACTCATTGGCCATGGCGTATTTCCTAAACTGCTTTTGGATTGGACAGAAATTACATGCGGGAAAATTCCAACGGAAAAGGAAAAGCCAGCAAACAACACAGGGACAACGCAACTTTCGAGAGAAGACTGCTACTCGTCACTATTCCAAGTTTGTCCGCGAGCTGCCATGCTAAAGTGCAAACTGTCAAACACTTCATCGTCCCATAATGCACAGTGCAGCTACTACGGCAGCTGGTTTAGTCCAAAAATTATCAGTACCTTTTGCAGTGGGGTCTGTTCGAGGTCGGATGATGTTCTCACCACAAACAAACCGCTCCAGAGTTCGTTTGAAAGCGTACCGAGACCACCTCTTTAAAGAGGTCTCGGTACGCTTGTTTGGTCCGCTATTGGTGCGCACCTAAGTGCAATTGCTGCTTTCACACCTGACCAAACGAACCGCTAGTCTCTGGGAGGGGTGCTGTAAAATGCTCCGACAGCGGACTCCGTCGTTCTACTGGGGGATTTCAACACTCAAGTGGGCAGCGACAGTGACACCTGGAGGGGCGTGATTGGGACTGGAGACATTGAGTCCTAGTGGACCATGTTCTCCACCTCCACTATCGACGCGGCCTCTCTGAGCTGTGGCCGTAAGGTTTCCGGTGCCTGTCATGGCGGCAACCCCCGAACCTGGTGGTGGACTACGGAAGTATGGGATGCCGTCAAGCTGAAGAAGGAGAGCTATTGAGCCTTGTTGGCTTGTGGAAGCTGATGGGTACCGGAGGGCCAAGCGAGCTTCAGCCCGGGTGGTTGCGGAGGCAAAAACCTGGGTCTGGGAGGAGTTTGGTGAGGCCATGGAGAAGGACTATCGGTTGGCCTCGAAGAAATTCTGGCAAACGTTTCGGTGCCTCAGGAGGGGGAAGCAGTGCCCTGCGCACAATGTTTACAGTGGGGGTGGGAATCTGCTGACTTCGACTGGGGACATCCCCAGACGGTGAAAGGAGTACTTCGAGGATCTCCTCAACCCCACCAACACGTCTTCCACTGAGGAAGCAGAGGCCAAGGGCTAAGTTGTGGACTCGATCCCCCAAGCTGAGGTCACCGAGGTAGTTGAGAAGCTCCTTGGTGGCAGGGCACCGGGGGTGGATGAGCTCCACCCTGAGTACCTCAAGTCTCTGGATGTTGTGGGGCTGTCTTGGCTGACACACCTCTGCAACATCGCGTGGTGGTTGGGGAAAGTGCCTCTGGACTGGCACACCGGGACTGTGGTTTCTCTTTTTAAGAAAGGGGACTAGAGGGTGTGTTCCAACTATAGGGGGATCACACTCCTCAGCTTCCCCGGAAAAGTCTATGCCAGGGTACTCAAAACATTAGTTCAGTAAAAGTACATTATTACTATAAGCAAAATATATTTAAAGAATTTAATTATTAAGGCATCTGTCAGTGCCACTTAATTCTATAATTTAATTTAAATTACTGATGTATTACTGTTACGAATATACTGCATGTAACCATGTGCAGGACTTAAACGTGTCGGTGTGGTTCTAGACGCTATAAACAATAATCAGTAAGTCAGAATCCAACAAGTAGACTTAAGCGGTATAGTTAAAAACCACCATTGACCCAGCGTTAAATCATCATCAATAGGCCCAATCGATAGGGCTTACCCATGTACTACTGCCACGCAGGTGAAATCAACTCCAAAAAGCAACTTGGGTAGATTGTTGCTTCAGTAAATGACAGATTCCTAAATGGATTAATAACATACTATCAAGGTCAATCATCTTAGATGAACATGTGGCGAGGACGCTGCAGGAAGGGAGAACTGAATGAAAGTCAAACTAGGCCAACCTAGGGAAGTGCACCCCATTTAAATGCCATTTAAACCGTGATCATTGGGAAGGAGCATGGAAAGAAAAGAAAAAGGCACTCTGGGTTGTTACTGAAGAAGCGGCGGCTTGTTCCAAAGTATACCAAATGCATTTATTTCTAATCAACAGATATATCAGAACAAAAAACTGGGAAAGGCACTGCTGGGAAAAATGAAAGATCACATGAATAAGCAATAAGAACTGCAATAAAGTCATCAGGTGAATAAAAATCGATTTCTTTAATACATTTACATTTATTCATTTAGCAGACGCTTTTATCCAAAGCGACTTACATATGAGAACATTCACAAACCGAAGGCGCAGCTTCGGGAGCATTTTGGGGTTCAGTAACTTGCTCAAGGATACTTCGACACATGGCTGGGGGATCGAACCACCAACCTTCCGAATGGAAGGCAACCGCTCTGCCACCAAGCCACAGCCGCCCCTTGTTAGTACAAAAAAATACATATAAAAATTCTGAAAAGGAACTTAGTATAAATCCAGCCCTAAAATAACCTAAACAAAGTAAAAACCAAGCTGAGGTCACTAGAGGGGAGGCAGACTACGTTGAGGAGTGTCCAGGGGGGCAACCGCAAGCCTCACAGCATTGCTCACAACAAGCGGTGGTGCAGTTCTATTGTTTCCCAGTGCAATTACTCACATGTAAAAAGAGTGACGGGACCTCACCACGGACGCCTAGCCTCCCAACAAGACGGCACCCTGCGCTAAAAATGCAAACTAAGTACAAAAAGAATCAGAAACAAAGTAACATACAGTAAGCCAGCTGGCTAAACAAATGCAAAATATATACCACTGAAGCCAACAATAGAGAAAATACTACTAATGCAAACTAAATGATCACTAGATCAAGACAAAATACAGATAATTTAAGAGGAGGAACACTAATAATAAAGAAAAAGGGACTAGACCAAAAACAAAGCCCAATGGCAACAGCAGTGGCCTAAAAGCAGGAGGAGCCTGGAAAGCAGGGGGCTACAATTAGCCAGGCTCCACCTTACTGTGTATTAAAGTTAGGATTGTTTCAAAGAAACACTGCTGCTGACAGAAATATCAGTAATACAGTCGTGTGAAGGGAAACATTTGACATTCAGTTGAGAGATGTAGATATTGCAGAAGTGTATTTCAGTCGCAGGTGAACACGTCTCCACAGGAGTTTCAGCTCGATGGCGTCTCCTGTGCGTTTTGATCCTCAGGTGTTTCTTCAAGTTTGTGATTTGAGTCAAACGTTGCCCACAAGTTCTGCGATCATGCGGCTCCTCACTTCTGAGAGTTCTGGTGTGTTTTGGCCACAAACCACAAGAACTGAATGGTCTCCAACATAGTTTGCAAATACAAGACTACTTTCTTGTATGTGATCTTCTGTGCCTTGCCAAACTAGACGAACCAGCAAATCTTTTCCCGCAGATGGTGCAGAGGTACGGCTTCTCACCTGTGTGGGCTCTTCTCATGTGGACTTTCAAGCTAACACTCTGTCTGAAAGAACTCCCACATGTTTTGCAAGAATATGGCTTCTCACCTGTGTGGATTCTTATATGACCTGATAAACCTGATAACTGACGGAAACTTTTCCCACAGGTCTTGCAATCGTACGGCTTCTCACCTGTGTGGGTTCTCATGTGCACTTTCAAGGCACTGCTAGTTCCTAAATCTTTAACACATGTTTTGCAAGAAAATGGCGTCTCACCTGTGTGGATTCTTCTTATGTGGACATTCAAGCTAACACTATGTTTGAAAGATCTCCCGCATGTTTTGCACGTATATGGCTTCTCACCTGTGTGGGTTCTTATATGACCTGATAAAGCTGATAACTGGCTGAATCTTTTACCGCAGGTCTTGCAATCGTATGGCTTCTCACCTGTGTGGGTTCTTATATGACCTGATAAAGTTGACATCTGACAGAATCTTCTCCCGCAGGTCTTGCAATAGTACGGCTTCTCACCTGTGTGGGTTCTTATGTGGACTTTTAAGTGATCCGTAGTTCTGAAATCTTTCCCACATGTTTTGCAAGAATATGGCTTCTCACCTGTGTGGGTTCTCAGGTGTTTCTGCAATGCTGAATTAGACTTAAACTCTTTTCCACATGTGTCACATTTGAAAGTCTTTTTATCTGTGTGAGGGTCCTGGTGAACCTCTGACATGGTAGAGTTGTGTACATTGTTCCTGTGGCTTCTGCGTTTGTGTCCTTGGTTCTTTTGTTCTGGCTCTGCATCTCTAGTTGATCCTGAGTCTTCAGGCTCGCCTCCTTTCTGGTCTTGGCTCTCAGCTACATGACAGTTGTGAGAGAGGAGCTGCTGGTCGCTTTTCGGTTCTGGTCCACTGTGGTCACTTTCCTCGTAAGCAGGAGTCAACATGAAGGTATCAGTCTCCTGCTTCAGTAGCAGCTGCTCTCCCTCCTGACTGCTACAGAGTTCCTCCTGTTCCTCTTTAACCTGTGGAGGCTCTGGCTCCTCTTGGTCCAGACTGGAGTTCCTCTCCTGAATACAGAGCTGCTGGTCAGCGAGAACCTCCTCCTCCTCCATACAGACATGTTGCTGTGGGAGCTCTGGAGGGACAGAGAACAAAAGGAACAGGGCACTACTGAGACTAGGGTTGCCAACTTTCCAAAACTGTAATATAGAACGGGGGAGGGACCCATGATGATCCAGTGTGGATTAAGAGAGAAAATTAATTAGTGGTGATTGTAAACAATAAGAGCAGTGTTTCCTGCTTACTTGCCAAACTTCATTCATAAAGCCTACACTTTTGCTCACTAGTGATGCACAAAAGCACTCACGTAGTGACCTCGCTTATCTTATATGTTTTATAAATGAAGAGGGTCTTAAGGTAAATTCGGCATGGATGATTGCCAACAAAACAACGCTTAACGTTGACGAAAAGGCAATTTATTGTACAGGTACATACAGACGGGAGAGAGAGAGAGACGCTGCAAACAGCTGTTTCTACGCACCTCTCCCTTCTTCTCTGTTAGTGGAACAACATGACGGACAGGCTGAAGGACAACAGAGCAGGAGGGCTTCCTTAAGCTCATACAAACCGCGCTGTCTTAAGACCCTAACCTGTAATATTTATCTCCAACAGACTTGCACTGAATTCAGTGCAAACGCAGGGGGGCACAAGCCAGTGTCTTCATGTGCCAGTCCCAAGTCTGGATAAATGCAGAGGGTTGTGTCAGGAAGGGCATCCGATGTAAAACACATGCCAAACTAAAAACGCGAATCACAACAATGACTTCCATACCGGATTGGTCGGGGCCCGGGTTAACAACGCCTACAGGGTACCGGTGGAAATTGGACTACTGTTGGTCGAAGACGAAGAAGGAGAGGAGGAAGGTGTGTTCGTAGGCAGAGAGAGAAGAGGAAAGCTAAGAATGTAGGACTGACAGTAGGGACTTTGAACGTTGGGACTATGACAGGGAAGGCTAGAGAGTTGATTGACATGATGCAGAGAAGGAAGGTGGACATACTGTGTGTCCAGGAGACCAGGTGGAAAGGTAGCAAGGCTAGAAGCTTAGGAGCAGGGTTCAAGTTGTTCTACCATGGGTCAGATAGGAAGAGAAACGGAGTAGGAGTTATCCTGAAAGAGGAGTTTGTGAGGAATGTTCTTGAGGTGAAAAGAGTGTCAGACAGGTTGATGAGCCTGAAGATGGAAATTGAAGGGGTGATGTTCAATGTTGTGAGTGGTTATGCCCCACAGGTAGGATGTGAGTTAGAAGAGAAGGAGAAATGCTGGAGTGAGTTAGATGAAGTGATGCAGAGCATCCCCAGAGGTGAGAGAGTGGTGATTGGTGCAGATTTCAACGGGCATGTAGGTGAAGGGAACAGAGGTGATGAGAATGTGATGGGCAGGTTTGGTCTTCAGGACAGGAACGCAGAAGGACAGATGGTGGTAGACTTTGCAAAGAGGATGGAAATGGCTGTAGTGAACACTTTCTTCCAGAAGAGGCAGGAACATAGGGTGACATATAAGAGCGGAGGGAGAAGCACTCAGGTGGACTACATCTTGTGTAGACGTTGTAATCTGAAAGAGACCAGTGACTGTAAAGTAGTGGTAGGGGAGAGTGTAGCCAGACAACACAGGATGCTAGTGTGTAAAATGACTCTGGCGGTGAGGAAGATGAAGAGGACAAAGGCAGAGCAGAGGACGAAGTGGTGGAAGTTGAAAAAGGAAGAATGTCGTGTAGTTTTCAGGGAGGAGCTGAGACAGACTCTGGGTGGTCATGAAGTGCTCCCAGATGACTGGACCACTACAGCTAATGTGATCAGGGAGACAGGTAGGAGGGTACTCGGTGTGTCATCTGGAAAGAGGAAAGTGGACAAGGAGACTTGGTGGTGGAACCAGGAAGTTCAGGAGTGTATACAGAGAAAGAGGTTAGCAAAGAAGAAGTGGGACACTGAGAGGACTGAAGAGAGTAGACAGGAGTACAGGGAGATGCAGCGTAAGGTGAAGGTAGAGGTGGCAAAGGCCAAACAAAGAGCATATGAGGACTTGTATGCTAGGTTGGACACTAAAGAGGGAGAGGTGGATTTGTACAGGTTGGCCAGACAAAGAGATAGAGATGGGAAGGATGCGCAGCAGGTTAGGGTGATTAAAGATAAGGATGGAAATGTATTGACAGGTGCCAGGAGTGTGATGGGAAGATGGAAGGAGTACTTTGAAGAGTTGATGAATGAGGAAAATGAAAGGGAACGAAGAGTAGAAGAGGTGACTGGTGTGGAGCAGGAAGTAGCAAAGATTAGCAAAAGTGAAGTGATGAGGACATTGAAGAGGATGAAGAGTGGAAAGGCAGTTGATCCTGATGACATACCTGTGGAGGTATGGAAGTGTCTAGGAGAGGTGGCAGTTGAGTTTCTGACTAGTTTGTTTAACAAGATCTTGGAGAGAGAGAGGATGCCCGAGGAATGGAGGAGAAGTGTACTGGTGCCAATTTTCAAGAACAAGGGAGATGTGCAGAGCTGTGGCAACTACAGAGGAATAAAGCTGATGAGTCATACCATGAAGTTGTGGGAAAGAGTAGTGGAAGCTAGGCTAAGGGCAGAGGTGAGCATTTGTGAGCAGCAATATGGTTTCATGCCTAGAAAGAGCACAACAGATGCAGTGTTTGCTTTGAGGATGCTGATGGAGAAGTACAGAGAAGGTCATAAGGAGTTGCATTGTGTCTTTGTAGATTTAGAGAAAGCGTATGACAGGGTGCCGAGAGAGGAGCTGTGGTATTGTATAAGGAAGTCTGGAGTGGCAGAGAAGTATGTTAGAGTGGTGCAGGACATGTATGAGAGCTGTAAGACCGTGGTGAGGTGTGCTGTAGGTGCGACAGAGGAGTTCAAGGTGGAGGTGGGTTTGCATCAAGGATTGGCTCTGAGCCCCTTCTTGTTTGCTCTGGTGATGGACAGGCTGACGGATGAGCTTAGACAGGAATCTCCATGGACTATGATGTTTGCAGATGACATTGTGATTTGTAGTGAGAGCAGGGAGCAGGTGGAGGAGAATCTAGAGAGATGGAGGTCTGCTCTGGAAAACAGAGGAATGAAGCTTAGCCGCAGTAAGACAGAATACATGTGTGTCAATGAGAGGGACCCAGGTGGAACGGTGAGGTTACAGGGAGCAGAGGTGAAGAAGGTGCAGGACTTTAAGTACTTAGGGTCAAAGGTTCAGAGCAATGGAGACTGTGGAAAAGAGGTGAAGAGGCGAGTGCAAGCAGGTTGGAACGGGTGGAGAAAAGTGTCAGGTGTGTTGTGTGATAAAAGAGTATCAGCAAGAATGAAAGGAAAGGTGTTCAAGACGGTGGTGAGACCAGCGATGTTGTACAGCTTAGAGACAGTGGCACTGAAGAAAAGACAAGAGGCAGAGCTGGAGGTGGCAGAGCTTAAGATGTTGAGGTTCTCTTTGGGAGTGACGAGGACGGACAGGATCAGGAACGAGTCCATCAGAGGGACAGCTCGTGTTAGATGTTTCGGAGATAAAGCCAGAGAGGCCAGATTGAGGTGGTTTGGACATGTTCAGATCAGAAGAGAGACTGTGGATATATTGGTAGAAGGATGCTGAGGTTGGAGCTGCCAGGCAGGAGGTCTAGAGGAAGACCAAAGAGGAGATTTATGGATGTAGTGAGAGAGGACATGAAGTTAATTGGTGTGAGTGAAGAGGACGCAGAGGACAGGGTTAGATGGAGGCACATGATTCGCTGTGGCGACCCCTGAAAGGGAGCAGCCGAAAGGAAAAGAAGAAGATGACTTTCACTGAATGCCTCTCAAAAATACGGAACAAAAGCGCGTCCCCTATCAGTTCAATACGGAACACGTCTTTCCGGTTCCGATTCCGGGAAGACTCCGTGTTTTACAGGACGGTTGGCGACACCAACTGAGACGGGAAAGGAAACATGCAGACAGGCGAGGACACGAGAGCCAGGATACATTCAAACAACTTGGATTATACCAGCCGAAGTCCTTCCATGTTACCAAAACAATGGAGTTATACACACCTATCCTGTGCAACTTCACTTCGGGTTTCCTAAAGACATCCAGCAGTCTGCGCTGACGACCGATCTCTTCTTCGTACTCGACGATAGTTTTTCTAAAAGCTCCGAATATTTCTTCAGCAGCAGCAGTTAGTCGCTCGTTGACAAACTCTCTCAAACACTCAACTGAAGACATTGTTGCTGAACTACAAATGAAATGATTAGCGGAGCTCCGACTACAATAATGAAGCCGTACAGCTGATCAATGCATGCGGCTAACGCTCGCACTGTTTACTTCGGCTTCTTCTTCTTCTATTGTTGTTTTATGGCGGATGGCAAACAGCTGTTTTGTGCGCATTACCGCCACCTTCTGAAATGGAGTGTGGATCAAACTGGTTCACAAATTCCCACTACACACAAATAAATAAATAAATAAATAAATAAAAATAGAACAACTAATGATACCAATACATGTATATCCCATTACTATACACACCCTTGAATGTTTTACTAAACTCTATATCCTTCTATTTAGCCCAGGTTTTTACAAAAACCTAAATATTGCTCTATACCCCACATGTCCTGAATTCAGTTGTAATATTTTCTTAATATTAAATCTAAATCTATCAAAATAATCCTTTCCTGCTGGTATCCAGGACAATTAATAATTACATGTTCTATTGAATCTAGACTATTACACTGTTCACATAACCCAGTTTCATGTTTCCCGATTATTTTAAGTGTACTATTAATCTCATTGTCAAAATGTCCTCTTCTTTTTTTATTCCTGTTATTTTCTCTAATTTCTCCTACCTTCTTCTGTTTGGCCTCCTGTAGAACATTTTTGCATTTTTTTCCCATGTTCAACTCCTCCTGCTACTTCTTTTTCTTTTCTTCTCTGATCATGCTTTTAACCTCAGCCTTACTAGAACTTACTGCCATATTTACCTCTGATTTGTTTTCTGCAGTTTTTGCATATTTGTCTGCAAACTCATTTCCCTCTCCTCCTATATGGGCAAGAATCCAGATGAACTTCACCACAACTCCTGCTCTACTAATCCTGTAGACAGTTTGCGCTATTTCTAACATAATATCCTGTCTTGCTTCTGACTGCATGTATTTGAAACTCGTTAGTGCACTGGCTGAATCTGACCCTATTAACACTGTTTTTGGCTTATTGTTTTCTATCCACTCAAGGACTAAAAGAATGGCCAACATTTCACCTGTATACACTGATATATGATCACAAACCCTTTTATTTAACATAATATTTAATTCTGGAATAACTAACGCAATTCCTAATCTATTATCATCTGTTTCTGATGCGTCTGTGCAAATTTTGCTTCTGTGGCTCCAAGGACTACAGATTACCTGTATTAAAGTGTTTTACCTGTATTATAGTGTATTATATTTTTGCTTTTTGCTTAGTACTTCCATTCTCTGACGTGATAGTTAGCTGCTGTTACAAAGAGTTTCCCCTCTGGGATTAATAAAGTATTTCTGATTCTGATTCTGATTCTGATTTTAATAAACATAGAATACTGTTACTCCAGAAGTAAGGGGTGCTGTCAAGCTGAAGAATGAGCCCTACTGAGCTTGGTTGGCTCGTGGGACTCCTGAGGCAGCTGATGGGTACCGGAGGGCCAAGCAAGCTTCAGCCGGGGTGGTTGCGGAGACAAAAACCTGGGTCAGGGAGGAGTTTGATGAGGCCATGGAGAAGGACTATCGGTCGGCCTTGAAGAAATTCTGGAAAACCGTCCGGTGCCTCAGGAGGGGGAAGCAGTGCCCTGCACTCACTGTTTACAGTGGGGGAGGGAATCTGCTGGCTTCAACTGGGGACATCCTCGGACAGTGGAAGGAGTACTACAAGGATCTCCTCAACCCCACCAACACGTCTTCCACTGCAGAGGCCGAAGGCTCTGTTGTGGACTCGTCGATCCCCCAGGCTGAGGTCACCGAGGTAGTTGAGAAGATCCGCGGTGGCAAGGCACCAGGGGTAAATGAGACGCACCCTGAGTACCTCAAGTCTCTGGATGTTGTGGGGCTGTCTTGGTTGACACACCTCTGCAACATCGCGTGGCAGCTGGGGACAGTGCCTCTGGACTGGCCGACCGCGGTGGTGGTCCCCCTGTTTAAGAAGGGGGACCGGAGGGTGTGTTCCAACTATAGGGGGATCACACTCCTCAGCCTCCCTGGAAAAGTCTATGCCAGGGTACTGGAGAGGAGAATTCGGCCGATAGTCCAACCTCAGATTCAGGATAAACAATGCAGTTTTCATTCCGGTTGTGGAACACTTGACCATCCCTATACCCTCTCCAGGTTGATGGAGAGTTCATGGGAGTTGGCCCAACCAGTCCACTTGTGCTTTGCGGATCTGGAGAAGGCCTTCGACTGTGTCCCTCGCGGTGACCTGTGGGGGGTGCTCAGGGAGTATGGGGTCCGGGGCTGTCCGGTCCCTAAACGACCGGAGCAGGAGCTTGGTTCGCATTGCTGGCAGTAAATCAGACTTGTTTCCGATGCATGTTGGACTCTGGCAGGGCTGCCCTTTGTCACTGGCCCTGTTTATTATTATTATGGACAGGATTTCTGGAGGGATTCTGGTTTGGGGACCACAGGATCTCGTCTCTGCTTTTTGATACTGTCCTGTTGACTTCATCAAACCAGGCCCTTCAGCGTTGCTTTTGATACAGTAGACCACAAGATCCTCCTTCACCGCCTGAAACACACCATTGGACTCTCAGAAAATGTTCACAGCTGGTTTATTTCATACCTGACTGACATAACTGAGTACGTTGCCCTGGGCAAAGCCAAATAACTCATTCATAATGTCATATCACATATCGTTCCATTGCTATGCTGATGACACACAGCTCTATCTAAGGACAACCCCAACCTCTGCTTCCTTGCCAGCTCCCACACTGACCACCTGCCTGGAGGAGATAGAGTTGTGGATGAAGCTCAATTTCTTTCAGTTAAACAGTTCCAAAACAGATGCTATCTTAAGTGGTACACCACATCAGCTTCGCTCTTCAACCATCACTAATATTACTTTTTCTGGCCAAAATATCTCCCTTTCCACAACTGTCAATAATTTGGGTGTCAAAATGGATTCTCACCTTAGACATCCTTCTTCCACCTCCAAAACATCGCCAAACTCCATCCGACACTCAGCCTGGCAGATGCAGAGAAGCTCGTCCATGCCTTTGTCTCCTCTAGGCTGGATTACTGCAATGCACTCCTCATCAAGATCTCTGGCAAAGGCATCCAGAGACTACAATACATCCAAAACAGCGCTGCCAGGATCCTGATGAGGGTGCGCAAGAATGAACACATCACCCCCATCCTGAAATCTCTTCACTGGCCCCCTGTCCTGCTCAGCTTTGAATATAAAGTTTCCCTCCTCACCCACCAGTGCATTCACGAACAAGCCCCCTCATACCTAGAGGGAATTCTTACCCGCCCGACCTCCTCATGTACCCTTCATTCTGCAAGTACAAACACCCTCCAATTTCCTAAAACAAAGCTTTGCAGCATGGGCAGTAGGGCCTATTCATCGGCTGCTCCCAGGCTGTGGAATGCCCACCCGGACTACCTGAGGGCCCCACAGACTACAGATTTTTTTAAACGAAATCTAAAAACATATCTTTTTACAAAAGCTTACCAGTAAATGTGCTTTCTGTAGGTTTTATGTTTTATGTAGGTTTATGTAGGTTTTATTATTTGTACCTATTTTTATTATTACTTTTAATTGTACTACTAGATGCTCTGTAGCACTTTGAGATTGCTGAAATGTAAAGTGCAATACAAATAAAATGTATTATTATTATTAGACTGCTGCCCCCGCGACCCGGCCCGGATAAGCTGAAGAAGATGGATGGCTGGATCGATGTTTTCACAGCCTCTACATGTGTTACTTTGTGATTTGATTTTGCTTGCTGAATCTCTACTGCCTTTTTCCTGACTTCACAGCCACCATGTGCAGCTGGGTGGTTCCCTCCACAGTTACAACACTTAATTTTAACATTACTCCCACATTCTCCACATACATGTTCTCTTCCACATTTCCCACATCTCTGCTTCCCTTTACATACACTAGCAATGTGTCCGTATCGCTGGCATTCGTAACATCGTAACGGAGGGGGTACATATTCTCTTACATTAAAGCTCATGTAGCCTACCATCACTTTCACAGGAAGCAGCTCATCTTTAAACTGTAGCAGCGCTGACTCCCTATCAGTTTTTTCCCCCATTCCTGAAAGCCTGCAGTCGTCTTATTTCTGTCATCACTCCTCCTTTTAGCACTTTTCTTAACTCTTCCAGATTCTCTCCAAGGGGAATTCCTGTTATCACTCCCTTAGCTCCTCTCCTCTCAACAATTATCCTTATTCACACTATTTCTTTTTTAAATGTTGACTGGAGTTTCATAGCTTTATTTTTTTGCATTTCACCAACAAACTGCCATCACTCAAAACGTTCGCCATTTCTGTTTCCCCAATCGCTTTGCTCAATCCAGTCATCAGCGTGATCGGGCTGACTGATGTTGGTTCATTTCTCTTTTTCATCCTCTTCTAATGCTCTTTTTTTTGGTCTATTGAGGATTTCTATTTTCTTTTCTCCCTCCTCCTTTCCTACTTGTACTCCCTATCATCTTCCTCTGATAATCCACTGGCACTTGTCATTCTGATCCAGTTACAAATCAGATTATGCCAAGAGCCCACACACAAAGCAAACCAACTATCGAACTAGCAAAATATTTTTAATCCAATTAGTGTTCTTCAATGTCGTGCTACTTTCCTCCACACCGATCCACCTCGACCTTATTCCGCCTTCCACCTTCCGTCAACTGAAGACATTGTTGCTCAATTACAATGGACATAATTACCTGAGCTATGACTACAATCACGACTTCCAGGTAATTACTTCACTAATGCTGCTAGCACTTGTATCGATCAACGTTACTTCCGCTGGATGTCACACTTGTAAGTTCTGACAGTGGAAGTGCGGGAGCTTTTCGTTCCGCTTTCAACTGATGGCTTTTATTCAAAACCTGTGTTTATTATCAGTAGCAAGGATGTACATCTTCCTCGCTTCATTCAACAGGAGAATTTGGCACTCTGTTCTGAACTACTGCTTTTAACTGACAGATGTCGTTTTTGATAGTTTGCAGATAATAATTTTGTACAAAAAACAAATAAGCAGTGGTGGAAGAAGTTTTGTAGCGGTTTCAACACTTTCATGTTCATTTTCAGTAGCAAGGATGTACATCTACCTCGCTTCATTCCACAAGGAACTCTGGTTCTCTGTTCTAAACTACTGCTTTTAAATCACAGACGCGTTTTTGGTACTTTGCAGATAATTTTGCATAAAAAAAAACCAACAAGCAGTGGTGGAAGAATAATTCAGATCAAGTAGAAATGCCACAGTGTTATTTTACGGTGCATTCAAAATGTTAGTTTAGTAAAAGTACATTAGCACTATTAGAAAAATATATTTAAAGTATTTTAATTATTAAGGAGATTGGCCTCTGTCAGTGCCACATAATTCTATAATTTGATTTTAATTACTGATGTATTACTGTTACGATTATACTGTGTGTAACGATGTGCAGGACTTGTGTGTCAGAACAACTGACTGACATTTTTCTGGTGGGGACAGTCTCTAACGATCCCCGTGTTGTTTGAAAAATAACCTGTCCTTATAAAAGACACTTTTAGGAGCACCAAGAGTTTTATACCCAACTTGTATAAAGGGAATTTAGTTTAAATTCTGTCCATCCCCACAGACAGCCTTGGTTTTGGATGTCTGCTCTTACCGCGGACTCGGTTTGTAAGGTGTACTCGTCTGTTCCGGCTGCTCACAAATGGATACATGTGGGTGTGGTTCTAGAAACAACTATAAACAATAATCAGTAAGTCAGAATCCAACAAGTAGACTTAAGCGGTATAGTTAAAAGCGTTAAATCAGCATCAATAGGACTATTGATAGGGCTTACCCATGTACTGCCACGCAGGTGAAATCAACTCCAAAAAGCAACTTGGGTAGATTGTTGCTTCAGTAAATGACAGATTGCTAAATGGATTAATAACATACTATCAAGGTCAATCATCTTAGATGAACATGTGGCGAGGACGCTGCAGGAAGGGAGAACTGAATGAAAGACAAACTAGGCCAACCTAGGGAAGTGCACCCCATTTAAATGCCATTTAAACCGTGATCATTGGGAAGGAGCATGGAAAGAAAAGAAAAAGGTACACAGGGTCGTTACTGAAGAAGCGGCGGCTTGTTCCAAAGTATACCAAATGCATTTATTTCTAATCAACAGATATATCAGAACAAAAAACTGGGAAAGGCACTGCTGGGAAACATGAATAAGCAATAAGAACTGCAATAAAGTCATCAGGTGAATAAAAATCGATTTCTTTAATATAGTTGTTAGTACAAAAAAATACATATAGAAATTCTAAAAAGGAACTTAGTATAAATCCAGCCCTAAAATAACCTAAACAAAGTAAAAACCAAGCTGAGGTCACTAGAGGGGAGGCAGACTACGTTGAGGAGTGTCCAGGGGGGCAACCGCAAGCCTCACAGCATTGCTCACAACAAGCGGTGGTGCAGTTCTATTGTTTCCCAGTGCAATTACTCACATGTAAAAAGAGTGACGGGACCTCACCACGGACGCCTAGCCTCCCAACAAGACGGCACCCTGCGCTAAAAATGCAAACTAAGTACAAAAAGAATCAGAAACAAAGTAACATACAGTAAGCCAGCTGGCTAAACAAATGCAAAATATATACCACTGAAGCCAACAATAGAGAAAATACTACTAATGCAAACTAAATGATCACTAGATCAAGACAAAATACAGATAATTTAAGAGGAGGAACACTAATAATAAAGAAAAAGGGACTAGACCAAAAACAAAGCCCAAAGGCAACAGCAGTGGCCTAAAAGCAGGAGGAGCCTGGAAAGCAGGGGGCTACAATTAGCCAGGCTCCACCTTACTGTGTATTAAAGTTAGGATTGTTTCAAAGAAACACTGCTGCTGACAGAAATATCAGTAATACAGTCGTGTGAAGGGAAACATTTGACATTCAGTTGAGAGATGTAGATATTGCAGAAGTGTATTTCAGTCGCAGGTGAACACAGGAGTTTCAGCTCGATGGCGTCTCCTGTGGGTTTTGATCCTCAGGTGTTTCTTCAAGTTTGTGATTTGAGTCAAACTTTGCCCACAGGTTCTGCGATCATGCGGCTCCTCACTTCTGAGAGTTCTTGTGTGTTTTGGCCACAAACCACAAGAACTGAATGGTCTCCAACATAGTTTGCAAATACAAGACTACTTTCCTGTGTGTGATCTTCTGTGCCTTGCCAAACTAGACGAACCAGCAAATCTTTTCCCGCAGATGGTGCAGAGGTACGGCTTCTCACCTGTGTGGGCTCTTCTCATGTGGACTATCAAGTGACCTCTTTGTCTATAAGATCTCCCGCATGTTTTGCACGAATACGGCTTCTCACCTGTGTGGATTGTCATGTGTGTTTTCAATGCTGAACTGTGAGTGAATCTTTTCCCACAGATGGTGCAGAGGTACGGCTTCTCACCTGTGTGGGTTCTCATGTGGACTTTCAAGTCACCACTAACTCTGAAATTTTTTCCACATGTTTTGCAAGAATACGGCGTCTCACCTGTGTGGATTCTTATATGTGTTTTCAATGCTGACATGTCACGGTAAGATTTCCCGCAGGTCTTGCAAAGGTACGGTTTCTCACCTGTGTGGGTTCTTATATGACCTGTCAAACCTGATGTCTGACGGAATCTTTTCCCGCAGGTCTTGCAATCGTACGGCTTCTCACCTGTGTGGGTTCTCATGTGGAGATTCAACTCACCGTTAGTTCCAAAATCTTTACTACATGTTTTGCAAGAAAATGGCTTTTCACCTGTGTGAATTCTTCTTATGTGGACTTCCAAGCTAACATTATGTCTGAAATCTTTCCCACATGTTTTGCAAGTATATGGCTTCTCACCTGTGTGGATTGTCATGTGTCTTTTAAATGCTGAACTGTTAGTGAAGCTTTTCCCGCAGGTCTTGCAATCGTACGGCTTCTCACCTGTGTGGGTTCTCATGTGGACTTTCAAGTGACTACTAGTTCTGAAATCTTTCCCACACGTCTTGCAAGAATATGGCTCCTCACCTGTGTGGGTTCTTATATGAGAATTCAAACCTGACATCTGACTGAATCTTTTCCCGCAGGTCGTGCAATCGTACGGCTTCTCACCTGTGTGGGTTCTCATGTGGACTTTCAAATGATCACTATGTCTGAAATCTTTCCCACATGTTTTGCAAGAATACGGCTTCTCAGCCGTGTGACTCCTCAGGTGTTTTTGCAATGTTGACTTATACTTAAACTCTTTTCCACATGTGTCACATTTTAAAGTCTGTTGACCTGTGTGAGGGTCCTGGTGAACCTCAGACATGGTAGAGTTGTGTACATTGTTTCTGAGGCTTCTGCGTTTGTGTCCTTGGTTCTTTTGTTCTGGCTCTGCATCTCTAGTTGATCCTGAGTCTTCAGGCTCGCCTCCTTTCTGGTCTTGGCTCTCAGCTACATGACAGTTGTGAGAGAGGAGCTGCTGGTCGCTTTTCGGTTCTGGTCCACTGTGGTCACTTTCCTCGTAAGCAGGAGTCAACATGAAGGTATCAGTCTCCTGCTTCAGTAGCAGCTGCTCTCCCTCCTGACTGCTACAGAGTTCCTCCTGTTCCTCTTTAACCTGTGGAGGCTCTGGCTCCTCTTGGTCCAGACTGGAGTTCCTCTCCTGAATACAGAGCTGCTGGTCAGCGAGAACCTCCTCCTCCTCCGTACAGACATGTTGCTGTGGGAGCTCTGGAGGGACAGAGGACAAAAGGAACAGGACACTACTGAGACTAGGGTTGCCAACTTTCCAAAACTGTAATATAGAACGGGGGAGGGAGGGGGTGCGACCCATGATGATCCAGTGTGGTTTGAGAAAGGACATTAATTAATGGTGATAAGAGCAGTGTTTCCTGCTCACTCGCCAAACTTCATTCATAAAGCCTACAGTTTTGTTCACTAGTGATGCACAAAAGCACTCACGTAGTGACCTCGCTTATCTTATATGTTTTATAAATAAAGAGGGATCTTAAGGTAAATTCGGCATGGATGATTGCCAACAAAACAACGCTTAACGTCGACGAAAAGGCCATTTATAGTACAGGTACATACAGAC
>CM022486.1:2757825-2773309 GCA_011952105.1 Coreoperca whiteheadi
TTAATCCAAGTTGTTTAAATGTATCCTGGCTGATACGGGACGCGCTTTTGTTCCGTATTTTTGAGAGGAATTCAGTGCAAGTCTGTTGGAGATCAATATTACAGGTTAGGGTCTTAAGACAGCGCGGTTTGTATGAGCTAAAGGAAGCCCTCCTGCTCTGTTGTCCCTCAGCCTGTCCGTCATGTTGTTCCACTAACAGAGAAGCAGGGAGAGGTGCGTAGAAACAGCTGTTTGCAGCGTCTTCTCTCTCTCCCGTCTGTATGTACCTGTACTATAAATGGCCTTTTCGTCGACGTTAAGCGTTGTTTTGTTGGCAATCATCCATGCCGAATTTACCTTAAGACCCTCTTCATTTATAAAACATATAAGATAAGCGAGGTCACTACGTGAGTGCTTTTGTGCATCACTAGTGAACAAAACTGTAGGCTTTATGAATGAAGTTTGGCGAGTGAGCAGGAAACACTGCTCTTATCACCACGATTTAATGTCCTTTCTCAAACCACACTGGATCATCATGGGTCACACCCCCTCCCTCCCCCGTTCTATATTACAGTTTTGGAAAGTTGGCAACCCTAGTCTCAGTAGTGTCCTGTTCCTTTTGTCCTCTGTCCCTCCAGAGCTCCCACAGCAACATGTCTGTAAGGAGGAGGAGGAGGAGGTTCTCGCTGACCAGCAGCTCTGTTTTCAGGAGAGGAACTCCAGTCTGGACCAAGAGGAGCCAGAGCCTCCACAGGTTAAAGAGGAACAGGAGGAACTCTGTAGCAGTCAGGAGGGAGAGTTGCTGGTACTGAAGCTGGAGACTGATACCTTCATGTTGACTCCTGCTTACGAGGAAAGTGACCACAGTGGACCAGAACCGAAAAGCGACCAGCAGCTCCTCTCTCACAACTGTCATGTAGCTGAGAGCCAAGACCAGAAAGGAGGCGAGCCTGAAGACTCAGGATCAACTAGAGATGCAGAGCCAAAACAAAAGAACCAAGGACACAAACGCAGAAGCCTCAGTAACAATGTACACAACTCTACCATGTCTGAGGTTCACCAGGACCCTCACACAGGTCAACAGACATTCAAATGTGACACATGTGGAAAAGAGTTTAAGCTTAAGTCAAGACTGCAGAAACACCTGAGAACCCACACAGGTGAGAAGCCATATTCTTGCAAAACATGTGGGAAAGATTTCAGAACTACGGATCACTTGAAAGTCCACATGAGAACCCACACAGGTGAGAAGCCGTACGATTGCAAGACCTGCGGGAAAAGATTCCGTCAGACATCAGGTTTATCAGGTCATCTAAGAACCCACACAGGTGAGAAGCCGTACGATTGCAAGACCTGCGGTAAAAGATTCTGTCAGTTATCAGGTTTATCAGGTCACTTAAGAACCCACACAGGTGAGAAGCCATATACATGCAAAACATGCGGGAGATCTTTCAGACATAGTGGTAGCTTGAAAATCCACATAGGAAGAACCCACACAGGTGACATGCCATTTTTTTGCAAAACATGTAGTAAAGATTTAGGAACTAGCTATGCCTTGAAACTCCACATGAGAATCCACACCGGCGAGAAGCCGTACCTTTGCAAGACCTGCGGGAAACGGTTCCGTCAGCTATCAGCTTTATCAGGTCATATAAGAACCCACACAGGTGAGAAGCCATATTCTTGCACAACATGTAGTACAGATTTAGGTACTAGCTATGCCTTGAAAGTCCACATGAGAAGAGCCCACACAGGCGAGAAGCCGTACCTCTGCACCATCTGCGGGAAAAGCTATTTTGATGCGTCTAGTTTCGCAAAGCACAGAAAATTACACGCAGGAAAGTAGTCTTGTATTTGCAAACTGTTGGAGACATTCAGTTCTTGTGGTTTGTGGTCAAAACACACAAGGACTCTCTGAAGTGAGGAGCCGCATGATCGCAGAACTTTTGGGAAACGTTTGACTCAAATCACATACTAGAAGAAACACCTGAGGATCAAAACCCACAGGAGACGCCATCGAGCTGAAACTCCTGTGGAGACGTGTTCACCTGCGACTGAAATACACTTCTGCTCCTCTCAACTGAATGTAAAATGTTTCCCTTGAAGCCAGATGTCAGTTTCTTGGTGTAAAGTTTCCCTTCACGCGACTGTATTACTGATATTTCTGTTAGCAGCAGTATCGTAATCTCCTAAATGGAGGAAACGTTTAGTTTCTCAATGAGTTCACAGTAGTGGCTGTCACAGTCACGGTTGGTTGTTGTTGGTTTTGCCAAATGTCAATTTATGAAGCATCTCAGAATGATTTTTAGTTTGAAGTTCAAAAAGGACTTAAACTCCTTCTACCTCAAGTAGTATTTCATAGTTCTGTATGAAGCCTCCTGCACATCTTTGCAAGAAGTCAGATTTTACATCCGAGGCTCGCTGACATCACTGTTTTATATTACCGTGTAAGAAGTCCTATAAAATGTGAACGCGCCTATTTTTAGCTATTTTTTTTATACACTGCCTCTCTTATGTGCCTGACTGATGGTGTTTTGTTTTTACCATAATTACTATTCTTTTGTTTACCTTTAATAATTCCATATACACTTTTATATCTTTTATTATTTTTGAGAAGTTACCACGTCTGTATTTTTCTTTTTAAATAAGTATGTAAACCGTTGCCACGTGGATTTACTTGACTCAGCACTATATAAGCTGGGTCTGCCTCATCTCGGGGCAGATTCTGGGTGGTACCTTGGTTCCACTCTGGGTGTGACCGTGTGTGTGAATAAACCTTAACTAAGAATCAACTTGTGGCCTGATTGATTTCAACGTCATCGGCTCCGAGACGAAAGGATCTCCCTTTCACAGACCAACAGAATAAAAGCTGTAGATGTAAAACACAAAACTTATGAGATTATAAAATATGATGCATTGTAAAATTTTCCCACAGGATGTAAAATACACAAATCTGAGTTTAATGTTGACTAGATGCTACATTCAAATGGTACATGTGTCATCAGTAGCACTGACAGAGAATATTCTGCATATTGATTCATTGAAGGTTTCTTCCTTTAAATATATGTTAATAGTATTTCTGTACTTTAACAATTTAAATGCACCATGAATAACACTGTGGTATTTCCACTTAAATCATCTGATACTTCTTCCACCACTGCTTATTTGTTTTTTTTATGCAAACATTTTATCTGCAAAGTAACAAAAATACATCTGTGAGTTAAAAGCAGTAGTTCAGAACAGAGTACCAAATTCCCCTGTGGAATGAAGCGAGGTAGATGTACATCCTTGCTACTGATGATAATAAACACACGTTTTGAATAAAACGCCATCAGTTAAAAGCGGAACGAAAAGCTCCCGCACTTCCACTGTCGGAACTTAAAGGTGTGACATCCAGCGAGGTAAACAATAGAGAGGAAGGAGGAAAACGTGTTTTGGACTCGAGGTTTGGTGGTGTGGTATGTTAACGATGTTGCAACAGCTGTACCGTGAATGTAACTATCATGGGTGAAAATACGGAGGGAGATACTGATAGTATGATATGGCAGGACGTAGGACTAAATAAAAAGAGGAGGAATAGGAGTGATAGTTCTACAACCTATGGACAAAAAAGTTCAATAAAATTTTATTTATATAGCCCAATATCACAATTTTGCTTCAAAGGGCTTTACAATCTGTAACATACGACATCCTCTGATCTTAGACCCTTGATTAAACTAAGGAAAAACTACCCCCCCCCAAAAAAACCCCTTTAATACGAAAAATAAATGATAGAAACCTCAGGAAGAGCAACAGAGGAGGGATCCCTCTCCCAGGACGGACAGACATACAGTAGATGTCGTGTGTACATCATAGTACATACAATTATAATTAAAATGATGAAATTGTGGTATAATTATGATGAAAAGGGTAGAATGTAAAACATAAGGGAAGAAGATGGATCCAGACAGATAACTGAGCAGCTCCAGGTGGAGCCCAGCGAGCAGGACCCGAGCAACTCGCCCGTTTACCATAGACACAGCAGCACTGCCCCAGCAGGTCGCTACAATCACAGATCCAGATTCCACATCTCCGGAGGCAGAAATTCCTGCTGAAAGTGACACTAAGAGAGAAGAGTGAAGGGTACACTGATAAATGAGAGGATGGAGGACGAACAAACTGAAAGGAAAGTGATGATAACATTCAAAGTTAAATTACAAGTTACTTTATTAGTTACATTGAGCCTCTGCTGACAACCCCTCGCTGCCTCAGCACAAAAATGACAACTGGTTTTGCCAACACTCACTTTATAGGAAGTGCATTTTTAACAGTAATGTCAACAATGTATCTCCAAACATTTTAAGTTGAACTTAAAAACTATTTCCTGAAAAAATACATGTTTTTATGAAAAATAAAATAATGCCAGTCTTTCTTGAATTCACTTAACATAAATACTTGTTTTTACCGAAGTCCAGCTTTTGTTGTTTGGGTGGTGTGGGACCTTCTGCTCTCCGCTTCGCACCACCTGGTGGGACTGGCTCTGTAAGTTTGACCGGTGCAGCGCTGCGACTCCAAATGTTTCTTTAAATTTGACATAGTGTTTTTGTAGCTAGATAACACTTTGTCGCCACCAGCACCAAGTGTACAACGAACCTTAATATTGCTATCTTTAGCTCCAAGAAACTCAAAATAGTGTCTGTATTTCCAGCTAGAAAACACGCATCTCTCTCCTCCCTCCATTGTTCTTTACATTTGTGTCGCTGCGTGATATTATTAGATGTGACGTCAACTGTCCTTGTGCTGAAAACGTGACTTTTCGCATATGTGACTTTACTCCCCGAGATGCGAGAAGAAAGCAAAAATATCTTTTTTTATTAAGGAAAGTGAAAACAATATTTACGCAGTGACTTGGATGAGTATCATCAATCTGATTACTGGTTTTAAAATAGTAACGTGTTAGATTACTCGTTACTGAAAAAAGTGGTCAGATTAGAGTAACTATGGTGGTTCAAATCCCTCTTATGAGGAATTTAAAATCCAGGTCCGTGACGTCGCCCGGTGTGATGCAACCGGGCCCCACCCTGTAGCCAGGCCCGGGGTTGGGGCTCGTATGTGAGCGCCTGGTGGCCGGGTCTTGCCCGGCCGGGCTCAGCCCGAACGAGCGACGTGGGGCCGATCTCCCGTGGGCCCACCACCTGCAGTAGGAACCATAAGGGGCCGGTGCATTGTGGATTGGGTGGCAGTCGAAGACGGGGGCCTCGGCGTCCCTATCCCCGGACACGGAATCTGGCTTTAGGGACATGAAATGTCACCTTGCTGGGGGGGAAGGAGCCTGAGCTGGTGCGGGAGGTTGAGAGATACTAGATATAATCGGACTCGCCTCCACGCACAGCTTGGGCTCTGGAACCCAACTCCCCGAGAGAAGCTGAACTCTACTACTCTGGAGTTGCCCGCGGTGAAAGGCGGCGGGCTGCTGTGGGCTTACTCATAGCCCCCCAGCTCAGCCACCATGTGTTGGAGTTCACCCTGGTGAACGAGAGGGTCGTTTCCCTGCACCTTCGGGTCGGGGATAGGTCTCTCACTGTTATTTGTGCTTAGGGGTCAAATGGCAGTGTAGAGTACCCGACCTTCTTGGCATCTCTGGGACGGGTGCTGGAAAGTGTTCCGACCGGGGACTCTGTTGTTCTGTTGGGGGAATTCAACGCTCACGTGGGCAGCGACAGTGATACCTGGAGGGGCGTGATTGGGAGGAACGGCCCCCCCGACCTGAACCCGAGTGGTGTTCTGTTATTGGACTTCTGTGCTAGTCACGGTTTGTCCATAACGAACACCATGTTCAAGCATAAGGGTGTCCATCAGTGCACGTGGCACCAGGACACCCTAGGTCGGAGGTCGATGATCAACTTTGTGGTTGTTTCATCTGACCTCCGGCCATATGTCTTGGAAACTCGGGTGAAGAGAGGGGCAGAGCTGTCAACTGATAACCACCTGGTGGTGAGTTGGATCCGATTGCGGGGGAGGAAGTTGGACAGACTTGGCAGACCCAAACGTACTGTGAGGGTCTGCTGGGAACGTTTGGAAGAGTCTCCGGTCAGAAAGATCTTCAACCCCCACCTCTGGCAGAGCTTCAACCAGATCCCGAGGGAGGTTGGAGACATTGAGTCCGAGTGGACTATGTTCTCCACCTCTATTGTCGACGCGGCTGCTCGGAGCTGTGGCCGCAGTCTCTCCGGTGCCGGTCGTGGCGGCAATCCCCGAAGAGGTGCCGTTGAGCTGAAGAAGGAGTCCTATCGAACTTGGTTGGCCCGGGGGACTCCGGAGGCAGCTGATGGTTACCGGAGGACCAAGCGAGCTTCAGCCCGGGTGGTTGCAGAGGCAAAAACCTGGGTCTGGGAGGAGTTTGGTGAGGCCATGGAGAAGGACTATCGGTCGGCCTGGAAGAAATTCTGGCAAACCATCCGACGCCTCAGGAGGTGGAAGCAGTGCCCTGCACACACTGTTCACAGTGGGGATGGGAATCTGCTGACTTTGACTGGGGACACCCAGGTGGAAGGAGTACTTCAAGGATCTCCTCAACCCCACCAACACGTCTTCCACTGAGGAAGCAGAGGCCAAGGGCTAAGTTGTGGACTCGATCCCCCAAGCTGAGGTCACCGAGGTAGTTGAGAAGCTCCTTGGTGGCAGGGCACCCGGGGTGGATGAGATCCACCCTGAGTACGTCTAGTCTCTGGATGATGTGGGGCTGTCTTGGTTGACACGTCTCTGCAACATCGTGTGGCGGCTGGGGACAGTGCCTCTGGACTGGCAGACTGGGGTGGTGGTCCCTCTGTTTAAGAAGGGGAACCAGAGGGTGTGTTCCAACTACAGGGGGATCACACTCCTCAGCCTCCCCGGAAAAGTCTATGCCAGGGTATTGGAGAGGAGAATTCGGCCGATAGCTGAACCTCGGATTCAGGAGGAACAATGCAGTTTTTGTCCAGGTTGTGGACCACTGGACCATCTCTTTACCCTCGCCAGGTTGCTGGAGGGTTCATGGGAGTTTGCCCAACCGGTCCACATGTGCTTTGTGGATCTGGAGAAGGCATTTGACTGTGTCCCTCGCGGTGACCTGTGGGGGGTGCTCTGGGAGTATGGGGTCCTATATGACCGAAGCAGGAGTTCAGTTCGCGTTGCCGCCAGTAAGTCAGATCTGTTCCCGCTGCCCTTTGTCACCGGTCCTGTTCATTATTTATATGGTCAGGATTTCTAGGCGCAGTCAGGGGCCGGAGGGAGTCCAGTTTTGGGACCACAGGATTTCGTCTCTGCTTTTTGCAGATGATGCGGTCCTGTTGGCTTCATCAAATCAGGACCTTCAGCATGCACTGGGATGGTTTGCAGCCGAGTGTGAAGCGGCGGGGATGAGAATCAGCACCTCCAAGTCCGAGGCCATGGTTCTCAGCCGGAAAAGGGTGGCTTGTCCCCTACAGGTTGGTGGAGAGCTCCTGCCTCAAGTGGAGGAGTTTAAGTATCTTGGGGTCTTGTTCACGAGTGAGGGAAGGACGGAGCGGGAGATCCACAAGCGGATGGGTGCATCCTCTGCAGTGATGCAGTCAATGTACCGTCGATGAGCTTTGAGTCATGACCAAAAGGACAAGATCCCGGATACAGGCGGCCGAAATGAGTTTCCTCCTCAGGGTGGCTGGGCGCTCCCTTAGAGATAGGGTGAGGAGGTCGGTCACTCAGGAGGAGCTCAGAGTAGAGCCGCTGCTCCTCCACATTGGGAGGAGTCAGCTGAGGTGGCTCGGGCATCTGTTGCCTCCCTGGGGAGGTGTTCTGGGCATGTCCAACCGGAAGGAGGACAGACTGCGCCCCCGCGACCCGGCCCCGGATAAGCGGTTGAAGATGGATGGATGGATGGATGGATTAGAGTAACACGTTACTAAGTAATGTGTTACCGGCATCACTGCCCAAGAGAATAAGAATGGGATATCTCCGTGTTTCAAGTGTCAAAGAATGGGACACATGGCAGGACAACGTGAAGGAAAGGAAAGATGTGGAGGTGAACATGAATACGGGAAACGTGGGCAGGATGCAAAAGTAAGATGCTGCAACTGAGGCAGAGAACACAGTGCTGCTTTTGGAGGATGCCCCGTACAAAGGCAAGCTAGAAAGGTACAGAAATATAAAATAACCAATCAGGTATCACATGCTGATGCAGTTAAAAAAGTGAAGGAAAGTGGACTAGCTAGATCTAGTATTACACAGATAGTAGATAGCACAAGAGAGGCGTAGATTAGATCGAATAAGAGGTTTCCTTTCAAGGGAACTAAACGTTGCATTGGCTGACACCGTGGGGAACGCCTCCAGCTTTACTGCATCTGAATCTATCAATCAATCAATCAAACTTTATTTGTATAGCACCTTCCAACAACCAAAAGGAGGACCAAGGTACTTTACATTTAAAACAGAAGAACATCTACAATAAATAATAAAATAATACATTAAGCAATAACCAAAGGAACAGTTACACAAAATACAAAAATAAAATAGAAAGTGCCACAGTGCTACAGTGTGTTAAAGGCCAGTCTAAATAAA
Source organism: Coreoperca whiteheadi (assembly GCA_011952105.1). Taxonomy (NCBI): domain Eukaryota; kingdom Metazoa; phylum Chordata; class Actinopteri; order Centrarchiformes; family Sinipercidae; genus Coreoperca; species Coreoperca whiteheadi. The sequence goes on from CM022486.1 coordinate 2,766,358, forward strand.
TGTGTTTTTAACCTGGACTTGAACAGGGCCAGGTCTGTAAGAACACGCAGGTTTATAGGTAAAGTGTTCCAAAGTTTAGGAGCAGCAAAAGCAAATGAACGATCGACCCACTGCTTGCACCTGGACCTCGGAACAACTAGCCTCATCTGGTCAGCCGACCGGAGGGCTCTGTTTGGACGGTGGACACTTAAAATCTCTGATAAATAAGGTGGCACAAGGCCATTTAGAGCTTTAAAAGCAAACATTAAAATTTTAAAATCAACACGGTACCGAACCGGGAGCCAGTGGAGGGAACGGAGAACTGGGCTAATGTGGCTGTGTCTAGATGTACTGGTTAGAAGGCGAGCAGCTGCATTCTGTACCAGTAGGAGACGATGGAGTGTGTGATGCCAATGTAGAGTGCGTTGCAATAATCAATGCGTGAGCTGATAAAAGCATGAATTGCCTTTTCCAGATCACTGTGGCACAGAAAAGGCTTTACTTTGGCTAAAAGTCGTAGCTGGAAAAAGCTTGCTTTTGCTACAGAATTAATTTGTGCGTTGAAATTCAGATCTCTATCAAAAATCACCCCCAGATTCTTTATGGCCTCACTAACTTGAGGGGTTGTGCCTGATGATATATCATGGTGTAAAATAGGGGAACCAAAAATAATGTATTCCGTTTTACTCTCATTCAGATGAAGAAAGTTTCGTGAAAGCCATTGTTTAATATCAGACAGGTAACTATGCAAGGAGTCTAGAGCTGAACCATCATTTGGAAGCACAGGCATATAGACCTGAAGGTCATCTGCATATAGGTGGAAAGAAAGATTGTGCTTAGCAATAATGGAACCAAGAGGCAACATGTACAGTGAAAATAGAACAGGGCCAAGAATGGATCCTTGTGGCACTCCAGAGGACAGAGGAGCAGTGGACGACGAAAATTCATCGATCATAACTAAAAAACTCCTGTTGTTCAAGTAGGGGCAAAACCACTGCCGGACTGAACCCTTGAGGCCGACCTGTTGAGCAAGGCGGACGATAAGGTCTGAATGGTCCACAGTGTCAAAAGCTGCTGTTAGATCCAGCATCACCAACAGCACAGATCTTTTGGCATCAAGGGATAAAGGGATGTCGTTGTGGACTTTCAGCAGCGCAGACTCAGTGCTATGTCGTGACCTAAAACCAGACTGAAACTTTTCTAAAATTGAGTTATTTTCTAAAAAAGGCTGTAACTGTGATAGAACAACTTTTTCTAGGACCTTTGATAAAAATGGTAAATGAGAGACGGGTCTAAAATTAGACAAAATGTTGGGATCCAAGTTTGTTTTTTTTTAAAGTGATCTGACCACTGCGTGCTTGAAGACAGTTGGGACAGTCGCTGAGCTGAGGCAGCTGTTAATGAGCGAGAGGACGCATGGCCCGATAGTATCAAAGATCTGTTTGAGCACCTTGGTTGGGACAATATCGAGGGGGCAGTTGGTGGGCGACATCCCCTGCACCACCTCAGAATGGCGTGATAAAGACACAGGTTCAAATTGTTCAAACACTGCAGGGGAGACAACAGGAGGGTCAGCGTTGGTGTAAAAGGTACTGTTCATATTCTGCCTAATAGAGGACAATTTCTCAACAAAATAATTCAAAAAGTTTTCGCAAATGGATTGTGACACCTTGCTCAAGACATTGCAAGGTGGATTTATAACAGACTGTATTGTGTTAAATAAAGTCCTTGGACGATTGCAGCTGGTGGAAATAATTTTCGACAGATATTGACGTTTGGCTTCTTAAACAGCCTTTTGGTAGTTAGCCAAACTGTCTCTTAGTATATCCAGTGACACACACAATCTATCTTTCCTCCACCTGCGTTCTGCCTGCCTGTAGCAGCGCTTAAAGGTGCGGGTGGTGTCATTTAGCCAGGGTTCCGGTGCAGTGCTGGCGGGTTTACGCCTAAAAGGCGCAATAGAGTCCAAAATCTCTGAACAGGAAGAATGAAAAATGGAAATCAGGTCATCCGGACATAACGGAGAGGCCAGATCAACCTGGGTATATAAGCTAGTGTTCATGAAGGCAGCTGAAAATTGCCCGGCCGTGGATGGAGTAATGACACGGCGGCGACAGGCAGGAGTAATAGACCTGGTTCTGGGAGGGGTTACAAAATCAAATAAAATAGGGAAGTGGTCCAAGATGGAAGTATGGCATATCTTACTAAGGGACACAGGGAGACCATGGGAGATAATGAGGTCCAGAGTGCTTGTCAGCCCAGTCCCCACAGTATGAGGAGCTGCTGGAGGTGGTTACCTACACTGTGGTAAGGCTCAACATTACCTGGCTAGCGGAGTAGCCAGAGACTCATCGCCATAGTAAGCTCGATGAGTGTTTTCTCCGAGCTCCACCTCCACGCAGGCGTGGAGGTCCTGACCAGATCCTGGTCCAGGCCATTTTGTCCTGCTCCCCCCTCAACTGGCTCTCAGGCTAACTGCCCTCTTCACATTGACATTGATGTCCCCCACCCTCCCCCGCCTGTAACCTCTGCTGTCTGACTGCTGACCAGGTGAGAGGACAGCTGATGAAACTGCACTCAAACAAGGCTGCTGGCCCCGATGGAGTTAGCCCCGGGGTGGTAAAAGCCTGTGCCCCCCAGCTATGTGGAGTTCTTCAACATGTCTTGAGACATGAGTCTTCAAAGGGTCCCTGTTCTGTGGAAGACATCTTGCCTCGTTCCTGTGCCGAAAACGTCGCTTCCCAGTGGCTTATATTGTTAATAATCTACACGTAACTTGACAGTTCATGCACTATTACTTTATTACTTTATACTGTAATATTAACCTCAACCGGTAAACGCACTTTGTACATTACACTTATTTAAATTTTAAATTTATACTTATACCCACTTTGTACTTACCTGTATTATAGTGTATTATATTTAGCTTTTTGCCTTGCATAGTACTTCCATTCTTGTGTGCACTGATGTGATAGTGAGCTGCTGTACAAAGAGTTTCGCCTCGGGGATAATAAAGTATTTCTGATTGTGATTCTGATTCTGAAGAAAGGGGCCATAGAGAAGGTACCCACATGGGAGATGCATACCGGGTTCAACAGCTGGTACTTTATGGTTCAGAAGAAGGATGGAGGGTTACGCCCCATTTTAGATCTTCGTCACCTGAACCTGTCTCTGAGGAGACTTTGGTTCAAGATGTTGACGATCCCTATGATCGTGAGCCAAATTCAATCCGAGGACTGGTTTGTCACGATTGATCTAAAGGATGTGTTTCTTTCCATGTCTCCATCCTACCGGGTCATCGGAAGTTCCTGCAGTTCACTCTTGGGGGCAAAGCTTACCAGTATCGGGTTCTTCCGTTCGGCTTAGTACTCTCAGGCTCCAGGGGTCCGCATTCTCAATTACATAGACAATTGGCTAATACTAACACAAACGCAAATTGGAGCGATACGGCATCGAGATGTTGTGCTCACCCACGAGCCTGGGGTTGAGGCTCAATGTGAGCAAGAGCATGCTTACTCGATACGAAGGACTGCGTTCCTCGGAGTAGTGTGGGATTTGTTTACGTTGCGGGCACAACTGTCTCCCACATGGATCGAGTCGATCCTGACCATGGTGTCCAGGGTACAGATTGGCTGACATCTCACTGTATTACAGTTTCAGAGACTGTTAGGTCTAAAATTGCACCCTCTATGCAGACTGGTGCATCACATCCTCCTGTGGTCCAAGGGCAAGTTGCTCTCCCTGAGAGAATTTTACGGCCCGGGGTACCTCAATGTGGGAGTAGACATCCTGTTGAGGCAGGGGCCGAGGCCCGGGTAATGGAGACTGCACCCCGAGACGCTATAATTTTAGGGTTGCAGTGGATAGAAGAGGTGAGGCCTGAGAGGGGTGTCATCTGCTCAGACTCCACTGCAGCTCTTAATAGATTGAACTCAAAAGAAACAGCAAGAAATGATTTACTGATGGAAATATTTACAATAATGCTGAGAATACAAAGATCTGGAATTGATGTACAATTTTGTTGGGTTCCTGCCCACTTTGGTGTGGAGGGAAATGAGAGGGCAATGAGAGTGCAAAGAGTGCGCTGGAAATAAATGATGAAGAAATAATGCAAGTTCCCTTTGGAAAAGGAGGGGCCAAGTCATTAATAAGACAGGAAGTGAGGGATGTATGGCAGAAGAAGTGGGACACAGACATCAAAGGGAGACACTATTACAGCATACAGAAATCAAATAAGGTGAAGGCTTTCAAAGGGAGGTGTAGAAAAGAGGAAGTGATTTTTTTCCAGGTTAAGATTGTGACATACTGGATTAAAATCAACTCTCTATTTGACGGCAAAATGTGTATCAGGCAAATGTGAGGTTTGTAACGTTCCTGAAAATGTTGAACATGTCATTATAAGGTTTAGTAAATATGATTCTGAGAGGAACATCTTCCGTGACAAGCTATATGAGTTAGGACGGAGAAGGAACTTGGAAGGGGTTTTAGGGATGAGTGAGAAAATAAGGGGATGCTACAAAGCTCTACATAATTTTCTTAAAAATACAGAATTAGATCCTAATATATATTTGTTTTTATGGTGCAACGGTTGTTGGTGTATTTTGTTTTATTTGAGTTATACCTTAGTTAACCTGAAGTATGTAAAACCCTGATGTTACACACTCCGGCACAGTAGGTGGCGGTTTGCGAGCCGCCAATAAACCACAGAAGAAGAAGAAGACGTAAACAACACAAGCGCGCGTTAGCCGCATGTATTGATCAGCTGTACGGCTTCATTGTTGTAGTCGGAGCTCCGCTAATTATTTCATTTGTAATTCAGCAACAATGTCTTCAGTTGAGTGTTTGAGAGGGTTTGTCAATGAGCGACTAACTGCTGCTGCTGAAGAAATATTCGGAGCTTTTAGAAAAACTATCGTCGAGTACGAAGAAGAGATCGGTCGTCAGCGCAGACTGCTGGATATCTTTAGGAAACCCGAAGTGAAGTTGCACAGGATAGGTGTGTATAACTCCATTGTTTTAGTAACATGGAAGGACTTCGGCTGGTATAATCCAAGTTGTTTAAATGTATCCTGGCTGATACGGGACGCGCTTTTGTTCCACATTTTTGAGAGGAATTCAGTGCAAGTCTGTTGGAGATCAATATTACAGGTTAGGGTCTTAAGACAGCGCGGTTTGTATGAGCTAAAGGAAGCCCTCCTGCTCTGTTGTCCCTCAGCCTGTCCGTCATGTTGTTCCACTAACAGAGAAGCAGGGAGAGGTGCGTAGAAACAGCTGTTTGCAGCGTCTTCTCTCTCTCCCGTCTGTATGTACCTGTACTATAAATGGCCTTTTCGTCGACGTTAAGCGTTGTTTTGTTGGCAATCATCCATGCCGAATTTACCTTAAGACCCTCTTCATTTATAAAACATATAAGATAAGCGAGGTCACTACGTGAGTGCTTTTGTGCATCACTAGTGAACAAAACTGTAGGCTTTATGAATGAAGTTTGGTGAGTGAGCAGGAAACACTGCTCTTATCACCATTAATTAATGTCCTTTCTCAAACCACACTGGATCATCATGGGTCACACCCCCTCCCTCCCCCAGTTCTATATTACAGTTTTGGAAAGTTGGCAACCCTAGTCTCAGTAGTGCCCTGTTCCTTTTGTCCTCTGTCCCTCCAGAGCTCCCACAGCAACATGTCTGTAAGGAGGAGGAGGAGGAGGTTCTCGCTGACCAGCAGCTCTGTATTCAGGAGAGGAACTCCAGTCTGGACCAAGAGGAGCCAGAGCCTCCACAGGTTAAAGAGGAACAGGAGGAACTCTGTAGCAGTCAGGAGGGAGAGCAGCTGCTACTGAAGCAGGAGACTGATACCTTCATGTTGACTCCTGCTTACGAGGAAAGTGACCACAGTGGACCAGAACCGAAAAGCGACCAGCAGCTCCTCTCTCACAACTGTCATGTAGCTGAGAGCCAAGACCAGAAAGGAGGCGAGCCTGAAGACTCAGGATCAACTAGAGATGCAGAGCCAGAACAAAAGAACCAAGATCACAAACGCAAAAGCCTCAGGAACAATGTTCACAACTCTACCATGTCTGAGGTTCACCAGGACCCTCACACAGGTCAACAGACTTTAAAATGTGACACATGTGGAAAAGAGTTTAAGTTTAAGTCAGCATTGCAGACACACCTGAGAACCCACACAGGTGAGAAGCCATATTCTTGCAAGAAATGTGGGAAAGATTTCAGAACTGGTGATCACTTGAAACTCCACATGAGAATCCACACAGGTGAGAAGCCGTACGATTGCAAAACATGTGGGAAAGATTTCAGAACTGGTCATTACTTGAAAGTCCACATGAGAAGAGCCCACACAGGTGAGAAGCCGTAGCTCTGCTCGATCTGCGGGAGAAGATTCAGTAAAACTTCATCATTGAAAACTCATACAAGAATCCACACAGGTGAGAAGCCATATTCTTGCACAACATGTGGAAAACATTTCAGCAATAGTAGAAACTTGATACTCCACATGAGAAGAGCCCACACAGGTGAGAAGCCGTAGCTCTGCTCGATCTGCGGGAGAAGATATTTTGATTCGTCTAGTTTGGCAAGGCACAGAAGATCACACACAGGAAAGTAGTCTTGTATTTGCAAACTATGTTGGAGACGATTCAGTTCTTGTGGTTTGTGGTCAAAACACACCAGAACTCTCAGAAGTGAGGAGCCGCATGATCGCAGAACTTGTGGGCAAAGTTTGACTCAAATCACATACTTGAAGAAACACCTGAGGATCAAAACCCACAGGAGACGCCATCGAGCTGAAACTCCTGTGGAGACGTGTTCACCTGCGACTGAAATACACTTCTGCTCCTCTCAACTGAATGTAAAATGTTTCCCTTCACACGACTGTATTACTGATATTTCTGTTAGCAGCAGTATCGTAATCTCCTAAATGGAGAAAGAATATGTGTTTCACAGTGAGTGCTGAGTAGTGG
>CM022486.1:2773334-2789550 GCA_011952105.1 Coreoperca whiteheadi
CACACAGGCGAGAAGCCGTATTCTTGCAAAACATGTAGTAAAGATTTTAGACTTATTGGTCACTTGAATGTCCACATGAGAACCCACACAGGCGAGAAGCCGTATTCTTGCAAAACATGTAGTAAAGATTTTAGACTTATTGGTCACTTGAAAGTCCACATGAGAACTCACACAGATGAGAAGCCGTATTCTTGCAAAATATGTGGGAAAGATTTTAGAGTCAGCAGTCACTTGAAAGTGCACATGAGAACCCACACAGGTGTGACGCCGTACCTTTGCAGGATCTGCGGGAAAAGATGCCGTCACTATTCAGCATTGAAAACACACATGCCAATCCTCACAGGTGAGAAGCCGTAGCTCTGTTCGATTTTCAGGAAAAGATATTTTGACTCGTCTAGTTTCTCAAAGCACAGAAGATCACACACAGGAAAGTAGTCTTGTATTTGCAAACTATGTTGGAGACCATTCAGTTCTTGTGGTTTGTGGTCAAAACACACCAGAACTCTCAGAAGTGAGGAGCCGCATGATCGCAGAACTTGTGGGCAAAGTTTGACTCAAATCACATACTTGAAGAAACACCTGAGGATCAAAACGCACAGGAGACGCCATCGAGCTGAAACTCCTGTGGAGACGTGTTCACCTGCGACTGAAATACACTTCTGCAATATCTACATCTCTCAACTGAATGTCAACTGTTTCCTATAAACTGAGATGTCAACCGTTGGCTGGAAGAACAGCTGTGACCATGTGTTTCACTCTGGACAAAGAGTGAACCGTTGTCACGTGGATTTACTTGACTCAGCACTATATAAGCTGGGTCTGCCTCATCTCGGGGCAGATTCTGGGTGGTACTTTGGTTCCACTCTGGGTCTGACCAAGCGTGTGTGAATAAACCTTAACTAAGAATCAACTTGTGGGCTGATTGATTTCAACTTCATCGGCTCCGAGACGAAAGGATCTCCCTTTCACTGACCAACAGAGTAAAAGCCACACTTGTTCTCAATAAATGACTTAAAAGATGAACTGATTATCAAAACAGTTGTCAGTTAGTGCTTGTTCATTTTAAAGAATAGCACTGAGACTCCGTAGCAACTAGAAACGCAGATCCGAAGCCACAGAAAACTCCTCACCAAATCAGACACGTGGAAAAGCTTTTAAGAGCAAGTCAAAGGTGCAGAGACAGCAGAGCGTCCACACAGGTGAGAAGCCATATTCTTAAAAGAAACCTGCAGGAACGGTTTCAGTTCAGTAAAAAGATGTAGAACCTCACAGATCTGCAATAGTGCGTCTTTGTACTTACACACATTACAGTATGTTTGAGCAGCAGCATTTCTTAGAACAATCACAGTCTTCTATATCTGGGGAATCTTTGTTTCACAGTGAGTGCTGAGTAGTGGCTGTTAAACTAACGGTGTAATGTGGACGGCCAACTGTCGGGTGGACAACAGCGTTTGCCAAATGTCATAAATGTTCATTTATCGAAAGACCAGCGTCTTGTGGTTTTTCTCAGGAGTTCTACTGTGCAATCACTTCACAAGACTGACAGGCTGATCTAGATACAGTTTGATGGACAGGACAAGACCAAAAACTGGAAATAGCATCAGTTTTGTGATGATAATGTCCTTGAGCAAGATACTGAACCCCAAATTGCTCCTGAAGCTGCGCCTTCGGTGTGTGAATGTGTAAGTCGCTTTGGATAAAAGCGACCGCTAAATGACTAAAAATATAAAAATGTGTGTCAGTAGTGCTGTTTAGCCACGTGGCCGTTTTCAGCACTGCAGTTATGCTTATTCGGCCACAAGAGGACGCTGTTGACCGCACAATTGTTTATGCTGGCGGGCAACTGAATGGAAGTGTATTTCCAATGATTGTACCATTATTTCATGTATAGGTTCAATTTAATCCGTCTATTTTATTAAATCATTAAAGGCGATTCAGCTGAAAGCGATAAACGATGAGCGATGGGATCAAACTATGGCCCAGCTCCATTTCCAAACTTGCAAGAAAAGGAAATTACATATTTGATTATCCTTACTGATAACACTTACCATTTGTATGTAGCAGCGGGCCAATGTTGAACTCAGTTTTGCCTGTTTTACATCCTCTTGGAAAGTTTAACAAAGCATCTTGTTTTTGTTTCATAAACTTTAACCTGCAAAGTAACTATTGTACCTTCGTTTAGCTGTCATATAAATGTTTTGGGGCAGAAGGTGGTGAGAGATTACAACACTGCTTATATGTTAGCAATTATTTCATCACAAAACTGATGCTATTTCCAGTTTTTGGTCTTGTTTCCTGTCCATCAAACTGTATCTAGATCAGCCTGTCAGTCTTGTGAAGTGATTGCACAGTAGAACTACTGAGAAAAACCACAAGACGCTGGTCTTTCGCTAAATGGACATTTATGACATTTGGCAAACGCTGTTGTCCACCCGACAGTTGGCCGTCCACATTACACCGTTAGTTCAACAGCCACTACTCAGCACTCACTGTGAAACACATATTCTTTCTCCATTTAGGAGATTACGATACTGCTGCTAACAGAAATATCAGTAATACAGTCGTGTGAAGGGAAACATTTTACATTCAGTTGAGAGGAGCAGAAGTGTATTTCAGTCGCAGGTGAACACGTCTCCACAGGAGTTTCAGCTCGATGGCGTCTCCTGTGGGTTTTGATCCTCAGGTGTTTCTTCAAGTATGTGATTTGAGTCAAACTTTGCCCACAAGTTCTGCGATCATGCGGCTCCTCACTTCTGAGAGTTCTGGTGTGTTTTGACCACAAACCACAAGAACTGAATGGTCTCCAACATAGTTTGCAAATACAAGACTACTTTCCTGTGTGTGATCTTCTGTGCTTTGAGAAACTAGACGAGTCAAAATATCTTTTCCTGAAAATCGAACAGAGCTACGGCTTCTCACCTGTGTGGGCTCTTCTCATGTGGACTATTAAGTGACCTCTTTGTCTAAAAGATCTCCCGCATGTTTTGCACGTGTATGGCTTCTCACCTGTGTGGATTGGCATGTGTGTTTTCAATGCTGAATAGTGACGGCATCTTTTCCCGCAGATCCTGCAAAGGTACGGCGTCACACCTGTGTGGGTTCTCATGTGCACTTTCAAGTGACTGCTGACTCTAAAATCTTTCCCACATATTTTGCAAGAATACGGCTTCTCATCTGTGTGGAGTTCTCATGTGGACTTTCAAGTGACCAATAAGTCTAAAATCTTTACTACATGTTTTGCAAGAATACGGCTTCTCGCCTGTGTGGGTTCTCATGTGGACATTCAAGTGACCAATAAGTCTAAAATCTTTACTACATGTTTTGCAAGAATACGGCTTCTCGCCTGTGTGGGTTCTCATGTGCACTTTCAAGTGACTGCTGACTCTAAAATCTTTCCCACATATTTTGCAAGAATACGGCTTCTCATCTGTGTGGATTCTTATATGAGCGTTTAAGTCTGACTTCTGACGGAATGTTTTTCCACAGCTGCTGCAAGAATACGGCTTCTCGCCTGTGTGAGTTCTCATGTGCACTTTCAAGTGACTGCTGACTCTAAAATCTTTCCCACATGTTTTGCAAGAATACGGCTTCTCATCTGTGTGAATTCTAATATGAGCGTTCAAATTTGAAGTCTGACTGAAAGTTTTTCCACAGCTGCTGCAAGAATACGGCTTCTCAGCCGTGTGACTCCTCAGGTGTTTCTGCAGTCTTGAGTTATACTTAAACTCTTTTCCACATGTGTCACATGGTAATGTCTGTTTACCTGTGTGAGGGTCCTGGTGAACCTCAGACATGGTAGAGTTGTGTACATTGTTCCTGTGGCTTCTGCGTTTGTGATCTTGGTTCTTTTGTTCTGGCTCTGCATCTCTAGTTGATCCTGAGTCTTCAGGCTCGCCTCCTTTCTGGTCTTGGCTCTCAGCTACATGACAGTTGTGAGAGAGGAGCTGCTGGTCGCTTTTCGGTTCTGGTCCACTGTGGTCACTTTCCTCGTAAGCAGGAGTCAACATGAAGGTATCAGTCTCCTGCTTCAGTAGCAGCTGCTCTCCCTCCTGACTGCTACAGAGTTCCTCCTGTTCCTCTTTAACCTGTGGAGGCTCTGGCTCCTCTTGGTCCAGACTGGAGTTCCTCTCCTGAATACAGAGCTGCTGGTCAGCGAGAACCTCCTCCTCCTCCGTACAGACATGTTGCTGTGGGAGCTCTGGAGGGACAGAGGACAGAGGACAGAGGACAAAAGGAACAGTCAGTGCTGGATGAAGTATTCAGATGCTCTACTTAAGTAAAAGTACAAATACCACACTGTAAAAATACTATTACAAGTAAATGTTCTGCATTGAAAATGTTACCAAAGTAAAAGTATGTTAAGTATAATCAGGAAAATGTACTGAAAGTATTAAAAGTACTGAATGTAAACAAAATGTCCCATGTGACTGTTATACTATAAGCTATAGGCTATATTATATCATTACATTATTAATACTCATACATTAATGTAAAAGCAAGATTTTATTATTGTATCCATTCATCGATTGATTGTTTGGTTTGTAAAAATCATGAAAATAGTGAGAAATGTCGTCACATCGGCCCACAGCCCAAACCGACACCTTTACAATCCTTGTTTTGCCCAAATCTCAACAGTATTAACAATAAATTAACAGAATTAAAAGGAAAATCAGCAAGAAGATGCAGGTCAGATAAATGTCGTGAAGCAGAAAGTAAAATATTTCCCATTGAGATGTAGTGGCGTAAAAGTACAAAGTGGCAAGAAAAGAAAATACTCAAGTAAAGTACAGGTACCATAACTTTTTACTTAAGTACAGTACTTGTACAGTAGATGTACTAAACGTAGTTCAAATAAACTCAATTGGGCTTTCTTGGCATGGGAAACAGATGTTAACGTTGCCAAAGCAAGTGTAAAATAAAAAACATCAACAGGAGAAAGGTGATATTAGGACATATGCAGATAAGTAAGATAATAATAAATTGTCAAACAGTGGCCACATCGTCTGTGGTCACTGAGCCTGCACTTGGTTAGGATCTGTCTCTGCTTCCTATCTCTGTCTGTAGAGATGTAATCTGCCAATTCATAATCTCTTTTTAGGGCCAGATAACATTCGGATCTACTTTGGCTTCTCTCTTTCTCTCCAGTGTTCTAAATAGGTTCCTTTACATTGCGTCATAAATTGGTTGTCTCTGACCGGTGTCTGGAAAGCAGTGCTGTTGTGAGACGGGTCGGAGTGTTTATCCGAGGGGGGGGGGGGGGCAGTTAGTCTCAGCACCAGCTGACATAGGGGGCTCGTTTCTGGGCTCAGCTGCTGGGTCTGGAGGGCGTCTCGGGGGCTGGAGTTAAGCTGGTTTAAAAAACCTGAGCGCTCCCTTTTGAACGTTAATTATCAGTGGGTATCTAATTCTGCTCGACATGCATTCGTTGTCGTTCTTCTGTGCACACTGATCCAACTGTACAGCAAGTTAATTTACATACACGTTAAATAAACTGGGACTTCGGCCCTGACGAACACCTCTTCTCTGGGTGAAGGATTCAGTTTGTTCGTCTCCAGTTTTTGCAGCACTTCTACTCCCCCCTCACTACATTGATTTAACTAGATCAGACATTTTGCCCCATCTAGCCCCCCTTTACCACAATGTAGAAGTCTGTAATAGAGCCCTTCGTGCCAAACAGATTCAAAAGCTTTCTAGAGGCCAATAAAACAAGCAAATACCTTACCATGGTGGTGGTGCAGTGTTTTGGGAGGAAGCCCATTAGATTTTTACTCAAGATGGAGGGTATGGATACATACATTTATACACAATTACGTCACTCTTAATTTGTCACTGTCCATTGCTGGGCTCTACTGTGATGGTGACGTAAGACAAACACATGCAGACAGGCGAGGACACGAGAGCCAGGATACATTTAAACAACTTGGATTAAACCAGCCGAAGTCCTTCCATGTTACTAAAACAATGGAGGTTTTACACACCTATCCTGTGCAACTTCACTTCGGGTTTCCTAAAGATATCCAGCAGTCTGCGCTGACGACCGATCTCTTCTTCGTACTCGACGATAGTTTTTCTAAAAGCTCCGAATATTTCTTCAGCAGCAGCAGTTAGTCGCTCGTTGACAAACCCTCTCAAACACTCAACTGAAGACATTGTTGCTGAACTACAAATGAAATAATTAGCGGAGCTCCGACAACAACAATGAAGCCGTACAGCTGATCAATGCATGCGGCTAACGCGCGCGCTTGTGTTGTTTACGTCTTCTTCTTCTTCTCTGGTTTATTGGCGGCTCGCAAACCAACGTGTTTAGGTGCAAACCGCCACCTACTGTGCCGGAGTGTGTAACATCAGGGTTTTACATACTTCAGGTTAACTAAGGTACAACTCAAATAAAACAAAATACACCACCAACCGTTGCACCATAAAAACAAATATATATTAGGATCTAATTCTGTATTTTTAAGAAAATGATGTAGAGCTTTGTAGCATCCCCTTATTTTCTCACTCATCCCTAAAATCCCTTCCAAGTTCCTTCTCCGTCCTAACTCATATAACTTGTCACGCAAGATAGTGCCCTCAGAATCATATTATCTACATATTAATCCAGTATGTCCCAATCCTAATATGGAAAAATCTAACTTCCTCTTTTCTACACCTCCCTTTGAAAGCCTTCACCTTATTTGATTTCTGTATGCTGTAATAGTGTCTCCCTTTGATGTCTGTGTCCCACTTCTTCTGCCATACATCCCTCCCTGCCTGTCTTATTAATGACATGGCCCCTCCTTTTCCAAAGGGAACTTGCATCATTTCATCATCTATTGTTTACTTCCGCTGGACGTCACACTTGTAAGTTCCGACAGTGGAAGTGCGGGAGCTTTTCGTTCCGCTTTCAACTGGTGGCGTTTTATTCAACTCTTGTGTTTATTATCTTCAGTAGCAAGGATGTACATCTACCTCGCTTCAATCCACAAGGAACTTTGCTTCTCTGTCCTGAACTACTGCTTTTAACTGTCAGATAATTATGCACAAAAAACAAGTAAGCAGTGTTGGAAGAAGTATTGAGATTATTTAGACAGAAATACCACAGAAAAATGTTAGTTAAATAAAAGTACAGAAGTGCGATTAGGAATATATATTTAAAGTAAGAAACATTAAATTAATCATTATGCAGAATGGCCTCTGTCAGGGCCACATAATTATATAATATTTGATTTTAACTACTGATGAACAAGAAATATTTCATGATTTGGCAAATGCTGTTGTCCACCGGACAGCTGGCCGTCCACATTACACCGTTAGTTTAACAGCCACTACTCAGCACTCACTGTGAAACAAAGATTTCCCAGATATAGATGCTGCTGCTCAAACACTGCTGCTGACAGAAATATCAGTAATACAGTCGTGTGAAGGGAAACATTTGACATTCAGTTGAGAGATGTAGATATTGCAGAAGTGTATTTCAGTCGCAGGTGAACACGTCTCCACAGGAGTTTCAGCTCGATGGCGTCTCCTGTGCGTTTTGATCCTCAGGTGGTTCTTCAAGTATGTGATTTGAGTCAAACTTTCTGCGATCATGCGGCTCCTCACTTCTGAGAGTTCTGGTGTGTTTTGACCACAAACCACAAGAACTGAATCGTCTCCAACAAATACAAGACTACTTTCCTGTATGTGATCTTCTGTGCTCTGCCAAACAAGAATCTGAAAACCTGAAAATTTAGCACAGCTACGGCTTCTCACCTGTGTGTGCTCTTCGTATGTGGACTATCAAGTTTCCACTAACTCCGAAATTTTTCCCACATGTTTGGCAAGAATACGGCTTCTCGCCTGTGTGGATTCTTATATGTGTTTTCAATGCTGACGATTTACAGAATCTTTTCCCGCAGATGGTGCAGAGGTACGGCTTCTCGCCTGTGTGGGTTCTTATATGAGCGTTCAAAAATGATACCTGACTGAATCTTTTCCCGCAGATGGTGCAGAGGTACGGCTTCTCACCTGTGTGGGTTCTCATGTGGACGTTCAAGTGATTACTAACTCTAAATTTTTTCCCACATATTTTGCACGAATACGGCTTCTCACCTGTGTGGATTGTCATGTGTGTTTTCAGTGCTGAACTGTCGGTGAATCTTTTCCCGCAGGTCTTGCAATTGTACGGCTTCTCACCTGTGTGGGTTCTCATGTGGACTTTCAAGCCACTGCGAGTTGTTAAGTCTTTTCCGCATGTTTTGCAAGAATACAGCTTCTCACCTGTGTGGGTTCTTAAATGAGCGTTCAAATATGACATCTGACTGAATCTTTTCCCGCAGGTCTTGCAATCGTACGGCTTCTCACCTGTGTGGGTTCTCATGTGGACTTTCAAGTGATTACTAACTCTAAAACTTTTCCCGCACGTTTCGCAAAAAAATGGCTTCTCACCTGTGTGGGTTCTCATGTGGACTTTCAAGCCACCGCGGGATGTTAAATCTTTTCCACACGTTTTGCATGAATACAGCTTCTGACCCGTGTGGGTTGTCATGTGGACTTTCAATGCTGAACTGTCAGTGAATCTTTTCCCGCAGGTCTTGCAATCGTACGGCTTCTCACCTGTGTGGGTTCTCATGTGGACTTTTAAGTGATCACTAACTCTGAAATTTTTCCCACATGTTTCGCAAGAATATGGCTTCTCACCTGTGTGGATTGTCATGTGTGTTTTCAGTGCTGAACTGTTCGTGAATCTTTTCCCGCAGGTCTTGCATTCGTACGGCTTCTCACCTGTGTGGGTTCTTATGTGGACTTTCAAGTGATCCGTAGTTCTGAAATCTTTCCCACATGTTTTGCAAGAATATGGCTTCTCAGCCGTGTGACTCCTCAGGTGTTTCTGCAATGTTGACTTAAACTTAAACTCTTTTCCACATGTGTCACATTTTAAAGTCTGTTGACCTGTGTGAGGGTCCTGGTGAACCTCAGACATGGTAGAGTTGTGTACATTGTTCCTGTGGCTTCTGCGTTTGTGATCTTGGTTCTTTTGTTCTGGCTCTGCATCTCTAGTTGATCCTGAGTCTTCAGGCTCGCCTCCTTTCTGGTCTTGGCTCTCAGCTACATGACAGTTGTGAGAGAGGAGCTGCTGGTCGCTTTTCGGTTCTGGTCCACTGTGGTCACTTTCCTCGTAAGCAGGAGTCAACATGAAGGTATCAGTCTCCTGCTTCAGTAGCAGCTGCTCTCCCTCCTGACTGCTACAGAGTTCCTCCTGTTCCTCTTTAACCTGTGGAGGCTCTGGCTCCTCTTGGTCCAGACTGGAGTTCCACTCCTGAATGCAGAGCTGCTGGTCAGCGAGAACCTCCTCCTCCTCGGTACAGACATGTTGCTGTGGGAGCTCTGGAGGGACAGAGGACAAAAGGAACAGGGCACTACTGAGACTAGGGTTGCCAACTTTCCAAAACTGTAATATAGAACGGGGGAGGGAGGGGGTGCGACCCATGATGATCCAGTGTGGTTTGAGAAAGGACATTAATTAGTGGTGATAAGAGCAGTGTTTCCTGCTCACTCGCCAAACTTCATTCATAAAGCCTACAGTTTTGTTCACTAGTGATGCACAAAAGCACTCACGTAGTGACCTCGCTTATCTTATATGTTTTATAAATAAAGAGGGTCTTAAGGTAAATTCGGCATGGATGATTGCCAACAAAACAACGCTTAACGTCGACGAAAAGGCCATTTATAGTACAGGTACATACAGACGGGGGAGAGAGAGAGACGCTGCAAACAGCTGTTTCTACGCACCTCTCCCTGCTTCTCTGTTAGTGGAACAACATGACGGACAGGCTGAGGGACAACAGAGCAGGAGGGCTTCCTTTAGCTCATACAAACCGCGCTGTCTTAAGACCCTAACCTGTAATATTGATCTCCAACAGACTTGCACTGAATTCCTCTCAAAAATACGGAACAAAAGCGCGTCCCGTATCAGTTCAATACGGAACACGTCTTTCAGGTTCCGATTCCGGGAAGACTCCGTGTTTTACAGGACGGTTGGCGACACCAACTGAGACGGGAAAGGAAACATGCAGACAGGCGAGGACACGAGAGCCAGGATACATTTAAACAACTTGGATTATACCAGCCGAAGTCCTTCCATGTTACCAAAACAATGGAGTTATACACACCTATCCTGTGCAACTTCACTTCGGGTTTCCTAAAGACATCCAGCAGTCTGCGCTGACGACCGATCTCTTCTTCGTACTCGACGATAGTTTTTCTGAAAGCTCCGAATATTTCTTCAGCAGCAGCAGTTAGTCGCTCGTTGACAAACTCTCTCACACACTCAACTGAAGACATTGTTGCTAAACTACAAGTTAAATAATTAGCGGAGCTCCGACTACAATAATGAAGCCGTACAGCTGATCAATACATGCGGCTAACGCTTGTAGCATTAACTTCTTCTTCTTCTCTGGTTTATTGGCGGATCGCAAACCGCCACCTACCGGACCGTCTACTTCTACTGCTTCTTCTTCTTCTTCGTCTTCTTCTTCTTCTTCTTCTTCTTCTTCTTCTTCTTCGTCTTGGGATTTATCGGCAGCTGGCATCCACTATCTTCAGGCTCCTCTTGTAACCTTGTCTCTTCTGTTAAATTCTTGTTTCCGATCCAGTCACTCCTAAGAAGCTAAACATTTCTTTCCTGCCTTGTTCAATCTCTCCACACTAATATGTTTCCCAACGTTTCCCCAGCACTCCGCAGTTTCCCTATTTCTTCTAACATCTTCTTCCTTTCTTCTCCATGCTTTGGACAGGATAAAAGGATACGTTATATCATCTATTTCTTGCAGCATTGTTCACATAGCCCTGCGGGATGTTTCCCAATAAGATTTAACGTGCTATTTATCCTCATTCTGCTTAGGATTACTTGCTGCTTCCTCCTGTTTCCTCTCCAGCTAGGAACCCAGACCCTGTATGGAGAACAAATGCCTTCCTTTTCCTTCATTCTCCCACCTCTGTTGCCATTGCTTAAGCAGCTCTCCTCCTGACTATACTTTTCCCTTCAGACCCTTATAATTTACCATGAATTTCTATTGTTTCTTTTTTTGTTGCTTTGTTTGCAAGTTTATCTGCCCTCTTGTTCCCTATAATTCGTAAATGTGCCGTCACCCAAGATAAAAACGAATATCTCTACCTTGCCTCACCTTTCTGGTACATGCAAATAATACTTCATACACTAATTGGAGATGACCCCCTCATCCCCCTTCCTGTTTTTATGCTCATTAGACATGATACGGAATCACTACATACTATTAGCTTATTACAGTTGCTTTGCTCAGCCCATTCAATTGCCATCGTCATGGTAAATAACTCTGCAGCATACGCACTGATGTGGTGAGATATACTATTATAGCATCCAAACTGGATGTCAGATATTAAAATTGCTGATCCTACTGTTTCTGCCTGGGGGTCTTTTGATCTGTCAGTAAATATATTTGAGTCCATTTGTACTTACTATTCATTAGGTCATTAAGTTCATTTGCAAGATCTTTATTTCTTTTATTCTGCTTAATGGACATCAGTTCAAAGTCAACCGTTCTCTTCTCACATATCCATATAGGAGTTGTCAAGTGGGTTGAGATCCCGGTACCCCTGTTCTGTTTAAACTGGGAGTAAGGGAGAAATGAAGAGTAAGATCACATCAAAAATCCTGATGAGAATGGAAGAACACACGAGTAATTTTAATATTGTAAGCTGCTTTGCTAAATAAGAGTGAAAATAATAAAGATTAATCGTTAAAAATGTTAGTGAGAATTCTTTAACTAGATGAATCTGTTTGACTAGAGCGGCGAGGGCTGAAAGTCTGACAAACTGAAGCACAGTTAGAGGAATGTAGCACTGAGAAGACCTTGATAATGTTGTGAGTTAGAGAGCTGGAAACCGTCATAACAGGAGAGGATCAACAGCTGCCAGAGAGGGGGGAAGGACCTTCATGGTTCCTGCGGATGCCCAAATATGGGGCCAGTCGGATGTAGCTCTCTTTCTTTGATTTTAAATCAGATTATCATGACTCAGTTGTTTCTTTAAAATTTTGATTGCATGATTTCTGTCTATTACAGCTTTTTTTACATTCATCGTTCCACCGTGGAACTATTTTCTTTTTCCCACTCACTGTGCTCTTAGGAGTGCATGTTGATGCGGCATTAATAATCATAGGCGTCACGGCTACTGCGCGGCTATCTACATCCCCCTCCATCGATATTCTTTCAGTGGACTTCTTTCAATGTTCTCTAAATGTTTCCCAGTCAGCTTTAGGAAAACACCATCTCTCTGTTACATAACTGTCCTGTACATACATATCAAAGTTCATAGAACACAGTATTAGAAAGTGATCATCTAAGCCCTGAGAGTGGCAAAGGCAACTTCCAAGTCATCTGTACTTATTTTACTGGATCTGTCTGCTGCCTTTGACACAGTTAATCATCACATCCTCTTGTCCTTTCTCAGTGTTATGGGTGTCTCTGGAGTCGCGTACCTCTCAGGTAGGTCATTCAGAGTATCCTGGAAAGACGAGGTCTCTCAGTCCCAATATCTCAATACAGGGGTGCCGCAGGGCTCGGTGCCTTTTCCATATACATGGCATCCCTCGGCTCGGTCATGCAGAAGCATGGCTTTTCCTATCACTGCTATGAGGATGACACGCAGCTCCACTTGTCATTTCAACCTGACGATTCAACTGTCTCTGCTCGCATCTCGGCATGCCTGAGTGTCATCTCACTTTGGACGAAGAACCATCACCTGCAGCTGAACCTTGAATAAACGGAACTGCTTGTGATCGCGGCCAACCGAAAGGTTCACCACAACCTCTCTGTTCAACTAGGCTCATCGACCATTAAGCCATCCAGCACGGCCAGAAATCTGGGGGTGGTAATCGATGATCAGCTAAACTTCACAAGTCATGTTGCCAGCACCACCCAGTCCTGTAGATTCATCCTCTACAACATCAGGAAAATCAGACCCTTCCTATCTGAGCCGTCTATACAAGTCCTGGTCCAGGCTCTTGTCTTGTCCAAACTGGACTATTGCAACGCACTACTGGCTGGACTCCCTGCTTGGACAATCAAACGTCAGCAGATGATCCAGAAGGCGGCGGCAAGAGTGGTTTTCAATGAACCAAAAAGAGTGCACGTAACCCCTCTGTTCATTAGGTTACACTGGCTCCCTGTTGTCGCCCGCATCAAGTTCAAAGCGATGCTCTTCCATCATTAAGATAAGTAAGTGATCTCTCCTCGTTCAGGTCTTCAACTACTTCTCCATGTGATCACTTTCCCACAGAGTATTGTGAGCATTAAAGTCTCCACACCAAGTTTCTCTTCTAGCAACACTTTCTGATATCTCATGGAATATTTGTGTTGACAATTTCTTGCAGGGGTTGTAAAAATTGACAAATTTGATATTTCCTCTGCGACTACACATTTGTACTACTACACACTGATGCTCATTTGGGACATTTATACTTATATACCGCATAAGTATATAAGTTACAAAGGGAGCCGGCTTTACTGTTGTCGCCAGGCTTCTGATTGACAGAACCAAGCCGCTCACAGGCATGCTGGAAGTATGGCAAAGACGCACAGCGTCTCGTTCCACTTTCAGGGAACCATGGTTACATACGTAACCTGAGACTTTCAAGGGAACCTAACGCAGCGTCGGCTGATGCCATGGGGAACGCAGTCCCAACCTCGCCATGCTGGAGGGATGCCTGTCCGAGTGTGAAGCCCAAGGCACACTTCAGGACAAGAGTGCCACTGACCCCGGGGTATCCGGGCGGTATAGGCTATAGAACCTCACAAATGTGTGAGGGGAGGACCATCCTGCAGCACTAAATATATCAGAGGGAGGTTCCCAACCACCATGCATTAGAGCAGGGGTTCTCAACCTTTTTCAAGCCAGGCCCCCCCAAAGCTGGTTCACTGCAGTTGGGGCCCCCCTCGAACCCACGGTTTAAGAAGCGGTCAAATATATTGACCAAATAGGACAGAGACGCAAGCCACATAGTGTCATCCAGATGATTCGCCAGATCTGATTTGATTTCTGTCAAAAACCACTTCACCTCTTCTCGCAGCTCATACAACCGCTGTAACACCCGCCTCCTGGATAGCCAGCGAACATCATTCTGCAGAAGCAGCTGTTTGTGCCCTGACCCCATCTCCTGGCAGAGGACCCCAAACAAGCGAGAGTTTAGCGGCCGTGATTTGATGAGATTTATCCTTTCGCAATGGACTATGCAATGTGTCCATTTCACAAGTAGAGCTACTTGCTGAACGCGAGCAGTTAGGCCACGCTCACGCCCCGTCATTGCCTGCGCACCACTCGTGCATAGGCCAACGCATCTGTCTATTTTAGCAGCGAAAATAGATCTGATGAATCCAAACAAAGATCACAGCATAGTAGCGCATCTCACAGCAACACTCAATCGTGTTTTGAATGTTTCAGTGTTTTGAACGAATCAGTTGAGTCAAAGATTCAATGACCCATTCACAAACATCTGTCTCATTCTTGATGAATCGGCCGTTTGAACGAATCATTTGAATGAACGACTCAGTGACTTGCTTAATAAAACTGCTTATCACCTTCCCCCTCAGGAGAACCAGCCGTTCGAGGCTGGTGAAAGTGGGGCTCGTTGGAGCGACCTCGGCTACCCGAGGCGCCGCTGCGGCGCGAATTAACCGAGTCGCAGTGTCTACAAACGTCTCCGTAGAGAGGCCTGGATGTAGAAGGTGAAACCTCTCCAGGCTGACACCCGGAAACCACGGTGTAGGAACTACGGTGTCCTGAAGCACTTGCGCAGCAGGATGCAACCGGTGTCGAACGTCTACAGGCTTCTGTAGAGGATGCAAACCCCACCCGACCACTGCACCGCCATGCAGGTCTCGAGGCATGGGTTGAATGAAACTCGCCTTGCTCCGAAGCGCCACTGGCGGTGGGGTTAAGAGGAGGGGAGCAGATACATGCTCGACCCCTTGGGGGAATGCCCTCAGAGGCCCGACACACCCGTCAGGGCCTCTACATCGAAGCACCAGAAGGTCCTGTCCTTTTCTCAAATGCCTAAAAAGGTTAGACATAGGTGGCGTTCTGTCGCCACCAGCAGGGCCATAGACGGCCAATAGCTCTGGCTGTCTCCTTGGTGGCCCAGAGCGACAAGTCCGTCACCTGGCGGATCTCAGTCACATCCTCGGATGCAACGGCCCCGCCAACGTTAAGGTCCCAAGTAGGTCTGCCTGGTATCCCTGCAAGACCGCCATGGTGTACCTAACCCGCTGCCATGTAAGCCTTACCCACTAAAGATGAGGTAGGGTGGCAAGGCTTACTAGGCAACGTTGGAGCTTTGAGGGAGGACGCAGCCTCCAGCAATAAGTTTGGCTCAGCAACAAGTCTCCTCTATGCCCGGCACGACGCTATAGCCATTCTGCAGAGACACCCACTGATCAAAGCATACTGGTGACCAGTGGGACTCGAAATCCGTAATGAAAATGGCCTGGACCATGATCTCGACACCTCAGTGTGGAGATCCGAAAAGAACGGCAGCTCCCGACGCGGGCGTGGAGGTGGAGCTCAGAGAAAATGCCCATCGAGCTTGCTACAGCGATGAGACTTTGGCTACTCTGCTGGCCAGGCGATGTTGAGCCAGGCCACAGTGCAGGTAACCACCTCCAGCAGCTCCTCATACTGCGGGGACTGGGCTGTCGAGCCACACACGTCACCGTCTTCCCCGCTAAGGACATCCACCTCCTCGGAGCTGAACCGCCCCAGCGCTTGGCTTCCAGATCCCGAATGCAGGTGAAGGAACTAGCACGTTGTCCTGCCGTGTGTCCCATTCTTTGACACTTGAAACATCGCAGTGGTGCTGGGATAAACTCTCTGACATTGTAACTCAGATATCCCATTTTTACTCTCCTGGGCATAATATTTTCAAATTCAAGGACTACTGACAAACTAACAGTTTTCATCCCCTTTCTTTGTGTTTGCAGTCTTTTATCTTTCACCCCCTTTCACTTCCACCATTATCTCATTCATTGACATTGCTAAAGGTACATCATAAATCACACCTTTATGCTTTTCTGCACTCCCTGGGGTATGAGCACTGATCCTCTCTCTATTCAGTGTTTCTGCTCTGAAAAACTTATCTCTTTACAGTTGATCTTTAGCAAACATGATCTTACCCATTTCTTTCTCAATTGCTTTTGCTAGTTTTAGTGGGTGAAAATGCCCC
>CM022486.1:2789575-2893002 GCA_011952105.1 Coreoperca whiteheadi
TTTTTTCTTATTTGTTTTTTCTTGTTTTTGTGGGTGAAAATGCCCCCCCCCCCCCCCCTTTTTTTTGAACGTCATCATCACTTTCCATTCAGTTTGTTCGTCCTCCTTCCTCCCATTTATCAGTGTACCCTTCACTCTTCTCTCTTAGTGTCACTTTCAGCAGGTATTTCTGCCTCCGGAGATGTGGAATCCGGATCTGTGATTGCGGCGACCTGCGGGGGCAGTGCTGCTGTGTCTATGGCGGAGGGGGCGAGTTGCTCGGGTTCTGCTCGCTGGGCTCCACCTGGAGCTGCTCAGTTGTCCGTCTGGATCCATCCTCTTCCTTAATGTTTTATATTCTACACTTTTCATCATAATTATATATACCATAATTTCATCATTACATTTAGCAGACGCTTTTATCCAAAGCGACTTACATATGAGAACATTCACAAACCAAAGGCACAGCTTCGGGAGCATTTTGGGGTTCAGTATTTTGCTCAAGGATGCTTCGACGCATGGCTGGGGGATCGAACCGCTGACCTTCTGATTGGCAGGCAACCGTTCTGCCACCAAGCCACGTTGCCCCATACATCATAATTGTATGTACTATGATTTGATCTGTTGTGAACCTATTCTGTACATATGACATCTATTTCCTGTTTGTCCATCCTGGGAGAGGGATCCCTCATCTGCTGCTCTTCCTGAGGTTTATATAATTTTTTTTCCTATTAAAAAGGTGTTTTTGGGGGGGTAGTTTTTCCTTAGTCGAATCGAGGTTCTAAAGATAGAGGGTGTGATTTGTGATATTGGGTTGTATAAATAAAATTGAATTGAATTGAACTTTTTGTAGAACATAGAGTGTAGAACTATTACTCCTATTCTTCATCTTTTTATTTAGTCCTACATCCTGCCATATCATACTATCAGTATCTCCACCCGTATTTTCACCCATGATAGTTACATTCACGGTACAGCTGTTGCAAAATCGCCAAATCCTCAGCATCGGAACAAACCACACCACCAAACCTCGAGTCCAAAACACGTTTTCCTCCTTCCTCTGTATTGTTTACTTCCGCTGGATGTCACACTTGTAAATACACAAATAACAATTATTTCACCACAAAACTGATGCTATTTCCAGTTTTTAGTCTTATCTCTAGTCCATCAAACTGTATCTAGATCAGCCTGTCAGTCTTGTGAAGTGATCGCAAACTAGAAATATATACTAAGAAACCACAAGACGCTGGTCTTTTTAAAAATGGACATTTGGCAAATGCTGTTATCAACACAACAGCTGGCCGTCCACATTACACCATTAGTTTAACAGCCATTACTGAGCACTCACTGTGAAACAAAGATTCCCCAGATATAGAAGAGTGTGATTGTTCTAAGAAATGCTGCTGCAGATCTGTGAGGTTCTACATCTTTTTACTGACAAAATTCTATTCTTTAAAATGTCCAGGCACTAACAGTTTTAATAATCAGTTAATCTTTTAAGTAATTTATCAGGAAAAAATGTGGCTTTTATTCTGTTGGTCAGTGAAAGGGAGATCCTTTCGTCTCAGATCCGATGAAGTTGAAATCAATCAGCCCACAAGTTGATTCTTAGTTAAGGTTTATTCACACGCACAGTCAGACCCAGAGTGGAACCAAGGTACCACCCAGAATCTGCCCCGAGATGAGGCAGACCCAGCTTATATAGTGCTGAGTCAAGTAAATCCACGTGGCAACGGTTCACTCTTTGTCCGGGGTGAAACACATGGTCACAGCTGTTCTTGCAGCCAACCAGGGGAACCTTCAGGTCCATCCATACAAACTTAATTAGGGGGAAAATAAAGACATGGTAACTTATCACAGATAATAAAAGTTTATATGGAATTATTAAAAGGTAAACAAAAGAATAGTAATTATGGTAAAAACAAAACACCATCAGACAGAAACATAAGAGAGGCAGCGTATAAAAACGGCTAAAAGGAGGCGCGTTCACATTTTATAGGACTTCTTACACGGTAATATAAAACAGTGATGTCAGCGAGCCTCGGATGTAAAATCTGACTTCTTGCAAAGATGTGCAGGAGGCTTCATACAGAACTATGAAATACTACTTGAGGTAGAAGGAGTTTAAGTCCTTGTTGAACTTCAAACTAAAAATCATTCTGAGATGCTTCATAAATTGACATTTGGCAAAACCAACAACAACCAACCGTGACTGTGACAGCCACTACTGTGAACTCATTGAGAAACTAAACGTTTCCTCCATTTAGGAGATTACGATACTGCTGCTAACAGAAATATCAGTAATACAGTCGCGTGAAGGGAAACTTTACGCCAAGAAACTGACATCTGGCTTCAAGGGAAACAGTTGACATTCAGTTGAGAGATGTAGATATTGCAGAAGTGTATTTCAGTCGCAGGTGAACACGTCTCCACAGGAGTTTCAGCTCGATGGCGTCTCCTGTGGGTTTTGATCCTCAGGTGTTTCTTCAAGTATGTGATTTGAGTCAAACTTTGCCCACAAGTTCTGCGACCATGCGGCTCCTCACTTCTGAGAGTTCTGGTGTGTTTTGACCACAAACCACAAGAACTGAATCGTCTCCAACATAGTTTGCAAATACAAGACTACTTTCCTGTGTGTGATCTTCTGTGCTTTGCCAAACTAGACGAATCAAAATATCTTCTCCCGCAGATCGAGCAGAGCTACGGCTTCTCACCTGTGTGGGCTCTTCTCATGTGGAGTATCAAGTTTCTACTATTGCTGAAATGTTTTCCACATGTTGTGCAAGAATATGGCTTCTCACCTGTGTGGATTCTTGTATGAGTTTTCAATGATGAAGTTTTACTGAATCTTTTCCCGCAAGTCTTGCAGAGGTACGGCTTCTCACCTGTGTGGGTTCTCAAGTGGACTTTCAAGCCACTTTGAGATGTTAAATCTTTTCCACATGTTTTGCAGGAATACACTTTCTCACCAGTGTGGATTCTCATGTGGACTTTCAAGTGTCCATTCTGTCCGAAAGATCTACTGCAGATCTTGCAAGAATACGGCTTCTCACCTGTGTGGATTCTCATGTGTCTTTTAAATGCTGAACTGTTAGTGAACCTTTTCCCGCAGGTCTTGCATTCGTACGGCTTCTCACCTGTGTGGGTTCTTATGTGGACTTTCAAGTGATTACCAGTTCTGAAATCTTTCCCACATGTTTTGCAAGAATATGGCTTCTCAGCCGTGTGACTCCTCAGGTGTTTCTGTAATGATGACTTAACCTTAAACTCTTTTCCACATGTGTCACATTTTAAAGTCTGTTTACCTGTGTGAGGGTCCTGGTGAACCTCTGACATGGTAGAGTTGTGAACATTGTTAATGAGGCTTCTTCGTTTGTGATCTTGGTTCTTTTGTTCTGGCTCTGCATCTCTAGTTGATCCTGAGTCTTCAGGCTCGCCTCCTTTCTGGTCTTGGCTCTCAGCTACATGACAGTTGTGAGAGAGGAGCTGCTGGTCGCTTTTCGGTTCTGGTCCACTGTGGTCACTTTCCTCGTAAGCAGGAGTCAACATGAAGGTATCAGTCTCCTGCTTCAGTAGCAGCTGCTCTCCCTCCTGACTGCTACAGAGTTCCTCCTGTTCCTCTTTAACCTGTGGAGGCTCTGGCTCCTCTTGGTCCAGACTGGAGTTCCTCTCCTGAATACAGAGCTGCTGGTCAGCGAGAACCTCCTCCTCCTCCGTACAGACATGTTGCTGTGGGAGCTCTGGAGGGACAGAGGACAAAAGGAACAGGACACCAACTGAGACGGGGAAGGAAACGTGCAGAGAGGCGAGGACACGAGAGCCAGGATACATTTAAACAACTTGGATTATATAGAAATCGACTTTTCTATTTAATGTTACTAAAACAATGGAGGTTTTACACACCTATCCTGTGCAACTTCACTTCGGGTTTCCAAAAGACATCCAGCAGTCTGCGCTGACGATCGATCTCTTCTTCGTACTCGACGATAGTTTTTCTAAAAGCTCCGAATATTTCTTCAGCAGCAGCAGTTAGTCGCTCGTTGACAAACCCTCTCAAACACTCAACTGAAGACATTGTTGCTGAACTACAAATGAAATAATTAGCGGAGCTCCGACTACAACAATGAAGCCGTACAGCTGATCAATGCATGCGGCTAACGCGCGCGCTTGCGTTGTTTACGTCTTCTTCTTCTTCTCTGGTTTATTGGCGGCTCGCAAACCAACGTGTTAAGGTGCAAACCGCCACCTGCTGTACCGGAGTGTGTAACTCAAATAAAACAAAATACACCAACAACCGTTGCACCATAAAAACAAATATATATTACGATGTAATTCTGTATTTTTAAGAAAATGATGTAGAGCTTTGTAGCATCCCCTTATTTTCTCACTCATCCCTAAAACCCCTTCCAAGTTCCTTCTCCGTCCTAACTCTTATAGCTTGTCACGGAAGATGTTCCTCTCAGAATCATATTTACTAAACCTTATAATGACATGTTCAACATTTTCAGGAACGTTACAAACCTCACATTTGCCTGATACACATTTTGCCGTCAAATAGAGAGTTGATTTTAATCCAGTATGTCTCAATCTTAACCTGGAAAATCTAACTTCCTCTTTTCTACACCTCCCTTTGAAAGCCTTCACCTTAATTGATTTCTGTATGCTGTAATAGTGTCTCCCTTTGATGTCTGTGTCCCACTTCTTCTGCCATACATCCCTCACTTCCTGTCTTATTAATGACTTGGCCTCTCCTTTTCCAAAGGGAACTTGCATTATTCCATCATCATTTATTTCCAGCGCACTCTTTGCACTCTCATTGCCCTCTCATTTCCCTCCACAGGCAGGAACCCAACAAAATTGTACATCAATTCCAGATCTTTGTATTCTCAGCATTATTGTAAATATTTCCATCAGTAAATCATTTCTTGCTGTTTCTTTTGAGTTCAATCTATTAAGAGCTGCAGTGGAGTCTGAGCAGATGACACCCCTCTCAGGCCTCACCTCTTCTATCCACTGCAACCCTAAAATTATAGCGTCTCGGGGTGCAGTCTCCATTACCCGGGCCTCGGCCCCTGCCTCAACAGGATGTCTACTCCCACATTGAGGTACCCCGGGCCGTAAAATTCTCTCAGGGAGAGCAACTTGCCCTTGGACCACAGGAGGATGTGATGCACCAGTCTGCATAGAGGGTGCAATTTTAGACCTAACAGTCTCTGAAACTGTAATACAGTGAGATGTCAGCCAAGCTGTACCCTGGACACCATGGTCAGGATCGACTTGATCCATGTGGGAGACAGTTGTGCCCGCAACATAAACAAATCCCACACTACTCCGAGGAACGCAGTCCTTCGTACCGAGTAAGCATGCTCTTGCTCACATTGAGCCTCAACCCCAGGCTCGTGGGTGAGCACAACATCTCGATGCTGTATCGCTCCAATTTGCGTTTGTGTTAGTATTAGCCAATTGTCTATGTAATTGAGAATGCGGACCCCTGGAGCCTGAGAGTACTAAGCCGAACGGAAGAACCCGATACTGGTAAGCTTTGCCCCCAAGAGTGAACCGCAGGAACTCCCGTTGTCCCGGTAGGATGGAGACATGGCAAGAGACACATCCTTTAGATCGATCGTGACAAACCAGTCCTCGGACTGAATTTGTCTCACGATCAATAGGGATCGTCAACATCTTAAACCGAAGTCTCCTCAGAGACAGGTTCCGGTGATGAAGATCTAAAATGAGGCGTAACCCTCCATCCTTCTTCTGAACCATAAAGTACCAGCTGTAGAACCCGCTATGCGTCTCCCATGCGGGTACCTGCACTATGGCCCCTTTCTTCAAGAGAGAATGCACCATAACCTGCGCCAGTGCCAGGTCCAAGATCCCTTGGAATCTTGGCGGTCAGGACCTGAACTGAAGCCTGTACCCCTTTTGAACGGTGTGCAACACCCAGTGCGACACCCACCTGAGCTTTCCAAGCGGGCAGGAAATCCCTCAGGGGAACCAACCGCTCGAGGCTGGTGCCAGTGGGACTCGTTGGAGCGACCTTGGCTACCTGAGGCGCTGCTGTGGCGGGAATTAATTGAGTAGCAGTGTCTACAGACATCTCCGTAAAGAGGCCTGGATGTAGAATGTGAAGCCTCCCTAGCCGGCCCCCCGAAACCGCGGTGTAGGAACTACAGTGTCCTGAGGTGCTTGCGCGGCATGAAGCAACTGGTGTAGGACGTCTACAGGCCTCTGTAGAGGACGCAAACCCCGCCCGACCACTACACTGCCATGCAGGTCTTGAGACGTGGGTAGCATGAAACTCGCCTTGCTCCGAAGCACCACTGAAGTTAAGAGGCCATGTTCCAGTGGGCTCTCTGTGGGAACAGATACAAACCCGACCCCCCGGGGGGTGCCCTCAGAGGCCTGACGCACCCGTCAGGGCCTCTACGTCGAAGCCCATCTGGCGAGAAGCACTGCCCTCAGGTCCACCTCCTTCCTTTCAGGCCTCGAGCGAGAGGGCTGCCGCAAGTCCCTCAACCACTGGGGAGGGGCATGCAGTGCCACGCTCTCCTTCTGAGCCAGTATGTAGGAGCTGCAAGATTTTGACGGCTGGGGCAGGTAACCACCTCCAGCAGCTCCTCATACTGTGGGGACTGGGCTGACGAGCCATGTCACCGCCATTACCCGCTAAGAATATTCACCCGCAGATTCGGCGCGGGATTCCAGATCCCGAATGTGGGTGAAGGAACTAGCAGACGAAAGCTGAGAAAGGGCCGAAGCCGTCTTGCCCTCGTCCCCTAGATCCATCTGTGATCCCCACGAGTGGAGACGCCAGACTGCCTCGGCAGCTGTGGGACCCGCACCACGTGAAGCGCAGAGCTGGCCGCTCTGCTCAAAGAGCCGATGCAGCATTGAGTTCCCTTGAAAGGGAACCTCTGATTTGCGTCTATTCTCCGCCTCTCTTGTGCTATTTACTACCTGTGTAATACTAGATCTAGCTAGTCCACTTTCCTTCACTTGTTTAGCTGCATCAGCATGTGCTGCCTGATTTGTTATTTTATATTTCTCTACCTTTCTAGCTTGCCTTTGTACGGGGCATCCTCCAAAAGCAGCACTGTGTTCTCTGCCACAGTTGCAGCATCTTACTTTTGCATCCTGCCCACGTTTCCCGTATTCATGTTCACCTCCACATGTTTGCTTTGCTTCACGTTGTCCTGCCGTGTGTCCCATTCTTTGACACTTGAAACATCGCAGTGGTGCTGGGATAAACTCTCTGACATCGTAACTCAGATATCCCATTCTTACTCTCCTGGGCATAATATTTTCAAACTCAAGGACTACTTACAAAATAACAGTCTTCACCCCCTTTCTTTGTGTTTGCAGTTTTGTAGCTTTCACCACCTTTCTTCCTTTCACTTCCACCATTATCTCGTCCATTGTCATTGCCAAAGGTACAACATAAATAACACCTCTATGCTTTTCTGCACTCCCTGGGGTATGAGCACTGATCCTCTCTCCATTCAGTGTTGCTGCTCTGAGAAACTTATCTCTTTGCAGTTGGTCTTTAGCAAAGATCGAGAGCCTCCTGTTACTTAAATATTTGGCAAACTTGATCTTGCTCATTTCTTTCTCAATTGCTTTCGTTACTTTTAGTGGGTGAAAATGTGGCTCGGGTCCTTCTCGCTGGGCTCCACCTGGAGCTGCTCAGTTATCTGTCGGGATCCATCTTCTTCCCTTATGTTTTACATTCTACACTTTTCATCATAATTATACCACAATTTCATAATTTACATCATAATTGTAAATGTATTTACTATGATTTGATCTGTTGTGAACCTATTCTGTACACACAACATCTATTTCCTGTCTGTCAATCCCTCCTCTGTTGCTCTTCCTGAGGTTTCCATCATTATTTTTCCCTGTTAAAAAGGTTGTTTTGGAGGGTAGTTTTTCCTTAGTTGAATTGAGGTTCTAAGGACAGAGTGTCGTATGTTACAGAGTGTAAAGCCCTTTGAGGCAAAATTGTGATTTGTGATATTGGGTTGTATGAATAAAATTGAATTGAATTGAACGTTTTTGTCCATAGGTTGTAGAACTATCACTCCTATTCTTCCTTTTTATTTAGTCCTATGTCCTGCCATATCATACTGTCACTATCTCCATCAGTATTTTCACCCATGATAGTTACATTCACGGTACAGCTGTTGCAAAATCGCCAAACCCTCAGCATCGTAACAAACCACGAGTCCAAAACACGTTTTCCTCCTTCCTCTCTATTGTTTACCTCGCTGGACGTCACACCTTTAAGTTCCGACAGTGGAAGTGCGGGAGCTTTTCGTTCCGCTTCAAACTGATGCCGTTTTATTCAAAACGTGTGTTTATTATCAGTAGCAAGGATGTTCATATACCTCGCTTCATTCAACAGGGGAATTTGGCACTCTGTTCTGAACTAATGCTTGCATAAAAAAAACAAATAAGCAGTGGTGGAAGAAGTAATCAGATCATTTAAGTGGAAATACCACAGTGTTATTCATGGTGCATTCAAATTGTTAGTTAAATAAAAGTACAGAAATACTATTAACTAAATATATTTATAGGAAGAATATTCTCTGTCACTGCCAAATAATTATATAACATTTGATTTTAACTACTGATGACACATGTACCATTTGAATGTAGCATCTAGTCAACATTAAACTCAGATTTGTGTATTTTACATCCTGTGGGATAATTTAACAATGCATCATATTTTATAATCTCATAAGTTTTGTGTTTTACGTCTCAACCTGCAAAGTAACTATTGTACCTACGTTTAGCTGTCATATAAATGTTTTGGGGCAGAAGGTGGTGAGAGATTACAACACTGCTTATATGTTAGCAATTATTTCATCACAAAACTGATGCTATTTCCAGTTTTTAGTCTTTCCTGTCCATCAAACTGTATCTAGATCAGCCTGTCAGTCTTGTGAAGTGATTGCACACTAGAACTACAGAGAAAAACCACAAGACGCTGGTCTTTCGATAAATGGACATTTATGATATTTGGCAAACGCTGTTGTCCACCCGACAGTTGGCCGTCCACATTACACCGTTAGTTTAACAGCCACTACTCAGCACTCACTGTGAAACACATATTCTTTCTCCATTTAGGAGATTACGATACTGCTGCTAACAGAAATATCAGTAATACAGTCGTGTGAAGGGAAACAGTTGACATTCAGTTGAGAGATGTAGATATTGCAGAAGTGTATTTCAGTTGCAGGTGAACACGTCTCCACAGGAGTTTCAGCTCGATGGCGTCTCCTGTGGGTTTTGAGCCTCAGGTGTTTCTTCAAGTATGTGATTTGAGTCAAACTTTCTGCGATCATGCGGCTCCTCACTTCTGAGAGTTCTGGTGTGTTTTGACCACAAACCACAAGAACTGAATTGTCTCCAACATAGTTTGCAAATACAAGACTACTTTCCTGTATGTGATCTTCTGTGCTTTGAGAAACTAGACGAATCAAAATATCTTTTCCCGCAGATCGTGCAGAGCTATGGCTCCTCACCTGTGTGGGCTCTTCTCATGTGGAGTATCAAGTTTCCACTAACGTTGAAACTTTTTCCACATGTTTTGCAAGAATACGGCTTCTCACCTGTGTGGGTTCTCATGTGCACTTTCAAGCTCATGCGAGATGTTAAATATTTTCCACGTTTTGCAAGAAAATGGCTTCTCACCTGTGTGGGTTCTTACATGAGCGTATAAAGCTGATATCTGACTGAATCTTTTCCCACAGGTCTCGCAATCGTACGGCTTCTCACCTGTGTGGGTTCTCAGGTGTGTTTTCAATGATGAGGATTTACAGAATCTTTTTCCGCAAGTCTTGCAGAGGTACGGCTTCTCACCTGTGTGGGTTCTTATGTGGACTATCAAGCCACTATGAGTTGTTAAATCTTTTCCACATGTTTTGCAGGAATACAGTTTCTCACCAGTGTGGGTTCTCATGTGGACTTTCAAGCTTCCATTCAATCTGAAAGATCTCCCGCAGCTCTTGCAAAGGTACGGCTTCTCACCTGTGTGGATTGTCACGTGTGTTTTCAATGCTGAACTGTCAGTGAATCTTCTCCCACATGTTTTGCAAGAATACGGCTTCTCACCTGTGTGGATTGTCATGTGGACTTTCAAGTGATCACTAACTCTGAAATTTTTCCCACATGTTTTGCAAGAATACGGCTTCTCACCTGTGTGGATTGTCATGTGTGTTTTCAATGCTGAATTGTTAGTGAATCTTTTCCCGCAGGTCTTGCAATCGTACGGCTTCTCACCTGTGTGGGTTCTCATGTGGACTTTCAAGTGATCACTAACTCTGAAATTTTTCCCACATGTTTTGCAAGAATACGGCTTCTCACCTGTGTGGATTGTCATGTGTGTTTTAAATGCTGAATTGTTAGTGAATCTTTTCCCGCAGGTCTTGCAATCGTACGGCTTCTCACCTGTGTGGGTTCTCATGTGGACTTTCAAGTGATCACCAGTTCTGAAATTTTTCCCACATGTTTTGCAAGAATACGGCTTCTCACCTGTGTGAGTTCTCATGTGTTTCTGCAATGTTGACTTATACTTAAACTCTTTTCCACATGTTTCACATTTTAAAGTCTGTTGACCTGTGTGAGGGTCCTGGTGAACCTCAGACATGGTAGAGTTGTGTACATTGTTTCTGAGGCTTCTGCGTTTGTGATCTTGGTTCTTTTGTTCTGGCTCTGCATCTCTAGTTGATCCTGAGTCTTCAGGCTCGCCTCCTTTCTGGTCTTGGCTCTCAGCTACATGACAGTTGTGAGAGAGGAGCTGCTGGTCGCTTTTCGGTTCTGGTCCACTGTGGTCACTTTCCTCGTAAGCAGGAGTCAACATGAAGGTATCAGTCTCCTGCTTCAGTAGCAGCTGCTCTCCCTCCTGACTGCTACAGAGTTCCTCCTGTTCCTCTTTAACCTGTGGAGGCTCTGGCTCCTCTTGGTCCAGACTGGAGTTCCTCTCCTGAATACAGAGCTGCTGGTCAGCGAGAACCTCCTCCTCCTCCGTACAGACATGTTGCTGTGGGAGCTCTGGAGGGACAGAGGACAAAAGGAACAGGACACTACTGAGACGGGGAAGGAAACGTGCAGAGAGGCGAGGACACGAGAGCCAGGATACATTTAAACAACTTGGATTATATAGAAATCGACTTTTCTATTTAATGTTACTAAAACAATGAGGTTTTACACACCTATCCTGTGCAACTTCACTTCGGGTTTCCTAAAGACATCCAGCAGTCTGCGCTGACGATCGATCTCTTCTTCGTACTCGACGATAGTTTTTCTAAAAGCTCCGAATATTTCTTCAGCAGCAGCAGTTAGTCGCTCGTTGACAAACTCTCTCAAACACTCAACTGAAGACATTGTTGCTGAACTACAAATGAAATGATTAGCGGAGCTCCGACTACAACAATGAAGCCGTACAGCTGATCAATACATGCGGCTAACGCGCGCGCTTGTGTTGTTTACTTCTTCTTCTTCTCTGGTTTATTGGCGGCTCGCAAACCAACGTGTTTAGGTGCAAACCGCCACCTACTGTGCCGGAGTGTGTAACATCAGGGTTTTACATACTTCAGATCAAATTTACATTTATTTAAAAAAATGATTTAGAGCTTTGTAGCATTCCCTTATATTCTCACTCATCCCTAAAATCCCTTTCAAGTTCTATCATATATCTTGTCACAAGATGTCTCAGAATCATATTAGCTACATATTAATTCAGTATGTCCCAATCCTAATTACTCATACTTCCTGAGACTAATGTAAGATCTAAGCATGAAACTGATTTTCTTGTAATATTCACTCTATTACCTCTTCCATCATTAAGACAAGTAAGTGATCCCTCCTCGATCAGGTCTTCAACTACTTCTCTTTTTAGATCCGTGTGATCACTTTCGCACAGAGTATTGTGAGCATTAAAGTCTCCACACCATGTTTCTCTTCTACCAACATGTTCTGATATCTCATGGAATATTTGTGTTGACAATTTCTTGCAGGGGTTTTAAAAATTGACTAATTTGATATTTCCTCTGCAACTACACATTTGTACTATTACAAATTCATGCTCATTTGGGACATTTATACTTCGATATGCCAGAGTATCCTTGATGAATGTTAAACATTCTCCACCTTGTTTCCCATTTCTGGCACGTCTAACCGAGCTGTAACCCGGTATGACAAAATCCAAGTGTGGTCTTAATCTCTCGGGGTTACTTGATTGTATCGCTGTTCCCCCGATAAAGCGGAACAAGATGCTGCATGAAGTATGCATATGGGAACGTCTTTACATGAACCAGCTGTGTTTAAACACATCAATGAAATTGACTCAGAGTTATTATAGCCTCGGTCGATGATGTCACCAGCGCACCTGCTGCACGAGGCTATAAATAGATGAGCCCTAGCTTTCCGCCTTCAGGTTTCTTTAGTTTGAAAACCACTCCGGGGGCCTCATCAGCAAAGCACTGCAGTGCAGCAACTCGTTCTGCTTTATCAGGGATCAGTATTACAATCAAGTAACTCAGAGAGTTCCCTTTCAAAAGCTTCACTCAATCCTGCATGAAGTATGCATATGGGAACGAGAATACCCACGTCGCCATGCTGATGGTGTCTGGACCCCCTACCGTTGTGTAGGTGTGCAGGTGGATGCCTCAGACAGTAACTTGTAATGCCGACTCAAGGACATGAGAGCCCGAAGTTGTATGATGATCATCCAAGGAATAAAATCGTATGAATTTGTGCGGAGAGGACCAACCTGCATCAAAAACACTCTGTAAGGGGGCACCCCTTGCTAATGCAGTAGAGGAGGCAACCCCCCTGGTGGAGTGAGCCCTTAGGCCTATTGGTGAAGCTTGACCGTGCGCCTCATAAGCAAGAGCAATAGCATCCCTGACCCAATGTGACATGGTTTTTTGGGCAGTAAACTGGATCAACCTCATGTGTAGGGCACCATCTGTCAAAGACACCCCACTTACTGGCATACATTTTCCTGGTAGAGGAAGCCTGGGCACTTAGGATGGTCTCAATAACTGCAGGCGAAAGCCCATTGTTCCTTAGTTGGTGCACTTCAGGGGTAAACATGAAGGTTCCACAGGTCGGGCCTTGAATGGAATATTGTGCCCTTTTGGTTTAAGGAAAACCAGAAGGGTTTAAGGTGCTTCCTCGCCGGAATCACCCACAGCGAACCGTCGAGGAGAGACACTATCTCCGAAAACAATATTCTATTCAGCCAATGAGGTGCTATCAATAAGAGGTAGTTACATTTAGCAGACGCTTTTATCCAAAGCGACTTACATATGAGAACATTCACAAACTGAAGGCACAGCTTCGGGAGCATTTTGGGGTTCAGTATCTTGCTCAAGGATACTTCGACACATGGCTGGGGGATCGAACCACTGACCTTACGATTGGCAGGCAACCGTTCTGCCACCAAGCCACGGCCGCCTGAGGTCGGACCACGGGAGCAGAGCGACTGGAGGGAAGAAATACAGGGACATCTTGGGCCATGTATGAGTCATCGCATCCAGACCCAATGGAGCTGTGGGACTAAGAAGGAAGTAGAGGGGACATTGCTTATGTGATCCTACTGCTATCCCTGTCCTCTTGTTCCTTATGTTTTCCCCATGCTTATAGTGTGCCTGTTTGTCCCCTGTCTGTCACTTCAGTGTGTTGTGTGTGTGCGTGTGTTTTCAATCCTTCGTGGAGAGGCAGGTCAGTCCCCAGCACACCAGGAGGTCATTTGCCAACTCCTGCTGGCAGCACTTCCACACACCTGACACCACTTCAATCAATCATCAGCAGTATAAAACCCTGGCTCAGCGCTTTACTCATCGCTAGATTGTTCAGTCACCTTCGTGGTACTGTGCCCAGCCTTCTAAGTGAGTTACTGCAATCTTGTACTAATGTCTGTTTCCCTGTGTTCAGATCTGGACTACCACTTTCTCGTCAACCAAGTTTCCTCCACGGTCTCCTCATCACTCATCTGCCTGCCTCACTTCCCACCGACTGACCTGCCTACCTCTCCCTCCGGTCGTCCTACAGTTTTGGCTCTGCGGCTTGGTGGAACCCAACCGTGCAGTCTCCAGTCTTGGACCCCTGACTTCCCAAACTACCTTTCTTCAATAAACACACTTTTCCCAACTCAGTCCCTGTGTCGAGTCCTGCAGTTGAGTCCAGTGTCTAGTAACACAACAATTGCGCTGTCTGAGAAGAGGCAAAGAGGTCCACTTCCACTCTGTAAAATCTGGTCCGTATTTGACTGACAATCTCTGGGTGGAGTTTCCACTCCCCCATCTGTAAAGCATGTCTGGACAGCAAATCTGCTCCCACATTCAGTTCCTCCGGAAAGTACACTGCCCTGAGTGACCGGCGCTTGTCCTGGGCCCATAGAACGACAAAGAG
Organism: Coreoperca whiteheadi; assembly: GCA_011952105.1. Taxonomy (NCBI): domain Eukaryota; kingdom Metazoa; phylum Chordata; class Actinopteri; order Centrarchiformes; family Sinipercidae; genus Coreoperca; species Coreoperca whiteheadi. The sequence goes on from CM022486.1 coordinate 2,803,979, forward strand.
ACAAATCTGTGGCCCGGCAAAGCTCAGCGAAAGCTTTGCCATCGATCGCGCCCCCCCCCCCCTGCACTAAAATCCTTCAGGAGGTCAGCCTGGTATGCCTGTAACACTGCCATGGTGTGCAACGCAGCACCAGCCTGACCTGCAGCTTGATACGTCTTTCCCATGAAAGCCAAAGTTGTTCTGCACGGTTTCATGGGGAGGGGAGGTTTCTTCAAAGAAGGTGCCGAACAAGGTGAGAGAGAGCCCGCAAGCGTCTCTTCGACCTGTGGCATCTCCATATACCCGCGTGATGTCGCCCCCACAGTAGTCGAAAAGATCGACGTCGACGGCACAAACGCACAAAGTATAAGGTCTACTTTGTGTGTTTGTGCCGTCGACGTCGATCTCATCACCTCTATGATGAGCTCTTCAAAGAAGGAGAGAAACTGCTGTCGCTCCTTTTCCCATCTATCCTCAAGCTGGCTGTGTTTGGGGATCTCTTGTTCACGGGGCCAGTCAAGCTGCAATCTGGCCACCGAGGGTCTCCTCCAACAACTCCTCGACGGATTTATTGCCACGTGAGGACTGTTCGGAGACTGACCGCTCGAAGTCCGCAGACCCAAGAGAGTCAACCCCCTCATCATGCCCCACGCGAACCGAAGAAGCACTGAAGCGTGCTTCGGGATCACGCAGGGAGACGTGTGGATCTGGTGACTGAGCAGTCAAAAGGGACAGACCCGTCTCCTGCTCGTCAAGCAAATCCATTTCAGAGCCCCACGATCTAAGTGAGGGTGCGGACTGGAATTAAGCGAGACAAGCATGCAGCATTTTCAATACCGGCACTCGCCCGAGTCAAAGGCAGTGACCGCATTCTCTTCCCCCAAACACACACAACAGTAACAGTAACATCAGGTCTAACTTCCAGATCAGCTCCAACCTTCTTGAACTGATGTGATGAAATCAAAGTTCAACAGGATATGCTGAAAACATCCTTGGGCTGACAGTTAGAGTCGTGGTTTCACAGACGCCTCAAGATAAGAACAAAGGCCCCAGAGTGAGCAAAATAAAAGAAACCGGTTTAAACCAGTTGTCAGACAAGATAGTCACATATTTAGGGGAAAGGTCACAATGTGACAGGGCAGCATAGGTGTGCATTATTTCATGGTGATGTCCACTTGGATTGGATGAAGATGAGGTCACTACGCTGTGAGCCAATAGGGAGAGCGGAGTTTGAATCCATGGCTCATCTCCAACTGTTTTTTAACCAATTAGATGGCAGCATATCTTCATTTAAAACTTTGTGTAATGTTAAGTTGAGACGCTATCTTTTAGGATGTTGGTTGCAGCTTATCTGCTTGCAGATTGCGATTTTCAGAACAAAAGAGGTCCATGCACATGCTTATTTTTAATCTTCTTAATAGATTAAATCATCTGAATTGAGGATTAAGTCTCTGTTTGTTTTCCGTCCTGCAAATAAAGAACATGCTTACAATATGAAATACCATAAGGAGGCTAATCACTGTCAAGTTAGTTGAGATCAAAATAGTGAATTATGAGGCAAAATAGTGAGGAGAGAGTTGAAATCATGAGTTAAGATCAAAATAATATTTTTAAGAGCGTGGTCTAGCCCTGCTCTGTAGGAGAAGTTCAGTGAGACAACTGGTGTTATGAACTGGTTATTTACGATGAAATGATTTGAATATCATTTTACTCCAGCTTTGCATATTACATCTGAAGTCCTGATGTGAATTGTGTAACACATAATAGTATGCTGAATTGTGTGCTGCACTATAACATAAAGTGAATATAATTAACATGAATCGTATAACCAATCTTAATCATAAAGAAATGTAAGTGAGACTGTTTTAATCATAATTATATATACCACAATTTCATCATTTTCATCATAATTGTTTGTACTAGGATTTGATCTGTTATGAACCTATTCTGTAAAAACGACATCTATTTCCTGTCTGTCCGTCCTGGGAGAGGGATCCTTCCTCTGTTGCGCTTCCTGAGGTTTATATCATTATTTTGGGTAGTTGTTCCTTCGTCAAATCGAGGGTCTAAGGACAGAAGGTGTCATATGTTACAGACTGTAAAGCCCTTTGAGGCAAAATTGTGATTTGTGATATTGGGCTATATAAATAAAATTGAATTGAATTGAACTTTTTTGTCCATCTTGCCCACCTCCAAACCAAAGGTTGTAAAACTATCACTCCTATCCTTCCTCTTTTTATTTAGTCCTACGCCCTGCCGTATCATACTATCAGTATCTCCCTCCATATTTTCACCCATGATAGTTACATTCACGGTACAGCTGTTGCAACATCACCAAATCCTCAATAGCGTAACAAACCACACCACCAAACCTCAAGTGCAAAACACGTTTTCCTCCTTCCTCTCTATTGTTTACCTCGCTGGATGTCACACCTTTACGTTTCGACAGTGGAAGTGCGGGAGCTTTTCGTTCCGCTTTCAACTGATGGCGTTTTATTCAAAACGTGTGTTTATTATCATCAGTAGCAAGGATGTACATCTACCTCGCTTCATTCCACAGGGGAATTTGGCACTCTGTTCTGAACTACTGCTTTTAACTCACAAACGTATTTTTGTTACTTTGCAGATAATAATTTTGCATTAAAAAAAACTAATAAGCAGTGGTGGAAGAAGTAATCAGATCATTTAGGTGGAAATACCACAGTGTTATTCCCAGTGCATTAAAATTGTTAGTTAAATGAAAGCACAGAAGTACTATTAACAACATACATTTAAAGGAAGAAAAATTCAATTAATCAATATATAGAATATTCTCTGTCAGGGTCAAAAAATTATATAATATTTGATTTTAATTATTGATGACACATGTACCATTTGAATGTAGCAGCTAGTCAAAGCTGAACTCAGATTTGCATATTTTACATCCTGTGGGAAAGTTCAACAATGTACCTTATTTTACAATCTCATTATAAGTTTTGTGTTTTACGTCTCAACCTGCAAAGTAACTATTGTACCTACGTTTAGCTGTCATATAAATGTTTTGGGGCAGAAGGTGGTGAGAGATTACAACACTGCTTACATGTTAACAATTATTTCACCACAAAACTGATGCTATTTCCAGTTTTTGGTCTTGTTTCCTGTCCATCAAACTGTATCTAGATCAGCCTGTCAGTCTTGTGAAGTGATTGCACAGTAGAACTCCTGAGAAAAACCACAAGACGCTGGTCTTTTGAAAAATGAATATTTTTGACATTTGGCAAACGCTGTTGTCCACCCGACAGTTGGCCGTCCACATTACACCGTTAGTTTAACAGCCACTACTCAGCACTCACTGTGAAACAAAGATTCCCTAGATATAGAAGACTGTGATTGTTCTAAGAAATGCTGCTGCTCAAACATACTGTACTGTGTGTAAGTACAAAGACGCACTATTGCAGATCTGTGAGGTTCTACATCTTTTTGCTGAACTGAAACCGTTCCTGCAGGTTTCTTTTAAGAATATGGCTTCTCACCTGTGTGGACGCTCTGCTGTCTCTGCACCTTTGACTTGCTCTTAAAAGCTTTTCCACGTGTCTGATTTGGTGAGGAGTTTTCTGTGGCTTCGGATCTGCGTTTCTAGTTGCTACGGAGTCTCAGTGCTATTCTTTAAAATGAACAAGCACTAACTGACAACTGTTTTGATAATCAGTTCATCTTTTAAGTCATTTATTGAGAACAAGTGTGGCTTTTACTCTGTTGGTCAGTGAAAGGGAGATCCTTTCGTCTCGGAGCCGATGACGTTGAAATCAATCAGCCCACAAGTCGATTCTTAGTTAAGGTTTATTCACACACACGGTCACACCCAGAGTGGAACCAAGGTACCACCCAGAATCTGCCCCGAGATGAGGCAGACCCAGCTTATATAGTGCTGAGTCAAGTAAACACATGGTCACAGCTGTGCTTCCAGCCATACAAACTTAATTAGGGGAAAATACAGACATGGTAACTTATCACAGATAATAAATTATATAAAAGGGTATATGGAATTATTAAAAGGTAAACAAAAGAATAGTAATTATGGTAAAAACAAAACACCATCAGTCAGAAACATAAGTGGTGCAGTGTATAAAAACAGCTAAAAATAGGCGCGTTCACATTTTATAGGACTTCTTACACGGTAATATAAAACAGTGATGTCAGCGAGCCTCGGATGTAAAATCTGACTTCTTGCAAAGATGTGCAGGAGGCTTCATACAGAACTATGAAATACTACTTGAGGTAGAAGGAGTTTGAGTCCTTGTTGAACTTCAAACTAAAAATCATTCTGAGATGCTTCATAAATTGACATTTGGCAAAACCAACAACCAACCGTGACTGTGACAGCCACTACTGTGAACTCATTGAGAAACTAAACGTTTCCTCCATTTAGGAGATTACGATACTGCTGCTAACAGAAATATCAGTAATACAGTCGCGTGAAGGGAAACTTTACACCAAGAAACTGACATCTGGCTTGAAGGGAAACATTTTACATTCAGTTGAGAGGAGCAGAAGTGTATTTCAGTCGCAGGTGAACACGTCTCCACAGGAGTTTCAGCTCGATGGCGTCTCCTGTGGGTTTTGATCCTCAGGTGTTTCTTCAAGTTTGTGATTTGAGTCAAACTTTGCCCACAAGTTCTGCGATCATGCGGCTCCTCACTTCTGAGAGTTCTGGTGTGTTTAGACCACAAACCACAAGAAATGAATGTCTCCAACATAGTTTGCAAATACAAGACTACTTTCCTGTATGTGATCTTCTGTGCTTTGCCAAACTAGACGAATCAAAATATCTTCTCCCGCAGGTCTTGCAGAGGTACGGCTTCTCACCTGTGTGGGCTCTTCTCACGTGGACTTTCAAGTGATCACTAACTCTGAAATTTTTCCCACATGTTTTGCAAGAATATGGCTTCTCACCTGTGTGGATTCTTATATGTGTTTTCAATGATGACATGACACAGAAACTTCTCCCGCAGGTCTTGCAATCGTACGGCTTCTCACCTGTGTGGGTTCTCATGTGGACTTTCAAGTCACTGCTAGTTCTTAAATCTTTACCACATTTTTTGCAAGAAAATGGCTTCTCACCTGTGTGGGTTGCTCTTATGTGGATATTCAAGCTAACACTATGTTTGAAAGATCTCCCACATGTTTTGCAATTGTACGGCTTCTCACCTGTGTGGATTCTCATGTGGAGTTTCAAGTGATCACCAGTTCTGAAATCTTTCCCACATTTCTTGCAAGAATATGGCTTCTCACCTGTGTGAGTTCTCATGTGTTTCTGCAATGTTGACTTATACTTAAACTCTTTTCCACATGTTTCACATTTTAAAGTCTTTTTACCTGTGCGAGGGTCCTGGTGAACCTCAGACATGGTAGAGTTGTGTACATTGTTTCTGAGGCTTCTGCGTTTGTGTCCTTGGTTCTTTTCTTCTGGCTCTGCATCTCTAGTTGATCCTGAGTCTTCAGGCTCGCCTCCTTTCTGGTCTTGGCTCTCAGCTACATGACAGTTGTGAGAGAGGAGCTGCTGGTCGCTTTTCGGTTCTGGTCCACTGTGGTCACTTTCCTCGTAAGCAGGAGTCAACATGAAGGTATCAGTCTCCTGCTTCAGTAGCAGCTGCTCTCCCTCCTGACTGCTACAGAGTTCCTCCTGTTCCTCTTTAACCTGTGGAGGCTCTGGCTCCTCCTGGTCCAGACTGGAGTTCCTCTCCTGAATACAGAGCTGCTGGTCAGCGAGAACCTCCTCCTCCTCCGTACAGACATGTTGCTGTGGGAGCTCTGGAGGGACAGAGAACAAAAGGAACAGGGCACTACTGAGACTAGGGTTGCCAACTTTCCAAAACTGTAATATAGAACGGGGGAGGGAGGGGGTGCGACCCATGATGATCCAGTGTGGTTTGAGAAAGGACATTAATTAGCCGTGATTGTACAGAATGAGAGCAGGTATCCTGCTTACTCGCCAAACTTCATTCATAAAGCCTACAGTTTTGTTCACTAGTGATACACAAAAACACTCACGTAGTGACCTCGCTTATCTTATGTTTTATAAATAAAGAGGGTCTTAAGGTAAATTCGGCATGGATGATTGCCAACAAAACAACGCTTAACGTCGACGAAAAGGCCATTTATAGTAAAGGTACATACAGACGGGAGAGAGACAAGACGATTCCAAGGAAACATGCAGACAGGCGAGGACACGAGAGCCAGGATACATTCAAACAACTTGGATTAAACCAGCCGAAGTCCTTCCATGTTACTAAAACAATGGAGTTATACACACCTATCCTGTGCAACTTCACTTCGGGTTTCCTAAAGATATCCAGCAGTCTGCGCTGACGATCGATCTCTTCTTCGTACTCGACGATAGTTTTTCTAAAAGCTCCGAATATTTCTTCAGCAGCAGCAGTTAGTCGCTCGTTGACAAACTCTCTCACACACTCAACTGAAGACATTGTTGCTGAACTACAAATGAAATAATTAGCGGAGCTCCGACTACAACAATGAAGCCGTACAGCTGATCAATGCATGCGGCTAACGCGCGCGCTTGTGTTGGTTACGTCTTCTTCTTCTGTGGTTTATTGGCGGCTCGCAAACCAACGTGTTTACGTGCAAACCGCCACCTGCTGTGCCGGAGTGTGTAACATCAGGGTTTTACATCAGTTTCACCAAGGTACAACTCAAACAAAACAAAATACACCAACAACCGTAGCACCATAAAAAACAGTATATATTACCGTCTAATCCTGTATTTTTAAGAAAATTATGTAATTCTTTTTTCTAAAACCCCTTCCAAGTTCCTTCTCCGTCCTAACTCATATAGCTTGTCACGGAAGATGTTCCTCTCAGAATCATATTTACTACACCTTATAATGACATGTTCAACATTTTCAGGAACGTTACAAACCTCACATTTGCCTGATACACATTTTGCCATCAAATAGAGAGTTGATTTTAATCCAGTATGTCTCAATCTTAACCTGGAAAAAAATCACTTCCTCTTTTCTACACCTCCCTTTGAAAGCCTTCACCTTATTTGATTTCTGTATGCTGTAATAGTGTCTCCCTTTGATGTCTGTGTCCCACTTCTTCTGCCATATATCCCTCACTTCCTGTCTTATTAATGACTTGGCCTCTCCTTTTCCAAAGGGAACTTGCATTATTTCATCATCATTTAGTTTCAACCCTCTCATTTCCCTCCACAGCAATGTGGGCAGGAACCCAACAAAATTGTACATCAATTCCAGCTCTGTATTCTCAGCATTATTGTAATTATTTCCAACCCTAAAACTATAGCGACTAATTCTGCTGTAAATACAGATAATTTATCATCAATTCTTTTGCGTATAACTACATCAAACTCAGGTATGAATGCTACTGTTCCTACATGCCCACTCCCTGGATCCTTCGATCCATCAGTAAATATTAGCATATAGTTATAATTATTTTTCTTCACAGAATCTTGAACAAAATACCCAATATTATCCACATCCCTTTCACTCCATTCTCTCTTCTTCTCCACAAGTTGCAAGTCCACATTGGGCACTGGATACATCAATGGAGGAACTTTGCCCCACACAGTATTTGGTCCATAATCTAACCTATATAAACTGCATTCTTCTGCTACTACATTAATATTCCAACCAAATCCTTTACCTCTATGTTTTTGTGAATATTTCCAACAATCACACAGGACCCTCGTTGCAGGTTGTTCCTCTTCGGATCCCTTTAACTTAATCCAATATGCCGGCGACACTTTGAACATCTTAAATATAATCATAATCAATCAGCTTCTACCAACAGTGCGTTACTTCTCATTCTTCTTTTCCTTTCGGCTGCTCCCTTTCAGGGGTCGCCACAGCAAATCATGCGCCTCCATCTAACCCTGTCCTCTGCATCCTCTTCACTCACACCAATTAACTTCATGTCCTCTCTCACTACATCCATAAATCTCCTCTTTGGTCTTCCTCTAGACCTCCTGCCTGGCAGCTCCAACCTCAGCATCCTTCTACCAATATATTCACAGTCTCTCCTCTGAACGTGTCCAAACCACCTCAATCTGGCCTCTCTGGCTTTATCTCCGAAACATCTAACATGAGCTGTCCCTCTGATGGACTCGTTCCTGATCCTGTCCGTCCTCGTCACTCCCAAAGAGAACCTCAACATCTTAAGCTCTGCCACCTCCAGCTCTGCCTCTTGTCTTTTCTTCAGTGCCACTGTCTCTAAGCTGTACAACATCGCTGGTCTAACCACCGTCTTGAACACCTTTCCTTTCATTCTTGCTGATACTCTTTTATCACACAACACACCTGACACTTTTCTCCACCCGTTCCAACCTGCTTGCACTCGCCTCTTCACCTCTTTTCCACAGTCTCCATTGCTCTGAACAGTTGACCCTAAGTACTTAAAGTCCTGCACCTTCTTCACCTCTGCTCCCTGTAACCTCACCGTTCCACCTGGGTCCCTCTCATTGACACACATGTATTCTGTCTTACTGCGGCTAAGCTTCATTCCTCTGTTTTCCAGAGCAGACCTCCATCTCTCTAGATTCTCCTCCACCTGCTCCCTGCTCTCACTACAAATCACAATGTCATCCGCAAACATCATAGTCCATGGAGATTCCTGTCTAAGCTCATCTGTCAGCCTGTCCATCACCAGAGCAAACAAGAAGGGGCTCAGAGCCGATCCTTGATGCAAACCCACCTCCACCTTGAACTCCTCTGTCGCACCTACAGCACACCTCACCACGGTCTTACAGCTCTCATACATGTCCTGCACCACTCTAACATACTTCTCTGCCACTCCAGACTTCCTCATACAATACCACAGCTCCTCTCTCGGCACCCTGTCATACGCTTTCTCTAAATCTACAAAGACACAATGCAACTCCTTATGACCTTCTCTGTACTTCTCCATCAGCATCCTCAAAGCAAACACTCAATCTGTTGTGCTCTTTCTAGGCATGAAACCATATTGCTGCTCACAAATGCTCACCTCTGCCCTTAGCCTAGCTTCCACTACTCTTTCCCACAACTTCATGGTATGACTCATCAGCTTTATTCCTCTGTAGTTGCCACAGCTCTGCACATCTCCCTTGTTCTTGAAAATTGGCACCAGTACACTTCTCCTCCATTCCTCGGGCATCCTCTCACTCTCCAAGATCTTGTTAAACAAACTAGTCAGAAACTCAACTGCCACCTCTCCTAGACACTTCCATACCTCCACAGGTATGTCATCAGGACCAACTGCCTTTCCACTCTTCATCCTCTTCAACATCCTCCTCACTTCACTCTTGCTAATCTTTGCCACTTCCTGCTCCACACCAGTCACCTCTTCTACTCTTCGTTCCCTTTCATTTTCCTCATTCATCAACTCTTCAAAGTACTCCTTCCATCTTCCCATCACACTCCTGGCACCTGTCAATACATTTCCATCCTTATCTTTAATCACCCTAACCTGCTGCACATCCTTCCCATCTCTATCTCTTTGTCTGGCCAACCTGTACAAATCCACCTCTCCCTCTTTAGTGTCCAACCTAGCATACAAGTCCTCATATGCTCTTTGTTTGGCCTTTGCCACCTCTACCTTCACCTTACGCTGCATCTCCCTGTACTCCTGTCTACTCTCTTCAGTCCTCTCAGTGTCCCACTTCTTCTTTGCTAACCTCTTTCTCTGTATACACTCCTGAACTTCCTCGTTCCACCACCAAGTCTCCTTGTCCACTTTCCTCTTTCCAGATGACACACCGAGTACCACACCAAATGTAGTCATTTCACACAGTAGCATCCTGTGTTGTCTGGCTACACTCTCCCCTACCACTACTTTACAGCCACTGGTCTCTTTCAGATTACAACGTCTACACAAGATGTAGTCCACCTGAGTGCTTCTACCGCCGCTCTTATATGTCACCCTATGTTCCTGCCTCTTCTGGAAGAAAGTGTTCACTACAGCCATTTCCATCCTCTTTGCAAAGTCTACCACCATCTGTCCTTCTGCGTTCCTGTCCTTAAGACCAAACCTGCCCATCACATTCTCATCACCTCTGTTCCCTTCACCTACATGCCCGTTGAAATCTGCACCAATCACCACTCTCTCACCTCTGGGGATGCTCTGCATCACTTCATCTAACTCACTCCAGCATTTCTCCTTCTCTTCTAACTCACATCCTACCTGTGGGGCATAACCACTCACAACATTGAACATCACCCCTTCAATTTCCAGCTTCAGGCTCATCAACCTGTCTGACACTCTTTTCACCTCAAGAACATTCGTCAAAAACTCCTCTTTCAGGATAACTCCTACTCCGTTTCTCTTCCTATCCGACCCATGGTAGAACAACTTGAACCCTGCTCCTAAGCTTCTAGCCTTGCTACCTTTCCACCTGGTCTCCTGGACACACAGTATGTCCACCTTCCTTCTCTGCATCATGTCAATCAACTCTCTAGCCTTCCCTGTCATAGTCCCAACGTTCAAAGTCCCTACTGTCAGTCCTACATTCTTAGCTTTCCTCTTCTCTCTCTGTCTACAAACACACCTTCCTCCTCGCCTTCTTCATCTTCAACCAACAGGAGTCCAATTTCCACCGGTACCCTGTAGGTCAACAGCACCGGTGGCGGTCGTTGTTAACCCAGGCCCCGACCGATCCGGTATGGAAGTCATTGTCGTGATTCAGATTTTTAATTTGGCATGTGTTTTACGTCGGATGCCCTTCCTGACACAACCCTCTGCATTTATCCCGACTTGGGACTGGCACATGAAGACACTGGCTTGTGCACCCCTGCGGTTGCATTACTAGGAGTTGTTTTATTGACTGCACCTATGTGGATTCTTAAAGCTCTTAACTGTATTCTATCTAGTTTTTCCAAAACATTCTTGGCTGCTGCTCCATATACCATACACCCATAATCAATACATGATCGTATTAAGTCCCTATAAACATCCAACAGTGAGTATTTATCTGCTCTTCATTGATAACCAGAGACTGATCTCATAAGATTCAGTACTTTTTTGAGTTTTGTTTCAACCGGTTTAATATGATTCCTCCATACACATTTCTCATCAAACCACAATCCTAGACACTTGAATTCTTTTACCGTTTCCAAACTTTGTCCATATAATTTAAGTTGCACAGTCTTAATCCTTCTCTTCCTGGTAAGGAACATACTGTAACAGCATGATTTTGCAACTGACATTTTAAATCCCCAATCATATGACTATCTTTCGACCTTCAGTATTGCACTCTGAATGCTATTAATCACGTGTCTGGGATGCCTTAATTATTTTCCATGCATTAGCGCTCTTTCTTTGATATTCAATGAGATTATCTTGACTCAGTTGTTTCCTTAACATTCTGAATGCTTGATTTCTGTCTTTTACAGCCTTTTTACATTCATCGTTCCACCGTGGAACTATTTTCTTTTTCCCCACTCACTGTGCTCTTAGGAATGCATGCACTAATAATCATAGATCACGACTACTGCGCGGCTATCTACATCCCCCTCCATCGATATTCTTTCAGTGGACTCCCTACAACTTTCTTTAAATGTTTCCCAGTCAGCTTTATGAAATCACCATCTCTCTATTACTTAACCTTCCTGTACATAGTGATAGAGTGAAAAAAATTGCTTTGTTGTTATGATAAATTGCTTTGACGTTAAGATAATTTGTTGTGTTGATTATTAAGATTTTTAAGAATTTGAGTAGTTAGACAGTTTTCTTTAATTTAATGATTGCTAAATTGCTGATGAGAGGAAAAAGATGTGTTTGGGTGCTGTGTGTGAAAAGGCCAACAGGAAGTGCAGGAAGCATGAAGCTAGGTAATTTGTGTCTGTGTGTTGTGTGCTCAGAGTTCAACAGGAAGTGGTGAAGAACGTCTTTAAGCTGACAGTTCGAGTGTGGTTTCAACTGATGCTTCAAAGATAAGATAAAGGAATAAAAAAACCCTTTGAGTGAGTAAACTTGGCATTTGTCATTCAGGCCAAAGAGTTCAAGCTTTGTTTCATCAGACCAGAGAACTGTGTTTCTCATGGTCTGAGAGTCCTTCAGGTGCCTTTTGGCAAATTCCAGACGGGCTGTCATGTGCATTTTACTGAGGAGTGGCTTCTGTCTGGCCACTCTACCATACAGGCCTGATTGGTGGAGTGCTGCAGAGATGGTTCGTCTTCTGGAAGGTTCTCCTCTTTCCACAGAGAGACGCTGGAGCTCCATCAGAGTCACCATCAGGTTCTTAGTCACTTCCCTGACTAAACCTCTTCTCCCCCAATCGCTTAGTTTGGCCTGGCAGCCAGCTCTAGGAAGAGTCCACGTGGTTACAAATGTCTTCCATTTACGGATGATGGAGGCTACTGTGCTCATTGGGACTGTCAATGCTGCAGATCGTTTTCTGTACCCTTCCCCAGAGCTTTGCCTCAATACAGTCCTGTCTCTGCATCTCTTGGCTGAGGTCTACAGACAATTCCTTGGACTTCATGGCTTGGTTTATGCTCTGACATACACTGTTAACTATGACACCTTACATAGACAGGTGTGTGCATTTCCAAGTCATGTCCAGTCAACTGAATTTACCACAGGTGGACTCCAATGAAGTTGTAGAAACATCTCAAGGATGATCAGTGGAAACAGGATGCACCTGAGCTCAATTTTGAGTGTCACGTCTAAGACTGTGAATACTTATGCAATTGTGATTTTTTTCTTTTTTCTTTAAATAGATTTACAATGGTTTCAATCAAACTTGTTTCACGTTGTCATTATGGGGTATTGTTTGTAGAATTTTTGGGAAAATAATGAATTGAATCCATTTTGGAATAAGGCTGCAACATAACAAAATGTGGAAAACGTGAAGAGCTGTGAATAATTTCTGAGTTTGCACTGTAGGTGCAGCTTTATAAATCTAATGAAAAGAACACGTCTGCATATTTCTGTTTTTGTGTGTATAGAGTTTTATGCATATGGCCACAGGTGAGTGAATATTGGACATTAGGGGCCAGAAATTCGATTCCAGCGCAATTCTAATGTTGCTGAGAATTGTTTGCTGAGCAACAAGTCAGCACTGTGTTTCCGTCAAGTTTGTTTTGGATTTATTCTGCTGCCCCAGCACATATTTTCTGGCTCTAAATGACAAAGATGGTGGCGATCTTCAAAACCTCCATTCAAAAAGCCAAGGGTGGCGTCACAGATTTGACGTCCATGTCGTTCTTTAGATCAGTGTGACGAGTGATTTCTGGAAGCGCGGGGCATTGTATAGTTTACAATTTAATCTAAGGATACTCTTTCAAATTAACAATTTGAACCCCTCTGACAATAATGGGTCAACAATTGCAAACTTAAATTGTGTAGCAAAGCTTTGTGCAAACCCAAACCACTTTAATTTAAAGTCCACAAAGATCCTAAAGATATAAAATAAGGCTCAGTCTTGGGGGGTAACAGGTATAAAATGTTGCACAAGACATCTAAAATATATTAAGTTGAAATAAAGGTGCAGCACTGAAAATCTTGACTATTTTATTTGGTGTAAAACAAGGTGGTGGAAGAGGCAGATAAGAGAAATATATGAATAAATATATGATATTGTTATAGATTATATCTAACTTCTAACTTCCTCAATCTAAATAGAGACTTCAGGAAAATGTAAGGCGAAAATCAGGATCCGATTTTCTCACTGAATACAGACAAATTCTAAGACAAGCTAAGTTAGATCCCACGTTCCTTAGATGTCCTCTGACAGATGACATCTGCCTGAATTATTACAAACAGAATGCAGCAGTCAAGGTAACATAGGAATGTTATTGTGCGACGCCTTATGGTGCAAAACAAAACTCAACAATGGAACGGATATCTATCAAAGATCAAAAGAAAGTTTCTAGTCAAATTTCTAGTGGTCAGAGGGGATGGAAACACTGCTGTATAAATTAGCACAGAGATGCTCCACCCACACAACAGCAGACATACATCATGCGGGTCATGCATCTCAGTAATCAGTGAGTGAGTGTCGTGATACTTTCAGCTTTCACTCTCTGCCATTTTTGACTCGTGGTGTGCTGTCCTCGTGTTCACTTTAAGTGGAACCTTCTAGTGTGTGTGTTGCAGAATGACTTGGCTTACTGGACCTACGGTGCTGTTGTTGGTGCCTTTGTGTTTCTCTTCTGCCCCAGAGACTGGTTAGTAAACAACTTTTGATATGTGGGCTTCCTCACACATTCATTGTTTTCTTGATATAAGATGCGGTGAATGCCGGGAGAAAACATCATGGGGTATTAATAGAAGACTCAAGTAATACTGCTAATTATACAGTAGACCAATATACAGTGTGACTTAGAAGCTTTTGGAATGATAAAAACAAATGTGTGCAGTACTTAAAGTTTCCTTACCTAGGGAGTATTTGATACCTATTTAGTTTTCTTGATTTACTTACAGTTAATTATGTGATTTTGCACAAGATGGTGTTGTGTGTGTTTTTATACGGAACATGTGTATGCGTGTATGGTACAGGACATGCAAACGGTAAATGTTTATGGTTTAATGGACGAACTATGTGGGATGCTCTGCTGACACGTGCAGCCTAGAGTAGAACTACATGTGAAGATTACTTTGTTGCAGTGTGCAAACTGCATCACCGATTTAAAGGGAGAAGACATTAGAGTCCAGCCCACCTTGTTAGATTAACAGGTGATCTCTGGGAAGTGCATTGTCCACTGCAGAAAACGCAGTGCAACATAAGGCAAATGTATTTTAAAAACTAAAAGTAGCATTGGTCTACATTAGCGCACACAACTCAGCCGTGTCTCCACCCCAATGAACCCCAAATCCAGCATATGGTTTGGACTTTGTGAAGGAGAATCATGGTTTCGGAGATGCTGTAAAGTTCCTGCCTTGTGATCCAGGTACACTCCTATTATGGAGGACCCAAGGCCTGAGAGTAAAGTTATGATACTGTAATGTCTGAAATAATAAGTAATGTTGAAAACATCCTAACGCCCAAGACTTGTCATTGTTTCCAAATCCACCTTCATTTCCTGTTCTGCGGATATCCTTGTATGCATCAGCTACTGAAACTCCCCTACTGCTTCTCTCCACCTCCCAGTAACAACGTCCAGTCAGACTCTCTCTACTAAGGCCCTGAAGCCAGTCAGTGAATCTGTCTGGGTGACTGGAATATAATTGCGTTTCTCTCCTTACTATTGCTTTTCTTTTCCCTTTAGACAACGACAGGCAGGTGGAACTGTGGTGGGATCCAGTGTGATTTGACGGGAATATTGTAAGAATTCATCTCTGGTCTTGGGCTCTGGTTGCAGCAGTAAAGCATCTACATCAGTGACTTTCAGGGAGATCTTCAGCCATAGAATATCCTGTAATTTATTTCGGGTCTCTGACACAGTCGCTACCACATCTTCCAAGTATTGCAGAAGCTGGATATTTAAGCTGGGTGAGTCTGTAGATTCACTGGGATGTGACAGCAAAGGGTAATTAAGTAGGAATTGGATGTTGGATCAGTGTGTGAGAGCTGCTCCACCTCCATGTCCTTTCTCCTCAGCTCAGTGATCTCCTCCTCCAGCTTCAGCTCTTTGGCCCTAATAACTTTGGTTTGCTTCTGATTTGTTCCTTCACAGCGGAGCTTCTTTGAAATCTTCTCGCTGTCCTTCTCTGCTTTATCAGCAGAGCGACTGATAGCCTCCACCTCCTGTTGAAGCACCTTCACAGCTTTCTCGGTGTCCTGGATCCTCTGCTTGATGTTTTGCCAACTCATCCCAAGCTGCCTCTGCTTCTCGTTCCTTTCTGCTGCAGCTGAGACTGTGTCGTGGCCTTTATGTCCATCCATGGAGCACAAAATACATATGGTCTGCTGATCAGTGCGGCAGAAAATCTTCCTCCACGTGACGAGAGCAAACCTTCTCCTGCAGATTTTTGGAGTTTGCAGTGAGGGCAGCTGTAGATTTTCTTTGGACCCTCTTCATCCCAGTGGCTGTTAATACAGCTCATGCAGTAGCTGTGTCCACAGGGAATAGTCTCCGGATCCTTCAGTAGATCCAGACAGATAGAACAGTCTTTCCTGGTGTCGCTGCAGCGCCATTTCACCTCACGGTAAATGTGAAAGAAAAACACAATGTGAATATTGAATAGACTCTCTGAGAGGGAAGTGGGAGTGGTGGTCACACGTGCCGTGTACATAGTCCTCGTTAAAGATTAACAATGGCGTTTTGGTTGTATGGAAAAGTTGATAGAAACCCAATTCCCTTAGGCGAAACACTGTTCACAGCTCAGTTTTCAGTTGCCAAATAAGGTTCTCTTTTCTTTTTGCAGTGTTGATACATAAGCAGCTCGGCTGCACGTGTAGTTAGAAAAAGTCTATGAAATCAAGGAGGAAGGAAATATGATCCCAATGTGTCTGATAATAATCAGATAATCAGACTGGTTTGGCTGTTTGATTTCACTTTATTATTTAGTCTGACATTGTAATTATATTAGCCATTTTCTGTGTGGGAAGGGGGCTAATGGCAACCTGACAATGACGACTAGACTTTCTGTGGAGTTTCTGGTCCTGGCCAAGAAAAAGTCTGGCACTTAAACTAGGGAAACCGCAACTAGAGTTTTATTCTCTTTTGTATTTGTAATAATTAAACAAACAAGATATAATGTGTTAATTAGTAACCTTTAGAGGTGCTGCTGGGGTGGATTTTGTTACTTTTGGACCGACCCAGGCTAGCTCTTTCCCCCCACCGCCATCCACCTGACGGATGAAGAGTGGTATAAATCTTCTCCTCTAACTCTCGGCAAGAGGGTCAAAAAAGAGCAATGCCCAAAATGTCAAATAATTCCTTTAAGTTATTTAAAGTAAATCAATGAGTTTATTAAACCAACGCAAAGTGGAAACTGCCTAATAACTATTTTGGTTTTTCTCTCACATTGTTTCCTTCTGTGCTCTAGTTGAGGTCCTTTACCAACAGAGAACCATCAAGGCTGACAGAGGCTCATCGGTCACACTATCCTGCGAGGCATATTACGACTCTGAAAAATGCGGTCTGGTGCATGTTGTATGGTGTAAGCAAGGTCTTGAGCTGACTAACCCCAGAAAGTACTTCACTACGGTAAACGAGACCATCGACAATGGCAACATGCGACGCAGAAATGTCGTGACAGAGATTCTCGACCTGACACCAAAGGACGACGGTGAATTTCAATGCAAGGCTGAATGTGAGCTTGGTGAGGCGGCAATGGGACATTTCATCCAGATCAAAGTCCGAGGTATTGCCGTGATCAAGGCGGACAATTATATTAACTCCTTACATTAACATGAAATGTTTTACAGTAACTCAAGGTCCCCAGAGTCCTGAGTCCTACTTACATCCTTTATCGCGGCTTCTCACTTCATTCTTTCAGTGGTTTATCAGTTAAATTCAAAATGCCATTTTATACTGTACTGCACTGCACACTAATGCCTTGTTCTGCTCTGTTATGTTCTGCTGCAGGTCAACCATCTGACTGAGTTGGCTCTGTTCACAAAGGATTAAGATGTTCCAACAAGTTGAGTGCACCGGGCTATATTTTCCAAAAGCATCTTGAGACAAACCTCATATTTGTTCTATTTTGAGTGAATGGAATCAATTGAACAATTGAATTGTTTTGTCTTTTTGATGCTTCGTCATCTATTGTAACAGTTTCAGTGTCTTTTGCCCAGCAGATTAAAGATCTACAATTTGACTCTGTCCCAATGTTTAAAGACGTTAGCCAAGACAGCTAATGCTACTTAGTTGTAAAATAGAGACTTTGGTGAATGCTATTGACAGGGAAGAAATATCTGGTCCAGAAATGATTTTATATTGATGATAGAGGGATGCTGGATACTGTTACACTGAAACTAATGATGTCTAACGGTGCAGAAATTGGCAAATCAGAACATGAATTCCTATTTGGATATATTGAAGTCATTAAATTAGGCGTGGGCAAAAAGACAATACATATATATATATAGAGAGAGAGAGAGAGAGAGAGAGAGATACCAAATTGTACCTTATTTGCTGCATTAACCAAACAAACAGACTGTGTTTCTGTGTCTGGGGATCTAATCCATTAGCACTTTCTCAATTGATTTTCCAGAAAAAGTATTATATCATGTACAGGTATAGAACAGTACAGGTACAGTACATACAGGATTTTATTCATAATACCCACCCCTAATTTACACTGGGACAAAGACAGCATCGCCAAAATGATTAATATCATTCAAATTTGGAAATACAATGTTCATGGCACTGAACTGTCCAGATAGATTGTTTTGGGAAACAAAGCACTATGCACATTTCTAAAGTGAAGGCTGAAAAACCAAGGAACCCAGACTGTCAGCATGGAGAGAACGTCTGCAACAATTTCTGCAACAAAGATTCAACTGAGCAAACAAAACCGTCAAGTTTCTGTCAAGGTGTGAAAAGCCACTGAAACTATCAACATCTAAAATACAGTGACAAGGCTGCAACTTGTTAGTAGCACTGTGAGCGGTCTGCCCTCATACATTATACTTCACATTATTTTTTTAGAGCACCAACCAACCCCAACTGGAGAGCACAAAGCCACATCTGTAGTAGTAACAGCAGCAAGAATGAGCCAAAAACTATGCAGGGATTTATAAAATGGTCAGGTTCAGCCACAAAGCCTGATTTTCTAAATCCCATTCAATAATGCGGATAATCCCCACGAAGCATGGGCGTCCTTTCTTGGAGTTGCTCTTGTTAATTTTGATTGTTAGCCAACATCTGGCTGACAGTCTTCCATACTGATTGCAGAGGTTGAAAAGCCATACCAACTGAGATTGTAGTTGCATGGCTCTGGCGTAGCCGTCAAGAAATACACTTGCAGATGTGACTCCATTTCAACGTACATTTGCTTTTCATCATACTAGTGGAGGGCTGTGCAAGCCAAACCACAGGACAGGAAACTGCATGGGTTAGGGCGGATTGTTTTCGAAACCTAGTTACCATGGCCATCTACCCCGGTAAGAAGTGAACCACCGTCGCAGGGCAGAAAACTCAGGGTTAAACCTGAACTTACCTCACTAATTCCAATCCCTGCTAACTCCAACTCCTGCTTGGCAGTATAGGCCTCCGGACGCCAATGCTTTGTCATTGGCAAACATCACCAACCCTCTCAGAGCTGGTACACGGAGAATGGAGACTCAAAATAGTAACATCATCAGGGCTTTTATCAAAGCCTGCACCACAGACAATGAATATAAAACATATATAAACTCCCAAATCACAAAACACAGGTTTTATCGGTAGCTATACACGACGACAAACATTTTACAAGAAAGCGCTTTTGCTTTTTTGACACATCTACGTTTAATAGCCTCCAACGTGTTTACTATATCAAACAGGGGCGCGTTCAGCCCCGGCAAAACGTTTGTTTTAACGCAAATGGTGAGTGCCATGAACACCTTGTTGTGTACTCAAGCGCACCCCCTTTTTATATGGCGGTACACGTCGCTGCTGAGCGGATAACACCTCTGACACACCCATCAAACGAGAGAAACGGCACCCGCATTCCCGTTGCACGCCGTTTCGAGGAAACGCGCCGCTCAACCCGGAAACCGTAGCAAAATGGTGCAAACCGTTTTCAGATTGAAGGCGGCCCAGGGTCATCCTTCATAACATGTTTCAAACGCACTTGGTCAGACGCTGACCGAATATAAAATTACGCTTCTAAGACGTGTTTCGAGGTACCGTGGACTCGCTGCTCACTGACTTTCTCTCTCTCGACATATTTCTTCACACCTTTTTTCCATTTGTGCTTTTCTGCGGAAAGATTCAGCCCCAAAGTCAACCGTGGGCGACACACTAACTGAACAGGAAGCCATATTTGGAACACGTTGCAAGTTGACCATGCCGGTCTCATTTTCAGTGATAGTGCCATGCGCACTGTGCTATGGAGATACTTTGCATAGTGCTATATTAAGAAAGGTAAATATTGTGTGATGAGAGTTGTGAACAAGTAAATAACTCCTTCTTCAATCAATTAGTATTGTCATCCATGTATAAAAGACATTACAGTTTCCAGAATTAATCAATGACAGTCACAATAACCTCAACCTGCTTGGCCCAGGAGGCTAAAAGGGGTTTGGCTGAATATCAAACGCTGGATAATCTCCCCTCCTAATCAGCATTCGGCCTTCGTGTAACAATGTCTACAAATCACACGACCTCTGATGGCTTTCTGCTCAGTACACATGCTACTCGTTGGCGCTTGTGCTCCAAAATGTAACGTTTCAGACCTTCTCCAGGGTGATCGACCTTGTATTCCTGTCAAACCATTTGCTTCACATGGGACCCTGCAAATGAATGCTTGTGGCAACATCTCCCAAAAAAATAAAATAAAGCATGGTTGCTGGGTTATGAGTCTCTGATGCTGTTTCAGGGCTCTGCTACGAGCCTCTTGTTTTTTCCCAGACTGTACAGGAAGTCTATGAATAACCCTCGTGAGTCACTTATCGCGGGAGACCGACAACAGGACATCTAGGTCTTGATGTGGTTGATCATCTGCGTTGTCTTGCGGGCTAACCTAAGCTCATACACTCTTGGAAACTACAGTGACAATTACTTTGGTGGGCGTTGAAATACACGTTGAGGTGGATGTTTTGGTTCCTCTACACTGTAACATGGCAACAGCGCACAGAGAAGATGAGACATTTAGGAACTGTGTCACTGTCATCTTTGCCGAATACATTAGACTCAGTAAAGATGTTGCAAATGCATCTGTGAAATATTATCAGCTGATAAACAATAGACCAACTCGTGGTCTAATACTGCCGTCTTGTCTTGAGTGTCTTTTTTGTTTGTTTTGGCCAACCTGGAAGTGTGACATTTTGATACACAGTAATGTTGCACCATGCGGGGCGTAGTGGTAAAACACATACCATATAAGCACAACGCCTCCTGTTGATTCTGGCCGGGGACCGTCGCTGCATGCTACACCCCTCTACGTCCCCATGTTTTCGGTCTGTTTCCATACAGTGAACTATCACATAAAGACATAAACGCCAAAATAATTATTTATCGAAAATTTCTGTTTCACCCTAAAGCTTGTCAAGGAAGAAGACCAGCGGGAGATCAGCTCGCCTGATGATTTTAAGACACTTGAAAATCACCACAAAATGTTAAAATGTTTATTTTGAAAAAGCTCACAGTGGTGATGTATATGTAGGATTATTACCCGCCTCTGTGGTTTACAGCAGAACATATTCTAAAATTGGACCACAATCAGGATGCAAGACCGTGAGCAATTTGTCGGAACACTTTTAGGCGAAGTGTGAAATGACGTAATGCAGTTGAACACAGTTTTTGCTCCGATGGAGATGTAGGCAAAGGATGGTGAAAAGCATTCAAATTAAAAGTACTCACCTCATGAACACAGTAACTTACATACCAGGGGGAAAACAGGGGAAGAGCAAATTATACTGGAGGCAAACAAAATACGTGTTTGTTTACAGGAGAACAAAGTTTGGCGGCTCACTGAGAAACCAAGACACCTCTCATGGTGATGTTACAGGCTGATCAAAGTTGGATGAAGGCAATGATAAGAGATTAAACTGACATAAAAAAACTAAACCGTTCACGGAGAGTCACTTTTAAATCCAGCTAAGGGCTTTGCGGCACAATCACGCTCCTGTTGGCATTGGTGTGCCTCACGCTCGTATAGGTCCGTCATGTTTCCGCCTGCAGGATTCCCAGTACAGGCACCGCCTTCGTCTCTTGGTGAAGGAGCAGCTCTAATGTGTCAGCGAGCCAAAGGGCAAAAGGCAGCAGTGGATTAGTGGGAGGAGGCATTATTAATCTACCGTACCCACTTGCATCTCCCTCATGGTCTGAAGGATTCAAAACCAGCGGCGTGTCGGCCACAAGCCCCTTTCTGTAACGTGTAGGCTACCAACGCTCCCAAAGAACATAATAATTTCTTTGCCATCCAATGGCAAGCGGACATTTCAGTCTGATGCTTTCTCGGCACCTTCGGAGGCTTACGAGGCGACAGACACAGGCCAAGTGACATCAGGAGCTCTGCGATTGGCCGGGCTTGGTGAATTTGCTCTGCAGGAACACTCTGGGAACACAGAGCCCCTCCTTTTTGTTGACCGTCTCTCTCAGGACGTAGTCATTAGCAACAGAGCGGAGGCCCGTGTCCGCAAACAGCTCAGCCAGCAACTCTGAAAGCAGACGCAAAGAGAAGACTGAGACTTTAGAGGGAGGGAACAAGACAGCAAAGGGTAGAGCACGGACTGTTGTTATGGTACGTCACTGTGTCCTTCCCATGTTGTAATTTCTGTACAAACAGACGTGTAGTTCACCTGATAAATGGCTGAACTGTTGAATAATGAAAATTATTGGCAGAGGGTTTGGGTCAGACCATTGTTCTACGTTAATTCATACAACAAACACCCCTGGGGCGGATAAATATCTATTAGCTCTTACGACAAGTGAAAACTAACTTACTGCTTTGGTTTGTGAAGCAGGCCAACGACTGCTGAAGTAAATAAATAAATGGTTAAAGGTATTGAAAAAAAAATACTGAGGAGGCTGAAAAACGTTTTAGCTGCTTTCGTTTTGACAGTGGAGGACGATGCTGTACAAAAAGAAGTATATTAGAAAAAGGAGGGATCCATGAAACTGTAAAGTAGGTAAAATAAATATATGAATCTATTTTTAGTATCTATCCATCTACCTATAGTATAATCAACTACATAGCTCTAGTATCTATGTGTATATAGTATCAACCTACCTATCTGAGACCCAAACAAACTCAAATAAAAGACTTTCCTGAAGTGATTTACTGACCTTTGGAGAAGAAGTAGGACCTGGTGCCGTCATGGCGGACGTAGAAGTTCTCCCCCAGCTTGCTGCTGGCTTTAAATCGGAGCATGGCGTGGTCATGCAGGCCGTAGTCCCTGAACAGGACGATGCCTCCGGGCTTCAGCACCTTAAAGCCACATGTGCAAGTTACAGTACACCATTTGAACCAGCTTGCATTGGGGCTAACGGAAACAACGTGGGACGTGACCACGAGACACATGCTTGCAAGTTGCTGCCTTGAACTCAGTCACATTAGAAAGAAAACCTCATTTCAATCAATCTTTGTATCGTTTATTCGTACACACACTGGATTACGTGTGTTTTAGGCAGGATATGATTGTGTACTTTAGGGAGACGAAAACCTCCAATGTTAATCACAAAATAATCAATTTAAACTGTTTTTCCAAGTATTTAAGGACCCCCACACTGAGCCGTTCCACCTGGCGCTCTCTGAGCTCACCCTGCTGATGTTCTGCAAAGCCAGCTTCATCTTGTCAGGGTGGACGGCCGACAGGACAAAGATGAGCGTGACGACGTCCACGCTGCCCTCAGGCACATTTTCCCTCAGATCGTCTTTGGTCAAATCACACTGGAAGGCACAGCAGCGCTCAGGGGAGTAAAGAGGGTTTTCCTGTCAACAGAAAGTGGATAAAGTGGTTTAATTTCTATTATTTTTATTGGGAAAATATTTTTACCTGCTTGATGTTTTGCTTTCACTTGAAAACTGTCCTGTACAAGCAGTCTTCTACTGTTATGAGCTACTGAACAGACCTACTGCAGCGGCTCTGCCATCATTTTTTGAGAAAGTGGGGGCCTAGAGGTTGGGGTCTTGTGACCAGTGGCGAGTGATACAAATTCTTCCTGTAAATTCAAGAATTAAGCCACCAAATCGTCCAGCAGAACTGCTCGCCAGCCAGCAGTACAAGACTGCGTTTGTGCTGGTCGGCTCGCAGGTGGAAAAGCGTTCATTCTGAGGGAATGTGAGACAGTGCGTCACCAGAAAAGAGCCTGGAGTTAAGTTGACCTACAAAAGTAAACATAGAAAAACATTGATTCACGTGAATGTATATGTATTAGATATAGATTTGACTTACTTTGACAAATTCAACAGCTCGTGGTGAGAAGTCGCAGGCGTAAACGAAGATGTTGAGGTCATCCTCCAGCAGGGGGAAGATGCAGTTTCCGACACCGCAGCCGGCCTCCAGCAGCACCAGCCTCTGGGACTCAAACTGCAAACCAGGCAGCAGGACAAAGGCAGAGCTAACCAATGGCAAATACTCCTTTATCTTTTCGTCTCTCATCCTGCACGGCTGGGAGATTCTTGAGAAGGACATACTGACACTTCGATGCCATTTTTATTTATTTTTTTAATGGTGTCCTTAATGGGAAACATTTTTGCCAGCTGCCAGCAAACTGAGAAATGCATCTTCGGCAACTTTATCAGCCTTACTCCCACAGCTTTCTTCCAACACACGTCACAGTAGTAGGTGTGAATGGGAAATGCACGGAACTACATTGTTGATTGATGGATTATCTATATGCCAAAATTATCTACAGGCCCTAATGATTTTAAAATGTCTCATTTTATGTTTTACCAAGCTTTTAATTTTGCAGATAGGCAAAGTCTCATAAAAACTGCATTTTTTTAAATGAGGTTTGGCGAGATGTTTTCCCAAAACATGAAAAACCATGTGTGTCGGCGCTATTTTATCCCACAACAAGTAGTGAAAGTGATACAAGTTATACTTAAACAAATCTAATAGTAAAATAAATACTAAATGGGGTTTAAAGAGGACGAAATCTAATAAAAACCGGTCTCTTGGTTGCGTTGGTTTTCTCATGCACATGTCGGAAGTGATCCCCCGGTGCATCCTCCCCCTCACCTGTCTGCATGCCTTGAGCTCTTCAAATTCTCTGGTGGTCCAGTGTCTGTCCTTGAAGAAATGCGTTGAGTTTCTTTTGTAAAACAAGTCCCAGTTTTTCTGAGCTTCTCTCTCCAACTTCCTCTGTTTGAAGTCGGACACCAGAGCCCGCTCACCGCTGACTCGGTCCCGCTCCTCCTGGGTTGAAACGGCTCTGCCGGGGGAGATTTGGGTCCCTCCGGGTGCACATGGAGACATTCTTGAACCCACTTCTTCTCCGGGAGGTGTTCCAGTGTCACCGGGGGAACTGTCATCTTTCGACAGGGCCATGGTGCTTTCAGGGGGGATTTTACTGCCTCCCGGCGAACGTTACCAACAGTTGATTTATAGGAAGGCAGACATTTTGTTCATTTAGACGGTAAACAACGCCAAAACTAACCTAAGGTTTCAAAAAGCTTGCGCTTTGCTACATCTGACGTCCATGTTGTCAGTCATTTAAATTCTTCCGTGTCGCATTTTGCATGTGAATGCGTTTCTTTCCGTAGGACGTCGGTATTATAATTTCTCGTTACCTACCGAATAAAAACACAGCGGATACCGTTATATGTTATTGTCTAATTTGATGTTTAATTAACCTGTTAACGGCGTTTGTATTTTTTTCACTGTAACGTTAGTAAAAGCAGTAAAGCAGACTGGTTTTCGGTGACACATTTGACAGCGGGACCAGAAGCGGAAGAGGCGTGGCCGAGTGACGAAGGGCATGTTTTGCTAAAGGTTAGCCACGGTAGGCTAACTTTGTCCCCGTAGTTGGCGTCTTTTTCAAATCTCCCCCCGAAGTCGCTCGACTCCGTTGCCCGTGAATGCGAGTTGCCGTTAAGGGAGGCCGGGGACATGAACGGGAGCGCGAACCCGCTGCTGGACAAGGAGGAGCACGCGTTGAAGCTCGGGGAGAGCTTCGAGAAGAGGCCAAAATCCTCCTTTCACACCATCAGATGTGAGCGTGAACACGCCGCCGTTGGGGATTAGCTATTAGCGCACGCAACCGGGCACCCTGCGTGGAAGAGGGCACGAAGTACACTTGCATAGAGGCCGCATATCGTTACACCCGCTTACCTAACGTTACGGCATCCAGGGAGACATCTTTAAACAACTCCCAGCTTATAAACAAGTGGGAGTGTTAAATACTGTTACAGGAGGGCAAGGCAGCGCTGCTAACAGTATTGCAGGTTAAGGACGCAAATGTGTTGTTTACTGACATGTGTATGCCATTGTTCTGCCTGTACCTGTTTATTGTTGGAGTCTGCTGGATGTGCACTTTAGCCGGGCTGCTGTGGTTATGTACACGTGTTTTGCTACCGAAAGATGCATGAATAAGGACTAACTTTAGTCTGACATTACAGCGTTACTTCCCGTAAATGTGTTGTTCAGATTTAGTGGGGTCTTGTCCTCACAGAAAGAATTAAGAAAGTAACTTTGCTGCACGCAGAAAGCTCTGCAACCAACTTAAAACGCATTAGTGCTCGTTGGATATATATATATATATATTTGTATTTATATATTTGGAAGAGCAGGGGCTGAGTTTTGTGTATGCCTCATCAGTTAGGCAAACAGATCACAGATCCCACGCTCCATATACAGTGTTGTGCAGGGAAACAGAGTAAGCCAATACTTGGCTCACAGCGGACTGCAGATTTGGTGGCTGGAAACAAGAAACTGCGTTACGGAAATGTCAATATGTTGGAGGTCAGTTAGAAACAGTTCGTCCATCAGTCCATTTTTATTATGTGTCAGATGTACCTTCCATTACATATCATGGTCACAGTTCTTTGGAAGAACGGATTTAAGGAACCCTTGTCAAAAATGTTGATAATGTTCGACGTCTTCAGAGTTACGGTAAATGTACAGTTGCGTTCAGAAACGTCAAAACTGTGTGGCAAGCCCGTTCTTAATTCATTAATTTCATTTTTACTTTCTTTTGCGTTGCCTGCATTTGACCAGCACCTGACCCAGTTATCCTGCTGTGCAGGGGACGTCTGAGTTATGGCCTCACGAAGAGGCAGAGCTGGAGGTGGCAGAGCTTAAGATGTTGAGGTTCTCTTTGGGAGTGACGAGGACGGACAGGATCAGGAACGATTACATCAGAGGGACAGCTCATGTTAGATGTCTCGGAGATAAAGCCAGAGAGGCCAGATTGAGGTGGTTTGGACATG
This sequence comes from Coreoperca whiteheadi, assembly GCA_011952105.1. Classification (NCBI taxonomy): domain Eukaryota; kingdom Metazoa; phylum Chordata; class Actinopteri; order Centrarchiformes; family Sinipercidae; genus Coreoperca; species Coreoperca whiteheadi. Next base: position 2,830,865 of record CM022486.1, read on the forward strand.
TTCAGAGGAGAGACTGTGAATATATTGGTAGAAGGATGCTGAGGTTGGAGCTGCCAGGCAGGAGGTCTAGAGGAAGACCAAAGAGGAGATTTATGGATGTAGTGAGAGAGGACGTGAAGTTAATTGGTGTGAGTGAAGAGGATGCAGAGGACAGGGTTAGATGGAGGCGCATGATTCGCTGTGGCGACCCCTGAAAGGGAGCAGCCGAAAGGAAAAGAAGAAGAAGTTACATTTACATCGACCCAATGTTCTTTCTTTTCAGATGACTTCAAACCCGCATCGATCGACACGAGCTGCGAGGGAGAGTTACAGGTGGGGAAGGGAGATGAAGTTACCATAACGTTACCTCACATTCCGGTAAGACCCTCTGCCCTCCTCTGGTTTACCGATTGTTAACCAGCCCGGGTGAAGTCTTTTTGATGTTAGGGTGAAGACAACATGTAGGGTGGCTTATAAACAGTCCCTGCTTTCAGCTACATTAAAACATGCTGATGACACAGCAATGATTTAAAAGATGTGATTTGTCTCATACAGAAAATGACAGAAAGTGTCTGCAGGTCCGATTTTCTTAGCAAACTGAAATGAACCTAAGCAGCTGTTGTCCGTAAGGAAAACTTGAAATTTTTCTGTTATTGTTCCTTACACACATATATGTATGTATGTATGTTTATATATATGTGTGTGTGTGTGTGTGTGTATGTATGTGTGTGTATACGTCTTTAATCCGCTCACCTTGCTTTCCCAAGTAAAGTTTGTGTGTGGGAAACACTGCTGGATCTTTTCTAAAGCACTTCCGCAGTGCTGAAGTCGCTCCCCTTTTTGGAACCAGCTCCTCCGTCCGGGGCGATGTTACACGACGTCATTACGCGAACAAGTCAGAACGTTGCCGTTATCACGATGTGTCTTTTTTGTTATCATATTAATAAACATTATACCGGTATTATCCTGATATGGCACACCCCTAGTGCCGTCTTTTTTCATCCGAGCTGATTTGGTGGAATTCCCCAATGAAAGTGAGTGGCTGAAGTATCTGCAGGTCAGAAATCATACAACAAATTCAAATGTTTATTTGTCCCGAGTGATTAATTATAAATGAACCAGCAAGTGTCCTGGATCGACTTGACGCTTTAAAAATTAGACTTAATTGGATACAACTTTATTGTCATTGCACAAGTACTGAGTGTTAAGTCGAACCACAAAATAAAATGGGGTGTCTCAGGGGGCAAGACAATTCGTTGAAGCAATGATAAGGTTGTACTGGAAAACGGAATATACAGAGAGCAGGTTGGAGGGAACTAACCAACGCGCTTAAGGACTGCACGGAGCGTTTATCATCGGTTTCCGGTACGGAGCAGCTGGCATACAAACAAATACCACGGGGAAAGAAGATGGCGAAAAGACTGTGCAGGTCTGATACGTCTATAAAGTCTGAAGAGGCAGCCGCTCAGCCGCTGAACTGTAGAGTGATCTGACGAACTGTGTCCAGCCACTAGTCTGCACCTGTGTTCTGATGAGTTGGCGTGGGTTATTGCTTTAGTGCTCGATGTTGTTGGCGGTATCTCTGTACCTGTGAATCTGATGGTGTAAGGTGAAGCACGGGTGAAGAGATGGAAACAAATGACGCGGTGATTGTTAAATTTAAATACATTTCATTGGTGGTAACTAGTGTGTTGCAATAAGAAAAGACAAACTATGAATAATTCATTGTATGCTGCAGCTTGTCCAGAGGATTGCACGGTCTAATGTTGTTGTTTTTAAATAATTGTGGGATTATGAGATGTATGTTGGGAGGTGTATGTCTTTAGTCTGATGCTGTTGTGTACCTTTGGGTGGAATAGGTATATATTTATTTATTTTTTCTGGGTTTATTTAAAGGTTTATTTACTTAATGGCCAAAAGGCTAAGTGGCGGGTGGCAAAGAAATGCACAAATGGAGCTCAAGACAAAATGAAGTGCTGAATATGCCAAAATAAAAAGAAGAAAATTGGAACAGCTTTGGAGTGAAGTCCACTAAAGAAATCCTCAAGTAGACGCATCAATCTCTTTCGAGTGGGGAAGCTGCACGTATTTAGAGAGCGACTTGACACTGAGACAACCAAATGCAGCGTATTTCGGACTATTGTCGTCCCTGCAGGGCTCCACGCCTCCCATGACGGTGTTCAAAGGAAACAAGCGGCCGTACCAGAAGGACTGCGTGCTCATCATCAACCACGACACCGGGGAGTTTGTGCTTGAGAAGCTGAGTAGTAGCATCCAAGTCAAGAAGACCAGGTGAGAAATTCAGACCAGTTTTGTGAGAGATGTGACTGTGCTGTGCACAAACGGTATGTTTTAGTTATTCCACAAAAAAATTCAATTCACAAATGCAAATAGAAAGCCTTTTTTTTTTTTTTTTTTCATTGCACAGGGTACAACGGAATTAGGAGCTCATAACAACCACAGCCAACAACACAGGGCTTTAAAATAGTAAATAAATACAATGTAATTTTGCCCTAGAATAGGTGCACTTATTGCACTAGGATACCGTAATTACTGCACTACTATGAACGTAATAATTGCACTAGAATAAATGTAATTATTGTTCCGCTTTCAATCCTTTGATGCTTCAAAACTGCCAGCGACAGCTTTGGCGCCATCTTTTGGACGTTGGTTATTATTACACCGGATTCCTCACGGATATTTCCCAAAAACTTGTCTTGTGTATTTTGGAGGACCGATACTCTTTGAAATTCAACTTTCAGTGTCTCCCCCCAATATATTCCTTCCTTGAAGATTCAGACAGATCTGCTGAAGAACCGTAACAGACTAATAGCAGGAACATGGGCTTTGTGGGGTGTGTTTCAGGGCAGAGGGCAGCAGTAAGATCCAGGCCCGCATCGAGCAGCAGTCGGTTCGGTCCAGCCAGCCCAGCTCTCAGTTCCGGGCCCCCACCAAGCCCGGGGCCGGCGTCAAGACCTCCCCGTCTCCTTCTAAGGATAATCCCTCCCCAGAGCCTCAGCTGGACGACATCAAGAGAGGTAAGGAGGTCCAGCCCGATGATAGGACACGCCTCAATACAAACGTAATCATGATACATGGAATCTGTTATTTTAGGTAACACTTCAACCCCCCAGCATTATATAAACATTTGTTAGCGGATGTAATGTCATTTTAAGTGTTTATTAATGTGCAGTCAGCAATTATTACCTCTGTTATGGGGACATTTTATATCAGCACCACTGTGTTTTACTATATTGTCATTTATTATCTGTTCGTACAACAGCCTCCAAGTATGGAAGCCCACAGGAGGAGTTATAGTTGTGGACAAATACATTAATAAACAATTATAACTGCAGTGTAGTGTTATAAATCATTTATTACATTTTATATACTGCTTATAACTGCTAAGTGGGGGGGGGGGGGGTGAAGAAAAGTATTATCTTATTTTGTATTGCAAGTATGATGTGTTTTAACAAATATTAGTTGTGAAACGGATCAGTGAAAATGAGGGAGGAAGGGCCGCAATATAAAACACAAGAAAAATGTCTTCGTGTTACCCCTGCTGACGCCGTGCTGCCCCCTGCTGTTGGCAGAGCTGCGAGCGGAGGTGGAGGTGATCGAGCAGATGAGCAGCAGCGGCAGCAGCTCCTCCGACTCAGCCAGCGCCTCTGGGAGCGGCGACGACAGCAGCAGCAGTGACGGCGAGCACGACGCCCCCCGACCGCTCAGCCAAACCTCCCCCAACCGCCACGCTGTGGCCAACGGAGGAGCCGACCGGCAGCAGGGCAACAACCAGCTCATCAACACGCTCCGTGAGTATCTATCTCGTAGCTGTGCTTATGATTAAAGTGGCAGTCCTTAAGATTCCAGTCCTGGTTGACATAGTTACTGGCGCTAACAGCAAAAGCGGTTTAATACTGAAGGTCACAGAATTCTGGGGGCGGCGAAACAAACTTTTGTCGTTTCAACAAAGAAGTCGGGCAATAGTTGTCCTTTTCCCATCACTCTGCGAGCAACCGTGATGTGATGTGCCGGCGTGAGTCGGCGAACACCAGGACGCAGTGGAAGGAGTCGGCTAGCTGGCTGAGAGGCTGAAGGTGTGCAGCCTGTCGCCTGCAGCTCTTCTCTAACCGCTCTCTGCTCCTGACTGCTCCGTTACTGCCTGCAATATTTCAATCTGATCCGCTGTCAGAAACGATGTGTCGGAAATGAGCGTTGGCTTGTTGTGTAGACACGTTTTTGATGAACGATAGCGGGCAGTGGGAAGCTCACTGACAGTCAGTCACGTTGCATTTTCTGTGACTACTTCATGACAAAAGGCAACTGGTGTTTCGCCAGCTTTTTTCCCCCGGGAATGTCGCCACATCATCAGTGGGCCACAGGCTCAGGCACCATTGTGTTAACTCATTTGACGAGAGATAGTGACTTAACAGACATTTATTTAAATGCAAATCTTCGCGATTGCAACACACAGTCGCTCTTAGAATCAGTGCTACTTAGTCTTTCCAATGATAGTTTTATCTCTGGTGTCCAGTGCGAATGAAATGTCCATAAATCTGCGTAGAAATAACAAAATAAAAGGCGCTTTATAACTTGATCTTCATAATCATCATGTGCAGATGTTTTGTTCAGTATCAAGTGTAATATACTGATCGATGTCTGTGGGTTCAAACAGGAACTGCTAATAGCTAATGCAGCATGACGTCAAATATGGGGGGCATGATTCCATGGCAACGGCATACTCCCTGTTTGCATTACCCAAAGCATGATGGGAACAGTAGCACCAAAACGGAGGAAATGTTTCTCGCCAAATAGAAATAAGAAAAAGAAAAACGTTGCAAAACCCATGAGCCTTCGCTTTCTCGCTTTTAAACCATCAATTTCCCTTACAGTACTAAGGCTCAGAATGTCCTATCAACATCGTTATTATGTTCCTTGAACACTGACACTCCCCTCTATACATTCACATACAAATATATGTAGTGTGTTGAAAGCCTATGGAGATACAGACAGTGTCTAGCCTGTAGTGACCATAGCAAACGTATGGCCTGCAAACAAAGGGAGTGAAAACAAAGTAAAACCAGCCCAGAGTTCAACGGGTTAATGGTATTATATTGTTTGGGTCATGTTTATGGCTTCAAATGGTTGAAATTTGTATCTTGGTATTACCCCCCCCCCCTACAAATAAGATAATAATAATAATACATACATACATACATACAGTGTCCTTGTTGTCATCACAGTAGACAAACTCTTATTGTGTGGGAAAACAGAAATCCGTAAAAACTAATTTAGTCAGTTTTTAAAATGACAGTTTTTATTATAATGAGAAATTTGGACTCATCCTAATAAGATAAGCAATAATCTGTTATTGATGTAATTGTTGCCCATCGTCGCTGTCACGCTCATAAACCTTCACTCACCTTGCACCTGACTCTGAAGTGTTAGTTTTGGACGCGCGGCGTATGGGCCGAGATGCCGTACCGAATCAGTATTTGTCAAATTATGGCAGGAAGGTGTTCAATAAACAGCGTTCAACCCGTTTGTCTCCTGGTCCTCACAGGAAACGACCTTCAGCTCAGCGAGTCGGGCAGCGACAGCGACGACGACTGAGCTCTGCTGGTCAGTCTCTCTCTCTCTCAACACCCCCCCCCGTCACACTTGTTCCTTTGCTGTGATAGCTGACCCCGGCTGAATTATTTTATTTGAGTATATCCTTTAAGCTGGCCAGCCTGGGACTTTAAGAGTGTATTTTTATTAGATGTATATTTTGTTTTATATAGCAAAACTTTAGAAAAAGAAACTTTTACTTGAGAGGTTTGCAAGATTATATATTAGAGTGCACATACATATTTTCTGTACTTAGAGCAGCTAGTTTTATCTATTTGTATCATCTGTTTTTGTTGGGTTCTGTCGTTATCGCGCCTTGTCCCGTCATTTATCCGAGAAGGCTGTGGGGAAGCCTTTTCCACATCCACGTTTATGTTTCTGTTGGTTCGCTTCGAATACAAAAATATCAGAATTGCACAGCTCCTCGTGAGTAACAAATCAAAGAGCAACGCATCCATTGTGTCTTCGGCTCATCTAGTGTGTTGAGTGTGGAGCACAAAACAATCGGCTGTACTCTGTGCCTTCCTTATCTCGACTTGACCTTCTTAGTCGTAGTTTTAAACAGTTTTCTGATTGTTTTAGAAATGTGTCTTAAAATGAATAAGGGTCGTGACTAATGTGAAGCTGGTGTCAGATGACCTTCATTGAAGGATAAGCCTGGCGTTATTCTATATTTTTGTTATTGTCAACTAAACCCATGGACAGACCAAAACCGACAACGTGTTTCTCGTATCTCGATACTGTCTGACATCCCTACCCTGCCTGTGGCGCTGGAGACACGATATCTATATAAAACCACAGTTTCATCTTTTTAAAGGCTCATAAATTTCCCTAAACAGCTGGTCACTGTAGTTTTTAGGAAGCGTTACTCAACCAGGAGTAAGCAGCGCATTTGTTGGGGACTATTTTCTGCTGCAGCAGATTTATACACACTTGGTGAGTACTTCTGGCAGCAGGACGCAGTATGTTGGACTGGCTTCAGATAAACTACAGTGTGTGTGTGTGTTCATGAAGGAACATTTACAGTGTAACAGTGATGATCATTTTAAATAGTTTTTGGACAACAATGGAGCTCTGTGGCACAGAGGAATAAGATAAATCAGGCTTTGAATACACACAGAATACGGATGAGGATCAATTTATTGTTGGTTCTGGTCTTTTCGTGGGATTAGTTGACAAATAGGAAAAATAAAGACTCTTGACAGCCTTGTTCTGTAAACAGGTGTCCAGTTACAGAGGAATGCACCTAAATGAGCCTTCAGGTTGCTGATCTGTAACGATTTCACTTCAAGATAGTTGTTTAGCGACGTAAGCTTATTGGAAATTTGATGTAGATTTACCACTAGAGGGCAGAAAAGACTCGAAAACAAACTCCCAGAAACACAAACCTGTTGTTATGTATCAGCTGATCGTGTTCCCAACGTGTTAGCAAACGGCTGAAATGTAAGTCTAGCATGTAATTCACTCTCCCTTGAGCTCTGGTTTGGTCTCCACCAACTCCTGAGAAACATATGTGGCTACTGTGGCTGCTGTTCAGAGCCTCACAAACTCAGACATGCAGACTGCTTGTAGCTGGAGAGTCTAAAACAATGAGCTACAAGAGGCCAAAAAAAGCCCAGTTCAGCTGCAGAGTTGGCTGCTATTGGGCAGCGTTACCAAATAAAAACCAGCAGGCAGCCGTTGGAGCATGCCCTGCATCAAGCAGAGGAGGAGTTAGTAGATTTAGAATTTGCTTCTTAGCTGTGTGTTGGTTTCTCCGTCATTAGTCACCGTCCCTCTCACCCTTTTCCAATGTCCCAGTAAATCCCACTGACCCACAGTATAACCAGTTACAGTATCATAGTAGGTTTTAGAGAGTTACTGTTAGTAAACCCTCCACAGTCATTAATCAGTTGAAGTTAGTAAATTAAGTTAATCAAAGTTAAAAGTAGGGTCTAGATTTGAGGCATGGGCTTCAGTAATACCGATTTACAAAATGTCACATATCCATTTAAAAATGAAAACCAAGTTTTACAGGATTAAGTCTGGAAAAGGGAGAAATCCTCCAAAGAGTTTCCTATTATTATTTTCAAAATGGCCACTAGTTGTTTCAAGTTTTGTATCACTGTATTCAAACAGGGACCATGTTTTTTGTATTGTCATTTTCCCGAAAATACCAAAGAGCTGAGCTGCCCGTTCGTGTGCACGGAGCAGAGCGTTCCCAGTGTATCATGATCATTTCTGGGGGGGGTTACAAAAATGGCCAAAGGGATGTTCTTTCCTTTTAAATTTGACAACTAATCTGTTGTTAGAGTCCTGATCAACTAAAAAAACCTTTGGTTCATTTTTTATTTTTTTTAAATTTTTATGAGAACGGCGGCATCCCCACAGGTGTTTTCACTTATTTCACCTACGTAATCAGACACCTTGTCAACGAGTACAGAATGTACGGCTGCGACTCAAAATTAGTTTCATTATCGACTAATCTGCCGATGAGTTTGGTCAGAAAATAGTAACACAGAACACCCTTCACACGTTCCCAGAGCCCAGGTTGACCCATTCACTCAACCCTCATTGAAAGCCAGAAAATATTTACATATGAGAGGCAGCCACCAGTGAAAATTAGTCATTTTTAATTCAATAATAACTTAAACAATTGATTATCAAAATTGTGCTTGACTGACATCTGCCTGACTCTGCTGTTACACATATTCATAAGGTGGGACAAACTTCAGCTATTGGTACATTGTAATAAGTGGAATTCCCAGCGTAGCTCCGCCCAGCTCCGACCAGAGCAGTGGACCAATCAGCCACATTGCGTGAAAACACCCCCGTGTGTTTGAAAATAGCCCCACAGGTTCAAGCGCGCAGTAGAAAATATCTGTCCGCTTGAATCGCAGAAATATCAAACAACCTGCATCATTCGCTGGACAGCCGCTCCTTTAAATGTTTTCTGGCAAAAATGTACCGTCTTAAATATGCACTGAGGGAAATTGTACATTTTTTAACCCACTCACACGTCAAATTCAGTTTGGGGAACACTGTCATGTTGCTAAGATGATCTGATTTCACACAAGATGCGCCTAAATGTTGTTGGTTATAAGATGCCTGTGTCTACCACACAGCTCTCAGAAACCAGAGCGGTTTTAACTATCCTCCTCCTTTACTCAAAGTACTGTGGAAACCAACCATCTGCTGGATGGCTGGCTGTGGACGATCAGCTCGTCAACCCTACACGGCCCATCTGTTGCTGTTCTGTTGTCGAATGGAGTTTGTTGTATTTGGTGCTTTGGTTTCTCACGTGCTACGTCTATGTGAAATGTGTTTGTAAAAATTGTATTAAAGTGTATTAAAAGTGTGCAAATGTATTTAGAGTGGATGGTTTCCCTCGTCATTGTTAGAATTGTGTATCGGGTTGTTACTGCGTGTTGAGAAGTCTGGTTGCTTTTGTCTTTTGGATTTATAATTACCGTGAACCCGCCTGAAAATTGTAACTACACGTCGGTATCGAAGCCTCGGTGAGACCGCAAGGGCTGCGTTTGGTCAGCTTTGGCCTGCTTGTGTTTACTCCTACAAGCCGACGCTGGTAGAATTTGTTGATTAGTGAAGGCGATAGAGTCGGCAGCCTTCTCCTTTTCCCACCAGCACGCGTCCTCGTCACCCCATCGCAGCGAGGGAAAGAGCGCGTACGCAGCGATTGCACGGCGACGTTATCCCGTTCTGTACAGAGACCAGGTCCAAGTGTCGCTGTGTTTCACAAAGGAAATGAAAGGAAATGACTGTCAAAAAGGCAGGCAAAATTGCAAAACATTATCTTGAATCCAGCTTTACAACATTACAACAGAAAAGCCTGAAAAATAAACAAAATTTTGGTTCTTTTTTCCTTTCTTTTTCTCGGTCTCGGAAATCGTCATCAAATTAAAGGACAAGTGCTTTCTTCCAAGGTACAAGGGTAGCAGAACTCCTTCGAGCAACCTCCAGGTCAGCCCTTCTTCTCGCACAGTTATTAAAGGCTTTAACACGCTAGAAAGTGAAGACAGCAGTCAGAAGTGAACTTCGATAAGAGATTATATTGCTGGTTTTAAATAATTATCGTCAAGTGAAACATTTGCTTAGATGAACACCTTCAGTTTGATACGAACCACAACAACCTGCACATGGAAGCGTAACACAATACAGTACTTTTTCCCTGCGATGGTGCAACAACTGAGTCACATTTGGGCATTTCTCTTCAGACAGTAACACAAAAGTACACAACAAATACATAAATAGCTTTTGTTTCCCTTTAAATCATTTATAACGCAATTATATTCATGATTCTGGCTCTTGCTACGACATGTCATTTGACCGATATATAAATTAACATCAACAACAAATAATAATAATTAGAGCGATAATAATATAACAGCTGTCTGTCTCTCATATAAATCTGGCTAGCTTACAGTATGAAGTGAAGGAATGGAAACCACAAGGTTAGTTAGCTGTGATGCATCAGAGAGTTCCTCTGCTTCGAATTTCCTCCTTCCAAATGCAGATGCTCAGTTTCCCCCTTTAGAGTGTTTGTGAGAGAAATCTGGGCGCCATTGCGGCTCAAACGGGAGTCCACTGGCCCAAACTTGTTTCCTGAGGGCCCATGGCAGCGCGTTCCTCAGATTGCGGAGACGGCAAACTCTCCAAATAGGGCCCCTGAGTTTTCTCTTTCAGTTCAGTTCTTCCTCTACAAAACTGAAATTAGCCCCTCCGGTGGTGGGGGTGACTGGTATTGTGACAGTACATTGTATTACAAGAGGCACAAGGAAGTCAGAAGCTGAATGCGGTGGCGAGGATCAGCCCCCCATCCACTAAGTTTCCCCTCGGTCCGTCACTGCAACGCTTCCTTTGCGCACATTTGGACCCTGAGTACCTTGTCGCATCTGATCTGTCGACCTGTGTCCTTTGCGTCCTCCCAAGTCTTCTCGGTTTGTTTGGCCCCCTAATTGTGACACTATAAATGGCCGTCGCTAACCTAGCCCGCCCCCTCCCCCCTCCCCCCTGGGTCACAAGGGTCACCGTCCGGGGCAGGCTATGGGCTTGATGCAGCGTCCCTGGAACAGCACCAGGTTGGCGGGGCAGTGGCAGCCGGCCACGCAGGGCTTGTGGCACGGTCTGATCTCGTTCCAGTTGTCGCAGGTTTTGGTGCAGCCCGGTCCGCAGGTGTCGTACACGGCGCCGTGTTTACACTGAGTGGCTGGAGGGAGGAAAGAGGAGGTAAGAAGTTGTCGTTACAGTGTTGATGCGAATCAGGTTACCGATGCTTTTGATGGACCAGTGAATGTCACTGTGTAAGTGTTCATGTGACAAAAGGAGCTTATGATAAATCAGCTTCTTGGAATTAACTGCTCCTATTATCCATAATAAGATGTTAAAGAGACATTACACATGACAGACATTCACAAATGTTAACATTACACCAAAACAAAATGCAAGTTTAGCCTAAGGTTGTTAGGGAAGGGACATTCAAGGCTACTTCAGCTGTGTTTCCACCACAGGAACTTTCCCCTGGGACTAGGAACCTTTGGAGGAAATGTGTTTCCACCGCAGGGACCAAGGTCTAAATTAAGTTCCAGGGAGATTATTTTACATGCCCAAAAGGGGGTACAGTAGATCCTATTTAAGTATTTAAATATAGTGTATTACTTCTTTTCTATTTGTGCGGGATGGGTTGTTCGCACAAATGTCAAAGCAAATTTTTTTGCTACTTGTTTTCAGGACTTTAAATCATCCAGTGAAAATGGAGTGTTCCCAGATACATGTCAGATGATGACATTTCACGGTCTCTGAAATGACAGAACATCATGTCCTGAAAGATGTCTTTGACCATTCATGTCATGTGAGAGTGTAATTAGGTGACGAGTGCTGTCACTCACCCACACAGGCAGTGTCGGGCCTCCAGAGGACGGGTACTCCCTCCCGCTCGCAGGCTCGGCTGTAGGCGATGAAGGACTCACAGTAGCAGTTTTTATGGACCGGACACTCACACATGTCCGTCACACACGACCTGCAGAGAGCAGGACGACAAATGATATTACTGACTTAGTCAGACTTTCGCTTTTGCTTCGGTTGAGAGGTAAGGTCAGGATACGTAAGGATAACTCAGACAAGTCAGGCCAATTTTATTTATATAGCCCAAAATAAAAGATGTGCCTCGACAGGCTTAAGAATCTGTACAACATGCAACACCCCTTCTCCCTGGACGCTGGGTTCAGATAAGGAAAAACTCCCCGAATAACCCTTTAACAGGAAAAAAAACCTTTAAAACTTTAAGATGTCAAAGTATAACTTTAGTTTAGTTTATGCTGTAAAGAGAATAATTCCCGGGGCTGAAATGTGTTGCTAGTGCTCATAACATGACTGTCCTCATAAATTGTAGGATTTGTGATAAATCAGTGAGGTGGTCCATGAAGGTTCTTTTGTGGTTATTGCACAAGTTTATGGTGAGGTTAGGGTAAGCGTCAGGGGGTACAGTGTCTATTTGGGCCAATAAACCCAATTATTATTACAGCACAGTGAGACTCACCTATAGAAAGGGGCGAAGTCAACCACACGGTGGCATCTCTGAAACTCCCACGACTTTATCTTCTGGCACTCCCGGTGGGCGCGGAACTTGACTTTGACGCTGCCTGGGCACAGGAAGGGCGTCGGCCGGCGGGGCGGAGGCTGCTGGGAGCAAACCTCGTTTCCCTCGACTCGCCACGACTCGGCAAACTCGTCCACGTCAAACTTGAACTGGCCGTCACCTCCCACGGTGTCGTCACGCTTGTGGCCGTTGTAGTTGCCGCAAAGGCCGCAGAGGCGTCCGCGCAGGTGTGGAGCGGCCACGACCTCCACGAAACTGTCGCCGTCCCACGTGATCTCCAGACCTGCAGGGGGACGTGGTGGGAGGGAAACAAAGCCTAATGTTGAAGACTGATGGTAAATTCTTTAGACAATTCTTCTCTACCCACCAAACAAACAGAGGTACGTGCATTGAAGGTCAAAGATCAAGAGATGGAGGTTGTTATGGTAGCAGTGTGAGACTTCTACACATATGGACACGTCTTCAAAAATGCAGAAAGATTGAGCACGAAACTCTATTAAGATTTCAATCTTGGAACGTTTTCGTTTGGAAAGTAATCTTAACTCGTAGCTTTCAACCGCACGTTCCTCAACTAGTAAGTGGACCTTGAGCTGAGATTAATTGAAAATTACCTGTTGGCCCATTTTTAGAGTGTGTGATCAGAGTAATTATACACTTTTGAGTTTTTAAGTAATTTCACATTAAATAATTAAATTTGGACTTAAATTATGCATTAAAAGCACACAATAGATTATAGTTTATTTATGTGACTTGTAATAATCCACGTACAAGTCTAAAATATAAAAATAAGAATTACATGAGGAGGACATGTGGGCTGATAATCCACTGTTCTATGTGATGACACCAGCAGGTATCCATATATTGATTATGAGTAATCATACTGACAGTTGAATCTTTTTCAATTGAGCTTTATTGTTGTTTGTATTTAAATTTAAAGCACGTTAAAGGAAGCTGTTTGTCAGTGAGGCTTCATACTAAAGAAATTAAATTGAGTTCCTGGCCTCCTGAAAAGGAGTGCTGTGTGTGCGCTGACCTGCGATGGTGGTGAGTTTGAGCAGGTATCCGTCCAGGTCGATGTGCACCCCGGGGCCGTGGTAGGGCAGGGCGATGCGGGTGCCGTTCCTCCGGACCGTCAGGTGCTGGTGGAGGCTGAGGATCAGACCTCCCAGCCTAATCTCAACCGACTGAGTCCAGGAGAAGGAACGAGTCCGCCGGGCGTCGTTCTTCACCAGAACCTCGGAAAGAAATGGAAAATACAGGTTAAGCTCCTTTACATTCTTTGATTTGTTGATTTAAATGAAAGTGAGTTTGGCCTACTTCAGGTATTTGATAAAATGCTTAAAAATATACATTTACTACGGAAGCTTATTGCTGCCACGCTGGAAAGTGAAATGTTTCACGTTATAACAATATAAGTTATCACGTTATAACAAGATAAATGGTATATTGTTATAATGTGATAAGTTAGTATGTTGTAATAACGTGAAAATATCTTGTTATAACATGAATAACATCTTGTTATAACAATAAACTTTTCACGTTATAACGTGATACTGATCAGTTTTTCTTTTTCCAGCGTGGCAGCAATAAGCTTCCGTAATTTACAACTTCCTGCAAAGCGATGGTCAAACAAACCCAGAGTGTAAACAAAGAATAGTGTTTATAGAGAAAATGTCTCATGTCTGTCATGCAAAATGTACTCCTGCAACATTTAGGAAATGCACTTAGTTTTTTTTGTTTGTTTGTTTTCTTACAAGGAGTTAGAACAAGAGGTAGCTCTGTGACACGTTTAGCCTAGCTTAGCACAGAAATGAAATTCGTATCTTTCGTTCTCGCCTGACTCAGTAAAACAGCAAGCAAAACTGTTTCCCCAAATGTCAGTGTCTTCCTTTAAAGGCTGCAAAATGTGGTAAACTTGACCTGACGTCCTACCATGAAGCTGGAGTATGGGCTGTTGACGTTGGCGTTATTTCCTGGTCCTCCTGAGGGGGCGCTGCCGCAGTCACGAGTCAGTACGTACTGACAGGTCCCCTGAAAGTTAAAGGTCCTGCCATCGAAGGTGTTGTAGTGAGGGTCGCCAAAAACTGTACACACGCCCGGCTCTGCGGAGGAACGGCAGCAGAGACAAAGTGAAATAAAGATGGAGTCAATGTAGAAAACCGTGAAGAAGAACGACCAAAAGAAACAGAAAGACGTTATGGAAAAATGACTGCCGTTTGAACTTTGTTGGCTTAAAATACCAGCAGTGGGACACATACAAATGAATGTCTCTGTTGTCCAAGGATAGCAAGAGACAACCAAAAATGCAAGGGTTTAAAAAGGATACATGTTGATGCGGGACAGCCAGATAATTAGTGATAAATGGTGAAATGTGAGGCACTAATCGGACTCGCTCAGAAGTGGGACCGGGATCTGTGGTGTGGTAAAACTCCACATCATGATGTGAGGTGAGGTTTATGGAGTCTTTGTAGTCCTGAAATGGTACATTTACAGCCACTTTGGCTGCAGGTCGCAGCCAAAAACTAAAGTAAAGTGACCCGAGGGCAAACCACAGTCTGGACTGAGGATCATGGGAAAGGCTCAGCTGACGCTACAGAGGCTGGACTGAGACCTGGTTTCATTACTTTTAAGAAGGACGATTCATAGATTTCACTTTACTAAACATCACTCAGTGCAAATAACCAATGCCTAATTTCACAGCTGCATCAAAACACAATTTCAACTAAAGTTACACAATTATAGTTTTTAAGGGCTCATATTAAACCTTTCTTTGATTATTGAAGGATGCATGAATGATCTGGGAAAGACGGTTGAGAAGGACTTACTCACTTTCAGTGCAAACTGGACAGCAGCCGGTCCTGTTCAGGATCTTGTTCTGCAAGAGACGAGGCGCAGACACACGGTGTTAGAAACAACTGAAAACCTTTTGCAGAATGCCGACTGATAGTGAGCAACGTCGCAGGCGGACCAGACGGGAAAAGATGGGAAGACATTGAAATTTATAATAAATTACACAACACATCTGAAAACGTTTGCACAGATGGAAAATTACAGTACTGAAATGTTTCTTATCCTGTCAAGGCCAAACACTCTCAAGGTACATCAGCATGTGAAAAGAAGATGCACATCATATATATCTTATGATTAACGTTCCTCTGACAGTGTTGTTTTGGTTACAGTGTCATAGCTGCTATCTGAATCTGATCACCGTCAGTAGTTTTCACTGTGGCTTCACACACTTTTACATGGCGCTGTGATGCAAATGAAGCATCTCTGAATAGACAGAACGCAGACTTCATTTAAAGTGTGAAGGACAGAGAAAGCAAAAAAGAAAGAACTAAAGGAAGAGAAAGGTGAAGAAACAGGGAAGACAGCAGTTTATGTGAAACAACTACAAAAAATATTAAGAATATTGAAATGCTAAGAAAATACTCAGACACTTGCAAATCTACTCGAAAGCTTAACAATTCTCTAACTTACAGAGCTGCAGCCACTGTAACAGTTTATACTTATTTGCATTTAATTTTTTCATCCTTCCGGGTTTGATTTATTAATGAAAACAGCACGTGACATGAAGTGAAACACACTTTTCCAGGGTTTTCCATCACACGGCAATTCAAAATGACAGTTGAGAGCTAAAAAAAAAAAAAAAATCTGGTTGACGTCCACCAAAGATCAACCAGATATTTGGAGACAAACAGGTAAACTGTAAAACTGACGGGGACGAAAACACAACCCCCAACCCCCCCCTTCAACATTTTGTTGGCAGCTGCAACAAAGGTAACGATCCTGTTTTCATGCTGTCATTCAAACAGACGGAGCAGAAATGAAAACGGTGGAAAAGTTCACATTTGGACAAGTTCACCGTCAAACCAGGACGACCACAAAGACACCGATACTCCAACTTCAACCGCTGAACTCTGTCTGTGTAACAGGAAACTCTGCGTGTGTGTGTGTGTGTACACAGTATGTTTCCATCAGAGGTGCAGATCAGAGGGCTCTTTCACACACACGCCTCAGGGAAGCCCTTCATTCGCTCAGACACACACACTATTTGTTCCAGTCTTTGTCTCTCTCACACACACACACACACACACACACACACACACACACACACACACACACACACACACACACACACCAACCACTCATCTGTCAGACTTTCTCCGTACACTCAAACCACACTCCAGAGTCCTAACCTCTGCACAAAAGGGCAATCTCTCTTTGAAGAGGGCTGCCTTTTGACAAACCGAGGACACACACACACACACACACACACACACACACACACACACACACACACAGCGACAGAGATTGGTTTTCAGGGGCCTAAATATAGGGAACCTCTTCTTTGCTGTCACTCAAACGTCACACAGACAAAAGGCTGTTCGGAGACAGGCTGTCTCCACAGGGCCGCACACACTCTGCCGACCTGCCGCTGACCGCAGGATGACGGCATGGGAGAGTGTGTGTGTGTGTGTGTGTGTGTGTGTGTGTGTGTGTGTGTGTGTGTGTTTAGAAGGCTGAGGTGCCCTCTGTGAGAGCGATGAACCACACTCATGATAACCTGGGACAGGTGTGTGAGTTCGTACGTTATGATCGAGCTAACGTTACCTCCTCAGTTTTTGACTTTAAAATGTTGTCGTGTTATGAAACGGTGCGACAGGTGAGCGCGCGTGTGCGTGTGTGTGTGTGTGTGTGTGTGTGTGTTGGTGAAAACTCCACATGGAACCTGCACGTTGTTTTGTTTTGCCAGGAGCATACAAGCACACAATTCAAATAATTCCACCAGCCCAGTCTCCAGGAGTTACTTTCGTACTAGACAATTCTCAGTCACATGATGTACGCCCAGTGCCACCAGTCGGTGCCATTGCAGGAAAGTGTTGGACAAGGAATCCGATCAGAAAGTGCCTTAGGTGCCTCTCTTTAACCATAAAGCAGTTGTCATTGCAAACATTGTCATTGTGTGTAATCTGTGGTGTTGCAGAATCATCCAGTATCAACGTTTCCTTTGGCAAGTGAGTTGTATAAAAAGTTAAACACACTCAGCTGGTTGGGGCCGGGAGGTTTCCTGCTGGTTTCACCTCAGTCTGCGTCCATAAGGGTCACAGTGATGTGATGCTAGAAGAATTTAGTGTAAAAAACCATAAAACTCCAAATATCGAGTTCTTCTTCGACGCTTTGATCCGTCTTGTTTCAAGATGCTAAAAGATTAAGGAGAAACACGGGGGTTTTTTTTAACCGTGAACATAACAAACAAGACATCTGGGATTGTTTTTCGTGAGCTATGATATCTCCCACACCGCGTCCTGAATGAGCAAGAAACACGGCACGTGTAGCAAACGGGAACCTCCAGAAAAAGAAGATTATCGGACGTAGCAATCGACGTGGCGACCCCAGCATGCCATCCTGCTCTATCATTTTGTCGTCGTGACACCAACGCAACATTAGAACCTCGTTGCATAAAAGAAGCGCGGCTGTCACACGGTTGTAAAGGTGAAGTGCATTCCATATTGCCATGAAAAACCCTAATCCCAGAAATCAAAACAGCCCATAATTATAAAGATATCATAAATCAACAGCATGTAGCGAGTCAAACTTTCTGCACTCACTGCCGACCACCTACATCCTCCGGCCGTCGCCCGTTCTGACCACAAACAACAGGTGAGGGCTTGTCGTAACCGCTGGATGCGTGTGAACATGGACCGACGCTGACATCGGCTTTGACCGCGTGGCCACCAGCCGCCGGCGGTATGTGAGGAATCCACTCCATCACCCACCGGCCGACAGCTGACCCCCGAGCGACCGCTGCGACAGGTGAACGCAGCACAGACCTTCCTCCTGCCAGCAGCTCCCAGAGCGCTTGACAGCTAGCGCCACGCTTCAGCTGTGCATTAACACCGCTAATGTTCTAAAAGGGAACCTCTCTATTGCAAGGAGAACCCCTGCTGTTATAGACAGGTCCTGGAAAGTGGCAGGTTTAATACTTTTAGCAAGACACTGATCCCCTGCAGGTAAGCGTATCTAACCTTTTTGGCTGTCAGATATCTGACATAAAATTTCTTATATAAATCCATCGTATCTCCTAATAACAAGTATAAAACTGATCTAAAATTCACAAGGAAAAGGAAATTATAATTCTGAAAATATAATTTTAGACTTTTATAAATACTCCTGTCAGCAAGCATCCAAACATATTTATGAAAACATTTATAAAATTGTTTTTTTTATAAATCAGAAATATATTTGGTCAGCGTTTTCTATCTATTTTAATTGTGTGTATTTTGAGCTAAATGACCTGCATATTATGTAAATTATCTACATTGAAACAACAGGATCGTAAGAAGAACAAGTGACATTAGTAGCTTCAGATTAGAGAAGAAGGATATGATGATGAGGGATAACTGCTCACAGTAAAGTAAAATAAGGTAAGCCAGCCTTGTTTTGGTTCAGACTAATACTCTGGTTTTTAGGTGAAACGGTGGAATTTGGGTGAAACGGCTATCGCCAGTAAATCAGAGGAGGGTCGCTGTTCCGAGGCGTCACGCGTGTGAAGTGAAAATGATGGAGTTAGTCATGGGCTGTAAAGCGTGAGTGTCGGACAGATCAGGCAGACAGAGGAAAGCAGATAAAGTGGAGTGACAGAGGCAGAGCTGGTGGCTGTTAATAAGTTGCAGCTCAAACCACAATTTTCGATACCACGATGAAAACCCTACAAACAGGATGTGAGCTGGTGATTGGCTGATGGGCCTTTCACTCACCGAGGGGCAGCTGGTGATTGGTACACACTGTTTGGGCCGACACTCGATGCTTCCTTTAACACACGCACAGAGAGTGCAGTTAACGGACGACCACATGTCTCCTTCCTGCAGGACAGAAGAAACACATCAGGATCAGAACGCAACCATCCAGACATAAATACACCCAGCCGCCATCCATCTCTCCATCCGTCTTTCCATCCATCCAACCATCCATCCATTCTACTATCATCCATCCATCCATCCAACATCCATCTCTCCATCTGTCTGTCAATTCATCCAACCATCCATCCATTCTACTATCATCCATCCATCCATCCAACATCCATCTCTCCATCTGTCTGTCAATTCATCCATCATCCATCCATTGTTCATTTATCTACCTGTCCGTCTGTCCATCCATCCATTCTACTATCATCCATCCATCCATCCTTCATTCATCTCTTCATCCGCCTGTCCATCCATCCATCATCCATCTCTCCATCCGTCTGTCCACCCAACCGCCATCCATCTCGCCATCCATCTGTCCATCCATCCATCATCCATCTCTCCATCCGTCTGTCCATCCATCCGTCATCCATCTCTCCATCCGTCTGTCCATCCATCCATCTCTCCATCTGTCTGTTCATCCATCCAACATCCATCTCTCCATCTGTCTGTCCATTCATCCGTCATCCATCCATCCATCCATTGCTCACTTATCTACCTGTCCATCTGTCCATCCATCCATTCTACTATCATCCATCCATCCATCCTTCATTCATTCATCTCTCCATCTGTCTGTCCATTCATCCGTCATCCATCTATCCATCCATTGTCCATTTATCTACCTGTCCATAATGTATATCCATTCATCCAACCATCCATCCATTCTACTATCATCATCCATCCGTCCTTCATTCATCTCTCCATCTGTCTGTCCATCCATCCAGCATCCATCTCTCCATCCGTCTGTCCATCCATCCAGCATCCATCTCTCCATCCGTCTGTCCATCCATCCAGCATCCATCTCTCCATCCGTCTGTCCATCCATCCAGCATCCATCTCTCCATCTGTCTGTCCATCCATCCATCCATCCATCATCCAAATATCATTCATCTGCCTGTTCACAACATTATCCATCCAGCATCCATCTCTCCATCTGTCTGTCCATCCATTCATCCATCACGCCATCCATCATCCATTTATCAATACGTGATTTTTCATACATTTATCTTTCACCCATTATTCATCCATCCACCATAAGTTCATTCATCCCTCCATTCTTCCAACCATTGTCCATTCATCCATCATCTGTCTGCTCAATCTGACCATCCATTTATTCATCCATCTGTCCATACTGTATATCCATCCATCCACCCATCCACTCTCCTCTCCTTCTCTTCACCCATCCCTCCATCCCTCCAGTATCCACACGGCTCCCTCACCCTGTAGATCTTGTTCCGGACTCTGCAGTACTTCACCTCCTCCACCTTCACGTAGGACAGGCACTCCTCGCAGCACTGGTCGCTGTGGCAACTCCCCGGCCGAGAGCACCGCCTATTGCACACCACCGTGGAATCCTGAGAAGAAGAAGAGGAAGAAGAAGAAGGGCCACGCAGGGAAGAGGAGGCAATGGTCAAAAAAACCAAATAAAAACACACAATAACAAAAAAGAATCAAATGTAGGATTGATCATTCACTGAAGTGACGAAGCGATTCCTGCAGTAAAGTTTTTGTCTATAAAGGGACAAAAACTTTCTGTACTGTCTACAAACTAAACTGTCTATAAACGTATGACACAGTAGAAAGAACACAGGGTCGTTGTTGCTGTGATGGTGGTGGAGGAGGAGCGTTTGACTTCCAGGCCGGTACCTTGCAGGTGCAGGTGGTGCAGTTGTCCTGTATGAAGCAAGTGCCGTTCTCGTAAACCTCGCTGTGGAACAGGCAGCTTCCTAAAGACAGATCAAACACCTTCCTCTGACCTGAAGACGAAGGAGGAGAGAGTCAAAGATAAGAATCCGGAGAGACACAGTTGTGGTTCACTCTTTTTTAAGAGTGCAAGTCCATGGAAAGTCAATAGAAGGAGGTGCAACTTTGCTCAATAGTGAAGGAATGGCGAACAATGTGCTCAGTGTCTGCAGGTTTTCATTTCCACCAATCACCACAGCAGCCTAGGTTACCTTGTCGTCCTTATCTATGGTTAGGGTGCCTTTGTTTCGTTTTTCTTCATATGCTCCTGACCTCAACTAGGATGCGAGGTGTGCCATTTGTTTTTAACATGAGTTATATATTTGTCAGGGATCTTCTAGTGCGCTACACCCAATTGCTGACTCTTCATGCGTTTCAAAGTAAAGACAGAATCTAAGGTAGGGAAATGTGGGCCTTTGACCTACAGTAAACCCACCAATTTCCCTGAAATTGTCTTTGCAATGATGTTGAGACCCGGTGAGCGGTGTTAAATGGACTCGGCCAGCGCCAAGTTATTTGGGGAAATCAACAGTTGCTAGAAGCCACACAGCACGTTTATTCGCCGCTGCCAATGATGGGGAAAAACAGGAACCAGAAAAAAAAAAAGACCAGCAATGCGAAACATTATAAAACATGCTGAACATCAGCACTGCTTCTACATTTCCAACACCTGTGGAGGTTTTACGTCAACCACCACAAAGGTGACAGGTCAGAAAGGTGATCACTGGCGGTTACCGAGGCATCTGGGACAGCACTGTCCAGGCGGGGTGTGGCTCAGGTGGGCGGGGCAGGAAAGGACAGGACACACCTCCCTCATGCAGAGAGTCCGCCCTCCCTGGAACAACAACAGAACACGATTTAATTAACACGTGATGGTTATCCATGCAGTAGCTTTTCCCCTGGAAGAAATTCTTCTTGCATCCAGGCGATAAAATAAACGTTCATTTACGTCCACATTATAACCTGGTTGATAAAGGTATAGTTTGATTAAGGTGTTTACAGGTTTTGCTGTAACATTTCTCCGCTAACGATCCAAGTTCCACATGTTTTGTTTGGTTGTTTAGTTAATATTTGGGAAGTTGTTTGGTGGCCCACATGGAAAAAGACTGCACTGGGGTCTATTGACTCCACATGCACAGATTTAACTTTAAACTGCAACCATTGCTTGAACTTTCTGCTTCATGTGAAACATAAAGAAGGCCTAAAGAAATTATTATATTTCAACTTTAATACTAAACTAAACTAAAATACCTGAATAAAGGTCTAGCTGTTTATTAGTTTGCATGTAAACACACTGTCGTTTGGGCAGGTTTAATGCGCATGCAGTAAAAATTAAATATAATGTAGTCCTATTCTTTTTTCATAAATAACATTTTTTTCGTCTGACTGCTCAGAGAGACCGAGTACAAAATAACAAATAACATTTCTAAACATAAGTAAGTATACGCACAATATTTCTGTATCAGCAACACCTCTGTATGTGCGGCTATGTGTTAACAAGCCTACAGGTCGCCCCAACCAGGTGTAAGCACATTAATGCTGTAATGTGTTTATGGACGTACTTGTAGGGTTTGTTTGTCTAATGGCAGCGGAGGGAGGGAGGGATAAGAGAGGAAAGGAGGGGGGGGGATGTTGTTCCAACCAAAAGTTTATGACTCCCAGGAGACTCCAAACATAACGAGGACAGAGGCCCCACTGACAAACACTCATACTCAGGTCAGGATGTAAACACAACGCCGCGTGTGTGTGCACTCACAGTGCAGGTGCACTTGATGCAGGGTTGGCCCTCTGGACTGAACTCCTCCTTCTCTTTGTACAGGCGACCCTCAAAGATACAACCTGCAGGACGGGAAGTTCCACACGACGTTTTAAACACATCACTCACTTTTTTTTTTTTTTGTTTAGTTCACCCTCACTTACACTTGTTGTACACGCACACGCACACGCACACACACACACCTATCTTCTCACCACACCTGAGGTGAGTATCCAGAGCACTTTTGAAATTAATTCAAGGCGTCTGAGGTATTTTGTTCCAAAAATATCCTGTGTTGGAAAATAAGAGTTTCACAAATTGGCCAACGCGCACAAGCTGGTTAATAAAATTTGATTTACAGACTGAATTCTCTAAATTTTGGAGGCAGTGAACACAAAACATAGAGATACAAATAATTTTGAAATATGAAATCAAATAGCAAATTAAATGTCTTTGAATTTATCCAGTTTGATGAATGTCTAAAGGGTCTGAGGTGAAATATGACCAAATGTTAACATCACCGAGGTCTTTTTTTTTCTTTTTTTTTGACTAAAAGACAATGGTGTGATTATTATTTATAACCTGAAGGGTTTCTTAGAACGGAGAGCTGAGGGAATGACTAAATTTAATTAATGTTTTTTTTCCAAGGCCACCCAGTCACT
This sequence comes from Coreoperca whiteheadi, assembly GCA_011952105.1. Classification (NCBI taxonomy): domain Eukaryota; kingdom Metazoa; phylum Chordata; class Actinopteri; order Centrarchiformes; family Sinipercidae; genus Coreoperca; species Coreoperca whiteheadi. Next base: position 2,854,175 of record CM022486.1, read on the forward strand.
GAAAACATTAAAAGCCGTCTTTTATTTCCTTAGAAATCCAAAAGCTTTTGAAAAAAAAATACAAAACGTCTACACTTTATTACATTAAGCAGGTGTATTTGACAATATGGAGAGCTACAGAAAGCTTTGTGTGACTCAGATTGGGTTTGTACTCACTGGGGCAGGTGGGGCAGCACTTCTTGGGGTGGATTTTGGGGTTCTTGCAGTGGACGACACACTGTGCCTCCGCCTCAGTGATGACACCTTCCTGTCACAACCAGAGGGTAAATCATTTCTTCAGTTTGTACATTTCGAAGACTTTTCACCGCCCGCCTTTCCTACTTCTACACTTCCACTTTTCCTACTGTTCCTACTGCTCCCCGCTGCATTTTAATGATTCGAACCTCAACTCCTTCCTTCCATTCCTCGTTCCCTCCTTGCTTCAGTGTTCCTTTCTTTCTTTTCTTTTAATCCATCCTTTAACCCTTTCTCCTTACCCATGTTTCTAATCTTTTTGCCTATTTGCTCTCTTCCATCCCTCACTTTTCCTTCTGGTTTGCCTTTGCTACTTGCCTTCTTCCTCCTTTCCTTTTTCTTTTCTACTTTCCATTTTCATATATCATTTCCTTCCTTTCCTCCTTGTTTTGCTTCCTCCTTTCCTTCCTTCCATCGATTTCTTTGTTCCTTACTTCCCTGCCTCTTTCCTTCCCCTTGCCTTCTGTTCCTTCCTTCCTTCCTTCCTTTCACCGCTCATGCCTTTGTTCTTCTCTTCCACTCCTCCCTCCTCCTGTATCTCCACCGTCCTCTGACAACAGCATGTGTGTGTTGTTTCAGATCCGAGGTCAGAGGTTTCCACATGACGTCTGAGCTGAAACAACACTGTCCGCTCGCTTCACCTCCCATCTGCTGACAGTCAGCGTAGCCAGGTGGGATTCAAACACACACACACACACACCTGACAGCGTCTGGTTATGCAGGGTTTGGTGGAGCTGGTCCAGGATACTGAGCTGTTATAAGATTGTCCATCCAACATGCATCCTGAGAGACAGAAAGAGAGAGAGAGAGAGAGAGCGAGCTGTAGTTTTCAATCAATCTAAAACACAGAATTGGACCTCTGTCTCTTTCTGATTCGGAGAACTTCTCACCAGGTTATTTTTTTATGTATTCATTTTATTTATGTAGGCAACCTGTTTGTCAATCAAAATGTCGTGCCAGTAGAACTTCATTAACTTGAAAACTTATATTCAGCAGAGAGAGATAGAAAGAGGTGTTTAGATTTACCCTTTTATTTTTAAATTTTGTAAAATAATGACGACAGCAGAGCAGAACGTGTATTTTTTTTTATGTAGTTGTGATGTAACACAATAAATTGTGATCTAATATTTGACAAAACTTCACTTTTTTTCCACATCATTGAGTAAAAACATGCACAGGACTTTCACACAGGAGACTGGGATCCGTTTCCCGTGTGAAACCAATAGTCAACGTTGATTGTTTTAAGGAAGTAGTTATTTTAACCCATCTCTTCCTAAACCTAACCAAGTAGATTTGGTGCCAAACTGCGACCCGTTACCTGAAATGTTTCTAAGCGAGCTTTATTTTGACAGTCTAACTGGACGTTGCATATTTATTATTGCTAACTAGACCGCGGAATGAGAACGTGTTGAAAAGGTGACACTGCGAAAAACAGTGAAATAAAAGAGTAAATGTGTTGTAAAACCAAAACCATGAGCTGAAAGATGCTAAAACTCGCTGTAGACCCGAGGGCATTTGCAGATTCAGTTGATAATTCACTGCGTGTTCGTCACTACAAGGGATCTCTTTTACATCACACAGTTACTTGGTCCATTATTAATTAAAAAATATTGATTAGTGCAGCTTTAAATGTTCTGAAGTACGTCACAGTATTGCAAACGTTCTAACAGGGCCTCAACTGCAGTGTACTGGGAATCAGAGCTGTTTCTTCAAGTCTTTCAGGGCAAATCCAAGTCAAAACAACACTGTGCTTTCAAAGCTGTTAATAGTGTTTCTACATAGACCTTTCAATGCTAAGACCTAATCATTTATATTTCAGGGTGTGTGGCTTTGCAACGATTGTTCCAGGATTTCATCGGGTCAAAACTGGAGAAGTGAAGGACTTTGCTTTCAAGTATCAAGCAAGTCCAGTCTCACAGCAGTCATGTCCAAATCAGGTCCTCATTTTGGTGACTTAAGTCAGACTCAAGTCTCAAGTCAATACAGCTCTGTAAGGAATCATACTGAACTTTGGTGATAAAACTCAGCACATGCACACTAATCTGTGCCTCACATAGACACGTTTGCACTTTGTGCGTTTGAATGTTGCAGCTGCTCAGTAGCTCCACACCCGCTGACCCGTCCACTCAGCACCAAATGAATATCCTATTCATTTCATCCCATTTACAGTAAGTGGTCTGCGATCAATGTTTATTTTCCATACAATGAAACCGGATCACAGCCATTGATCTGCTTTCCTCAGTGTAAACCAAACCCTCTGATACTGTATGACTGCAGAGGGGAACAGACAGTATCTTCGAGAAAAAAGGATCAGATTAGATGGCAAGAGATCCCTCAGAGACTCATGTCCTGTTCATACAGTCAGCCCTCACTAACGCAGATTGATCTGATGACACATCTTCTTTCCTCTGGTCCATTGAGGTTCCCCATCACCGATGAGGGAGCTCAAGAAAAATACAGACACATTGTTTAAATGAAAGTACATTTTTGGATGTTCTAATGATTCTTTAAACTGTGATTCTAAAGGTTGTATATACTATATATATAGCTTTTTATGATCTATTTTGAATACACATTAAGTCAAGCTCTTGCGTAACATTAACTGGCTAATTAAGACAGTTTTAAAGTAAATTGTTCCCAGTAAACTGATCCAGTCTGGCTTTGAGCCTCTTTAACCGTGTGTATGATTTCGTAAAAGTGAGAAAACAGTGATATGACATGTACGAGTCGGGGTGTTTTCCAAAGCAAAGACACAGAAGGGCCCTAAATTTGGTCACAGCGGCCACAAGTCAACCGCAGAATAGAAAACTGACAAGGGTTGTCGTGGTGACGAGGGGCTTTCCATGTCCGGGTTGAGCTCGTTCCAGCTCCCGGCTCTCTTAAAGACGTGTTGCGTCGTAAAACGGGCCGCGCCCCTGCTGACAGCTGGGAGGTAGGTGTGTGTGTGTGTGTGTGTGTGTTTTTTGTATATATTTCTATAGGACCGCGTAGCTTCATAAGCACAGAAAGAGCAGGAGCATCATCCAAAGTGAGGACTTTTTATACTTTGCTTAGGGAAGTTATTCAGCGTTGCAGATGCAGCTCCTCTACTGGCTGCTGAAGGCTCCAAAACCACTCAAACTGAATGGATGTCAATGGTAAATCATACAACATAGAAAACTAGAAAAATCATTTCATATAAAACAAAAAATTACAGTCTAAAAAAAAAACAAAACAGAATGAGGAGTATTTTTTGTCAAAGTTACATCATCATCATGGGGTAATGCAGAGTTTTCAAATCTGATGTTCACTGGGTTGGATTGGAGTTTGCGACTAGATTTTCAGACAATATGGAAATGAATGGAAGGCAGTGGCTTCCAGGAACAGTAGGAAAAATACACAGAACTGTGAGGCATGCGTTTGAAAATCTCCAGCCAGAATGTAAGGTAGGCTACACATGATTTGTAGTTAGACCCCACTGAGTGCTTGATGGGCTTTTGAACATCCTGTCGCTGCTGTAGCTCGCACACAAACGTCGATTCATTTGACTTGCACATATTTAAACAGTGTGGTGGCCACCTGGAAATATGAAAAAGATGGAGCAGAGACGCCCACGCGAACAGTTGATGCTTTGCTTTTGTCATAGACATGTCCGATAAACATTTTCTGTTAAAACCCCACAGGACTAGTCAGATTGATTAGTGTTAAGGTTGGCCACGGTGAGTCAAGTCCGGGAGTTAGGGTTCTCAAAAGCATAGACAAATATATAAGCATGCATGTGTAGCAGAAAGAAGAGCCTATGTGAGGAGAGGAGAGGATGGAAGAGCCGAAGGGCGAGGACCTAAGAGATGAAGGAGTTTCAGGCTCATAAAAGCAACTGTTTTTCTGTGGCCTGTAAACCCAACGGTGAACCCCTTCAGCGGCCGCAATGTCTCCACACAGCTGGGTGTGTGTGTGTGTGTGTGTGTGTGTGTGAGAGAGAGAGACAGAATGCCTATATATGAGGTAAATAATACAGCTTTACTCCCACAGGTCATATTTAGGCCTGGCTGTTTAGGTACTGTACATAAAGTGGTTCCTGTGTGTGTGTGTGTGTGTGTGTGTGTGTGTGTGTGTGTGTGTGTGTGTGTGTGTGTGTGTGTGTGTGTGTGTGCGTGTGCGTGTGTGTGTGGAGAGACAGGCTCTGGTTAGCATCAGCAGCAGCTGCAGGTACTGTGGTCCTAAAATAAACCATGGCAGGGCCATAGTTATTATCACCGTTGCAATATCGTGGTCGTGCAACAAAGGAACGCCGACGTCGCTTTGCGTTTCTTGATCAGTTCAACCTGGAGAATCAGAGGGCCGCAAACGCCACAAAGCTTTGAGCTATGAGTATTGAGATATTTTATGCAGTTTCCACAATCCGCCGCCCGTCTCTTACCTTTACAGCGCTCGCAGCAGGCTCCGGTCTGTTTCACCACCAGCGCACAGTCCTCAGACACCAGCGGACACTTCTCCTGTTTGCAGTCTGCCTTCCCCTCCTGCAGCAGAGAGGGAGAGAAAGTTAACAACACACTTCTGTTCATTTAGTTCAAAGTTTTATTTTCCCCGGTGGAAGTTAAGTCAAGGTAAAATATATATATATAATTCAGTCATACACATGTGATACAAAAAAAAGACTGAAAACCTTGTACATTATTATGTATTAATTCATCTTGTTTTAGTTTGGCCACCATGAGTTTTAGGCATCTGGCAGTTGTAGTATTTTACCCACAGTGGAGGGAGTTATCTTTGAAAAAGCCTCTGAAAACTTGGAACTTTCTCTATAAAATAAACTATTAATGACACAATGAGCAGAAATCAAAGCTATGGTTGGAAAGGTTTCAGAGGTTAACACTCAAAAACTTGATCTGCTTTATCGGGACGGTGTAGTTCGATCGGATTGGCAACAACAAATACAGGTATTTTTGCAGGTAATTGGTCATAATACTGCTCTGCCACTGAACCCCAAATTGCTCCCGAAGCTGTGCCTTTGGTATGTGAGTGTGTAAGTCGCTTTGGATAAAAGCGTCTGCTAAATGACCAGATGTAAATGTATAATCTGAAGTATTGGGACAAATTAAAACTTTGACTTGATGGTGGTGCTAGACGTCAAGTCAGAGAAGCACTAAAGTTATTACAATTCATCCTGAGGGGGACATGAATATCTGAAAAATAAATAAATAAATAAATTCATGGTAATCCATCCACTACTGGCTGACATTGGCCTCCCTAGAGCCAAGCCCCTAGCATGGCCACAAGTCACCAAAGTCGGACTTGAATGTTTTCACCTGATAGACCACCTCTGTGCTCTGCTATCAGGCTTCATCAAAGGTTTGAAGTTTGCAGCTTGACTTTCTGAATAAAAAGTGACTCAAACGTCACAGTTTAGCTGTGAATTTTCACACCAGCTCAACAATCCTCCTGTCACCTTCAGAAACACTGCACGCTGTATCCGTCATGACCACTAACTGCGCCGTGGGACTGGACAGAATCTGCGCTTGTTTAATCCGCTCGACTTTCACACCCAGCTTTTATTGCTGATTTTATCCACACGCTGTGTGTGCGTGTGTTGTGTTTTACACACTGTGAGGGTTTATAAAGTGGAGGCTGGCGGGTCCCCGGGCCCTGTGGCGCTGCGGCAGGCGGCTCTAACAAGGACGGATCAAAGCGGGGCGAAAAATAAAATCGGGGTGGTTTAATATAGCAGCAGCGCTCCGAATAAATCCCAACCACACTGAGGACAGATGATGTCATGACAGAGCGGGAGGGCGGAGAGGGGCAGACATGGAAAGAGGGGAGAGAGGAAGTAAAAGACGCAAGAGGGAAAAGAAATCAGATAAAGGAGAAGGACTAAATCTCCCTTTGCACATTCAGCTTCACCCAGAAATCTACCAGAAACCTTCCATGTGAACGCGAGGCAACTTTCAATATAGAGTCTTTAATCTGGAAAAGTTGATCTGGCAATACAGCTTGTATCAGGCTAAATTACTTTCTGTGTATAGACAATTTTAGGTATCAGGATCATCTGACCACAATACCATCCATCTCACTCCTGCTTATAAATACAAGAGGGGGGAATCCAGACCATAGAGGTGACAGTCTGGTCAAATGAACGGCACAGCTCAGGAAGAAGCTGCACAATGTTGTGAAACAGGAAAGTACAGCAGTGTGGGAACTATGTCATATGCATGCCATCTTTGTAGCAACATGTGCTACAAACGTAAAGTCTAAAATAAAGGAGGGGCTTTTACTCTTGACACGAAGGCACCAATTTGTGTGCGCCTCATGATATCGCGTTTCTAAATGATTACGTTGTTGATTTAGAATTTGCAGCACGCAGTTTAAATGTAGAACTTCCTCCAGGTTGTTGGCACGTTTTTAATTATTGCTATGATATAATTGTGGACTGACAATCATGTTTCTAGTCCCTTTTCTAATGACTGCTGGAAGGCAAGGCTTCCCTTGAGGCAACGAAAAAAGTTGGAACATTTCCATCGCCGTTCTGGTTGAATCATCAGAACAAACATTGTTGGCAGTCACGTGGAAAATGGGAAGAAAAGAAGAGGAAAAGAGATGATTAACGGCAGAATATGACACTGTATGTTACCATGAAGTGAGCTGACCATAGTTACTCAAACATATAGGTGCATCCACTTATCTGCCCAACAATCTGCCCTTTCTCAAGCAGGAACTCTGGAACTTCACCTGCATTTCAACCACAGCATTTGGGTTCAGGTTTGGTTCCTGGACCACAGAAAGTTCCTGGGACTTTCTGATGGTCCATGAGCTATTAGGTTAGTACTGAACATTACTGAATGGTCAAACACAGGCCTCAAACAAGCATCACTTCGTCTGCATGCAAGCGCTTTAACATACTCTCAAGTATAACAGCAAACTACAACTGCTCTGTGTGTTGCTGTCGCGTCACCCGCTAGAATCGCTTGCGAAATGGTCACTTTTTAAGCTGTTATCAGTCTAATCTTCTTTGGTTTTTGAGACTCTGTAAAGACACTAAAACGATGCACTGAAGCTCCTAACTTTGTAGTTCCTGGAGCTTAAAGGACCACACCGTCGTTTTGTGAAGTTTTAGTTCCTCAACTACAAATCACTTATATTTGTATACATATTTACATTTTTGCTGACCATTTTCAAATGCATGCTTTTCCCTTTTATGTTTTGAAAGGTTGTATTTTTCCTACCGCTCCAGGACGCCACTGGCTTCCTTTCCATTCTGCAGGGCAGATTAAATCGATTAGTATACTCGTGAAACTCGCTTGAGTGGTGCTCTCCAACACAGAGGACGTCATTGCTGTTCTCAAAAAGTCACTATCATGGCACAGTAATGCCGTTTACAGTGAGTTTACAAATTGATTTGTGAAGTCCCTAATGCTCTTACCTAATAATGATAATGCAACATAAACCAGCGCATATATGACGTCCACGATGCTTGAAGTTAGACAACAGAACTAAAGTAAGGCTGAAGAGCCTACTGGCAGATTTTCGTAACTTACAGAAATGAATGTAAACCATTTGTAAATACATTTTTACAAATCTGTAAGCCACAGCAGCAGGTTTGTTTACAAAATGGATGTAAAGTACATGTGATTTGTATTAAAAATGGACTAAAAGGCGAAAACAAACCCACTGGAATGTTCCTTTAAAGAACCATGAACAATTTGGTCCCCAAGGTCATGTCCTTCTCTCTCTCTCTCTCTCTCTCTCTCCTGTTATCCATTAGCACAAAGTGGTGTTAGGACATGTGAACCCCCCCTCCCCCCCCGACACACACACACACACTCACACTCACCATTCTTGTCTCGGGGTCAAAGGTCACAACGGGTCACCACACCTTATAAACACTCGACATACCACTGCGGCACCAAGGATGCTCGACACGACGGCTGTCTGTCGCCGAGGGTGATGACCCCCACCAAACACGCACACACACACACGCACACACACACACACACACACACACACACAAAGTGGGATAAAGCGCGAGTGCGCTCATAAGTGTGTCAGAGAAAGAGAAAGTGTGTGTGTGTGTGTATACATGCTACTGTATGGAGACACAAGGATTTCGACGTAAATTGAATTACACTGAATACATTTGTGCCCGCCTAACTCTGTTTTTTATTTATGTATTTATTTTAACTTCACGGCAAAAAAAATAAAAGGTAGCAGAGCCTCAGAGATTCAAGTTGAAGTTTCGCAGTTACGAGAGGACGCGTGGAGTTGATGATTTCGGTGAAGTGAAAGCTGAGCTGTCGCATTTCTGAACATCACGGTGACACGAGGTTTCAGCGCGGGACAAAAATAGTCTCAAAACGTAATCGGATTTTATCCACAGCATTTTAAATGCAATCAGTTCAATTCAATCATTACTAACTTCATTAGTGGTAATTCCATTATTGACCAGTTTCATATGAACTTTAACCGTAAACAGCACCCGTGTTTAAGTCTACATAATGTACGCTTTTTCCTGCTTTTGACGTCTACATTAAACCATCGGGTGGGGGGTGGGGGGGTGGGGTTTGGTGAGAACGTGTTAGAAATGTCAAATTGAAATTAGTGCCGTGCAGATGATAAAAGTCATCATGTTACTGCACTTTACTGCCTGTTTAAATAACCAGGGATGAATCTTTTCTAGGTCCATAAACCCTCAGAAAATGTTTCCAGGAGCCAAAAAAAATTATCTAAAATCGTTCTAAGTTCACTGTGAAGAAAAAACACATGTCCATATGGGTACTTGTTCCTTTAGGTTCTGTGGTGCCACGAATTGGAACCGCTTACGGCACAGGATGGCTTATGGGATGTAGCTTTTTTTTTGTGGTCATTTATGTTTGCATGTTATTGACTTGGAGGGGTTTAACTGATGTTTTCTCATCATGTTTTAATCAATACCAGAATATGTATTGCTCATCATAATCTCAGAGAGAAAATGCAAAAAGACGTCAAGAACAAGATGTTTGAGAACCAAACTGATCATTAAAAGACTGACAGGAAATGTAATAGTTCTTAAACCTTTTGGCAACATGAAATAATCTTTTGTTCTTCTTGAATGGATGAAAAGTCCTCATTTCTGTGAGAGTTGGGCTGTTCTGCCACTAGGAGGCGACAGTGTTTACTATTTCTCCTCATCAGTGAACTTTCTTTTCTTTCTCACTTCTCCTCATCATCACTCAACTCGAGCCCTTCTCTTTCTCCCATCATCCGTCACTTTCTCTTCCTCTGTCTGAAAACGTTTCTCTTGTTTTGTCCAATTTCAATTTCACAAGCGCCACTCGCCAACATGCCCTCTGCTCTTTCTTACTCTCTCACACTTTGTTTTTCCGTCTTTCTCTCCAATTTAACCACCCTGCTCCTCTGTTTTTGAGATGTTTCCTCAAAATTGAGAGCCTCCGTCTGACTTCACCCCTCCCTCTCGTCCCTTTCCTTTCACGGGGAAGGACAGAGAGATCAGTCAGGGTCCGTCTGCGCAGGAGAGGAGCCCTCGACTTAAAGGCCCGCTTAAGCCCTTGGACATCACCCCTCCCGATCCCCTAAACCGTAACCCCCTTTGCCACTGTGACCTTTCACCTTTCACCCTTCCTCCAAAACAAACAGGTCATGACCCCCCCCCCACACACACACACCCCCGGCCGGAGAGCAGGAGCCGCAGTAGCTTAGGGACGAGACGGGACGGGAGGAGAAAGACGCCGATGGGAACCGGTTTCCCAAAACAGTTTCAACGAGTTTCGTCTTTTCTGCCAGAAAGAGAGCTGAATGTCTACGTATGTTTTCACTAAAGCAAAGCCATAACGTCGCCCCCCCCCCAGCTGGTTAGAGCAGAAGACAAGGCTGATATGTTCACTTTACTTTGAGCAGGATGTTTGCAAATATAGTTTGGACCAACATAACATCCAGATTTTTCCCATTTTCTTTCTCCTTAAGTATCTTTAAGGTTATTAAAATCACACTTAATCCACACTTAAATAACATTTACAGTGTTCTCTGTATTGGCTTGTTCACCTCATTAAAGCTAAATGATGTTTAAAGTGAAATATTCATAGACTTTGATTGAACGGCTGCACCATTCAATTCAAGTTAAATATCATATATCTTGTGCATCGTTTGACACATTTCTCGGAAAGTCCACCTGATATATATTTGGTATTTTTGGAAGCTTTGGGATCTCTAACGTGAATTTTAAAGAAAGATATACAGTTTATGAGGGTTTGAACAAAGTTTGGGTCTGGGTTGACTGCAAAAGAACAGCCAGTTGTACTACATTGACCTCTGATGTGATAGCGATCTTCATCTTTTCACAATTAAAACAAATGTTAATGGTGATTAATTACACACTTTCCCTTCTAAGATGATTCCTGATATTCCAAGAAAATGTAGTATTCAATAAAATATATAAAGGAGAATGCATAAACATCGTGAAACCAATACAGAATATTATGCTTTGACATGTAAGTGGTCCAACTGAAAGAATATGAACAGATGATATTAGATTGCTGCAGCTTCAGGGCTGCAACTCACGATTATTTTCATTGTTGATTAATCAGTCTCTGATTTTAGATCATGTTTTGGGGCATTAGGATGAAGGTCTGAGGATGAGATGAAGCTCTGAGGACCAAACTAAAGTGAGTTCAACTTATTGGTTGTGTCTATGAAATGTAAGAAAACGCTCTCATTGCTTGTTGTGTTTGACCAACAGCGTAAAAACCCAAGAATTTACAACGATATGAAACGGAAAATGCAGCAAATCGTCACATCGCCGAAGACGGAAACAGCAACTGGCCCATTTCTTTGACACATTATGATGAATAAATGTTCTGTTGATCGAATAATGAATTGATCTCCACACTGTTTCAGCAGTAGGCGCATTCACCCAAAAAGGCGCTGTCCCCTTCTCCCGAATGCCTGCAAATCACTTCCATAAAATGTTTCTTCTGGCACTGAGGCAACACTAACGTTTAAATTAGTTAATTATCCTGCGGAGTTTGTTCACCGAGGCTTTTTATTGTTAACTGTTGGAGTGTTTACTTGTCCATTTGCTCCCCTCGACTGACCACACACACACACACACACACACACACACACACACACACACACACACACACGCACTCTTTTCATCTCTTGTTTCTTCCTCACTTCGTCCTCCCCACTTCCTACCACTCAGTTCGCTGAAGACAAGCGAGACAAACGAGAAAGAGACTGTTAGAGGGGAGAAGATTAGATGTGCAGAAGAAAAATATACAAAAAGCAAAATTAGATATAAAACACAGTAGGTATTAAATAATTTTACATGACCTTTATAAGTATGTTTATTTTTATCTATTTTTACATTTAATCGGGATTTTGCTTTTATTTTGAAACAAGCGAAATGTGACACACCACTCATGTTTTGTTCATTTGATTGATATTGATATTTTTTATGATGCACACGGTGGGAAACAGACTTGAGTAGAATGGAATAGAGCTGGTGTCGGCTCGGTGTTATCGGCCGGTTATCAGGTAAACCTCGCCCCTCCTGTATTGATCAGCTACTGTTTGAGAGGAGACGCTGACAGAAAACAACCGTTGACCTTTCCCTCAGCTCGATCGCGGCTACTGAGTGTAAAACTCGGCGCCCACAACGTCTATGCGTCTACGCGCCGCGCATCAGGAATGTTTGTTCGATCGATTAAACGGCCTGCTGTGACCTCTGACCCTTTGGCTGCTGCTCATAATGTTGGACATGATGGAACGGAGGCTTGTTCTGAAATTAAACTCATTGAATCCCAGCTGGACGAGGGCAGCAGATCAAACGTCTGCTTGTGGGTGAACTGTTACCATTTTTGCATTAACAACAAATTCAAACGACAACTACTTAATCACAGATTCGTACATTGCGCTCACCTTTTTTATTTTATTTTGTCGCTAAATTAATCATCCCTCTTGGGACGTATTAAGTTTAACATTCAGCCCCAGCTGGAACTGCATAAAGGACACACTGCTTCCTGTTTTGAACGCTGGCATTGGACGCATATTGTGAAATGTTGAGTCATTCAATATGAACGTAATCTCTATAGGGATACCGAGCTGGATTGTCTGGTTCATGTGTCTCTGGTCCCATGAGGTTTTAACAGTGTCATTGTGAAGATTGTCTGTGACGTTGTTACCGTCATGTTTAATATTTTTACTGGTGGTCTTTTAGTGGGACCAGAATAACAAGCCGTATCAAAGTCAAGTCAGGTATATACAAGACGTCCTCCTTCAAATAGCCAGCTAATATTTCCCCTGGCGTTACGATGAAAACATACTCCAGCTCTTGTTCCCCACGTGATGCCGAGGGGGAAAAAAGAGCAGCCATTTGCTGGTTGGGGCGCACGCGGGAGAAAATCTGAACTACAACAAGTGACGGAGTGAACGAAAAAAAACCCAAAAAAAAGCAGCCAATCGGAGGGCGAGCGAGGGGGAGGAAGAGCCGACGAGAGAGTGGAGAGAGACACGGAGATGAACAGACAGATAGACAAGGATGATGAAGAGCGTGACAGAGATGGACTGACTCCCTCCCAGATAACGGATCGCCATGGCGACCGGCCCGTCAGTCAGTCTGTCAGCCACATCCACTCCGGGCCCCATTACAGCGCTCGGCCTCACACAATGCCTCTTCTGTGTGTATCCCTGTGTGTGTCTTTGTGTGTGTCCCTACCCACCGAGCCATTAGCAGGTACTCTGGACCAACTGGAGAGCCCCCCCACGCACCCACCCCTCCATATATGAGTGACACTGGAGCCCTGATGGCTCCCCAACCCCCTAAAGACAGCATGGCGACTTAGAGAGTCTGTCTTTTGGGATGTGACTGAAATAGGTCTGGTTTAACCTGATTTGAACCTGGATGTTATGTTACCAAAGGTTTTCCAGTTTCTGTCTGCGCGAGTAAACCGTTCACCAGAGTAACCAGGGTCCACCACCTCAGAATGTACTTGTACTTACAGAAGGTAAAGAGAAAAAAGAGCTAAATAGCTGCTCCTTATGCTGCAAATCAGAAATAGTCCATAGAGGTAAAATAATAATAATAAAGATATTAAGATTCAATGGTCAAACTTTGCGATGTTTTTCAGCAAAATACACTTTTAAAACTCAACTTTCATCAAATTTTTTTGCATTATTTATTAGTTTTGTCAGCTGTTATTGTCAGCAATACAAGCTTTCCTCATATTTCAACAAATAAATGAGTGATCGTATGAAACAATCGGTGTAAAGGGCAGATTTAAATCTAAATTTATAACGTGGAAACAGAGCAATTATCTCTGTATTTGGATTTTTTGTCACGTAATGAATAGAGACTGTTAATAATTTATTTTAAACAGTTTTTTGCAACTTAAAAATTACCAGGCAAACGTGGTGACCAATGAGAAGAAGTGAACCGGGAAAATGATATCTGACTGATATGAGTTTGTGCTCGAAGGAAAAAAATAAACATGCATCTCAGGTTTAAAATGTTTTAAGAAGATAAACAAAAGCCAAATTCAATAAAGATTGAGCCCTGAATGTGTGTAAGTTTATGAGTGTGTGTGTGTGTGTGTGTGTGTGTGAGGTGGGGGGGTTAAAGTAGAGATGAAAGGCCCGGCCATTGCCTGCTGATGACTGATAGCATTCAGCAGGGCTTTGGCTGATGTCTGCCTGATAACACAGAGGACGGCTCAGGCTCAGACTGCAGGCCGAGGGGAGCCACAGAACAGCCAATCAGAAGCCAGCGGAACCTTTTAAAGGACCAATCGGGGAGCTGGGGTTTGGATAATGGAAGTTATCCATGAATAAGTGTCAAGTATGAATAGGTATATGAATAAACTGCACACGTGCAAGGTCACATAGTCCAATTATAAGACAATAATAGCCCAAAATATTCTGATACAACCAACATATGTGGCTTCGGTGTCCGACAACACGTCGCATGATCTATAGTAATAGTTTGACATTTTAGGAAACGCGCTTACTTGCTTTATTGCCGAGAGATGCACGATACCACTCTCATGTCTTTCCAGTAGTCGCCACTGGTTGCCTGGCAACCTCATGGTGGTGACAAAACTCCAGGAAGTCGCTGCGTTCCCACAAGAAGTAGTACAGCGCACCCCCCCGTAACACCACATGTAATTTCACAGTTCTCTTTTTGTACGGATTAAACAAACTGAACGTAACGTGTTAATCGGTGAGCTTTCGAGTTGCTGGTAGGTGGATTTTATTACCTTTGAAGACAGCCAGTCTTTCCAGTCTTTGTGCTAAGCTAAGCTAACCAGCTGCTGTCTGTAGCCACATATTTACCTTACAGACATGTTAAAAAAAAATGTTGACCTATTCCTTTAACTGTTGAGAATCCTATATTGTTGCTATGGTTACATACAGTCTAATACTGACTTAGCCCTGACTGAGAACGGACATTTAGATTAATGATTCAAAATGTTTTGAGGTGTCCTGATGCACAGTTTAAACTAGACTAGCCAATCAGAAGCAAGCATTTTCCATGGACATGATGTAGACAGTTATATCAGGAGTATTGTAGAGTATGTAAAGTGTACAGTGAGGATGCAGACGAACACACATGGACTTGGACTTGTGCACACACAACATGCATCCCTCAAGTTTACACCCGAAACCAAAAGGCTCTCTTTCAGCGGCTCCCGAGGCGGTGACACAGAAAAGCCTTGTTGGCCCATTCTCATCCCCTAAAACAAATAACTCTACAGCTGTAATGTGGCGGGGGGGGGGGCGTCAGGGGTCAAAGAGCACATGTTCCAGGAAGTAGTCGCCCCCTAACGTTTTGTAGGCTGGTTTTAACAGCCAGGCAGAGCCAAGACAGTGTGACGACAGGAACGTCTGTGAAAACACACAATCCCCGCTCCGTGTTTCAGTGCAGGTTTGTTGTAAATCCTCAGTAAGGAGCAAAGAGTCGCATTATAAAGTGCTTTCCTGCGCTCACAAATCACTTGCCCAAAAAAACCTGCCATCCTGACTTCACGTGCCACTAAACATTTTCTAAATAGAAAGTTGCATTAAATCATCCAGTTCTACTCTCATAAATTGGTTGTATTGATAAGTACTTTTTAACCACACTATCAACTTAATGTTTTACAGAAATTGTTTGGTGAATACTGCCAAAAAAACAAAACTGCTTACGAAAACTGATTTAATGGCAAAATTGACCATCAAATCAAACTATCCATGCTTCACGTCTCACCTAACATCCCGCCAAAAACTTGCATTTCAAGGTCCTGTCCCAGTGTTACAAATCTTTCCCAACCTTCCGATAAGAAACACCACACTAAGCTCAATAATCAGCTTTACAAATATCGCTATCAGCGCCAAAAGAGGTCATTTTATCCTATCAGCCCGAGCGGAAAACCTGAAGCAGCAATTACACGCCAGTGTGTCGAGAGCAAACAGGGCGGGCAGCGAGTCATTCAAGGAATAACTAAATGTCACTGTGAAAAAAACGCCCGCTCTGCAACATGTTAGACAGTGAAACTAGTTGTTCTTACCAGACACACGCAGGTGATGCAGGGGTTGTCGGTGATGTTGGGGATGTGGAGGACTTCCCCTTCGTTCTCACAGCTGGCCTCGGTACCTGTGAGGGACAGCAGGAAGGTGACAAAGGTGAGACGCAGGCTGAGGGCGGCGCTGAGAATGAAAAATGGGTCTGGACGTTTGACTCTCACCCCAACCCTCCTGATCTACACAGTCACCTGTCAGGGCCACATGACATCACACAGGCTCGTGTTAAATAAACTGTGAACTGAAACCAGGTGAAGCATGACCGGAGGACGCACCAAGGTTATTTAAAGCTGCACCAATCAATATTTCTATGTTAACAAGCACCGCTCGTAGTGACAAACCAGAGAATTAGCGCCCGAAGCTGCACTTGCTCTACGTTGCTTTTTTAGCGTCTTCCAGCTCATTGTTTTGGCCCACAACTTTACTGTTTTGGTTCACTCTCACCGCTCTCATGAACCTTATTTCCCAGAAGAAAACGGCAGACGGAAAATGTTAGCGACTAGCTGGTGAACACAGTAGAGCATCTAGCAGCTAGTCTGCCGGCTGTGAAAACAGGCGGCTGTTTGACAACACAATCACCAATACAACTTTTTAGGGCGATATTATGGCAGCTTGTTCTGCTTCCCTCAAGTTGCCAAAAATAATCAAATATTGCTGTGTTGCTTACTTGTTCCAGTCCAGCAGGCTATGTGCAGGTGACCAGGTCCCCACAGCACAGGACTATAAATGAGAGCCAGACTGAGACTGGATGTTTGAGGACGATATCAATAATATCTGGGCAACTCATACTGAGCAAGTTGATGCTGCCACAGTGTAAAAGCTTGTCAGCTCTCGAGAAAACCAGCCGTTTGATCCTTTTGACTCACCGGATCATTACATCCAGGCTATTATACCTGACGATTTCTTCTGTTTGTATGACTTATCCATTGCTACTGGCATCAATTAATGTGCATCAAATGATACAACCCGTGTAGCACTTACTAAAACTCCTGGCCAATACCTGTTTTTCTATTCTATTTTTTCGAAAAAATCCTGGGTTTTGTTTGTTACGTGAACTAACATTAAGGCAAGAATCCCCAAAATCTGGTTCATAAGAAGTTGTAATAAAGAAGTCTCCGAAGCAATGTTTTACAGTGGAATAATAAACTTATCAAAGATTACGGTAACAGTAAATATTGCACATCTAACTTGATTGGAAATCAAATTATCATCAATAGTTATACATAAGAACAAATAAAACCAAAAACTTGAATGATCAAAATCAAGGTCAAATATATGCAGACTATAAAACATACATCGCTGCAATTTACTACACTGCCAAAATAAAACAATACTGACAGTCATACACCAATATTGGCTGACGATATTGACCCATACATCGGTCAGGCTTCATTCTAAATTTTAGGGTCAGCGCTGAGTGGATTATTTAAACTCCGCCGTTTTTCTTCCTTTTAGTCCGGTTTGTCTGTCCAGGTAAAAGCAGTGACATTTAAACCGAGCTCTTAAAGACACGAGTCAGTCACTTTGTTACGAGAGCAAATGTAATGTGAACCAACTACAGGAAACGACCCCAAACACAAAGGGTTTATGGGTAGAAGCAGACAGATGTCAACATCTCACGGCCAGCAGTTCCTCTCCTGCTCGGAGAGCCGCGGCAGAAAGAAGCGGCGGCCGGGCCGATGCGCCGCTGATTTTGCTCATGTGCCCGGTTTGTTTTGACTCTCTAAAATGAAAACTTCCTTCCCGGTAGGAAGTTATGGTCATGAGCTGGGCGCCGAACCAGGGTCATCAGATGGAAGGCTACGTCCCCACCCTTGACCGCTCTCTGCTTGAGTGTCAAACTACTTCCCGTTTCTAGTCTTTTCCTTTGATCCTATCTCACGGAGCAAAACTATTTCTCTCACTGTTTTAGCACAGAGCTCTGTAATTACGCTTTAGGAATTGGTGGACATTATGACATTTCATGACACGCTGGACTGTGGCCTACAACCACTGTGAATCAAGAAAGCAGACCGCTGTAGCTTCATGTTGTATTTCTATCCAGACGTGCTTGTTTTTTCTGTCATGCATGTTTATCTATTTATGCGTAAAACCCCGACTCGTTCATTCTCCGCTTCAGTTCATCTGCTGTGATGTTGCAGATTCTCCATCGGGATCATTTAAGGGTAATCTCGTCTTACGTTTCACCAAACAACCGCAAAACCTTCTACACTGCACAAAACACCCCAAGATATTCATTTGATACTTGTAAACACACGTAAACATCAAACATTTGCAATATTTGGTCAATCTCTGATCAGTGTACTGTGACCTCTGCCTCTTGCCCTGCTGGCGGGTTTGTTCCAAATCAAACACAGTGTGCATGGCAGTGTAATACCAGCGTTATTCGGCATTTAAAGAGTTGGGAGGTTGTTTTCCCAATACCTCTTCCAATACCAAAAAAATACAAGAGCAAAAGTGGTAGGAACGGACTGAAATTGTAAGTTTATCCGCCCTTACATAAGATGCACTCGTTAGCATGTCCGGCAAACTAGCTCTCGACATACAGTTGCAACCAAGCGTTAGTATCAAGGCCAACGAGCACATTATTAACAAACTACATTCGTTAGTAAGGTTGCAGGTTACGTTAAACAAAAGCCAATTTAAGACTACCACTACCACTGTGTTGTCTACGCTGTGACAGCCCGTCCTCCATGCTATCAGAGTTTAACCTGACATCAGCAGCACTTCAGCAACCCCAGCGAACGTCAGGATAGCGTTACGTTTGCCTAACACATCAGTTTGTCCTCATCCTAACAGCCTTTTCTCTCGTGACATTAGAAGTGGAATGTAATGTTCGTGATGGGAATTATGGCTCTTCAAAGGGAGCCGGATCTTATGGCTCCGTTCCTTTTCGAGAGGAAATCATACTATGCATACTGGGACTAACTGGCGCTACACCGCAATTCTTTATTTCATCAACTGGTGAGGATGCTGACTTTCTTTCCCCTGGGACCTGTGAGCTTTAGCCTCAGTTCTTTGACACATTATCATGTACGTAGCCCTGAAGTGCATATTTAAAACCTCTTCAAATTCTTTTTTTAGAACACGTCAGCCGGGAACATGAAAAAAGGTCAGCCGGAGACAACGTTTTTAACCAATTCATGGAGCTAACATTAGCTTAATTATCCAGCTAGCTATAGCTGATACATTCTGCAAGCGACAGATGTCATTTCAGCCGACAAAATGGATGGTTGCTGGCTTGAAGTGAGAAAGCTGCTTTTGTCTACCTCAGTCCGAAATCAAGGACCCCTTTGCTTTCAAATGATTAAGAATTCTGATGGTAAATCTGCCACCGGTACCATGGTAAACTTTTTGTGTGTCGAGAAGGGAAAGATCGACAAGCACACCAACAGTAACTTCATGTCTGATGTCTGTTTGAAGCTGAGAGTCATACGACACTAAGTTAAAGACGTGAACAAAGTTTGTAGTGGACTACATTTAGCCAAACTCTACAACAATAGATCCTTATTAAAGCAGCGAGTCGTGCCGTCTTGTCTCCGAGTTCAGCAGAAAACCACCCTGTGGATTCTGGCAGAGCGGACAAACCCTAGCGACTCCGCCACCACTGTAAAATTTACAGCCTTCCAGTGTAATTAAACTGGCAGGGCTGTGGGTGGTGGCGGGGGGGGGGGCTCGGTCTCTGAGGCCTCGTCCTCAGTCTGACTAAATATGTTCCTCTTCTGTTTGTCAGCTACGGTGTTTGCCTGATATCTATCGAGATACATGTGTGCCTTCCGATAGTAATGATGTATTGTATTTATATGGCCCCCCTTTCACCTTCAAACCCCAGCACTAAGCGTTTTATTAAAAAGGAAAACAGATCTGAAACGATCAATGCAATCAAAAAGCAGCGAAAAGGGCAAACCAAGATGGATAATATGCTTGGAGAAATCAGTGCAGAGAGTCGTTAAAGAGGCTAGAGCTCAAGGACACCAGGGGATTGAAAACTGTGACCTCTCTTCAGTTAGAGGTCGCTCTCCCTGACTTTGAAGGGTGATCCGGCTCGGAGAGTCGCTTTCATTTTAGACTGAGCAAAATAGCTAAATGTCCAATATAATCTGTCTAAAGGGCTTGAATTTACTTCTCAAATATTAACTCTCAGTCCCATGCCGTTTCCTTTTTGGTTATTTTTTTGCTACTTCCATTCATCTGCCTCTCAAAGTCTCTAATTAGCTCCAACTATGCATGCGTTGCACATGTTATGTTTCCAGCGGCACAGGAAGAATTCAGATCCTTTACTTCTAAGTAAAAGTAACCATAGTTAAGTTAACAAGTTAAAGTCCTGCATCGAAAATCTCATGTATTATTAGGAAAATGTACTCAGAATGCAAAAAATTATCCCCTGTACGGTTATACTACTATATCTAGTATTACTGGATTATTATTAATGTTGCTTTAATGTGTAAGTAACTGTAACTCATATGTTTTATGTGTAAAAGTATTTAGTTACACTTCACCACTGTTTCAGAATGACTAGGGCTGTTTGAAAATAAAGAAATATGTGATCTGATTAGATTTCTGAAGGACTATATGCATTTAGATTCACATAGAGAAATTCTGTTACAAAATGCATTTTATTACAATTCTGAAGGTGTCAAATATGGCAGTAATATGGCCAATACCGAAAAACAGTAATCCAACTAATCTGTGAAGTCTGGGAGGTTTTTGGTGAAACTGACAGCAACTGCGGGCTTACAAGTGTCTCATAACTAATAAAGAACGTACTCTACGGAACATTTCCTGTTGTCAGACCATGTCACCAGCTTTCCTGGCGTAAAATGGGTCAATGGTGAACACCCAGGAGTTTAGAAGAAGTATCATGCACAGCTCAGATTCAGTAAAATGCTATCAAACCCCAGTAGAGAGAAACAGGGGGAGACAGGGATGACCAGCAACAAGTGTCCCTGGACCAGATTTAAGCCAGTAATGCTGTGGTTAGGAAAACACCGTAGGCACAATCCCGAGGCCAACAGGACGATCTCTGTACCCGGAGCTCAGAGGCCTCAAACCTCCCAGAACCCTCCGGTCTGTGGTTCGGCAGACAATAGGCAGGATGATACAGTGCATATTTGGGATGCCAGGTAGAGGAACCTGATCTGCGGGGATCGTAAAGGTGCAGCCTCCTCAGCTGATACAGAGAGGTTATTGGTTCTCAGAGGTTTCGTACACTGTTTCACTTCAAACAGATGCACATGTTTGACTACAGAGGCCCATCTGGTACAGGTTCCCCCCCCCCCCCCCCCCCCCCCCATGTGATTCCCATCTTTCTGTTTGCTTCAGGAACAGAGATAACAGCCTAGAGAACGGGAAATCCTGATAATCAGAAATGATTCTTATCAAGGGCCTGAAGGATGCAGCATAAAGTTATTTCTGGATTTTCACGTCATGTCGACATTAATGTTAAAAGCTGAACAGAAAGTGAAACGTGTGTTCCGAGTAAGCTTTTTCAGAACGGCTCTCCTTCTGTTAATGTATATTCCAATGCATTTGAGATAATGCCCTTGCCTCACGGTGCCACAGTGGAAGCTCGGGTCAGTGAGGGCAGGTCAGCCGCAGAAATCCCGTCCCTCATCGCGCTGCTGATAAGACGCACGTAGGCCTGCGCGCGCCACCACATCCACCTTTCATCCACATTCGTTCTATTATTCTCAACGGCGCTCCAGGGCAAACAAACGATATCCTATGATGCAATGCGGCTGTCAAAGGGGCAGCAGCCCGGGGAGCCACCGCTTTGCGACCGGGAGAGAGAGGCAGGGGAAACTGCTCAGGAGGGAGGACAGAAAAAAGCTGTTAAATGCTGAGTGATTTACACTTTACAGCCTGCTTTTAACTAAAAATGTGGGTTAATTATAACCTCTAGTGACACAAACAACAATTTGAGTAAACAACACTTATAATTTTACTTTCATCCTAAACCTCGAAATCCTTCACTACCTTAAGCTTGATATAAGTTACTTTGATATTGACTTATGGCATCGTGGTTTTCTGTCAGGCAGAAAACTACCTCTGCAAATAACACAAGCGTCCCAGGGTGGATTTTGGTGGCATTTCTCTCCAGTGCAGCCCTGTTTCCCCTGGAGGAAGCGGGCCAATTCCTTGCGGGGAGGTGCAGAGAGGATAACCCGGGTTCAACTGAAAACCGAACCTATTTTCGTTATCCAGAACTAGAATGTCACCTGAGCCCTCGGGCCTCAAGACGCTTCACCAAAACTCCCGCACACGCAATTTTACAATGACATTTTTCTTTGCAAAATACATTTGCACAGTCTTTATGGCGGGCCTATGATCAAAACAAATTTAATTTAATACATTAAGCGCATGCGGTGATTGGAGGTTGTGAAAGAAAGTAGCCTAGTGTTTTGTGAGCGCTTTTTCCGCATTCTGTTGATTTTGTGCTTCCTGCTGATCATGCGCCAAACTGGATGTTATGTTGCCTGCATGGACCATTTAGTTGACCGCCACAATACCGGTAAGCAGAAATATAGAAGCTGAGGTGGCTGATTTTGGTGCGCTCCCCGGCAGAGTAAACATAGGTCTGAAGGAGCACGGAGACGCGGCAGACTAAATAAGCGGGGGTTTGGGTAGATTTTACGCACGGTGGGTGTTGTGATGTGTTATTGTGAAGCCATATGATCCCTTTAATCTTACCTGTAATTAGCGGCGAGGAGGACCGGGGCGTTTGGAGCAGCAACAAAAAGCAGAAGAAAAACCTACAGGTGGACCAGGAGGGTGGGTTCAAGTAGCGGAGCAACATCCTCGGGGGTTTTCTCCAGGAAAACAAAACAAAAACGCAGGAGTGAATAAATAAAATCAATCCAAAGGAAGACAGGATTGTGTGGAACAGATCCACGTTCGGCGTTTCTCCCGCGGACTACTCGTCTTTATTCCAGCCAGGAGAGAAAACCTCATCAGTCTGTGCTGAAATGCAAAGCGACAATCAGCCAGACGCGCGGAGATTACGCCGACATTAAAATTACAAAGACGCGCCGGCAGGCAGGAGACGGCGGGGCTACTGATGTCATGCGCGGAAGACAGGAGTCGAGTAATTGAAAACATCTAAAAGATCAAATCAGTCCCAAATCCTGCAGATGCGAGGATCCTTGAGAGGAGCGGCGGATGGTTTTGAGGTTTGAAAATGGATTTCGCTGCACTCCAGCAGTCAGAAGGGTCCGAACCAAAGAGTCCGAGCTCAGATAAACACACACAGCTGATTTACAATAGCTGCATGGCTGCAACGCGGCTCTGACTCCCTACCAATAAGTAAGTATGTGAAGTTTTTTTCCAGGAGTAGACTCGCCTCAATCTGCGCTCCGAATCCAAGAGTCCGTTTAGCACATGGATGCTCGATGCCGACTGTCCGGGGCGGAGGACTGGACTGCAGTCTCTCTCTCTGAGCGGCGTAGAAGAGTCGCGCGGCCTCTCCTCCTCCTCTAGTATTAAAGCGGACCTCTGGTGTAGGAGCCGCACCACAGAGCCAGAAAGTCCTGCCTCCTCTGTCAGACCCGGGACCTCCTCCTGACTCGGGACCTTTCCCAAAACCTCCTCCAAACACCCCCAGACCTTATCTGGTCCTGGGCTCCAGATCTCCTGCAGACTTCTCCCAGTCCACCTCCTCCAAATCCTCCTTTTGTGATTTTAAAGTTTTAATAATCACAGTCTCTGCTCCTATCTGCCTGCCACTGAACCCCTGAGTAGTCTATCATAACTGTGCGTGTGTGTGTGTGTGTGTGTGTGTGTGAATGAGGTAGAGAGAGAGAGAGAGAGAGAGAGAGAGAGAGACCAACCTCCTGCTTTGGGATCCAGTTTCATTACCAACAAACCAGGGGAGCCACAAGTGCTTCATGCCTCTGTGTTGTACATTTGAGTGTTTTAGAAGAAGAGAGACAAAGAAGAGGAGCCAGGAGGACTGAAGTCAAGTGCAACATTTGTGCCTGAATTAAAAAATGTGTTTTTTTAAATCGACCTTGCGTTGGACAAGTCCTTCAAACTCTCCTCGGTGACACTGTTGCACATCTGGAAGGAAAATATAGAAACCACTGTCAGACTGTCATGACTGTTCACATACTCTTTTTCTTTCTTGTTGAATTTTAGATTCTCCAATACACAGAATTTTCCTTCTTCCGTTTTCTGATTCTGAGTAGTTCTCACTTTATTTAGAAGCTAGCATAAAGCCAAAACGTATGTGGCAACTGCTGCCTTCATACTTTTGTGTAGAAGGAAAACCTTAATTCTCGAGCATCCAACGATATTTTAAGACCGTGTGCGTCCGACTTTGTGCCGACTGTTTGTGTTTGTCCCTTTCCTGTTACAACATGGCAACACACAAAGCCAGCTCCAGAAAGAAATGGTTTTTCGCTGTTTGGAGTGGAAGAACTCGGCTGGCCTGCACAGAGCCCCGACCTCAAGCCCATCCGGCACCTTTGGGATGATCTGGAACCGGACTGCGAGCCGGACCCGATCACCCAACATCAGCGAGGCAAGGGGAGCAAGCGCCTGCAGCCAGGGTTCCAACATCTGGTGGAAAGACTGAAACCAGAAGGGTGTTATAGCAGCATAGTAATGCCCATGGTGTCGGAATGTTCAGCTATCACATATGGATGTATTATTCTGGTGTGCACACACTTTTGGCTACGTCTACTCTGTTTATGAATATGCTTTGGCACCGTGTTTTAGATCAAAATGTCACGGAAATAAAGTTTTGTTGAACTGAATATTCATGCACTACATTCGGTCATCTCACTTTTAACTTCCTCCCTCCTGCGCAAAATAAATCAGTCCTTGCGGTTGTGCAGTCAAGGGCCCCTCTGGGGCTCTTGAACGGGCCAAAGAGTCCCTAACTGGGGTCTGGGGGAACCTTTAGGGGACACTGATCAGACCCTGACCAAAAAGCCAGTGAAGAAAAATAAAAAGTTCCTCAAATTCCTTCAACAGAGGATTTGAAATGCAAATCTAAACCCATAACCAAAAACACAAACGGGGTTTCTTTTGAGCAAAAAGAGCGCTGGCAGTTTTGGATGCAACACGCGACTGTTAGCAGCTCCGTTTCGTGCAAACAGAGAAAACTTCTCCTTCTTGTCAAACTCAACACGCTCCTCCACCATAACAAACTCCTCTACATTTTAGCATTATGTCCCCATAAATCTGCAGT
Source organism: Coreoperca whiteheadi (assembly GCA_011952105.1). Lineage (NCBI taxonomy): Eukaryota > Metazoa > Chordata > Actinopteri > Centrarchiformes > Sinipercidae > Coreoperca > Coreoperca whiteheadi. The sequence goes on from CM022486.1 coordinate 2,879,124, forward strand.
CTGGAGTCGACATTAAAGTCTTATGTGACAGATGAGGCGCGTTGCATGACTGTCTGTGTGTGTGTGTGTGTGTCTGTGTGTGTGTGTGTCTGTGTGTGTGTGGTGTGTGTCTGTGTGTGTGTGTGTGTGTGTGTGTCTGTGTGTGTGTGGTGTGTGTCTGTGTGTGTGTGGTGTGTGTCTGTGTGTGTGTGTGTGTGTGTGTGTCTGTGTGTGTGTGGTGTGTGTCTGTGTGTGTGTGGTGTGTGTCTGTGTGTGTGTGTGTCTGTGTGTGTGTGTGTCTGTGTGTGTGTGTGTGTGTGTGTCTGTGTGTGTGTGTGTCTGTGTGTGTGTGGTGTGTGTCTGTGTGTGTGTGTGTGTGTGTGTGTGTCTGTGTGTGTGTGGTGTGTGTCTGTGTGTGTGTGGTGTGTGTCTGTGTGTGTGTGTGTCTGTGTGTGTGTGGTGTGTGTCTGTGTGTGTCTGTGTGTGTGTGTGTGTGTGTGTCTGTGTGTGTGTGTGTGTGTGTGTGTGGTGTGTGTCTGTGTGTGTGTGGTGTGTGTCTGTGTGTGTGTGTCTGTGTCTGTGTGTGTGTGTGTGTGTGTCTGTGTGTGTGTGTGTGTGTGTCTAGCCCCTTTAAAGAGAAGCTCGTCAGAAGCTCAGACGGTGAGGAAAAGCGAGTCTTCAAAAGAAATAATTAGGACCCACCCAGCAGCTTTTAACTGAGCGCCAGCCACCGCTCGATCTGTGCACAGGTGTGTGCGTTTGCAAGAAAGGGAAAGGTGCATTCAAAAAGCAAGTCTGTCAAAGAGAGGAAAGGCGTGTGTGTTTCAAAGAGAGGGAGTGAAAGAGACCACCAAAACATTATGAAAATGGGTTTCTGTTAGAGGTAAAGAGTGTGTGTGGGGGGGTTAAAATTTGGTAATATTAACCACTAGATGGCAACAGAGAGAGAGGGGGGTAACCTGGCCTGACCGCAGACACACACACACACACACACGCACACACACACACTTCAGAGGAGCTGACGGGCAGCGAGCAGGGGAGTCGGTGCCTTGCTCAGGATGCTGCAGGAGTCAATGCTTTTGGGAATCAAATCTGAGACATTCAAATTGAAAAAAAAAAATGAAAAAGTTTGCAGACAAATGAGTGCTGCATTTAGGGGCGCCCACTTGAACACCGCTCGCCTCTCCCTCCCCTTCCGAGTGTGCAGGAGAAACTACGGCGGCCGCGAAGCTCGTGAAAAACACGGTAGGCCCTGTCTAGAGCCAGTGTGTGGTTTGTCCGTTCTGGGCTACTGTAGAAACATGGCGGTGCAACATAGCGGCCTCCATGGAAAGGGACCTGCCCCCCCCCCTGTAGATATAAACGGCTTATTCTACAGTAATTCTTATTTTCAGGTGACTATACACTAATGAAGACAGTTATTATATTGCATTTTTTGCCAATAGCGCCTACTAAATGTTACACACTGGGCCTTTATGAAAGTCTGTAGGTTTTATGAAATCTTTGAACAGTTTGAAAGTTGATTCTACCTCGATAAACAATTTGCAAACAAGTGTCTGACTTCAGCTGTAAATTCAGTTCAAAAAGGGAATCTAAGGAAGTATTGGTCATAAATAACCTGGCGTAGGTACTTTTGGGTTCATCTTTAGGTGAATGAAACTTTAGTGTACTGGTTTGCCCTACGCCTCAGTTAAATTCTAAATTTGAAATACTGACGTCATCGCATAAATCTAAATTTACAGTGAAGACAGTTTTGCTGTTGCGTTTGCGTAAACTTACACATAAGGAAGGAACTCCAAAGAAGGTCCGTAGGGACTGAAACGATGTTTTATGTTCTGATTATATAAATCTGTACTGATTAAATAAATGTCTTGAATGCAAGGACAGTGCGCAGGAATCTCCTTTTTTTCCTTTTTTTTACAAGATACTCTGACACACCTGTATGAGAAAAAGTGGAGGAAAGTAGAAACAAATCAGCTGAATCCCAGCTTTTCTCCGCTGAGTTAAAGCTGTGATACATCAAGGCTGACTGGGTGAAGAGGTGATGGAAGAGGAGGAGGGGAAGTGTAATGGAGCTACAGAATTATATTTACACTTTAAGCATTTAGTTGAGCAGTCAGTATAACACGCTTCCATTAAGCCCGAAAGTTTCAAAGTTTAACTCCAGAATTTTAGCGATGGAGCACTTCTCCTGTAACCACTTTAAAGAAAATCCAAGAGTGAAACAAAATGAGAGCAAAGGAGGAAATCGATAATGTTTCTAGGAGGACTACTCATGGACCCTCTTTCCTCAACCACAAAAGAGCAGATTTCAAGGAGCTAAGAAGAGAAAACAAATGGTTTCTATTAAAGGAAGATGTTAGTCTGTGGGAAGTGGATTTGAAACAAGGAGTGAAAGGTGAAACTAGGTGAAGACATTACGTTTCCTCATTGTGATGGATGGAGCTGCTGCAGGACTGACCTGGAGGCAACAATGTCCTCGGAGGTTTTCAGATCGTCTGAGCGTCCGCCTGCCTTCAGACTGGCTGCAGACAGGAGGCAGGGGCCCCCGGTGGCCCTGAGGTTAAAGCCCCCTGCAGCCGGCAGGTCTGGCTCTGAGAGGCTACGGGGGGGGGGGGGGTTAGGTTAGACCCAGCTGTCTCAGTCAGGCCACAACAAGACTGGGTCCGCACCATTACCACGCCGGCTTACGCCTGTGGTGCACCGAGTCGATGTAGTCTGCACACCCTCTAAAAAGGTGTCTCAGCCTGCACATATACCTACACCACATGGCCCATACGAACATTAACAGGTCAAGGGAGATTGATAAGACAGAGAACTGATGAATGTCATTCAGGCTTACATAAAAAACTCACATGTTTTCCTGGGTTTGAGTTCGAGCTGGGAAATACTGTTCGACATTGCTTCAGGCCAAACTCTCCACCTACGTCGAACTAATCCTTAAACCACTCATTTTGTATTACATTTTCTTCACAATTATTAAAATCAACAGATGCGTGTAAATTCGGTTACACAATATTATGATATATTCACAATACCATGGCTAGCAGCTCCGTGAGGCTGTACAAAGCCACAGTGTGCTTTGAGGTAAATGCTAACGTCAGCATGCTAGCATGCTCACAAAGGCAATAATACTTACCATGTTCAGCATCTTATTTTAAATGATGTTAGCATGCTATTTTTTACTAATTAGGAAAGTCATTAGTTTTGAAGGCATTTGGTTATAGATCAAGAGTAGTGAAGGAATGTCAGTCTACACCAAAGTGGTGGACCGACCGACCAACAATGCCATCCCTGGAGCGACACCACCAGCACGGCTAAAAATAAGTGCATTGGAACATTTAAAGCTATTAACAGCAGATGGTAGGTGTGAAACATGTTTCTGTGCAGATTTCTTTCAAACGGATGCCTTCTAGACGTAAGAAATGTCAGAAAGCTACATATCAGGAGCTCACAGTATTGTGTGGCAATTATCCAGCATCAGTTATAGCTGTCTGGTACTTGATTGATGCTTCCTGTCCTGCAGCTGTTGAAGTCCCGAATCGGACGGAACCAGGAGCACAAAGGGTGGAGCTACACAATAAAAACACAAATAGTGACATGTAATTGTTTGCATTTTACATCCTTGTAAATACATAAACTGTTTACGGAGCTTTTTATGAACAATTTGTGTACTTTTTCACGCTAAATGAACACCCTGGAAACACATGGGTAAGAAGTTTAGGGGTTTGATGCTGCGTATATTTCAGGATTTAAAGAAGTGAAGTGTTTATCATGTCTCTTTCAAGCTGGGGGGAGGGTGGGGGTATTTTGTTAGAGAACAGCAGAACTGAAGTGGGAGGTCTGGGATCTATCACATTCCATACTCTCCAGGTTTAACAAGCTTCTCACAGGGAAGTTGGGCTACGAGTTAATCTCTTGGCGTGTATTGCTGTTGTCGGGCAGAAGCTACATATATCTGCAGAAAGTCTGTTTTTCAGGAGGGAAGAAAGGAATGCTTTTCTTACAGGTTTCGAGGGCCCAGAGGCCATGGAACGCACTCAGCACGTAACTGAATTTATAAACTGCAGCTAAAATACGAAAGAGAAAAACAATCAAATTGCAGCTGTGGGGTTTTTGTCCCGTCCCCCCCTTCCATCAGTGCAGCAGGGTTCAGTTCTCAGCTCCTTACCTGCTGCTCTGGACCAGAACACGAACACACACACACACACACACACACACACACACACACACACACACACACACACACACAGCAGACATCGTCCTCCTACAGGCAGAAACACAGCACATATCATTAAATGTGGCTGTCTAAAGGTCAAAGAGAAAGTATGCTTTAGATGAAAACAAAAAAATCTAACTCAACTCACCTGCTTCAGTGTGGTTTTCGACACTGGAGCAATGACATTCATCTGATTATGCTCAAGTGACTATACTCCGTCAGAACTGCAGTCCATAGCTTCAGAAACCCCCTCCCTGCACCGCCTTTCCGACGTCAGACAAGGGGGGGGGGGTCCAAACATTTCTGTAACTTTATAAAACCGGCAATCCAGCATTCATTCACACCCACTTCACACAGTGATTGGCCAGCTTAATGTCAGCTTTAAAGGGAACACCCATATTTAAAAGACATCAAGCCTTGCTTCCCGTCTCTATCCCCATCTATTCTAGTATGACCCTCGGCCCTTAATCAGATGTTAGCTGGTTACTGGTTAAGGGGGTCCTCTGCCCCTCTAGTGGTAGAAGTCTTCCAGTCGTCCCCTGACCTTAACAATACTGCATTTGCCATGTGCAGATAATGCAGAATACATATATATAAATCTGTCTGTGTGGTGGATATTTTATTGTCTCTGACACCTGACCAGAGCGGGTTAACAAAGGTGGTGGCAGCATTGTACTGTATAATAGGCGCACAGAAAATATGATGTAGTTGTGTTATTCAGGGCATTTTATGGTATCTTACTGTCTTTAATGGCAAATGTAATAAATATATTTAAATAAACCTATCTAATCGAAAGTTTAAACTAAAAAGTTTAAATAATGATAAATAACAAATACAGTAATAAATGTACTATGTAATATTCCTCATACAACAGAAACAGAAGGTATGAATATGTATGCGACCAGTGGAGGAGAGAATATGATTTAAAATAAAGTGTCTTTCTTTCCACACAGAAGAGGGAAAATGTTGGAACATCACCTAGTGAAGCCAAGGAAACTAAATATAACTTTCCCCTGGGATCAAAACATGGGATCAGTATTGTTCACACAAAAAAGAAATCCGAGCCACTTAATTTCCCCGTGGCGGAGGTGAAACGTTGCTGACGCTTCGAATCTGCAGCGAGAGTAAAATTATGCGGCAATTATCTGATCCAGTTTGTTTACGCCTTAAACCCCCCGGGAGACAGAAATAAGCGCCGTAATAAAACCCACACTGCGCCGGCTGCTCCTCAACGTCTAAATCCACACTGCTGCGGCCCGGTTACACTTTGATTGCTGAAGTATTGTTGTTTGATGTCTTTTAACAGTTGGGTGTGTGCAGCCATGTTTGCCGGTTCCTCACATCAGAGCCGGTTTACTGGACCGAGGCGAGAATGAGGGGAAGAAGTTACTGAGGAGGGGGAAACTAAATCTGGAGGAGTGCTCAAAGTCGCAAATCCAACAACGCCAACCAGAGAGCAAAGGAGGGAGGAAGTGAGTCTCTGGAAGAAAGACTGACGAGAGAAAGAAAGGTAGGAGAAGAACAGAAGAAGAGAAAGAGAGAAAGAGGGTGGTGAAGAACTAGTTCTGTGAGAGAAAAAAGAAACGGGAGGATGGACGCAAAATGACCCCGGATGGCCATTGGATGTGGCTGCGTCGCGTCTCCGTTGCGACGGGCTTTCAGAAGCGCAGCATCTTCAAGCGGCCGGACACATTTCCTCTACTGTTTTAGAGTTGTTTTGCTTCCAGTCTTTGTCGTTTTACAAGCATATTCTACAAGCTTCATTTCTACAAGTAATCTCTCTTGAACAGCAGAATAAAAGGGTACACAAAGAAAACACAGGAGCCAGTAACACACACGAGCAGACACTGGCACCAGGAACAGACGTCTCTAAAAGGCCTTTAAAAAGACAGCTGAAATTCAGCCAAGGAGGACGAGACGTTCACGTTTTAATAGAACACACATACGTTTGTTCACGCACACGAGCGTCCAAGCTGTGGGCCCACCTCCCTCTCTCTCCCTACTTTCTCCTGCCTCTCCTCTGTTTTCTTTTCTTTTTTACTTCCACTTCTCCGTGCCGGACCTTCGGCCATCCTGGGGCCAGATGTTCTGGATCAGGAGGTCCAGCCTCTCCTCTTGTCTCTCCCTCCCTTCTGTGTTTGGGTAGTCTGTCCTCTCTCCAGGTCTCCATGGTGATGAGGAGGTCATGTGGCTCAGGTCCTACTGCATCTGTTAGGCGACACCTGGAAGTTGCTCCACGCCCTCCCGCCCTTGTTCTTCATATATGTTTACAATCTGTTTATAATTTTGTCATGCTGATTTTCTATTTTGGTCTATTCGGTACACGCGACATCTATTGCATGCTCGTCCTGAGGTTTATTCCATTTTTGTGGGGGTGGGTTCCTGATTCGAGGGTCTGACGATCGAGAAGGTCGTATGCTGTACAGGTTTAAAGCCCCTCGAGGCAAATGTGTGATTTGTGAAATTGGGCTAGATCAGAGTTTCTCAAACTTTTCCTGCCACGCTGAAAAACATTTCCCTGCAGTGGCTCTACACCTCCCAGTTTGAGAACCACTGGGCTGGACACATAAAACTGACTTGACTACACGCGTGACTGAGGCTCGTTAATGTGATAACAGATACGTTGTGGCTGTACTACTGCTACTACTTGTTTTAACTGCTGTGCGCAGCATGCCGCCTTATCTTTATTTCCCAGCTGTATTACTTGTGTTTCAGCAAAAGAAAAACCACGGCGTCCCGAAAACGATGCGGCTGCGTAACACACAAAGTTTGTCTTTGACCAATCAGAGACGGTTATTATTATAGACAAAAATTCAAAATTCCAACATCAGCAGCAGTTTCGTGGCACTTGGATGCGGAGACTTTTTTTTTTCACGATCCGAAACGTGGCCTAAGAAATTTAAGTTGGAAATCAATACGTTTCTCTGGTGGGAGCTCTTGGAAAAAAAGGTTCCACAGTTCCATAGAAAGTTCCCGTGAGTGGGGAAGGAAACAACAAAGAGAGGTTGATAAGGGGTTGAAAGATGGAGGGATGGAGGGGGGGGGGGGGAAATAAAATGGAGTGAAAAAGGGCGAGGGAAGGATTTTATTAAAGCTTTGAAAGGAGATGGGAAAAGAGAAGGAAGTGACCGAAAAAGATGGAGAGAAAAGGTGACCTTTTTTTTGTAAAATGTCAATAGAAAGGTGGGGGACAAACTTGAAAATATAGAGATGAAGGGAAAGACAACACGGAGGGGGGTGAATCGACCTGAAGAGAAAGACAAACAGAGAAAAGGGTTGGAATGGGGGAATGTAAAAATAAGATGTAATAGGGAGGGGGATAAAAACAGATATGAGCTGCGAGAGTGAAATGTAAATATTTTGAGTGATTGAGAAAGAGAAACAGAGAAATTGAGAGAGAAGAGTGTTTTTGAGGGAGTGTAACTCTATCTGCAGCGCTCCTATACGTACACACACACACACACACACACACACACACACACTGAGAGCTGCTGCCAAATTAAACAGCAGCAGCTCTGCTTCAGCACTGTTACCCAATCTGCGGCCGACCTCGCCTCCAGAGCCCGAAAGGAAAGACGAGAAAAAACCCCTAAAACTATCACTTCAAAAGCCGTCAGACTGAGTCCTGTTCATCAACTTGACAAGTGTTAGGTTTGCGTCCACACTTTGTCCGCAACCCTCCGGGGGAACGCAGAGAAATGTAAGGGTCGTGCCGTGTTTCGGGGAGGACGATGGGAAGCCGGAAATTCTTTCTTCGACTTTCGCGAGGAGGGAAACTCTGGAAATACGCTACAACTCCAAGGTTTTCGTGCAACGTCAAGCCAAAATGGGCATCAATGACGCGATGCTACGCCCGCGGCCGATGAGTGCTGGACCTTGGGCTGGAAACACCAAATTGCATTACAATTCAGTATGTTTAAAATTCTCAGACCATGATAGCATGAACTCCGCTACAGTTATGATCTACTTACAGCTTGAATGTCCGTGCAGAAGGACGACGGCCCAGCGCCGAACTCTGAGGGAAAAATGGCCGTTCAAAGTTAATTCATATCGAGTAACTCTCAACCTGGGCGGCAAATCAGCAGGGGGAGAATAATTCAGGTGAAAGTGGCATTACTCATCCAGACAAGCAAAGACAAACTGTTACAATAAACAACTGTTACATAATAAAGCACTAATTTAAGGCTTTTATTACTTACTGTAGATTACTTTTCTTACTAAATATTTCATAAATAAGGTTTATTTCATTCTCAAACTGCTTGGTTGGGGACCTTGTTCAGGCTGCACGTTAATAACCGCTGTTTTGCAGCGCAGAACATCCTTTTGGAATGAAATGTGGCTATAAAAGCAGACTCAGAACGGGAGCCTGGTACATTTGAACAGCTAATACAACAGTGCCAAACCTACTCTACATCACAGACATTCACGGTGTACGGAAACAGTAACATGTAGTACCTTGTGTCCAATGGGAACCAGTGTAACATCACTGACTCTTTCTAACTACCCTCCTTGGCAAGGATGAGCTGTCATTTGCTAAGCTGGCACAGCATCTGTGGCTGAAGTCTATAAGCCTCAAGTCTGGCAGAAACACAGCTCAAAGCTCCTAAATTATGTGTGTATTTGTGTGTGCGAGTGTTTGTCCAAAGCCTTACATTCCTGCAATGAAAAAGAAAAACATTCTTTAAGCTCGTAATTCAATATCTCCAACATCAACGGGGTCCGGTCTGTAAAACTGTCAAACAAGGACGATTGTTTTTGTGACCAGAATTTGTCTCCATTTTGTTCAGTTTCAACAGTGCTGACTTCCCCCTGGAAGAAGAACTCTGCAAATGGCTTTTTGTGTTGTTTTGTTTGGTTTTTTTTTAATTTTTTTATCATGAAATGGGTCCAGACAGATTCCCATCCCCAACTGTTTCATTTTAAAGCTCCTGATTCATTTTCAACATTCTACATATACAGTGAGCTTTGCTGTAAATCTGTAAACAACAGGATTTCATATCAACACGTAACGACTCTATGAAGATACTCAATCAAACAATTCTTTATCCTGTTTTATCAATGTTCTTTATACCATTTTTTTGTGTGCAAAATCATTTTTACTGTATTTACTGGTATCAAATCATGCAATTAGTTTTGGTTTGATTAGCCCAGGATTTGAGATCTCTTTCTCTCAGTTCTCTGCCTCCACCCCAATAGTGCAACTCAATTACATTTGAACTCAGCAGCAACTTAACCGAACTCCGCGCCCCTCTTAAAGGTGGGGTATGCGATGCCAATACACGTGTTTTTTTTGTCAAATTCTATCTCGAATATCTCGTTTCCGTTGGAACTACTTTACACGCTACAGTCTCTAAGAACTCAGTTTACAGGGTGGACACTGTTTCTGGAAAGAAATGATGCTGCTGAACCTTTTGAATGCAATGTTTCAGTGCTGTGAACAGCACAAACTAAACTTTGCTCACCTGAATTGTATTCGGGAGGAGGCAAAAGTCTCAGTGACGGATCTCTCAAAACAAAAGCTGGGATTTGTTTGAATTTTATTTTATTAGCCTACACAATACACCTGAGTTTCGATACCAATATCAAAACTCTACTTTCTTCCCAGATACCTTTACTTTGGTGAATATAAACACGTTTTTTTTTTTAAACCAAACCCTTTTGAAAATTATCAAAAGAAACTTATTTTTCTCCAATTTAAAATGTTGTCTAAACACAGTCAGCCACACAAGGACTAAATAAAACTGTCTAGAACTGATAACAGTTAGATGTAAATCAGTAAAATAGCTGATTAAAGAATAACTAGAAACCTGAGCAGACAGTTGATGCCAACTTTCAGTACTTGATACCCTTCTTAGCATGTGCACAAACCAAACAAAAACGACCTATCTGCATGGTTAGATACCACTAAAAGTAAGAAAATATGGTTCCCTTGTTGTAATTTGAGTGAACTGATCTTTTAACATAATTTAGTACCTTGTGCAGTTTAGTCTAAAGCCTACGCCTACTGTATGTTTATTTGCTGCTGGCAGATTGTTCTTCCTCTAGCACCAGTGATGGTCATCTTACAGTAACATATCAAAGCGCATCGTACGGGGCTGGTTAAATATGCTGCAGACGACACAAGTGCCTCGGCGTGTACTCCATGTCCAGCCTATAATGTTCTTGAGGATGAGCAGAAAAGGCCTCGGGTGTTGAACTGGCCCTGCAGGCTCTTCTCCCCTGCTGATTGACACCCTGCTTTTTCCAGAAACGCCCTGTTGGTTTCCACTGTACAAAAACAGTCTCAGGTTCGACCCCGCAGCACTAAGTATGTGTCCATCGGCAGCCGCGTGTCCTTGAGTGTCCCACATTTAAAAAACAAAACTGACTGGAATTGGTCAGAGGGGGTGGTGGTGGCAGCGGTGGTGGCTGTAGGATGTGGCCTTGATTTACCCGGAAGCAGCGGGGCTGCTGGACACGGCAGGCCATTTATTCTTAGCGGCGATGCGGGGGAGGCTCTGGCGAGGCCCGGTGCCACGCGAGGGGGCGAGAGGGCGGGTCTGACGTCACATCCAGAAGTGCGCGTGGGCGGGGGGGTGGTTTGGGGCCTGGCTGGGATTAGGGAGGCGCAGGGCTGTGGGTTCAACTGCTGCTGAGGCTAGACGAGGAGGAGGAGGAGGAGGAGGAAGGAGAGAGTCAGCGAAATGTCTGAGGAGAGGAGGAGGATTTCGCCTTCATCGCTCTCTGTGGGCTCAGACCTCACTACGGCTGCCCAGCGCACACGCACACACACACCAAAACTAATGGATGTGGTTCAGCAGCAGCAGTGCAGAGACACAGAACGTGTGTGTGTGTGTGTGTGTGTGTGTGTGAGTGTGTTTGTGTGTGAGGACCAGCTATTACTAGACAATGTAAATATGCATCTGGGAAGAAATTGCTTTGCTGCAGGGATATATGGCCTGGAATGAGCATATTTACATGTCAGTATATATATTTAAACTGCATATGTGAATGTGTATGTGTGTGTGCTGTCGAGCCTTGTATATGTTTACATGGACACTCTATATACATGTATGTGTATTTGTGTGAGCGAGGCCCTGGTGTGTATACGTGTATGATGTTTAGACGTGTATCTTGTGTTTTGTTTATGTATGTGTCTGTGTGCATATAATGTGAGCTTTTTGCACTGCGCCTGTCAGCCCTCTTCAGCCTCTGGCTCCTTCTTCTTCTCTTTCACTTTTACAGACGACTTCCGGGACACTTTCTTGTCCCCCGACTCCTTGCTGGACTCCTTCCCTTCCTTGTCTTTGTCCTTCTCCTTCTTTGATGACTCCTTCTTGTCCTTGGAGGAGGAGGATTCCTTCTTGGACTCCCTCTTCGCCTCCTCCTTGGGCTCTTTAGCCTCTCTGCTTGAATCCTTCTTCGACTCCTTCTTCTCCTTTTTCGCCTCTGCGCCTCCCACTTCTTCTTTCACGCTGGCCTCAGACGTCTCCCTGGAAACCACCTTCTTCTCTTTGGAGTCTTTATCTGAACGAGGAAAGAGAAAAAAGAGAGGTCATTAATGCACACGTCTCTACTTACGACTAAATATCTTATTCCTCCTATTGGTTAAACCGCCTGCTCTCCACAATCCCTAATAGTGTGTTTAAATGGAGCAAAAATCACACTTTAGTTGTTCTCATATAAATATTGTCCTGTTTCAGTTGTCAGACAATTGAACGAGCATAAAATAGTGATTTGATCGCTTCTGCACTGGGATGTCAAATCAGATCAAATCACAATTCATAATCAGACAGGCCCTTGATAAACTAAACTTAAATACAGAACTGTGTCTGAGCAGATGTACATCGTAGTTTACAAAGAGCTCAGTTTTCTTTGTCCAGGCACAGGCTAGGGTTTTCGGATTTATCTGCTTCGTTTTTTGAGTGGGAAAAATGTCGGCTTAGATTGGACGGAGTGCCACCCGCTTAGTGTTGACATGGACTAAAATCAATATGCCTCATGTCGAGCGTTGAGCTGCAGTTGCAGTGTAAAATCAAATTTCTGGAAGTGACACACGTTAACAGACACAACTAATGTCTAATTGCAAATAACCAGGACAGAAATATTAGGCGTTCTACTACTAAAAATGTAGCTTTACCAAAACGAGCTCCAAAACGTGGAGTGTCGGGGGGGGTTGTAGTCAGGTTTGTCTCTTCTAAGTTTCTGTGTGATCAATCTCTGTGATCAATCATTTTAAATGTCAATATAGCTGATCACAAAGGACAGCTGTTGTAATTAACCTGTAATTAAGCTGATTTTATCTGCACTGCACTCGGGGAGTGACTAACTGAGTGAATTTACGAGCTATGATCAAATTACTCTGTAGTCCGACGCTGTCTGGCTTCTCGGTCTCCCCAAAGACAGACTGCACTGACAGGGGCTGGGGTCAAAGCGTTAATGAGCCACGTGTTGTCTTTGCAAAGTACGACTCCAGATTGGTCGTCACATTGTAAGTCAGCTCATCCGGCGTGAGAATGAGGATTAACTGACGTTTGAACCGTCGGCTGTGTTTTGTTCTTCAACACTCTGACGCAAACACACTGCAGCTCTCAGAAGTCTTTAGCATCAAGACAAATTGAGTGACAACTGCACCTGTTGCATGACAAAGGACCCCCACTTAACCAAAGTACCCCTCCCAACACCCCTGTCAAACACACACACACACACACACACTCTGCAGCCCCGCCTCCTCCAGATTGGACTGGCTTTCTGATAAGATGATAACAGGACCGTTGTCTGCCAACAATGAGACGCACTTCTTATCTCCATGAGAACGGAGAGGGTTTAGCGACTGGAGACTACAGCCTGGTATCTCACTGTGTGTGTGTGTGTGTGTGTGTGTCTGCGTGCAGACTGTAGCTCCAGAACCGCCTCTAAAAGTGTCTGTGTGTGTGGATGTATCTGTCTTTGCATGTACGTGAAGACTTCACACTGCCCAGTGTGTGTGTGTGTGTGTGTGTGTGTGTGTGGTTCACAGACTCCAGAGAGGAGCTCTAATCAGACAGCTCATCGTCTAGGGCTTACAGAGACAAAGAGAGACAGAGAGACTCGGCTCGAGTGTGTGTGTGTGTGTGTGTGTGTGTGTGTGTGTGTGTGCGTGTGTGTGCGACAGGCAGGCAGACGGCTGCCATGACCTACAGTGTGTAACTCACTGAAAGGGGCTGGCAGTTTCATTTTTATATAGCGAAGTTTAGACATGTGTGTCGCTGCAGATCAAAGGGACGTTTAGAATTGAGTTTAAAAGTTTGATTTGTCAAGTGGCCAAACTCACAGACGGATTTATGTAGCATTTAAAATGAATCCATAGCACTGCTTTTGGTTACACTTTACTTGGATAGTCCGCACACAGACAGCTAATTATTTGTAACATTTCAACAGCTTATTAAGTGAGATTCAATTCAATTCAATTCAATTCAATTTTATTTATATAGCCCAGTATCACAAATCACATTTGCCTCAAAGGGCTTCACAGTCTGTAACATACGACACCCTCTGTCCTTAGACCCTCGATTTGATTAAGGAAAAACTACCCAAAAAAACCCTTTTAACAGGGGGAAAAAATGAAAGAAACCTCAGGAAGAGCAACAGAGGAGGGATCCCTCTCCCAGGACGGACAGACATGCAATAGATGTCGTAAGTACAGAATAGATTTATAGCATC
>CM022486.1:2893693-2898693 GCA_011952105.1 Coreoperca whiteheadi
TCGGAGGCGTTTGTCCGAGTTTAACATCAGAAAATTTATGGTCATCCAGGTTTTTATGTCCTTAAGGCATGATTGAAGTTTAACTAACTGTCTCGCTTATTACAAAACAAGCTGGTGCACTGGCATGAAGCAGCTGTCTCTCCAATTCAACTGTTTCGCAAATAAAGGTTTGGTTAGGTTTAGGCTCAAAAACTTCTGTGGTTAAGGTACGTTCATGAATTGTCACATATACTTTATTGATAATCTGTTAAACATCTAGGGCCAGCAGCGATACAGTTGAAATGTTACAAATACTCTATAACCTTTCAGTAGGCAGACTATGCAAGTAAAGCGTGACCCGTGAACATGTGGTCTGGGATAAAAACAAATACATTTCAAAACAACGGAATTTGGAGATTTTCTTAAGGACTAGCATCAACAGTTTTCTAGTCTGCATATCAGAAGTTTACAGTTTTGCACAGTATTCAAAGCTGGCATTTCAGCGTCATATCGTTTGTTTCTAAACCTGCTCACACAGGAGGACAGAAAGTGAAAATGAACACGGAGGATCACATTAACAGACCGTTTAACAGACGCTAACTGAGGAGGCTCATTAAATTAAATTAAAGTGCTTTCTGCCCACCCATCCCGTACCCACCCAACCAGGGGCAAATAACTCCAAATAACCACATAACCTCAGAACTGTAACTCTAAATCCAGAGAGGAGTTACGTTACGCAAGAATAAGGCACATACAAACACCGACATACTCATGTCTGTGTCCAGGACACACACACACAGGGTGCACACGAGAACACAAACTCACTCACACAACAAATGTATCTGCTCATACAGAACAAGTCAGAACAAATCCATTTGCAAGCAAGCAAGCATACACACACACACGCACACACACGCACACACAGGCGACCGCAAATAGTGTAAAAAGTGCAGATTCACACATTGACATGCAAATGCTCTCTCAGTGGCCTCAGAACTTTTACAGTCAGACATGAAAGGAACGCTGGCTGAGGGAGCGTCTGTATCGAAGCAGTAAAATAATGAGTGCCACAAAGCAAGTGTGTGTCTGTGTATAAAACTGAAGCCTTGTACGTGTCTGTGTGTGTGTGCGCGTGTGTGTGTGTGTGTGTAGCGGTGACCAGACAGTTCGCATCCAATCGGGATTAGATGGTCGCTACAGGATTAACCCACTCACACACCCTTATTAAATGGTCACAAACATGCACGTACGAAGAACACTGATTCACACATATTGTCATGGCCTCTTGACCACACACACACACACACACAAGCCCCTCTCTCTGAACATCACTGCTCAGCAGCTGAGCTAACAGATACCAGGAGACTGTGTGTTTTTTTTAATGCGCGTACATGCATGTCTTATGCGTGAATTCGTGTGTGCTTAATTGACTGATTGATTTCATTTGATGATTCAAAATATACTATAACTCTGCTCAGCAGCAGTTACAATCATAGAGGATAAAAACTCAATAACGCTCGATGGCCCTAAAAAATACAACAAACAAAAAGGAAAAAAAGGTTACGTGTTTCAAGCGCTCTACCATAATATAGCTGTGAAACTGATCTGAGAACCTCAGTTTGATGATTAGATCCCAAACTTTCGGACTGCTTTCTTTGATATTTTAGCTTCACACGAGCCAGTCCCATCAGCGACTGTGAGCTCTAGATTGATGTACGGAGGTTGATGTTGACCTTTTATTGAATATCTTGAAATCAGCCTGTCATGTGGTTATCGTCTAATCTGATGGACATATAGGTAGTCTGATTGATTACGTTATGTGTTGTTTAATTCATCAGTAATGCACAGGTCAGCTGAACTGATTTGACCTAATTCCTTTTTTAGATTTGAGGTTCAAAGTTCATCAGTGACCTTTGGAAACAGTTGTCAAAACAATAAATATATCGGGCTGATTTATCAGTTGGGCTCTAGTAAATAGTCTGGAAAATGCACAATAATCAGTAATTAATTTACTACAGGACGGCAACAGTGAGAGCACGGTAAAGTGTGCAAAATTAAAAACATTCAGTCAATCCAATTTTATTTTATTTGATTATTTATATAGCCCCAAATCACAAGTTTCTCTCTTTGAAAATACATACAACATAGGATACTCTCTATCCTCAGACCCTCGATTCAAATATATTTCACTGAAAAAAATATTTTAATTGCTGTTTTATTTTTAGTTTTGCTTGCGTTGTAGTTTCGTGGTGCTGAATAGACAGCTCCTGTAAAGCTGACCATACATGCATCTTCTAATTTGCTGCAATATTCTTTGGTTCTCATTGTCGCAGCGCTTTATTCCCCAAATGTTGATTACAGACGGGCTGATGCTCCTTTTGTCGCCCTCTTTTGATCACTTGTCCTCATTGATTACCTCATTCTGCGTGGTGGTTGAATGGCCTTCCTTGTCATTGGTGCATCTTTTGATGTGTGCTATGATTTCACCGATGTCAGCGCTTTCGTAGTCAGAGGTTGAGTTCCTCGGTTGCTTATATTGTCACAGAGTGGTAGCTCTCACTGAGATGGTGACGAAAAGGAAGTCGCGGTGCATACGAGGTCCGATGGGAACGGCACAGGACGCTCCCATGTAGGATCTGCGCATCACAACACTCTTAGAAAAACAGACTCAGCAGATTTGTGGAAGCCATCCCTGCACTTGTGCGCCAAGACGATTCATCCAGCCCCCAGGGAGGCGACCGTCCCCTCCTAGGTTTTCTTTTTTCACTCTCTGCAGGAAACAAAAGAGTGTGTGAGAGCCGGGTCCTCCGGGGAGCGGTAGCAAGGTGTCGATAAACATTGACGTTGTAAGACAAGATGGCAGCTTCCCTCCCGTATGGAAATCCAGAGGGGTCAGGTCACATCTTGTCAGTCTGCTACTTCAACAAACTAGCAAAGTGGAAGCATGTAGACTAAACAGAGCAGAGGCCGGTGCTCCACGTCGCCCTGAGAGGCCGGGAACGAAGTGACGTTAAACCCTTTTCACAGGGGACTGGAGCTACCGGGAAACGTCTGCTGGTTTTCTCAGGGTTACCACAGCCCGCGGCCATTTCAGTCCCATGTGAATCTGCTACAGCCACGTCTGGATGGGATCAGTTTGACAGGAAAAACGTGGGCAATGTAGTTCCTTGCATTGCACATCGTTGGCTTCAGTGAATGATGCTTAAGGGAATAAATCTATTATAATCTTGTTCCCCCAAATTACTGAGGAGGTGTTTCATTTTCAGGAACACGCTTTTCAGCGCGGAACAAAAAAAAAAAAAAAAAAAAAAGAATTGGCAAATCACCCCGCTCATGCAGAGGCCGGCGGGCCTAATGACATGATTACCCTTGTGTGGTTTGTTAGTTGGTTCTGTGCAACTGAGGTATGTGGTTGCACGTCTCCCTCCAGCCTTAGTTTGGGTTTCCATATTCATTTTTAGAACATTTTGATTTGAACAGAGATGGTTTATTAGTCCATTGTGGAATCTTCACCTCAACCGTATGATTATTTTTTTGTCATGGAATCAGTTTTTGTGTATATGTATTACTCAGGTTTGGGTTTGTGGTTGCCAGTTCAAATCCCCTGGTAAACTGCGGATGGGAAAAGTGAATGAGTAACGCCCCGTGAACACCCAGCTGCTGCGGGGAAGCCTCTCGGGTTCCTCCAGCAGAAGTGGTTGCACTGGGCAGCTCCCAGTGTGAATGTGAAGCTGGAAAAAAGCACGAAGCTGAGCTGACCTTTTCTGGAAAATTGATTTGTTGTCTTTGGTTACTCTGTTGCTGTTCTCCTCGCTCAACCTTACGTTTGTATACAACAGCAAATACGTTTAGAGGGAAATGTAACACTGACCGGATGAAGTTTTTAATTGACATAATGAGGAATTGTTGTTAATTAACGTATCTGGCAAGTTGCAAAAATGTGGATACTGAACGTGTCCGTAAAATGTTCACTGGCAACGTATTCTATTTGTTTTCCACCAAAATATCAAATCTTATAAGACAATACTGACTTGTAGTGACTAACACATTTATAAGACTTATTTTTTCACTGATCTACAGTATATCCTTTTTTTTTTTAGTAGCATAAAGGAAAAGATCGTGGCCTGGTTTAATACAGAAAAAGTCTGCAGTGTCTTGAATCACGAATCACACTACGCTGGTGTTCTGATGTTAATTGATCAGAATGTAATAAAAGTCTAAATTACAGGCTAAATGAATTAAACAACTCCCTGTTTCTTTTCCTCCTAACAGGACAATATTTTGTCCCCCTGACATATTTCTAAATGATCTTAGAACCGAAGTTGTCCTGCAGAACTCCCTGCTTTCAACTATCGCAGCTCGTCATCGCTCACTGGAGTTTAGAGGGCAACACTTGTTTGTTCCTCGTGGAAGAAAAGCAAAAACCACAGCAACAAAAAGTCAGCGTGTCGATTAGATAAGGAGAGCGACGCTATCTGCCCACACGTTCCGCCTGGATTCGTGTGTTAGCGGCGGATCACGGCGCTGCATTCATCTGCAGGCAGCCGTAGTCAAAATAGAGGCGGCCGCACAGATCGCCCGCATCCCAACCAATCAGCATGCAGGAGACTGAAGCTGAAACCTGCGGATTTACAGAATCCACTATGCAGTGTGTGTGTGTGTGTGTGTGTGTGTGTGTGTGTGTGCGTGTGTGTGTGTGTGTGTGTGAGAGAAAGAGAATCTGCCAAGGACTGACTGATTGGATCTGTGGTGTAGTGTGTGCCTTTGAGTGTGTATTTGTGAGTGTGTAAGGCTACTGAGATCATATTATGTGCCTCGGTGTGTGTGTGTGTGTGTGTGTGTGTGTGTGTGTGTGTGTGTGTGTGTTTGTTCATGTGGTCCAGACGAGGCGGTCGGACAGGACACAACAGTATTATGTGAAGTCTAAAAACAAAGCTGTGTGGTCGACAGCGTGGGAAATGACAGTGTGTGTGTGACAGAGAGAGGCACATACACACACACACACACACACACACACACAC
>CM022486.1:2901193-2908693 GCA_011952105.1 Coreoperca whiteheadi
AAATGCAGCCAGCCACATCAGAGAGGACATTTACAACGCTGGGTGAGCTACACACACACACACACACACACACACACACAGCAGCCTGACAGATTATTTTGCCTTGTTTTACAGAAATCCCTCTGCATCACACACCCTCCAAATATGCCCAGTATGCTTTTGTTAAAAATATAACCTGTGTGAGTGAAGACGGCTGGATTTTCAGTCTGGTTGAGCCACAGATGGTCTGCCAGCATCTCTCTCACACACGCACACACACACACACACACACACACACGAGTGTTCACACTGAGGGAGGATGAAACATGAGCTCTCTCGCTGCCCAGAAAAAAAAAAAGAAATGAAGTGGTCAGAGAAACGGCCTGTTCCGTAACCAGGAGCTCACAGGTTCGAGTTCTTAAATAGCTGATGCTTCTAGTGCACAGTGCACGTGCCGCTCGCTCGGTCATCTTTCTGGATGAATGGTTATATAGTAGCCATATAATAGCCACAAAGGAGCACCTCTTCGTGTTCACGCCATTGTCTACTGTCATTTTTAGCCTTTGTAGTCCTTACATCAAGATAAACATTAAAAAGGTGTCAAACGGAACATTTTTAAACGTGATTATATTATTATGAAATCCACGGACCTCTGTGTTACACCCTCTGTATTTGTTAGTGCTCTTGTTCCACTACTTAAGATTATATTTTCAAAAAGCCCCGGTGCTCCCTGTCCCAGCGAACCCTTTCCCAAAGAGATTAAACATGTTGCTAAGTGATTTCCTCCACCGAACATTCACTCCGTACGCCATCTGCCACCACCAGAAACTCGGAAAGCTTTGGCTTCATTTGACCTAAAGCAGCAGCCCTGCCTCCCTGTTTTGTGTCGTGATATCGAGGGGTATGTGTATGCTAGTGAACAATGCTGGCAGGGCAGCAACAGATTTCTCCAGTCAGCAGATTTTATTTAATAAATGCTTCTTTATTGGTGATGGAGGTTTGCTGGTGCTGGACCAACAGTAAATCTTTTTACAAAAGGGCCGTGTTTCCAGAGACTTGAGAGTTAAATCATTTTGTAAACAGATGTGGGACTACATTAGCAACAAACACAAAGTACCGCAACCACAGCAGATCCAGATGTTAAGTTACACAGTTTGTTGTGGATGTACTTCATCATATTAATCCAAAAAATCCTATTTTGCCATCTACCCTGCTCGTTGTTTTGCAACACTGCCTCAAATGGCCAAATGCAACGGGAGATGTCAAAGTGATAGGCACCTCAATATGGAAGGTGTAGTGCAATCTCTGTTTATATCATCTCTCAGTATATATCATCATACCGTCGAAAGCTACAGTGGCTGCTGGCATCTCACGCCTCGTGTCGAACAGAGTGACAGCTGATTTTTATCTCTCAGATGGCTGATTTGCTGCTCTATGACACAGCCCTGAATCTTGTGTTACTTGAAAGTATAAAAAATAAATCACCACTTTTTTTATTTTTTTATTTTATTTTTTTAAATCAGTCCTTCCAAAACCATCAGACCAACGGCAGTATTTAATCTAACTTGTTAAATCTAACCTCACTTGCGTTGAATTTACGGCTCATCCTGCTGCTGCCCTCACTGTAACTCTCTCCTGGATGACAGCACGAGTGAAACTCCCAACATGTGAAATGTGAATGAAACGAGCAGAACCAGCGGCGCTGTGACCTCGGCTGTCCGTGCAACCAATTATAAAAATATTTGCCAATATTTAAAGACCTTGTCATATTTCAGGGCGCTGGGTGTTTTCCTTGTCGCTCATGTGGAGCGGAGGGAGGAAGGGGCAACACCCAGGCTGGCAAGCCACAGACAGAGCACCCTGCTGGGGGAAAGCCTGGACACACACACCCCCTCCCCACCCTCCAAACCAAGCAGCAAGACCCCTGAGGAGCTGAGGGACACCACAGTGTGTATACACATACACATTACAACATGTACACAAAACCACTTAAGTACCTACAAATTAAACGCTACCGAGACTCACACACACACACACACACACACACACACACATATAAACACACGCAGGTGTTTAATAAAATGCAGTTGCAGACAGGTTTTACATACACACACACACCAATGTAGTTAAAGTAGGTAAACTGTGAGATTGTAAACAGCTTTCAGTCAAATATGCAGGAACTTGTCCGGTAGTATTGTCAGCGTGGGAAATTTGAATCCATGCTGTGATTGGTGAGAACACTGTTGCTAGGTGACCAACAACAACAACAACTACAACGGTTTACAACGAACGTTCATTGTTGGACCTTGGAAACAGCAGCTGGAAGTTCTCGATACAATACTTCAGATATGAGTTTTGGCACAGATACCAAAACGATACCTCGTTTTGACAAATCTATAAAACATATTTCTGTACAAAACCTTTATTTTTCAGTTAAAAAAAGAACCCACGGTTCCCAAATGTTCACTGTTGTCCAACCACAAGACTGCCAAACATAAATGTCCTAACTTTGTTGTAGCAACTTGTTTGTAACCAGGGTAGGGGGCTTCAGCTACGCACTCGAGACACAGTACATCTGTTGCATTGTGCTCCCCAGAGTAACAATGGTTATCTGTATTGTGCCTGTTAAATAAACCAAAAATCAAACAAACAAATAAAATAGAGTTTTAAATTGGCAAACATTTTATTTTAATCAATGGTGAATGATTTTGCGATTTTTGCATTTTCATGTCATGTTTAGAAACTAAAAAGTGTTGTTCAAATTTACGCCCTCATTCTGACTTCCAGTTCTTTCTTAATTCTTTCCGTCCGTCGCTTCCCTCCTCCCCGCCTCCTTTCCTTACCTCCTCTTTCCTATCCATTGTCAATCTCACTCACTCTCTCTTCCCATCCCTCCCCACTTTCTTCCCTTCTTTATCCTCATAGCTTTCTCTCTGAGTTGACACCTGTTCAGCTTCCTGTAGGACTTGTAACAGCCGTAGTTGTGTGTGTGTGTGTGTGTGTGGTTGTGTGTGTGTGTGTGTGTGTGTGAGTTTTGGTCAGCCATCATTCCTCCTCCGCCTCCTCACCACCTCTGCCAAAGATACATTTCACATCTCCGACGGAAAAGAAAAAGCCAGCAGCAGGAGAGGAAACCATGAAGGAATATTTCTGACCCCCCCTCGGTAAAAACAAAAGGTACTTTATACTTGGGAGGGGGAGTCCATACATCCCCCACTCCTCCACCACCATCTATGTATTTAAAAAAAACCCAAAACTTTCCTTTACCGTTGATTTAGTTTTTCCTCTGGTCTTTCTGCCTCTCTCACATACTGTAAGGAAACAGAGATCCCGATGAACCTCTATGACCCCAGTGTTGATTATCAATTCCTTGTTTAAAGGCTTATTTTGGTATTTTTAAACCTGGGCCCTTTTTTCCCCATATTTTGTGGGTCGAAATGACTAGTAGGTACAAAATGTTTTGGAATCCGTGCAGTAGATGTCTTCAGCCGGCAGCAATGGCTACAAAGTATTTGTTTAGGGCAATTGCGTCCGTCAAAATGGCGTCCACAAAAAGTGCTTCTTTTTGCCACTGACAGGCGCAGATTGTTATACCTGCTGGATACTTGCGAGTCCAATATCGTTCTAAGGAAGGGCCTTTGGTTTTTTTATGTTAGGTTGTCTGACAGATTAATCATTGTTCTTCTTTTCCTTTGGGCTGTTCCCTTTCAGGGGTCGCCACAGCGAATCATGTGCCTCCATCTAACCCTGTCCTCTGCATCCTCTTCACTCACACCAATTAACTTCATGTCCTCTCTCACTACATCCATAAATCTCCTCTTTGGTCTTCCTCTAGACCTCCTGCCTGGCAGCTCCAACCTCAGCATCCTTCTACCAATATATCCACAGTCTCTCTTCTGATCTGAACATGTCCAAACCACCTCAATCTGGCCTCTCTGGCTTTATCTCCGAAACATCTAACATGAGCTGTCCCTCTGATGTACTCGTTCCTGATCCTGTCCATCCTCGTCACTCCCAAAGAACCTCAACATCTCAAGCTCTGCCACCTCCAGCTCTGCCTCTTGTCTTTTCTTCAGTGCCACTGTCTCTAAGCTGTACAACATCGCTGGTCTCACCACCGTCTTGAACACCTTTTCTTTCATTCTTGCTGATACTCTTTTATCACACAACACACCTGACACTTTTCTCCACCCGTTCCAACCTGCTTGCACTCGCCTCTTCACCTCTTTTTCACAGTCTCCATTGCTCTGAACTGTTGACCCTAAGTACTTAAAGTCCTGCACCTTCTTCACCTCTGCTCCCTGTAACCTCACCGTTCCACCTGGGTCCCTCTCATTGACACACATGTATTCTGTCTTACTGCGGCTAAGCTTCATTCCTCTGTTTTCCAGAGCAGACCTCCATCTCTCTAGATTCTCCTCTACCTGCTCCCTGCTCTCACTACAAATCACAATCTCATCCACAAACATCACAGTCCATGGAGATTCCTGTCTAACCTCATCTGTCAGCCTGTCCATCACCAGAGCAAACAAGAAGGGGCTCAGAGCCGATCCTTGATGCAAACCCACCTCCACCTTGAACTCCTCTGTCACCCCTACAGCACACCTCACCACGGTCTTACAGCTCTCATACATGTCCTGCACCACTCTAACATACTTCTCTGCCGCTCCAGACTTCCTCATTCAATACCACAGCTCCTCTCTCGGCACCCTGTCATACGCTTTCTCTAAATCTACAAAGACACAATGCAACTCCTTATGACCTTCTCTGTACTTCTCCATCAGCATCCTCAAAGCAAACACTGCATCTGTTGTGCTCTTTCTAGGCACAAATGCTCACCTCTGCCCTTAGCCTAGCTTCCACTACTCTTTCCCACAACTTCATTGTATGACTCATCAGCTTTATTCCTCTGTAGTTGCCACAGCTCTGCACATCTCCCTTGTTCTTGAAAATTGGCACCAGTACACTTCTCCTCCATTCCTCGGGCATCCTCTCACTCTCCAAGATCTTGTTAAACAAACTAGTCAGAAACTCAACTGCCACCTCTCCTAGACACTTCCATACCTCCACAGGTGTGTCATGAGGACCAACTGCCTTTCCACTCTTCATCCTCTTCAACGTCCTCCTCACTTCACTCTTGCTAATCTTTGCTACTTCCTGCTCCACACCAGTCACCTCTTCTACTCTTCGTTCCCTTTCATTTTCCTCATTCATCAACTCTTCAAAGTACTCCTTCCATCTTCCCATCACACTCCCGGCACCTGTCAATACATTTCCATCCTTATCTTTAATCACCCTAACCTGCTGCACATCCTTCCCATCTCTATCTCTTTGTCTGGCCAACCTGTACAAATCCACCTCTCCCTCTTTAGTGTCCAACCTAGCATACAAGTCCTCATATGCTCTTTGTTTGGCCTTTGCCACCTCTACCTTCACCTTACGCTGCATCTCCCTGTACTCCTGTCTACTCTCTTCAGTCCTCTCAGTGTCCCACTTCTTCTTTGCTACCCTCTTTCTCTGCAAGTCTCCTTGTCCACTTTCCTCTTTCCAGATGACACACCGAGTACCCTCCTACCTGTCTCCCTGATCACATTAGCTGTAGTGGTCCAATCATCTGGGAGCACTTCCTGACCACCCAGAGTCTGTCTCAGCACCTCCCTGAAAACTAAACAACATTTTTCCTTTTTCAACTTCCACCACTTCGTCCTCTGCTCTGCCTTTGTCCTCTTCATCTTCCTCACCACCAGAGTCATTTTACACACTAGCATCCTGTGTTGTCTGGCTACACTCTCCCCTACCACTACTTTACAGCCACTGGTCTCTTTCAGATTACAACGTCTACACAAGATGTAGTCCACCTGAGTGCTTCTACCGCCGCTCTTATATGTCACCCTATGTTCCTGCCTCTTCTGGAAGAAAGTGTTCACTACAGCCATTTCCATCCTCTTTGCAAAGTCTACCACCATCTGTCCTTCTGCGTTCCTGTCCTGAAGACCAAACCTGCCCATCACATTCTCATCACATCTGTTCCCTTCACCTACATACCCGTTGAAATCTGCACCAATCACCACTCTCTCACCTCTGGGGATGCTCTGCATCACTTCATCTAACTCACTCCAGCATTTCTCCTTCTCTTCTAACTCACATCCTACCTGTGGGGCATAACCACTCACAACATTGAACATCACCCCTTCAATTTCCAGCTTCAGGCTCATCAACCTGTCTGACACTCTTTTCACCTCTAGAACATTCCTCACAAACTCCTCTTTCAGGATACCTCCTACTCCGTTTCTCTTCCTATCCGACCCATGGTAGAACAACTTGAACCCTGCTCCTAAGCTTCTAGCCTTGCTACCTTTCCACCTGGTCTCCTGGACACACAGTATGTCCACCTTCCTTCTCTGCATCATGTCAATCAACTCTCTAGCCTTCCCTGTCATAGTCCCAACGTTCAAAGTCCCTACTGTCAGTCCTACATTCTTAGCTTTCCTCTTCTCTCTCTGCCTACGAACACACCTTCCTCCTCTCCTTCTTCATCTTCAACCAACAGTAGTCCAATTTCCACCGGTACCCTGTAGGTCAACAGCACCGGTGGCGGTCGTTGTTAACCCGGGCCCCGACCGATCCGGTATGGAAGTCATTGTCATGATTCGCATTTTTAGTTTGGCATGTGTTTTACATCGGATGCCCTTCCTGACACAACCCTCTGCATTTATCCAGACTTGGGACTGGCACATGAAGACACTGGCTTGTGCCCCCCTGCAGTTGCAGATTGACAGATTAATCATTGATCAAAATAATTTGAAGCTGCAGCCCTAACCTTATTACTGTAAACATTTATTATTGATTAAGATGACAATTTGAATAATATACTTAATGCAATTTCTGGTGATGCTTTATTTTACGGATCCATAATTTCCTAATAATCTCCATGTTTCCTAAAACAACCTAATCTGGTAGTAGTTCACTCTAGTAAATATTCTTTCAGTGGTCATTTATTATTGGAAACTGTATTCTATACATTTATTGACTTGTATTGATTGACTGCACACCTTTGCACTTTTAGGTAACCCTAAAATACGCTAGATGTTACAGTTTATTTAGAAATCTATCAATTGAACATTGCCTCGATTAATACCAAATGACATGGTTCTTGCCCAGACACTTGGAAATTATTAGAAACATATTAAGAAATGACGGACATGTAAAATAAAGCCATATTTTTAATCCAATGTTCAGACCTTCCAGTGTTGTGTTAGTGGACACTTTAGAAAAAAAGTCTTTAAAACTAAAGTCAGTGCTGGAAGACAAACCTTGCGAATGTGCTCTGTCTCATGACACACATTGTAGAAATCTGTTTCACCATTCTATTACATTTTAATTGAATATGTTTCTCCTATGTTTTCATTTCTAAACAGCCTAATAAAGCAGAATTAATGTTCCCTGCAAATGACAGACTGACAGACCACATACTGTACGGGTAAGTGCCCACTGATCCCTCACGCTGTGTTTGTGTGCGTT
>CM022486.1:2913693-2940175 GCA_011952105.1 Coreoperca whiteheadi
AAGCTTCGGATTTATGTAAACGCCCTTTGGCGTGCTGCAGCAACAACCAATAGGACTCGGATGCAGAAAAATAACTACAATCCCGATCTATTCCGCAAGCTCGAACGCATACCTCCTATGCACAAGTGCATTTAGTAATGAATCAATTAAATGAGTAATTATCATAGTAATATTTGTATAAGTAAAGGGACTTGGCAGAACATGTAGAGGTTCCCGACATTACAGCTTTACAGGAACCTCAGAGAGTTCGCTCAGAGTTTCTTGAGGAACCCTGAAAGGGATATTTTTACTGGTGCGGGGAGAGAAAGAGGAGGAAGGAGGCGTTAAAGGCAGCGTTGACACAACAGATAACACAGTCTCAAAATACAACTTATCACACACACTCCTCTCGACTCCGCGCTGCAGCGTGTGTGGCTGAGGGTGTGTGTCGACAGCCGAAAGGTCCGTAGTCATGTCCACACGTGTGAGGAGATTGTGAGATATGGTTTTGTGAATGTGTGAGCGGGAATACTGCTGTCTTTGTGTGTGTGTGTGTGTGTGTGTGTGTGTGCAGAGCATAAGAATTATGGGGCATGTGAGTGAATGTCAGTCTGTGTAAGAACTCAAAGAAAACAAGCAGTGTCTGAACAGTGGTAAAAATGAAGTGTGTGTGTGTTGTGGGCTGCGAAGATGAATGAAGGTTGTGACACTTTTCTAAAAGAAACAACTCCCTGTTTGTTCGCTCTCTATCAATTCAGCAGCCTCAGTACGTTTTTGTTTTCCCATGATCGCAGAATCATTATTTTGTCGTCTCGGCAGAAGTGTCTTCTCATTATGGCTTCGCATTACATTTGTTTTGTTTTTCATGAGGGTGCCAATACCTGAGTTTCTGTACCAAACCAGTACTTTCCTACACACATGACTCTGCAAAATCCTTCAATGTTTCCTTTTGTCTGAACACAAACGCAAGTTAACAAGTTAAACCAGGTGATCTTAAAAATACCAATAAAATACCAATAATCTGATCATTTATGCAGTGTCAACAGTGTCTGGTTGGTGCTTACAAAGAATTGAGGTCTGATACCCCAAACTACTTTCCTACTTTGGAACTTTATTTTGATTTATTTATGCTTTTTATTACTATTATTTGGTGGGTTTTATTTCCCATCTTATGCGTTCCTCATTTTTATTTTACGTTAACTACGGCATTCTATCCCTGTTTTTATGTCCTTTGTTGATTTTGATGTGCATGTATTTTCTTTGCTGTGAAGCACTTTGAGCTGCATGTCTTGTATGAATGATGCTAAACAAATTAAGTTTATTATTATTATTATAATCATCTATAATTCAGCCAAAAATGGCTTTATGGTCTGATGCAAGGTCAGCTTACTGTAAACTAACTGTTAATGGCAACAGGCACATGTCAGTCTGTACAACAATATAACAAAAATATTGCTGTGCCTTCTCATTCAGCTGCGGCAGATTATAATAACTACTGGTGTTATTTGCTCACACAACATGTGAGTAGAATTGCCTGGTGTGTGTGTGTGTGTGTGTGGTGCTGGTACACAAAGGCAGATCTATGTGCAGCCTCTCCCATCAGTAAATCTCTGTCTTCCAATTAAGAAAAGCACACAGGGACTCTTTGACTGTGTGTGTGTGTGTGTGGGGGGGGGGGTTAGAGACAAGTGCTGTTTCATGTATTTGGTCGGAAACATAGTTCTGCTCTTCTCTCACAAACATTTGCTGACCAACAAACAAATCTATCATTTTACAGTAAAGTCACTCAGGCTAAAAAAAAAACATTTAATCATGTTGTCACACACAAACCTGGTGCATGACGCGGTTTCAATCTACGTTTGACCTCTGGTTGACTGCTGCTCAGTTAGCTGTCCATACACATTACTAATCAACCAAAGAATCAGACGGGGCACTGGAAAGTTCTGTTAAATAAAGAGAGCTATTGCTTTGATGTCATTTAAGGAGATGGAGGTTATTTTGCTTTTGCTCTGGTAATTAAGCATGGTGGACGATAAAACCATCTGCTGGCAGGCATGTTCTGAAAAGTCTGTAATAACAACAATAATTAAAAATGTATACAGATACTGTACTGAAGAGTATATAAGTGGGGGCGCCCTGTCAGAGCTGGTGCAAGGGTGCAGCAAACAGTACACATGTTTATCCCCCTGGGTCATTGATCCTTTCTGAAATGGTGACTTTTTGCACAAGCGGCTGATAGAAAACAGAATGTGCCATCACAATACAGAACTGCAACTGGAGAAACTGTTTCTCAAAGCAGCTTCGGTGACTCAGGGCTCATGACTATTACCAGCCCACGCTGCTATAGTACACAACCAGCAACTCCTACTGTTGGGGTCCTCTATCATTGTACGGCTGTAGGTTTGGAAATACATCAGGAATCTGACTCAGTGGTCTTCTCCAATAGATCATATGAAACATATCACACAATAATAAACACATTAAAAATAGGAACGTGACCTCTCTTGAATCCTGATTGTACTGACAGGGCTCTACTGAAGTGAGTAACAGAAAAAACAAATAGAAATATATCCACTGATCCGTCTGTCACGCCTCGGTTCTGCGCTCACATCTTGAGCATCTGAACTATCAGGAACAGAAATGACTGAGTCTGAAACCACCGGCCCTGCTGCAAGTATGTGTGTGTGTGTGTTTATCACTGAGAAGCCGAAAATGAACATGCATGTGCTCGGTGTGGAATACATGAATCCAGAAGACATATCTTACATGTATGCATTAACATACGTCTGCGCGCACATACACATGAATGTGGTGTAGAGCGAGCCGTTTATTTATACTGCCGTCACACTCACAGATGGAGATGGATAAGCTGGGAGGACTGAGGCGCTTTGGAAGCTGTTCCCACCTCCTAACACACTCAACCTGTGGTTGGCACACTCTCAATTTCAATTGATATGATTTCAGATCCCTGCAGCCCCGTCGATCAACTGCCCCGATCCCCTGCTATGGAGAGTGCGAGAATGAAACAATAAAGCTAAAGCTATATTGCTAAGGTTAAATATTTTTCAGATTTTCATCAATACATGTGTTTCAACTGCTTTTCAGCAGGTCTTTATGTCCTCTCACACAGCCATGTCCTGTTGGACTTCCTGCTGCAAGAAGACACCAATAACTGTGGTTTAATGTAAACACGGCCCCGTGCTAAACAAAAGCTCCGAAAATGTTACTGATAATAGAAATCCAAGGGGGGAATGGGCAGAAAGTGTAAATGATTTAAATGAAAAATATTTGGTTGTTAATAACAACTGAAAATAATACAACGTTTATATTCCACACCATTCTGTGGATATTTGTACGTTATTACTTACTGCAGAGGCAGTTCTTGCCTGAGGTTCCACGATTAATGTGAACATTTATGCTGAAATGGTAATGTCTGTACAGAGGAGTGACATGTTCACCCTGACGGACTGACTGTAGTTTGACTCAAAACGGTTTTGGTAAAAATACATTATCAACTGTCCAAACATGAACAAGACAGCCACAGGGGTTTACACTACATGCTAATACATAACCCTCATATCAACACAGCACAGAGGCGTGATTATGGTACTGATTGGGACAAAACACGCTGCAACTTGAGTATTCTGATTAATTAAAAACTTTTAAAGAGTGTATCATACAAGCTTTCTGCTTCTGGGGTCGTTTTACCAAACACTCCCCCTGCCTGTCTCCCTCTCAGTCTGCCTGTCTCTCACCACGGACTCTAAATGGTCCATTCATGGATGTGATGGATGGCCACCAGTGTGTGTGTGTGTGTGTGTGTGTGTGTGTGAGTGTGAGAGAGATATGGTTATATATATGAATACTCAAACACAGACACACACACTCAGCACACTAAGTGTGTGCAACATGGTGAAATATATGAACACACCCTCTCGGGGCTCAGTGGGTTGTGTGTACGAGAGGCAAGGAAGTCTTCACCACCCCTGTTTAATGACACTGTTTATCTCCGACCCTGGTGTGTGTGTGTGTGTGTGAATAGCCACTTAAATAGGTCTCTGTTCTGAGGATAATAGGAAAGGTGCCATTTAAGAGAGGGATGAATCTATATGAGTCTATAAAGAAGTCTGAGAAGAAAAGAAGAAAAAGGGTCACCCAGACCCCAAATAGCTTAAAGTGCAGGTGCTCAGTAGACAATGAGATGGGTGGCTGGCTTGTCCCTGACAGGTTTTTAGAGTCATAATGAGCCTCGTCAGCCTTCTGCCACGAGAGGGAGGGAGTTCACTGCCCTCCGGACCCCGTCTGGGATGTCCACATATCCTGATGTGTTCAAACTTGGTTGATATTGTCACTGACTACCTCGTACTGTGATTGGCTGAGTGACATCTTTGGACAATGACGAGAAGGAAATTCGTTTGAGAATTGTCAGATTTCCACGGAGGAAACTACATAGTGGGCACATAGCCCAAGTCTATCCAGTGGAACAGAACCTTTTTGATTACTGGTCTAACAATGCAGTTCAGTATTGGAATACATGACGTTTCCCATACAATGTAAAAAGATGAGTTCAGTATTTGATGTTGCACATATAGATCTGAATGGTAATGTACTGGTGTCAGTATGCTAGAGAAGCGAGCGGAAGGTCGTCGGTTCAATCCCCCGGACCGGAAGGATGGCCCCTTAACCCCAACTGGTCCAGTGGAGCTGCTCAGTGGGCAGCAGATCAGACTGTGGTTGCACTGGACAGCTTTCAGGTGTGAATGCGTAACTGCGTGAATATGATCAGGGCGCTCCTGAAAGAGAGCGAGCGCTGCTCTCAGTGAAGCTCCCCTGAACAAATAAAGGTGAAAAAGGTTCGTTAATTCCATTGTCGGCGAGAACGCCACATCCCGATCTTGACCTGCTCTGATAGGAAGCCAGGTAGGTAGTGACCTGAGTATCTGAGACAGACGGGCAGAAATAACACAAACACAGAACCGCAGACAGGTAGGAAGACGGAGAGGTCTCCTGGTAGAGGAGGTGGTCATGGGAGAGAGACTGTGCTTATAGAGGAGAGGAAATCGTCCCAGCAGTCTTTATGGAGCTCTCTCTCAGGCACATACAAACCTTTACATACACCACATCACACTGAGAGGAAAAGGTTATGTTCCCTGTGGTCACATCCCCAGTCGGAGGAAGAGAAGAGTTCCCTCTAAAACACCAAACCTGTGCGTGTAAATGGTTCCAGGCTCCTAATAATTGCTTAACCCCATGGGATAAAGTCAAAGTACATACAGTGTGGTTATAGTTTGGCTGATTAGTGTAAAAACATCACATTTTCTCTCTGTGTATGCAGTACATTGGTCCACTGTATGTGTGAAATACACTGATGTGCGTGCGCAGTAGATCTATGCACACGTGCAGCAAACAGACGTACCGTAGGCGTTGCAGAAGTAGTTCGGCATTGTGGGAGTTCAGCTTATTTACTTTCTTGCCAAAAATTATAAAAGGTTGATACCAATCTCATCTATGTGCGTTCCGTATTGAGCCAGATTGCACAGATTGCTTAATCCATAAACAAACAGAAATGTAAAAGTTCTGGTTTTACTGGGAGTTAAATGCTGCAACGATTTCGTGGTGAACAACAGCCGGGTGCAGTAACTCGCACAAAAGTACTGGGCAGATGGAGTAACTGTTGTTCATCAAGATAAAGTGTGTACGTGTTAAACAGTAGGCGTGTTTTTGAACTTTGGACAGAACTTGCACCCCTGCTTTCAGTCTTTTTTGCCTAGCTGAGGGCCTTACCTCCTGGCTCTAGCCCCAAACTTAACGCACGGACAAGAAAGCGGAAAAAAGATCTTGGCAAGAGAGCGAATAAGTTTGTTTCCCAAAACATTGAACAACTCATTTAAAGTGGCAATAGACAAGTTATCATTATGAAGCAAATGTCGATTGCACAATGTAATGGCTACTGAATAATGACAACATCAGGTGTAGACTGGTTCCCTATAAGCCCCAAATTCACAATGCCATTCTGGAGAGACACAGACGGGAGAGGAAGTGTGTACATTCCAGGCTAATCCTGATAGGATGTACTGCATTGGCTGCCAGCCAGGACACAACTACATACCATGTTGACGTAGCAGAAACACACACACTCTCACACACACACACACAGTTGCATGGTTTGGCAGTGCTGATTATTTATGAGCCGGTGGTTTAGCATTGTTTGTTAAGGGCTTGTGCGAAAGGATGTTGGTACTTACAAGAGTGTGTGTGTGTGTGTGTGTGTGTGTGTGTGTTGGTTGAATATCACAAGAGAGAGAATTATCTAAAGAATGAACGAGAATGAATGAACACCCTACGAAGTGTGTGTGTGTGTGTGTGTGTGTGTGTGTGTGTGTATTGTGGTGCTAGCTAAACACAGAGTGTATATTTGCTTTGGGACGATGGGAACAAAGACGGGAGTGTGTCCGGAGAGAGAGAGAGAGAGAGAGAGAGAGAAAATATAACATATTTATCTTACGTTGAACTTTTTGTATCCCATGTGCTATAAATCTGCTGAACTATAACAGACTGTCCACCCTGTACTCACACCCACCCACACACACACACACACACCCCCCTCTGCAATGGGTTAGGTGTTTAACATGGTTGTATTCCGTGTTTTTCCTGTTAGGAACAATAAAAGTGTTAAAGGTCAGAATTTTACTGAGGCTCCAAGAGTAAACAGGACAAAAATCCTGTCAACCGGTCAGATAATATTCTGTATGCTGGATATGGACGTACATTTGCATTCCATTTTTGTTTTAATTTGACTATATTACTTCCCGAAAAAAGGCACAAGAAACTGAGCGCACATTTTTCCTGTTTAAGTATGTTATACAGGCGTCGATAGCGACCACCAAAGACAAGACACACTTCGGAGAATAACCAGATATTTCTTTGACAAAGACTTTGGTGACCGCATCTTAAGGTAAATTAAAAATATATTTCATAGCATATATCAGTTTGGGAAAACGGTTATCGAAGTTTCAGCCACATTTTGGATTTTAGGCACTTAAAACAGCAAATTTAAAAATGTCAAAATTATTGATACTATTACATTAGAACTTGTTTATTTAAATAAACAGCAGTAGAAATAAAATCCTAAACTGAGCACACACACACACACACACACTGAGGAGAAGGAGATGTGGTCCATTTAGCCCAAGCTTCCTACCTGCAGGAGCGTGTGTGTGTGTGTGTGTGTGTGCGTGTGTGTACAGTATGCGTACGTTTTCTCTCCTAAATAGATATCTTTTCCTGTTCTCTTCAACTCCTCTTAGTTTGTTTTTCTACCTTCCAGGGCTTTCTGTTCCTTTTCATGTGCTGTGACATTTAACTTGCTGAACTTCTCTTGAGATAGCTAAATTATTAGAATACAAAATATACAAAGTCACAGCTTTATGTTTTACCTGTACAATATTAACGGATCAACCCCATCCTTCCATCCATCCCGGTCAATTAAAAAATATGCTTAAATAGTTTTAACAAGTCTCTCTGCCAATGTTTTTTTTCTGATCAATAAAGTGTGACGTCCTTAAATCACACCGAAGTCATAGGGAGGAGGTCGGGGTGGATAGTACAAACCACAGGACTTTGACACTGGAGACCATAGTTGAAGTCCTGCATCCCACATGTTCCCAGTTTTAGACCTGTAGAGGTTACAGTTTGGGAAAGATTGTGATTTTGGTTCAATATTGTAAAAGTCACACTGCAATCAGTGAATCATGGTCTAAGTTGGCCGGAGCGGATATTGTAGGAAAACAAATTTAAAATGTTGACAGGGAACCTCCTGCAGATGTTTGTAGGGTGAACATTTGGTGTTGGCAGGGAACAATCTGAAAATGCAATCAATAAAAATGTGTTCTTATAATCTGGGTGGCATTACGAATCCTTCCAAACCTATTGGCTGATTGCTGATTAATTGCGTATGACGGTAACTTTTAGCAGACAGGGTTGCGGTGAGTGTACAGACAGCACAGTTGAGAGCAGCTATTAATCAGGGGACCTCGGTTTAATCCCCCGCAGCTCAAAAGGTGCTACTCTGCAGGTGACCCTTGATATTTGACCTCTAATGCAAAATTCAGGATGTTCACGGACAGAAATCGGAAAATAATCCTAACGGTCTAGGAGACCGCTATCAGAAGGCGGATGTAAACACAGCTGCAAAGGAGGAGTTTCAGGCTGCTGTGTATCAGGAGCGCTGGTGAGATTCAGTGAGGCCGAGCTGATGCTGCATGAAGTGAATTATGAGAAAATGACCTCAGACACTTTCCACATCTCCTTGTTTTATACGGGGGGTGACATCACCGACATGCCCACCCTTATCAGCTCGCTTTTCTCCATCTGCTTTTCACTCTTTGTTTCTCTCCTAACATTCATCTCTGCTGCGTCAACTCTCGCTCATTCGTGGGCGTGTGTGCGGTTATTTATGGCATCTGTGCCATAGGGGAAGAAGGGGAGGAGAGATGGATGGACAGAGAGAGAGAGGGTTCGCGGGTGTGTTTGGGAGACAGTTGTGGCTGCAAAACAGTAAAACAACTAACAAATAAAAAATGAAAGGGAGAGACAACAAGAAGAAAGGGAACATGAGTGAA
The DNA here is from genome assembly GCA_011952105.1 of Coreoperca whiteheadi. Lineage (NCBI taxonomy): Eukaryota > Metazoa > Chordata > Actinopteri > Centrarchiformes > Sinipercidae > Coreoperca > Coreoperca whiteheadi. Next base: position 2,922,294 of record CM022486.1, read on the forward strand.
AAAAAGGAAACCAGGCGGGATTTTGGCTTCTGATAAGTGGAGGAACGGACAGGTGGAGAGAGAAGAGAAAAGAAAGAGAAAGGAAGAAGGGGAGGGGCAAAGGTGAGAGGAAAGGAACAGAGTGGAGAGGATGGAGGGACGATGAGGAGGAGGAGAGCAGAGGGGAGAGACGAGGAGGAAAAAAGGAAGAAGAAGATAAAAAGGGGATAAATAAAATAGAGTAAGGAGACCAAGACAGAAGGAGTATAAAGAAAGAGGTGAAAGAGGAAAGTTGAGAAAACAGATGAAAATAACTTGATATTTTAGATGCTTTGACAATAATGTTGTTTCATTAGATTTAGATCACTAAAACTGAGTGAAAGAAAATGAAATATAATAAAATTACGGGAATTACTCTCTTTTAAATTAAAGCTCCAAAAGTTTCTAAAAGATACAAAACATGGCAGGGCGTATTTTGGGGCAATTGCGTCTTAAAAGGACACAATTCCATTTCTATTTCCATTTCACAGCCCGAACAAACACCGAGTCTTGGGTTTGGATATTTCACCCGGTGTAAACATCACATAACTTCAATGACAAGCTAGAAAAAGCTGATTCGCCAAATATATATATAATCTACTTAAGGGGAATTGAAAGGAAAACTAGACCTTAAGAAGCTAAACACACACACAGATACTAAATAAAAATCAACATTTTTAATATAGTGGTGATTATAATCAGGGTTTATCTCCACGTCAAATCAATGTAAATCAGTTTTCTTAGTTGAAAGACGTGCGATCGACACACACAAACACACCCACAAGCACTCTGCAGGTTTGTACCGAGCCAAGTTTAACATGTGCGAGGCAGTTTGGGAGTGTGTGTGTGTGTGTGGAGGAGCACTAGAATTAAAAGAGAAATATTAATGTGTGTGCGTGACAGAGAGAGAGAGAGAGAGAGAGAGTGAGAGAACATCAACCTTTAGGAAAGAATGATGTAAAAAACAATTGAAGGAAAAACAGAGGAGAGACAGATTTCGGAGAAAGTTCATCCGATGGAAAGCAGAGGGAAGAAAGAAAGGAGGAAGGATCAAGTGAGTGAAGTGAAAACAGATAGATGAAAAAAACAACACACACCATGCTTCACAAAAGAAAGAGCGCTGCTGCTCTGGATGACAAAGTAATGACACTGCGTGACGACAGGTTTATGTTCTTTATGCTGTAAAAAGCTCTCAGACCACGCTCGGTGCTGGCTCTGTGGAGGGAGGGAGGGAGGGAGGGAGGGGAGATGGTAGAGAGAGGGGAGTAAGAGAAGTAAGAGAGGAGAGGGCAGCTAGAAAGTGGGGGAACGAGAGAAAAGAGAAACAGCGTTGGCTGATTTCCATCTTAAGCTGATTTCTCGGAGTAACCCCGTTACTTGTGTGCGTGTACACAAATGGGTAGAGAAAGATGTAGAGGGAAAGACGGTGAGGGGAAGGGAGAAAATGGATCAATGACAGGAAGAGAACAAGAGAGACAGAGAAAGACATCAGGAGTGAGAAAGAAAAAGCTGTACGTTTGAATTAAAGGTTGTAAAATTTGCTGCCTGACATCAGGACCTGGCGGTACCGCGCATTGGCCACGACTGAGGGGACGCTGAATTCGGCTGTATTCAGACCGACAACAGCGCGGCGTCAACGCAACACAATGCCACAGCACGTAATCAGCAACGCGCTGCGCTGGCCAGATAACATTTTTACCTTTTCACCCGCTCTTGACCCCACCTGCGAAGCGCCGGCTGGCTGGGCTGTTTGTACAAATATCGCGCAAACAGCAGATCCAATTGGAATCTTTGTCATCGAAGGCAAAATGTAATGAAGTGACACAACAACGAACATGATGTGCAAACCAGCAGCGTCACAAATGTTGCTTTATCTGTGGGATTCCTCATCACCTAAATAGCTCACTACTGGAGTCAAGGGGGGGGGGGGTCAGCGAGAGTGAATGTGAGTTATATATATGGGTGTGTGTGTGTGTGTGTGTGAGTATGACCTCAGTATCACGCTACGGGCAGGGTGACATTGAGCTTTAGCGACATCTGTTCATTAACAGCTACAGCACTGACAGCCTGATCATGACCCTGTGTGTGTGTCTGTGTGTGTGTGTGTGTGATTTTATCCCACCGGAGGCCATCAGCTCATCTTAACCAAACATACACGCGCCCACACACACACACACACACACACACACACACACACACACACACACACAAAACTCTATCGCTGCCATAGCAAACATAAACAACCCAATGTGTCGCTGACCCTGAGTTCCTGGACACACGCACACACACACACACACACACACTTTATATAAGATCAGTGGGACCACCTGAGAGGGGACGAACACATGAAGTTATTATTGGTCTCATGTATCAGCCCACTTCTGATCATTTGTGTGAAATGCTTCCATGTTTAGTGATCAGCATTCCTCTGCTTCTGATGGGACACGCTAATCCAATTCCACACAAAACGCAGTTTCAGCACGTTTCATTCTTGTAAATCAGACAACACAGAGTGAGTAGCTGACATTTTCAACAACAAAGACTTTCCACAGGCACTTTGAAACATCTCTGTTCACAAAGACTATAAGGACGTTTCCAGCGTGCGAGTACTTGAATTATAAATAATTAATATTTTTCTACTGAACGCTTTTGTCGCAGGAGTTGCAGATGCGTACACTTTAACTTTTTCTGCTTATTCGGTGGGACAGCTTATTTGTGTCCCAGGACGGTCTAAAAGAACATTCTTGTCATTTTGGGAAAGTTTTTAGGGATAAAACTGGACAATAATCTATTTGAGCATTCTGACAGAGAAGCAGAACAACACTGACTTGCACGTAGTGTTTTTATTTTTTATGTTTTGAGAGCAAACGGCACAAAGAATCAGAGAGCGGAGGCAGGCGCTCCGACAGTTCACAGGTTCAGCATCAGCTCAGAGATTTTATGGAGACGAGGTCTGATGTTGATGCCAAGACGTAACCAAAGCAACATTCACACACACACACAACAACTGCAATGACATGGTTTTCATCCACAGCTCATAAACAACTCTCCTGCTTCTCTGTGGATCATATGATCCACGAGAGCGAGAGACATCAAAGAGAGAGAGAGAGAGAGAGAGAGAGAGAGAGAGTGAGTGTGAGTGTGTGTGTGAGAGAGCCGACGTGAAACTGTAGCTCGTCTGTTCCAGCATGGCTACGTATAGAGAAAACACACACACACACACACACACACACACTCTCTCTCTCTGTAAACACAAAATGCTTATCCATCTACAAACCAAAAGGAGGTGTAGGCGATGATAGAAAAAACAACACACTATTATGTATTACACCACACACACACACACACACACACACACACACACACACACACATTCACCCAGATAAACAGAATTCTGACTATGATTTGCGCACACACACAATCTTAAACACAATCCAAACTAATGGCTGATGATGACGAATAGGCCCCATTTCAGCTCGTTCATGGCCAATGTGCTCCTAAACAGGGCGATGAGCGGTTATCTGATTGGTCGCCAGGGAAGTCCGTTTGAGGGGCCGCTGCATGAAGCACTTTAGCATTAGATTTTCTTTAAAAGTACACAATTTCCTGATAAGAAAACAACTTGCACAAAATGACTTTAAGTGCGCTGCTGGATCTACCCTTAAATTCTGATCTTTCTACCTTCTGTTTCTTGAAATCCCAAAGAAACGGCAAGCTGAATTAACATGCATCAAAGTCTTCAAGAACAGAAACGTTAAAAGCTGCATTTAAGGCTTAGTTTTACTTTGAAAAATGTATTTCCTTTTCCAATATTTATCATTTTATTCCAATCTGTACATATACATATATATATATATACACACACACACACACACATATATATATATATATAAATATACACACATGTGGAGTCTAATAACTGAGGAGACAGGAGACAGAGATGCCGTTCTCTTGTGGGTCACCACACACACATATATATATATACGCACACATATACATATATACAGTATATATATATATAATTATATTACACCTTCGGCAGTAAAAACAAGCGATGCCATCTCTCTTTTTTATCTCTTCCTCCATCTCTTTTTCAGGATGAGCTGCTCAGTGTGTGTGTGTGTGTGTGTGTGTGTGTGTGTGTGTGTGAGGGGTAAAACCATGTTCTCATCGGCAGGTCATGTCTGGGTCAATCTCTCTGGCTCCAGCAATTCTCTGCTTAACCCCTTCATATCCCCTCTCTGTCTCCCTCAAACACACACAAATAAGCTCCGGCTACTGTCTGTCGCCACCAAATGTGTGAGAGCGTGTGTGTTTTTTTTATTATTTTTTTTTTTACTTGAACAGATCAGATTCATTCTATGAATATACGCCTGTATTTTGAGTTAAATGCTCTGTATCTTATACGGCTGGGTATCGACCGAAAAATAACCCAGTACCAAGTAGTATCCAAACGTCTCCGGTCAAACGATATCAAACGACACCCGCTTTCGATGCTTTTTGGGGGGTTGCGGTTAATTTGCAAAACAGACACAACCAGAGCGACACATCCAGACGTTTCAGTGGGGACGTCGTCATATGCCAATTTGGTAGACATCGCCCAATCCTACTCGACACCATTTCTCTCTCTCTCTCTCTCTCTCTCTCACATATTTAGATTGCTAATACATGACTGCGCATGTTTAATTAACAAACAAATATGTTGTAATGAAACACAAACACACTCCTGTGTTAACGAAGTGTTAGCATGCACGCTCCCTGCAGACATTCCAGTGGTTTCAGCAGATTGGCTGTGATTGATGGAGTCAGTCAGTACTGGTCCCACTGGGCTGTTCCCAGTTAATTACTGTCTGTCGCCACACACATAATAGGCATTGTAGGCTTTGATGTGTACATCCAATGGTGACAGGGTACTCGAGGGGATACACGCGCACGTGTGTGTGCGTGTATACTTTCCATCAAAATACTTGCATGCTTTGAATACTGCCTCCAAATATGAGCTTTAATATGTGTTTGTGTCTAAACTACAGCACACATGAGATTGTTAAAGACTGTTATCGCTTTTTTCTCTGAGATCTACTTGAATGCTTTGAAGTGTGCATCCCTGCTGGATGCCAAAAACTGCTCGCACCAAAAGTGACAAAGTATTCCAAGGAATATAAATGTGTGTGTGTGTGTGTGGTTGACCCATAAAAAAAAAAAAAACTCTGCAGGAATGCTCAGTTTGGTGATTTGACAAAGAACCGCACGTATAATTATACCTCAGCTATCTTAACCTCAGTGATTCCAAACATTTGTCTGAGCCACTTCCAGAGCAGCATGAACCAACATGGCATCTGTGACCACCCCCCTGCTTTGGGTGTTTGGTGAACATTTTTGTTTTGTTTTGTTATGTTTTCAGGCCTGAAGTGCCATTTATCCACATATGATAGAGACCAACACATCGTAAACTGCTGTGACGTGTTTGGTATAGAGGTTTTGTAGTTGCAAAACAAATCGACATAGAACTAGGTTTGTCTCAGTCATGCAGGCCCTCAGCAGAAACAGCGCAAACAATACATCTCTAACACGCGGACTGTAACATGGATGTGGGCAGTGGGGGAGCTGCAGCAACCATTACCCTGAGGTGTTGGGAAAATCAGCACGTTAACATGCTAACATGCGCACAATGACAATGCTAACAGGCTAATGTTTAGAGGGTATAATGTTTGCCATGTGTACATCTTAGTACTAGCTAACATTAGCTAATTAGTACAACACACAAAGTGCAGCTGAGGCTGATTAGAAAGTCATTAGGTTTGCTGGTATTTTGTCATAAATCAAAGTATTGGTCAAATTAAAGACTGGACCTGATGGTGGCGATGGAGGAAAAGTCAGGGGGTACAATACATCCCGAGGGAAAAATGAAATGCTTGAACCACATTTCATGACAATCCATCTAATAGTTGTCGAGACATTTCACTCAAAGCTACAAATGTCAACCTCATGGTGGGTGCTAAAAGAAGTTCACTACAGACATCAGGATACTACGGGTGCTGACATCAGGGAACTATGAATGTCTGCACAAACGTCTATGCCAATCCATCCGGTAGATGTTGAGATATTTCACCGGATACGTGAAAACCTTGACCTGCTGGTGACACTACAGGGAAAGTCAGAGTTGTTGGGATCGAACCTCTGGGGACCATGAATGTCTGGACAAAACTTCCCGACAATCCCGACACTGCTATCCCATCAGAGCCATCAGAGCCATCAGAGCCACACCACTGGCACAGCTAAGAGGTTTCAATTTCTATGTTTTCTCCTTTATAATTGGGGTACCCACTTGATTTGGCCAAATAAGACCGCTGAATATTAGCTTTGGCAGAACTTCAGGGTGCGTTTCCGACCGAGAACAAGGACTGTGGAGCTTGTCGCCGATCACTTACATTGGAATCGCAATAAAAAAGGGGATCTCTTCAGTGCCAGTATGGACAAGTAAAAACATGCTCAGTAACAGACAACTCTTTCACCTTACACGTAGGCTAGTATTGCTTGAAAATATGTGACTCTACCTCTTTAAGGTAGACTTCTGTAACATAATTACACAGCTACCTAGTGGACTGTTTTATTTAATTTTTTGCACAGTATAGTGCCCTCAAAAACTCTCACAATGGAACAAAAATGAATGGTCCATTCCATGTGTTTTTGCTGAAAATCTCACAATCCAATATATATCGCCTTTGACAGACATCACATTTGAAGAGTTATGCGACTCCACACCCTTCACGGATGATGACTTTTTTTAAATGATGATAAAGTCTGAAATCTCAATTTGGTGGAGTAAACTACTGATTGAGGGACAGAGCTTGGACACAGCAGTGGTCTATAACAAAACACTGAGTTAGGACAAGTGAGTGAGACAAATACGAAGCCAAAGTCAGAGAATCAGGGATAACAAGGATTCCAGCTTTATTGTGATACAAAGGGATGTTGGCTGATGAAAAACAGAAAATAAATGCCGGGCAGCAGAGCCAGGCCTTCCAACCCACTACATGTGAGTACGTGTTTTTGGAAAAGAAGACCGATTTTACTGCATAAACACTTTCTCCAAAACACACAGCGATAAACTAACACATAAACCAAGCTAGACATACACACACCCCAAACACACAAACACACACGTATACACAAACGTCAAAGCTCGGCGCGTCCAAGAAAACTCCTCGACACACACTCCCACACTCGTGCACATACACACACACACTTACAAAACACACAGCAAGCAGCCTTACATCTTTCCAGACAGACATACAGTGCCATAAACATCGGCACATAGCTCCCTGCACCGCAAAATGATGGAAAAATAGCTGTGTGTGTGTGTGTGTGTGTATACAGTATGTGTGTATCAAGCCCTCTATCTAAGGGAGTTTCCCTGCTAACTCCAATCCTCACTACTATACAATCAGCAGCACGAAGCTCAGCGTGTCTGTGTGTGTGTGTGTGAGAGACGCTCGTTTGTTGGGAGTCCTGATAATGAGCGCATGCACACATATTAGCTTGACACTGCCTTTATACTGGATCTCTCTCTGGTCACACACACACACACACACACACACACACACACACACAACACACACACACACACACACACACACACACACACACACACACACACACACACACACAGTGTGTGACCATACACGGGAAAGTTAATCTAGGGCAACACACATTTTTTTTGTATAACGCGTGTGTGTGTGTGCGTGTATGTGTTACGTATGCATGTGTAAGGGAAGGAATCGGAGGCCTGTATTTCCACATTCCCGCTCTGACCAGTAAGCATCAGTATGTGTCCGCAAACATGTACTGTATGGCTTCCGGCATATACCTCTCAATTGTCCACTGACGCATGCATGTGCACAATGTTACCGTGGCAACATTTCTCAGGGGGAAGACAGAGAAGCCGTCTTGTTAACTTGTATTATAGCATCTAGCAGTTTTACAAGTAGTGTTGCTATGCTTACGTGCAGTTTAACGGACCTTGTGTATTGATTTGGAGAATAAACTGTTGACCAGAACTATGTTTAAAATGTGCTATTTTACGTTTACCTACCAGCCAATGAAAAAGTACTATTTTCCATAGTCAATGGTATATAACAGTAGTGGTAGCAAAAGTAGCAGCATTATTAATAGTATTAATATTAGCATTTGTATTACTAGCATTAGCAGCTGTAGTATTATTGGCAGTAGTCATGGCAGCACATCAGCAGTATTAGAAGTAGTAGGAGAAGTTTTAGGAGTAATGGTAGTTGCAGTAACAGCAGGTATAATGTACCTGTCCTTACCTGAAGGTATTCGGTGTGTTTTGCCTAGAGGCAGCTTTCTTACACACACACACACACACACACGCACACGCACACGCACACGCGATGGCCCGGCTCAGTCTGGAACTGATCAGGTCTCATTAATGGCTGGAATTAATTAAAGCCACGGTGTGTGTGTGCGCTTTGAATGGGGATGTGTGTGTGTGCAACGGAGCTGGCTAGTGTGGGTTAGGCCAGAAAGTGTGTGTGTGTGTGTGCGTGTGTTTGAAGAGTTTTGATTTTGTGAGTTCGTGTGTTTACTCGGCGTGTGAGGGAGAGTGTCAAAATGTGGTCAGAATGGGTGTGTGTGTGGATGAGACTGCATGGATTTGTGTGTATGACCATTTGCTGAATAGATGAGGAATGTCCTGTCCCGTCCAGGACTGTGAGCGCATATTAGATGAGTCTTAGAGGTGTGCACGTGTGTGTGTGTGCCTAAATGTCTCTCATTTCCATGGCCCAATATTTGCAATGGAGCAAAGCCCAGCCTGTAGCCTAATGAAGGAAACTAATCATGTCCTCTGTGATCACACACACACAGCTCTCATTACTGGGCACACACACACACACAAGGCGGCAGGGACAACAGAGGAAGAGATCGAGATGGAAGGAGGGATGGAGGGCATGAGAAGGAAATGAAGAGAGGCCTAAGAGGAAAGGAGGCATTATGTACCCATAATGCTTCTGTCTGCGGTCTACAGCCTGTACTTTGTTTTGAGCAGTTGCCAACGCTGGGAGAACTGTCCGGCCTCTTTCTACTGACACTGATCACTTCTCGCTCTGCTAGAGAAAACACTTAAGCTCTCAGAGGAACAGGTAATTTCCAGACCTCTAGAAAGTCTATATGTGAACTTTGGAAAACTAAAATCATCGCCTCAAAGTCATCATTCAGTCTGACATTATGGGGATTTACTTTTCCTTTGTTTACATAATAACGGTTTAAAGTAAGCTTTCTTAAAGGATAATTGGGGTTTATTGCAATGACGATCTCATTTGTTGTGGTTTTGGTCATCATCGTTTCTATCGATCGATTACGGCGCACTCATCAAAAGCAATGGCTGAAATCAACATCAGTACAACGAAGTCAGAGGACAAAAAACCACGAGCAGTCAGACAGGTTGTATGCCCAACGTTTATCCATTTTTATCTTAACCACTTTATTTGGAGGAAAAACCCAAAGTGAATGCACCTAAAATGACAACAATAATGTCTCAATGTGCAGAAAAAAACTGTGTGCGCACAACTACAGCAAGTACAGTAGGGTCAAAGTTGAAGCAGGAGCTCAGTCTACAAACTGTGACTGATGTTAACAAAGACACTTTGAGCTACTAGTTTACCATTTGCTTTCATTTTCTCACAGATAACTTTGGCTAACCTAGGTGTGTTTTTTTTAAACCGGAATGACTGTACTTGTGGTCGCTGCTGTATTGGACCTTTTGTGGCGATGTCACAGTATTCCCAGACTTCAAGAATGAACCTGATGAGTAGAACATTATCATTATTACTGACATAAATGCCGGCCGAGACTACTAATACAAGACCAGAGTTCAAATTCCATTTACAGTGTCACGGGCATTTAAAGTTGCAGTATTCCCCAAAAATGCATACATTTAAAAAAGAAACAGTTGGCATCCATCACATTAACAGACAGCTGGGTTTTATTGTTGTCTGAAGGAATCTGGACACATTTTATTCGCTGATGATGTACGTTAGTTGATTTTTACCTGCAATCCTTCTCACGTGTGTCCAACCTTTTGTTTTTTGTTTTGTTGTGTTTTGAATGGACTCGGTTGTGAGATTTTCAAACATCCCAACAAGCCGCGATCCACAGAAAATACAGAATACAGAAAATTGTTTCTTTTTGTTGAGGAATCTACAAAAAAAAAAAAAAAGAAGAAGCCTGAACTTGATCTTGACTCAGTCCCCTCTGATTTCAGAATAACTGAAAACCCCTTTCAAAAAATGGGGAAAGCGTTTGGAGAAAAGGCAGAGGGGTGGGGATGAACTGACTAAATCGGCTATAATAACTGCGTACAGCCCTTGGGTGTCATTTGGTGAAGGCTTACACTTCTTTCCTCCATGATTACAGAATCATGAAATTAGAGTGACTTTGAATTATTTTAAATTATTTAGGTTTTGTTAGAGGACACATTTTGACAAACACGGGGCCTTCCCTCTAAAAAGGAACTTATTCGTTTTAATCTTGTGCTGTCAGTCTTTCAGCAGGAGCCGGTGTCCCCACACACAGTGAGCCGGGACCCTGAGTGTTGGTGTGTAAAAGCATGTGTTCACAGTCTCGGCTCAGTAGCTTCTCACCCACAACGAGGCGCTCAGCATCGATCACACATGTGCACAAGAACACAGTAAGTTTTTATAGTTAGTGACAGCTGACGAATCCCCCCCTGCCCTGACCTCTGACCTCTGGCTCTGCCTTCTGCACCCCCCCCCAGCTAATTGACATGTCTCCTCTGATAAACTCCCTCTCTCGCGCGCACACACACGCACACACACACACACACCGACAAAAACTACCCCAAGATCCACACATTACACGTGAATACAATGAGAGAAAAGGTAAAAAAGGTAAAAAAAAGAGACAGAATTCAAGACTGTCATCACGAAGAAAAATTCAGAATGGAAAGATGTAAAGAAATGAGTGAGAAAGCGAGCCGCTGTACAAATCAGTGGGAATCGTACAGGACAGCAGAGAATTAAGACGGTTTCTCCAGGTCTATCATTCAAAGCTGTTCACGAGGTGCTTTGGAAGAGTTTCCGAACCTCTGCTGTGCACGCATTATTTCATATTTGCCGTGCGTGAGCTGTTGTTTCAGTGTTTTAGGGAAGAACCCTGAAAAAGGCCCCCGAACAAAACGGCCAAACTGTTTGAGGAACGGCGTGTTTACACAGGAGGAGTTTCACACGCGTCCGACGGAACAGATACGCTCCTATCTTAAAAGGGTCCAGTGTGCAGGATTCAGCGGCGTCTAGCGCTGAAATTGCAGTTTGCAACCATCTGGATACCGCCCTCCCCTTCCAAGCGCCTATGGAGAAACTACGGTGGCCGTGAAACTCGAGCCAGTGTTTGGTTTGTCCGTTCTGGGCTCCTGTAGAAACATGGCGGCGCAACACGGCGACCTCCATGGAAGGAGACCCGCTCCCTCTGTAGATAAAAACGGCTCAAAAGGTAATGAAAACACAACGAATCTTACCTCCAGGTGATTATACACTAATTAAAACACACTTATAAATATTATATTCCATTTCTGCCAATAGCGCCTTCTAAATGTTACAAGCTGGACCTTTAATCAGTCCAGCTTCCTACACAGTTCCGATGCATCCTGTGTAGACGGACAGAGCACTGAGGCTACACGCGACGCCTCCTGTGTAGACAGTGTAGAGAAAAGCGTCTGCTAAATGACTAAATGTATAAAGCTCAAAAAAGAACAAGTTGTCCAGTACAGTATACATCACTCTTGAGATTTAGCCCACATGATAATGCACAATGCAATCGAAATAGTTATCAGTAGGGTGCATAGAGTGAAGCCCATCCAGGTGAAACTCTGGGAAGCTTACAGACAGGTGCGAGGTACGCTGTTTTTAAAAAGTACGGGAACAAAAACAAAGCACACAAAGTTTTTAAAAATAAACTAAATATGCTCCCTCTGGCCTTAAAGCTGCATTCATTTACCTTTTTGGCCACTTTGAGGCAGCAGAATAAGCTGAAAACACATCTGACACATCACCATATCAAGTTGTTGTGGCAAATGTGTTCGCAAACAGTTGCCTGTTCGCACAGTTTGGGTTGGTCACTAAGGGCAAACGCTTCCACATTACACACTTGTTTGATTCGTTGTTGAAAAAAGGGACAATTAAACAATGCCAGAGAACTAATTTCCTGCGTCCCACTCAGTGCAGGAAAATAAGGACTACCCTTTCTATATTTTTTGCAAAGTCTTATTCGTTTGCCTTCGATCAACATGATGAGCAGATCGATTATTTCTGTATCCTGATTCTTGTATTTCGTTTTCCTATGAGTATGAAAGTGAGTGAGCATGGAAGTACGGGAGAGAGAGAGAGAGAGAGAGAGAAGGAACAGGGGAAAGGAACACAGAGGGCGAGTGACGAGAGCTGTAGCTCCAGTCCCACATGTGTTACTTATTGGGACAGAGAAAGAGGCCTACACTTCCCAGGCCGCCAGTGGAAACGTATACTCTACAATTCATTGCTTCCTTCTCGGTAAATTAAAGGCCTCTTGTTAAAAAAAAAAAAAAAAAAAAAAATGGGGAAAGGGGCGGAGGGTGAGGAGGAACATTTGTAAGCATATTTTATTTCTTCGTTATTGACAAGCTTTTTTTTTTTTTTTTTCAGTTTTCACTTCCTTCTCTACATCTATATTTGTAATTACATGTTGTGCTGAAAGGTAGCGTCTCCCTGTTAAACAGTTTCTTAACCATTAAGGCCAAACCACATAACTCAACAGATTGAACTGATATTCTGTGAAATGAATGGCGATCAGTCTACACGTGTTATTATTACATCAACAACAGACGATTGTTCTGCACTACTTTATATGTTACGCCCTCACCGTCGAGACACATCACTTGATGAGAACTATAAATGTGTGATTTCATTTAAGTTTCTTCAAGCTTTCAAGGGAGCGCGAGCAACAAAGACAGAGCAAAGAACCGACACAGAAACACATACTGGAATAGAGAGCAGCAGACGAAGCGTGTGTTGGTTCCCATTCACTCGTCCTGTAAAAACTGCAGAACATTCGTCCTACTTACAGAGTGGTGGATTTAGCTTATTCTACTAAACAGCCTGCCCTGTTCTGTGGTTGCTTCCAGCGCATGGAAAGTCAAACAAAAGTCCAGCTAAACCAGCGTAAATGTTTTGAAACCATTTTAAAAAAAAAGCGGATCAGGCGAACCGCTAGCGACCTTGATGTTGGAATGCATTAGCCTGACCGCTAGCTACCACAAAAGGCAAATCTGTGAGTCTCAACACAGTTAATGTCGGAGTGCATTAGCCTAACCATTAGCTTTTATAGTGTGCATGCATTAGATTAACTTTTAGTTTCCAGCTTTCAGGACGTTAATGTATTCGGCCAGTGCTACCTAACAAACAGGTCTGGCTGTTTTACTTGAACAAGCACAACCCTTCTCTAACATAATTGTGAAATGCCAACGCCTTAAGTGAGGTTAAAGGGGAAATATTTAAGTTAGGTAACAATATTTGAACATAATAACATTCCATTTTCGTGTATGTATGCATTGTTAAATGCTACATTTTAATAATCCCCCCCGGGGATTAATGAAGTTCTTCTTCTTCTTCTTAATACATTCCTATCCAATGTGTTTTCTGACCCACAAAAACATTTCTTCCCAATGTGTTCCTTCAAGCTGGGTTAAGCCTATACAATTATAGTTTCATTAGGGTGTCAAAATGCTAAAAATCAGATTTTTTTTTTTATTATTTGTATTAACTCGACCATGTATCAATTCCATCTTGTAAGGCATTTTCGTATCATAACGGAAGACTTCCATAAGGTGGTAACTTGTTGAAATCTAAAACCTCCAGCTGTGCACTTAAAGTCATTATCCTCAAAATCTCAGTCCTGGTTGATTTGGCGACAGCTGCAGTTGGTGGTGCTAATAAGAGCAACAGCTGTATCTATTTACGAGTGCAGCCAAACCAGTCATGGGGCTGAGATAAAGGAAAAATTATAGATACAAGGAAAATGTTATGGGTTATAACTTTAAAATATTTGACCAAATTTGGGTGATGCAAAAGAGGCACGTGAAATGTACCAAACACTGAGTTGATCCTTGTTCTTTCTACAAATGTAAACGAATAATCAGGCTAGAATGAGATACACCGAATGTAAAACAGTATCCAAACAATGGCTGGGTATAAATCATGTTTATGTTTGGGTGCAATACACTCACAGTCCTCTTATGAACAATCAACTTCAATAATTACTGGGATTTAAGAGCGCAAGCTTTGCCACTATGTTATTCTGACAGTCAAACATCTCTTTTCACAGGATATTAAAACATCAAGTGCACGTTTTGTTCAGAGTTATGGGGCCCAAACCTTGTATAGCTGAATTGACCCATGAAATGTATTAACAGAACTGGTAGCCACCATAAAATACATTAGATTAACGGTTATATCCCGTGACATAGCTGCCGTGGCCTTAATGTGAAAAGCAGCAGGGGGTGAGAAGGCTGGTTCCTCCCCGCTGGACGCGGCACTTCCTACATGTGCCTCCCAGAGGAAGAGCGTTCATTCCTTCTGGAAGGCTCCCCCAGGAGCCAGAGCCTGAATGGACACTACCGCAAAAACACTGCCTCCTTACCACATGTTACATGACCTGAGGGGACACACACACACACACATCTGGGTTTCCACCTCTGAAAGACTGTCTGGTTTGTTGATGGTTATCGTAGCCAGAATAGTTCCTGCCCCCTCCCCTCCCCTCCCCTGTGTCTCTCCCGATCTCTCCTAGCCATAATTTAAAGAACTTATCAACACGCCTTTGATTCATCAGTTTGCTTCGAGGAACTCCCTGTTGCGTCATCCTATCTTAATAAACCCATGATATATTTTTTCCCACAGTAGCTGCTGTTATTCTGTGCTGTTCAAATATCGCCTGCTTGTCCTTCAGGTAACTCAACATTCTCACTGCTGCAATGACTTTGCTCCAGCAAATCTTCAAGTTGCAAAAAAAATGCTTCTACATTGGACGTGTGAAAGACAGAGTGAGTTTACGCAAGTACGCCATTAGATCCAGATGTTCCTATGGCTCAACACATTGCGCCCAATATCATGCCTTCAGTGGTAGTCTTTTGAGGGGTAAGGAGTAGAAAGTCCATCAGAGATGGTTCACTGTTTGAAACACCTAATGTAGAGGGAAACCTACATAGTATATCCGGGTCTAAATGAAGAAACAGATTTGAAACCCCTATTATAGACATTTGCAATTCCTGCATGGAGGTTCATTCTTGACTGCGGGCACAGATATCTAATGAAATATTCTAAACTCAAGGTTGACTTAGTTGCTTTTTTCAGATCCTTTGGCCATGACCCACTGTGCTATCTCTGGGAATGGAACTGGCATGGGTGTAATCACGTCACCTCAGTCATTGTTGGATTGTTGGATGTGGCTGTATATGGTCAAAAACGTTGTAGTAACTCTGCTAGTGAGTGAACCTTGAGTTTACAATATTCTATCAGAGATACAATTCTTAATTGCACCTATTGATGGGACAGACTCTTACTGCATGATGTAACCATTATTTTATTTTCTTCATTGTTAACATGTTTGATATCATTGGGATAGCTGTTTTCTTTGTATCTGTTGGTCATTTCATTGTGTGCTAGAATAATGTTTACTTCTGGTCTGTATAGAGTACCAGGTGTAATTAATCTGTTTAAATAATCGCAGTCCTGATGAAGACCCAGCGAGGCTGAAACCAGTCATCTTTTTCCCATTGCTCTAGCACACACAGTAGCGGTGTCTGACGCGCATCAAACACCTGCATTGTTCTCTGTCGACTCGCGATGACGCGTCAACTTGTTTGGTTACCCCACCGTCCCAGCGTCGACGTGCGGCGACTTTTCATAAAACCCATTTCGTTTTCACATTTGCTCCCCAGATCGGCACATCGTAGCTACTGCCCCGTGACTATTTATCTGTCTGTATGATGTGTTCAGTGTGCGCTATGGGCATCTCCTGACTTATGTAGCGTATATATGTCCTTAAAAGAGCGTGAACAATGTTTCTATTCTGTGACCTTTCCTTTGAATTATCCCCTGGATTTCCTGCACGTGAGGCTGGTTGAACGCTTGCATTTTTTTCTTTTGCAAAAAAAAAACCCCCGTTAAAAATGCATAAAGTATTTAATTTTCAAAATATGACAAACATCTAGATAATATGTCATTATCAGTGTGTGATAATACAAATGCACGTTAAGATTCCTCATGGCATTCTGCAGTATTTTACCACTAATTTACAAAGATAAATTACAGTGAACGGTCGCTGACCGGACTTAACAGCCGGAAAACCCCTGAACTTTCCGTTACAGTGTGCCACAAGTCCATAAGCGTCACTCCACCCTGGTACCCGAGCAGGCAACAATATTTGGACCATTGTCCACATGTCTATCTGTAATCACCACGAGCATTAGCCTCTGGCCGAGAATAGCCGATCAGATAATGCGGTCGCAGAGACATTAGCGGAACATTACACACACATTAAGCAGCCAAGCATCTCATCAGCGCTCCGTCAACACAGCCAGGGCCAACAAATAGCTCCGGAGATGCCGTGATAGCCATACGGTGGGGATTTTGTTGGCACGCACGAGCTTTGGAGTGCCGGTACAAGAGCAAATGCTGCTACCTAAAAATGTTGTTGACAAGCTACAAGCCCAGAGATTAAAGCCAGTGAGGAGGTCAGAGCGACGGTGAGATGACCTTCCATTCCCACTCCAATAAATTCAGGGGGGTCGCTCTTCCTTCTGTTGTTGGTTTGAGGACACTGGAGCCATGTCCTCGGTATTGTTTCTGTGGATTTGGGGGTCTTAACAACCTGAGGGGGTTTTACATGCTACAATAACACACAGTTTACACACAGTGGCTTTTTTTAAGGCTGATTCTGACTTTGCGAGTCTTCTCTGAGTCTGTCTTTATACTAAATACCTTTAAATTGAGCTATTTAGACAAACATGAATTTAAAATAAAGGGATTTAATATTGACCAAACAAAATTATATGTCTGTAATTGACAAAAGGGCTTTAAGAAGTAGCTTATCATATAGCGAGATAAGATTTGTAGAAATTATAGTTTAAAAAGTTAAATGAATAAAAAAAAATGTGTAAACAAAATAAAATTACAAGAACATTTTAGAGTATTTTTTTATATCCTTGCTACAGCCCAATGGCTTGTCTAAGAATTTATCTCTCAGTACAAAATTAAAAGAATGTGTGAAAGATAACACAATTTAAAGCTGCCGTTGGATGATTATTTTTGCTTCACACTTGATGAAGACATGGATTTAGAGAACACGCAGGTGGTGATGAGATGGGGTTCGGCGAGCACACTCTTGACAAACTGTTGGATTTCAGGGAACTCATATCGATCGAACTTTTAATGGATTTAGGAAACTCGTACTTGGGGCACGGTGAAAATGCCAGGACCTGACGGTTGACGATGACTTGGATTTACGTCCAAGTCCTTGGATGCACGTCTGGAGCAGCGCGCGCTCGACACCCAGCTGGACTCGAGGAGCATACACGTGACAAGTTGGCGTAAGAAAGGCAAGCAGTTTTGTTTTGGGAACACGCGTGTGACATGTTTGACTTGGGGCACACGCGCTTGAAAACCAGCTGTAATTTGGTGAACACACCACACCAATTAAAATGACATGTAACCCCGCTGATGAGGCAAAAATACAAACTCTTGTGGCTGTCTGACATGCAACCAAATCTAGGAAACATAGAATTGGAGCATCCCCCCCCC
>CM022486.1:2940200-2955374 GCA_011952105.1 Coreoperca whiteheadi
CCCCCCCCCAAACTACCAGAACCCCATGTTATTGTTGTTCTACTTATGTCAAATTTAAGTAATAAGTAGAACAAAACGGATATCAGTAATAGCCCATCCCAACAAGCTCCAGCCAGTGAGCTGTGTCACTGCAATCTGTCGTGGGAACACCGTCAACCTTAATTTGCATTAGGAAAGAGAGAGGAAACAGAACTGCTGTGTATCCTCTCAGGTTTTAACACACACACACCTAGACTCTTCCAACAGCCTGCAGGTTCATGCTAGTATCTTCTTTAATGACCACACCTACCTCTACACACACACTTAAATTTCCAGCAAACACACCACACACATACAACATTCAGGCTTAGTTTCATGAGGCACATATTTTACTTTCCATCTGCAAGGACACTTAGCCTCAGTAAGTCTGCATGGAGTGTGTGCGCATGTGTGTGTGCGTGTGTGTGTGTGTGTGCACGGGGCAATGGCCAAACAAGGGTTCATTTTCCGTCTGTCTTTTTATTCACGGGAGGTGAGCTGGGAATAGAGAGACCTCTATGTGTCACACACACATCAAAACAGAAATCCATGGGTCAGAAATTCTGGCCATGGCCCGAAGGACCGTGTTCAGGATGCGGAAACCTGCCCGCTGTGCGTGTGTGTGTGTGCGTGCGTGTGCGTGCAGAAGCTGGATGTGAATAGCAGCCGCAGTATGTGACAGCAAGCTGATAGCTCTGTTCACTGTGTTTCTGTAATCTGACAGACAGACTGACACAGCAGGACTGTGTAATTCAGCCATGTTAGTACAAGTCTCCTCCGGACTCTGAGTCTCCCTGAGTCGCACGTTTCATTACCTGTGCGCCGTCGCTCTGCTGCTGACAACACAACTAACCTGAGAGGGAAGGGAGGATGGAGCGGATAGGTATGTTTCTACAGATTCCTTCTTTTCGTCCACATAAAAAAACAGAACGTGACTGCACACGTTACATATATCCGAGTGTAGATGTAAGACTTGAACATGACTAACATGAAAGAAATGAAAATGTTCTTCTTGAGAGTTGACATCAAAACTGCCTGTGGGCAAATGGTATTTTTGCTGATATTTACCACCTCAGAATTTGACTTTTTGATTGCCAAAATATAACAATTACCAAGGTAGGGTCTCTTTTAACAGGTGATTCCTGTCGGGGGGGGGGAGCAGACACCAGTAGCCCCTTTCAACTACATCTGATTTTTTTTAAGAACGGAGGAAGTAGGGTCCTAAGGAGTACCTTATTCTGGGAGTAGTACTTGTTAATGTCCCGGGGGCAGATTTGCATAGTGTCAAACCTCGAGGCTGTTGCAACATGTCCACAGCTTTCATTGGAGCACTTGTTGATACAAGTATCAATATAAGACACGGGGTGGATATTTCTTGTAATGTTTATTGACTTTAGAATCAAATTGCAACTGACCATTATTTCATTATTGCGTGTTTTTATAATAAAATGTCAGTTAAACAGTTAAAAAAAAAACTGCATTATAATGAGTCCAAGGTGACTTCTTCAAATAGTTTGTTTTGGCTGACCACCAGTCAGAAATCCAAAGAACTGACTTCAATGTAAGATAAAGACGGGCATCAGAATTGCTGCTACCAGATAATGTTTGGCATTTTTCTTAAAGAATTACTCGATTATATTTGTCGATTCGTTTTCGGTTTATCGACTAATTGATGAATGGACTAATCGTCTCAGCTCTAAAACCAAACTCCTGTAGTCAATTTCCAGAAATAAATGTCCAAAAAAAACAACCCTGTTCCGTTGTCTCCATGCTGTGTTTTGTCATATGTAAAAATTGCCTTTCAGTACTCCCTTATAAGCCCTTTTGGTCATTTTTTACATTTCTTAAAATGCAGCGAAAACACTAACAGGAATGCACGGACGGTAGTTTTAGTTAGCGATTCAGTTTTCAGGGATTCGTAGTACCCGGGCACGGCTGGGTTAGCTGACAAATTAAATTAAATTCATCCAATTGCCACAAACCAACTGACAAACAATGAAAAAGGCCGGGTTGGTAAGCCAGCCTTGTTCATGGCACTTTCTGGTCTGAATCCCAGACTAATATTCTTTCAGCTTGCTTGGCAGCTCCTTTGATGCAGGGTGGTTTTACAGAATGACTGACCATCTCGAAGCTCAAAAACCCCTCTCTGACTCACACGCTTCCCTTTCTGTAACTGTTTTTCTTTTTTTCTTTTTAAAAGATAGTTATATATTTAGTCCATAACAGAAAATGGCTTTTATTTAGATTCATTACCTTATGGATAAAGCTTATGCTAATACACAAAGGGCATTAATAATGGGGGACGGGTAATAGATAATGGTAATTGCTAATACGTGCAAGGTGCAACACTGGCTGATGCCGATACACAACGGGCAATGCTGAGGTGTAGCTGAAGAACAGAGGACCTGGGTCAATGCTAGTGGACAAATGCTGTTAGCATAAAGCTGTAAAGGCTGAGTTGGTGCATAATGCGGCTTAATGAAACCCCTGACCGCAGACTGGCTGTGGACCTGGTGACTTCTCTGCTCTGACTCCGAGACAAGATCGAAGGGAAGCGGGTGACACTCAGTGTTAAGAGTTTAAATTGAGCTCAGCAGTCTGCCTCCTGTAACATTAGGGACTGGTGTGTGTTTGAGACAGCGAGAGAAAAGGAGTGCTGTGTGTTCCAGCTATCTGTTTATGTGCATTTGCATGCATTACTGGTATGTAAGACGTTGCATGTGGACCTGCACTTTCCTGGTGTGTGTGTGTGTGTTAGTGTGTGTACTCTGGATAGTGTCTGTGATCCCAGGTGGGCTGGAGGAGAGGAGCAGAACAAAAAGGGATGCGGTACCAGGAAAGAGGAGGAGGAAGACACTCTCCCTTTCATCTCTCTTTCATCCCTCCTTTTCAAGCCGAAGAGAGAGAGAGTGAGCTCCACTCACCCCCCTCTCTCTCTCTCTCTCTGTGTCCCACTCTCAGACGGCTTTTGATGCCTTTCAAGTCGACTAAATGTGCTTTCTGGCTGCCGTGCACTCTAACAGAAAGGTCTCTGTGTGTGTGTGTGTGTGTTTGTGTGTGTGTGTGTGTGTGTTTGGCATGGCGCCTAATTACTTTTAAGTCACAGACAGGTAGGCGGAAGGTGTATGCGTGTGTGTCTTTGTCTGAAAAATAAGAGCTTTGAACTGATTTGTTCTCTACCGCCTTGTTGCCCGGTTTTATGGGAGCTGTGAGCAGGCCACGACACCCAAAGGCTTTTTTGGCATTTTGCCACCATTAGACGGAGACACTCTGCTGTACGTCTCTGGCCAGATTCAAACTGTGGACAGCGCGCCACCAATGCATCGGCATGACCGGGGTTGTGTATGTCATTTTATTTATGTACTGTATATTGTGATATAATATATTTTCAGGAACGTGTAAACCCGTTATTGGATAAAATAACCAGACAGGAATGTCTGTTTCTGGCTAATCTAGCAAATGAGTAACCTGACAAGTCATACAAATCTAATAATGCCAACAGTAACAACAACAAGTAGTATCATAATTGTCATCATCAAAATACAGTGATGGCGATAAGGCCGCGTTAAGCCCCATCATTCATTTTAACGTCACTCCGTCAGCGCGGGGGGTGAGGGTGGAGGGGTCCCAACGCAGAGGGCTCCGGCTAAACAACGCAGGGTCGCCCAGCAAAAAAGTTGCACCTGACTCAACTTTTGCACACTCGATCACATGCACATACCTTGCAGATTACTTTGTGACGTAAACGCAGTATTTCTACTGTGTGCCCCCGTGATCGTTGTGATGCAAGATAAAATAGTCGTTGCCGTGATAACTGTCCAGAGTTGTATAATCCTGTCTGTGAGTATTACAAACCGCAGATCTTTAAATGCATTATTCTTTTACTCCAGCTGGACGTCTTGGATGGCATTTGATTATCTCAGCAGTACCTTGAACAACACGCCCCCCCTCCAACACAGCCCCCTGCGCTAAAACAACCAATGTTTTTGGTCTGAATCCCTGCTTTTGCAAGCTGCTGACCGGCTGATTGGGAGCAGTTTGACTTGCTGGTGGGAGGAGGCAGGAGTCAAACCACCAACGCTATGATTATTCACAGACCTAGAAAGGGTGACAAAATTATGTGAATTATGCATGATACCAGCAGAGAAAGAAATGTTTTTTGTGAACAAACTGGAGTGTGATGTACATTAAATTGAAGCACATTATAATGATTCATGTTCCATTAAACTGGGAAGCATCCTCCTGAAGTGTCCTTGAGCAATGCTGACGGGCTCCAGAGGGAAAGGAGGATTTCACTACAGGGCTTAATAAATTATGTGCAAAGGCTTTACAAGTTACCGCTGTTGTTTTCTCTCTGTGCCGTTCTGTCGGATGGGGAGGAGGAGGGGTGGCTACAGGACAAGTCTGGACATGATGCTACCCCCTGTCCCTCTCCCCCTTACAAAATCACTTCCCCCGTTCCCTCCTTCCTCCTCCCGCTCTAAGTGCAGACCACAGACTGTAGGTTTCAATGACAAACAATACTAATTAGGGATAATTTCCCTTTGGCTTTTTTTCGTGTCATGATAATGTCTGGAGGGCGGAACTGAAAGGTAAGAGTGACGTATGTGTAAGACGGAAAGACACAGACAAGTAAAACACTATTCAATCTCCATTTTGATATTAAGCCCGGGATCATTGGGTGGATACATAATACACCTATCATAATTACACATTAAATAACAGTTATGTTGGATTTCTATGTGAAGTAAAGTAACCAACTGATGTTCTTTCTTATACAGTGTTTACATTGTATTTGTATTGAGATTAATGCTGCTACAAATACAGCATGTGTACTCTTAATGAGATTAAACTGATGTTTTACAGTTTTATCCAGCACCGGTACTGACCTAAGTGGATCAGGTATTGGCCATCATGTGCATCGGCCCACCGCCATGAAAATGATTCCAGTGAGCTCTTCACATTGAGATATGCAGATTTCAAGTTTGGGGAAAAGGTTGCACTTGGATGAGACTGGTACTTGGAATCAGGGCAGAAAACAGTTGAATGGGTGCATCCCTAGTTTCATCACATTTCCTTTGCTATCTAATTCACTGTGAAAATGTTTTCATCTGGAACATTTTAAACGGAACAATAGCTGGTTTAGTTTATGCACGGATGATCAACACATGTAATATCAATTAAATGTGCAAATCACAATGCAGCGCTTTACAATGCTCTGGCATTCAGTGTTGATGTGTTTAAACATTCCAACTGTTGTTAGATTAATATAGAGATATCACTCAGATACTGGATTTGGAGGAACATCTGCTGGATTGATCTCTGGCACTAAACAGGAAGAAGGTGATTTTGAAGAACTACAGTTCCCACTCATGACAGGAAACAACTTGATTTACAGGGAATGCAGCTAATTACTTGCTTAATGTCATTTATCAAGGACAAATACTAAATGTTTCCTGGTTACAGCTTCCCAAATATGAGGATTTGCCTGCTTTTCTCGGTTTCCTATCATTCTAAACTGAATGCCTTCCTTTGTTGTATAGTAAAATCTATCATAAATCATAAATTGTAGATGTTTGATTCTATTTCGCTCAGATTTGTCATGATGTGAGCAGTGATCCAGACTAAAAAGACTACACCCACACGACTACGTTTTCATTGTAAAACGCATGAGCTTTGCTACGTTTGTATGAAAACGCATGACGCAGACCCCCACGTTCGCCTCTCGACTGGGTCTTGTCAGTCACTACCCGTCCTTCCCTGATTCGTCACGCCCCCCCCATCACGTGTCGCTTTTCTGGAAGAAAAACAGACAAAAAGACATCAGCCTCGACTACCAGTTGCCCATTCAAAATGGATAACGTAATAACAGGTGTTGCTGAGCTTCCTGTCTAAGGCTCGTCGTCGGCCCGAGCAAAGAAATCTCTGGTCTTAGCTTTCGCCATTGCTGTTCTTCGTTCGCAGTATTTACTACAACTGAGCTTCCACCGGCAGAGTAGACAATCTGCTCCCTCTTTACACATGCCCAGTGCACGCTTAATATTCCTCTGTGTGTGTGTGTGTGTGTGTTCAGAATGTGGTTCTAAGCTCAGAAAATACACACTGGTACATCTGACACAATCACGGGCAGTGTGTGTGTTAATGTATATGTATGTATGTATATATAATGACCCCAGTCTCTGTGTCCCCCACACCTCCCCTTCTCATTAGTGGCGACGCCTGAGTGGATTAACCACACACGTGAACACGCACACGCACGCACACACGCGCACACACGCACACACACACACACACACACACACACACAGACACACAGACACACACTAAAGAAAGTAGAGCCCATCAAAGTAAATCTGTCCGCCCCGGTTTAGGAAAGACAAACTGTCATAAAACACGGATTTGTCCTCAATGCAAACCAGAAGCCTTTTTCTGGCAGGATACTGGTGTGTGTGTGTGTGTGTGTGTGTGTGAGAGAGTGTGTGTCAGGACCAGGAGCCAGGAAACAATATGTGTTTGTTGAATGTGTGCGTAGGTCATTGAGATATTGTTGAAAGAAGTGTGTGTGTGTGTGTGTGTGTGTGTGTGTTTAGAGTGATCTGCTTATCGTATCTCACCTTAAACTAATCAAGTTAGTTACTAAATGGGATAACAAAAAACAAAGCGGGGCTGGACGGAAGAAAGGAAGGAAGAAAGAGAGAAAGATACTGAGGTGTCACCCGACTTGATCAGGTTGATTAGGAAAAAAAATAGAATCAGGCAGTTCTGCTAAACGATCGGATAACTCGTCTTCGGATCTGCTATATTTCCATCAGACAGATGGTAAGAAGGATGAACTTAGAGCAGAAACAGATGGATGAAAACCTAAACAGAGGAGAGCGAGTGAGAACGAGAGACAGCAGACACTGAGTAGAGGATGAGAGCATGGTCCAGCTCCCCAAACAGAGAAACCAGTGAGCGTAGACCTGGCAACAGTAGGCCAGCAACGCCGGACACACTCACAGATCTTCTCTCACAACGCCAGAAGACATTGTCTGAAGCAATAACACTGTCATAATAAAAAGGATGTTATTCGCTGTAATTATGGCTACGAAAACTAAAGCAGTCAAATACAGAGCACAGCGGTGAAGAATGTCTTAAAGGGCATTATGGATTTTCTTTACAATGTTATCAACATGTCTACTGAACGAATTATTCAAAGTAAATCGTGTATATAGGAATAAAAAAGTGAAAACCTCCCTTGTGGTTATTACAGGCTGACCGTATGGCCACACTCCTCAGCCTCCTGGGGGTAATCTATGTCATCTTTCCAGGGTTTTCTGGGTTTGCCCTGAATTATCCTCCCAGTTGGGCACACCCAGCATACCTCAACAGGAAAGTACCCAGAAGGCATCTTGACCAGACGCCCAAACCACACCGACTTTCAGTGTACAGGAGTAGTGGATATACTCTGAGATCCCACCAGATGTCTGAGCTCCTCACTCTGTCTCTGAGAGTCAGTCCCAGCACCCTGTGAAGGAGACCCATTTTATCTGTAATCTCATTCTTTTAGCCTTTGGTCTGAGCTCATGACTTTATGTGAGGGTTGGAACGTAGATGGGCTGTTAAATGAGCAGCAAAATAAAAGGGGGCAATGTTCTGGTTAGAAAGTACCATGTACCATGGCCTCAGACGTGCATCTTAAGTGCTTAACACACACACTGGAGGTCAAAGTATGCTGAAGCCAACAGAACAACATCAGCAAGAAGCAGAAATGCAATCCTAAAGGCGACAAACTCTCCACCCCCTGGCTCCACCTTTAGATTTTGTCCATGAAAACCACAAACAAGTGAAAAGGAAAAACAATCAACAAAGCTAAACATTCAGAAACACTGTGAACATCCATGCTGCATCTGCAGAACCAAATTTATTGTTTGATTTCATCTTTTGGCACCGACTAGAATCCAAACCATGCTGATTCTGCGGACCACGAGCCAACGGCAGTCAAAGTGGTACGTACAAATAGCAGATGAGACAGAGCACTATGGCGTGAGGGAAAATAGGGGTGGATTACAACAGTGTGACAGACGTGAAACAGATATCAGTGTCAGGGATCTGGTCAGGATTTAGTGGCAAGCTGGGAGCAATGCTGGATGTACTGCTGGAGTGATGTATTCCGACACGGGTCGGTTGGAAATGTGACAAGGTGAAGCACAGCCACTGCCGAGTCTGAGAGCTGGAGAGCATTCAGCTCCGAATAAAAGACACAAAGAAGGGAATGAGAAAAGATGCCAGTAGAGTAGCACTCCTTAGTAAGGAGTACAAAGATGAGGAGTAATGGAGGAGATTGCGCTCCTACCTTTCCTGACTTTCTTAGATGGCTGTTTCTTCTTAATGAACTTGGTCGCCTCCTGTGGAACTTCCAGCTCCTCCCCGTCACCTGCCACTTCTGCAATGGGCTCAACACCTCCTAAGTGAGAGGTAGAGGGAATACATCAGCCACATGATAGATAAGCCAAATTTGACTACTACTAAGTACTACGTTTTCTTTTAAATGCTTCACATTTATAGCTACACTCAGAGCTGCTCAGTGTGACAACAGCCTTGTACAGTTGGCCAGTAAGCGGTTTCATTAAGGGAGGAAGAGTTTAGTTGGCTGCCTCGGGGCCATGTTGAGAGAGGCCCACATTTTTCATTCCCCACCCAAGTTTTGCTAAGTTTTCAGATCTAAAATAGCAAGCTTGCAGTGCCAAAGACTTAAACTCCTTCGTAGTTTCTGTGAGTACTGTGAAGCTAAAATTATACTGAATCTGCATATTTCTGCGAGGCTTTGCACGAGGTGAATTTTTTAATCTGCCTATGCCAACGTGCAGCCCTGAATTTACGACAAGTGGACTTTACGCATGGACATGTGAACACGCCTGCCTTTGCAGACATCTAATGTAGCATTAACAGAACCACGTGCATGTCTGCAATCTTTTCTCCAGTACAAGTATCCGGCGCTTGCATATATGTGAATGCTTATTGCATTACATCATGGTCACAAGCCTCCAAGACTAAATTAAAGCCTATTAGTTCAATATACAAACAGGCAATAAAGGTTATGGACCAGAGACGAATGAGATGGCATCACTGTAATCTTTTTTTAAAAAGATTGGTTTTTAAATGTCTGATGAATCATGGGTCACCTCCGAATTGGTCAGTAAGCGTCAGAGTTCACATAGGGCAAACGCACGAGCCACTCTCAGTGGCGACTGTATTATCCCAAAGTGTAGGACATCTTTTGGTCACTGAAATGCTTTACCTGTTAATTTAAAACTAGAGTCTAACGGCAATGTTTTTTGCAGAGCACTTAAAAACAATGGTTAAAATCAAAACAACAGTTTCTTGCATGAATAGCCTTACACTAGGTAATTTTCTGATCATGTTGTCTCTGCTCTATTGTCTTCGTATGAAAATAATTTGGAATATATTGTTTTTTTCTTTTTTTTTTGTAATTTTATAGTATTTCTGTTTTTCTTTTACTATTATTATTATCCAATATAATTTGTGTTAGCATTTTTTTTTTTGTGTATTATTATTATTACTATTGTAATTTTTTTTATCATCACTTTAGCATTGTTAGTTTTATTGTTTTATAACCCTATTCAAAAATGCCTCCCGTGGCCAGGTGTTTAAAATTAGCATGTGTGCTAAAACACTTAAGCCAATGCATATGGTTCTTCCAATCTAATTGTCATGTCCATGTCAAATAAATCTAATAAATAAATACATCAAATTATTCTTGTATGACACATGTCAAAACACCAGCACCCACTGTTTACTATATACGGCACTGTGAGCCTGCACACCAGCGTCTTGAGGTGCATCTCTGCAGGTTGACGCCAATCACCTGTTTGACACGTGTCACTGTCCTGTCTCGCGGCCTTTACTCATGTCAGCTCTTTAGAAAAGCAGCAATTTTCCCGTGACTACTTCCTCCGTTTGTATGCGTCTCGTCACATCACATGTCAAACGCGTGTTGCACTTTATTCTACTTTCAGACAGATTTCAAGTTAAAGTATTACCACTTTTCACTGGTGCAAGTTTGATCCCTTGATCAGAACAACCATTAGGGTGCTCCGACAACACGCAAGCAGGTTTGGATGCAAACCCAGTTACTTCGAGTGATGGTTATAACATATAATGAAAAGTCAAATTACATTTTCTGCCATACTGAAATTCTTTGGTAAGTAGTCTCTACTAGTTCTGTCATTTTTATTTCAATAATTCTTTACTTGCGACCACTTTTATCACTAATCCCATGATTTACATGTCAATAACCGTTACACTCACACGTATGCTGTTTTATGTTGTTTTTACTGTTCTATGTCTAAAAGTTGTCTTCTGCGACGGTGTGGTCAAAGACACATTTGCACTGTGATTCTTCTTCTGACTCATACACGTACATAGATATCTTCTCATTCTGTGTGCAAAACATATGTACAGTTTAGATGAGAGTGTCGTTAATGTGTAAATTCATCATAACTTTGAGAGAATATGTGAAGGTAAAACAACAGCGGTTGCGGTGCATCTAAGTGTAGTTTAATAAATGTTTTAGAGGACAGGAAATGCAGCATGAAATAATAGCGGTGAACGTGTGGTTTGCAAGGGAGTGTGTGTGTGTGTGTGCGCGTAAACGTGCATGTGTGAGTGCGTGATTGTGCGTGTGTGTGCGTGTGTGTGTGTGACGAAATCCCTGCAAGAATCCCATGGATCAGTCTGGATTTAGGGAGCTCCTGAGGCCGATGAATTGGACGCCTTGTCTCTTCCCCGTCCCACCTCTCTGTCTCCACCTCATCCCCCTCTCCTCATTCCTCCCCTCCCCTCTCTGTCTACTCTTCATCTTCTCCTCCCATGTCTGCGTCTGCTCCTCATCCCCCTCTCCATCCTTTTCCTCTCCTCTCTCTACTCCTCATGCGTCTTTATCGCCCCTTCATCTTTCTCTTCTTTTTTCCTGTCTTGCTTCCTCTTCCCCACACCCTCTTCCATCCATTTTTCCTTCCCTCCGTCCTCCTTTCATCCGTCCCTTTCTTCTAATTTCCTCTCCTCCCAGAGGATTGTGTCCACTTTCAGGGTACTTTCATTGAACATGCATTAAACACATCGCGCCTTTGTTTTGTGCGTGTGTGCACGCGACAAGAGTGTGAGCGTGTGTGTCTGCCACCATGTCTACCTTAAGGTGTCTGGGAATGTGTGTGCGTGTCTCCGTCTCCCCCACTGCGTCTACGTCGGTGCGTCTGCGTGTGTGTGTGTGCGTGTGTGTGCGGATTACCCTAAGCCCTCTCTAATATTTATCCTGGCCTTTTCTAAAGCCAATCTTGTTCTCTTTGGTGAGAGCACAGCCTGTGGCTTCACACACACACACACACACACACACACTCACAGTTGTTTGAAATGGGATATGCCTCGCTCTTAATTGGGCAGGTGTTTTTCTAAGGCGAGTCGTCTTTTTTTGACGCTGTCTTACAATTTCACGGGGAATGTGTGGGTCAGTGTGTGTGTGTGTGTGTGTGTGTGCGCGCATGTGTTTTAACCTCGGTCTTACATCAACATCAGGTAAGGAAATAGGCCACCTCTGGAGCAACCTACTCCAAAACAAAATCACATCGCATACACACACAGACCGTCTCTTACGCCGACCTCTCGCACATTCCTCCCTCTCCGCCTCTCTCTGTAAATACTAGGTGTAGTACCGCCTGGTCAGAGTTGTGGCGTGTATCTGTGTTTCTCTCGGTCGTGGTCAGGTCTATATTTGTCGCACTGGTCGGGTTATCAGTTTTAGACAACCCTGAGGTTTAGACTCAATACTCTGCACCACATCACGCTTAAAAAACACTTCAACACCCAAGAAAAGCAACGGAATGGCAGATGACAGTGTGATTATGTTATATGCAGTACTTGTAATAGTAATGGCAGCAATGGTAGACACAGCTGTTACATTTAAAGCAGAAACAGAAGCAGTTGTTGTTGCAATGGTAGAGCAAAAAGTGCAAGTATGTGTCGTAAAAGAGTAGATCATGTGTTGTAGTGTTACTAATTAAGCAGTAGAAACAGTAATCCTAATAAGGTAGCAGTTGTAATGGTGTTGATATGTTAGTAGCAGCAATAATAGCAGATGCAAGCGCTTAAAAACAGTTTTGACAGTTTTTGCAGTGATGTAGAAGTGCACTCCAGGGTGTGGTCAGAGCACAGTGACATCACTTCTGACCACACCCAGTATTGGTAAGCTCCTCTTTAAGCTGTCCCAGTGGTTCCAAATTGCATCCAAATTCTCTCAAAATTGTTCAGAAATAAGAGTCCCAAATTTCCCCAAACTGATAATAGTAGCAACGGCAGAAGTAAGCAGTCGTGCTTGTAGCAGTGGTGGTAGTAGTAGTAGTAACAGTAGTTTTAGAAATGGTATTAGCAGTAGAAATAGCAAACATAATATTCAGTGATTCATTTGGAATATATTTCAAATGCTGGAAAGTCTTGATAGTCTTACAGGATGGTAACAGGGATGTAAAAATCTGCACTCTCTCTTTCAGGAGCTGAATGGAAAGCCATAACATGCAGTGTGGTCGGCTCCTCAGCTCGTTAAAGTCACCAGGGAGTTTCTGTTATAGAATGGATGTCTGTACTGAACCGGGACCTGAAGACAATCCTTCTCATTTCGACCCAGTCAGCAGGTTTTTAAAAGTTTAGGTCAGTTTGGAGACAAGGACTCTTACTAACATTCACAACTGCTGTTACTAGATAACTTATGTTGTTGCTACAACTGGTACCAGTGCAATCACTACTACTGACAGTGGTGCCACTGTGGTCCTCCATTCTGTTTAAATGATCTCTTTCTCGGTTGCCAAAGTGTGTTTTCAAGATGTGGTGAAGAATAGTAAAGTCTGAACTCTCATGGACACTGCTTCAACAGAGACAGATACATACGCTTTGGAGAAGGGAACATTTTGGCACATATTGGAGAATGTTTTGTGCAGTTACAGAAAAGGTTCTACTTTGAGTTAGTCTAGGAGGTGTTGGTAGAGTTTGGGGCATTTGGAGAGATTTAAGGGGCAGTTTGGGGGACTAGAGGCCGTCTGCAGATGTTGGACACGGTTCAGATATGGTTTGTTTTGCCTCTTGGTGCAGTTTTTGCGTAGTGTAGATATAGCAGGGGACAGTCTGAGACATTTTGGACATTTGTGGGCCAAATTGTATATAGATGGGGATAGTTTGGTTCAGTCCACAACAATTTGAGGACAGCTTGAAGAAAGTTCAAGCCATTTTGTGACAGTTTGGGACATTGTGGAACAGTGTGGGCCCGTTTGTGCCAGTCTGTGACAGTTTAGGGGCGAATCGGGCCCGTTTTGGAACAGTTTTGGACAGCATGGTTGATGGGTGAAGCTGCTTCCCATAGACAGCTCTGTCTCGGTCTTCAGTGTTGAGGCACCAGCACATTCCTGCTTTATTCTGGGCTGCGGTTTGAAGATGGGGGTGACACTGTGCTGCTGTGTTTACCAGCAATTTGGCTGTGGGCTTTATGCTATTTCAATCCCCCCTCAACATACACATCTTCGTACGCACACATAACATACATATGCGTACAGTAGGTTAGAACCACAAATTTACACACACACACACACACGCACACACTTGCTTTTGAAAACACAAATCCAAAAGCAGGAAGTGTGATTCCTTAAAAACTGGTGTGTGACTGTGTATGAATCAGACACCTGATCTCTGCTGTCTAGTTTTCACAGTCTCAGCCTGCAAGCTACGTTTCAGTACTTCACAAGGCGCACACACACACACACACACACGGAAACACAGTATAGAAGTTGTGTGTACGTCGAACATTGCTAAAATAGAACTTTTCCATTTCAGTAAAGTGACGACAAAGTAAAAACAAATGCAGATTTTAGAAGATGACTCCTCGCCGCCAAATCAGTTCTTTTAGTTTGTACAGAACAGCAAGAAACCATTCTGGGCTGCAAAAACAACAACCCTCAAAACATTCAAGATTTATTGAACGATGAACTTCAGGTACTGATTGATTCTATCCAAAATAGGGCTCTGCTGTTTTATATATAGCATTCTGGAGGAGAACTCTTCAATTTGGAAACACCACAGAGACAGAACAAAGACAGCTGGTCAGGATTACACACAAGACATGACATACACTTACACATACTACATGTATTTTCCTTTGCTCTGTGTCCTCTGAACGTACACACACACATGCACATAAACGCAGCCCATCTTCTCCCCTCTCTTTAGGTCTAAAATAGATGCAGGCCCCAAACCACAGCTACCAGTGGAACACTGTGAAAATAACTGCAACACACACATGCACTATAGGCGTGTGTGGATAGGAAGATGAGTGTGTGTGTGTGTGAGTAGTCTGTGTCTGCTTGGTTTCAATTGGACTGCGAACATTAGTAGACGAAGAGCAGAGGAGAGAGTAGAAAGAACCGAGATACGAGAATGCATTACATTCAGAAATTACATCAGGACTCAAAACATTAGAAAAGAGCTGCGCACATGACACAACGTTGAAAAGGGAAGAAGAGAAGGAGCAGCAACCACAGGAGAGACTGACAGAAAACGAGAAACAACAGACCAGAAATGAATCAAAGACCAAAAAAAAAAAAAAAACACTATTACAGACGATTAATTGCAGGTTAACTCAGAGGAGAAAACAGCAGGAAAAAGAAAAACAGGCCACAGTAGAGCAGAGACAGAGATAACGCAAGACAAGGCTGGCGTTGCCAGGAGCGTTGCTCACTGCAGCAAAATAACATATTTAGAGAGATAAAGTGTGTATATGTGTGTGCAGTGTGTGTGTGGGTGGAAGACGACTTACAAACCTCCCTGGTTGAGGTCAGTTCAAAGCTATGCTGACAGCACGCTGACTAATGAACCATGTGATAAACACCCCTGACTTCACCAGGTGTGTGTGTGTGTGTGTGTGTGTGTGTGTGCTTGTGTACAGAATGCAGCTGTTGAAGCCAGTTGGCCTGAATGATATCATCAGGGCGAGACAGAGGGTCAGGTGATGGGGGGGGGGGGGGGGAAAAAAGGGAGAGGGAGGGAAGAGGGTAGGTTATACAAAGCTAGAGGAGGAGAAGAAAGAGAGGAATAATAAGAACTCTCGTTAAGAGGGCA
>CM022486.1:2955399-3064606 GCA_011952105.1 Coreoperca whiteheadi
GAGGGGGGGGGGGGGGGGGGGGGGGGGGGGGGGGGGGGGGGGGGGGGGGGGGAGGGAGGGAGAGAGAGAGAGAGAGAGAGAGAGAGAGAGAGAGAGAGAGAGAGAGAGCAATACAACAGGGAGAGAGAAAACATGTAACCTGGATTAAATGACCTATTACCTATAACACTGATATTAACAGCTGCAGTATGTTCATATATGTTCATATTCACGCTATTATCTTAATTTATTGATATAAAGTTACAGTCATAATCCTTTGGCTCAACTGAAGGAAAAACTCTGCAGTATACACCTTCCCGTTATCTAAAACAGCAACTGGTGATGCAATATATTTAGCATTTCTGGCTCCATCTGCTTTATTTGTGTGTTTCTTTGGCCTCTAGATAACCAGTCAAACACAGATGATGTAATGTAGCAAAAAGGCGTGTCAGAGGTCTTGGTGTCCGTCAGTCCGAATCAAAGAGCTAGGGATTCTTCCCACAGCCGCCATTTTGTACTGACCATCAACAAACATCAGATTAGAGGCTAAAAGAAAACAACAGTAGCTGGAAATAGACCATAGTGATGCACAGGAAATAATTAATCATTAACGTGCAACGTTTCGTTGGCCCATCCACCTCGACCTCCTCCCTATGCGGACTTTATAGAGTCACCTGCCTTCCATCCTTTGCTCCTGTCATAAATATCATGGCCATCAGAGGGCTTTGGGACTTGAATGTCAATATATAGTATATCTATATATATGTGTGTCATTTGGGGCATTTTGCTGAAACGACTGATTCTGCTGTTTTTCTTGGATCAGCTCAGCTCACAGTTAAGAAAGTTAAGAAAAGCCCGACGGATTAACTCTTTAACGTCAACACAAGCTGGTTTTATGCGTAGCGAGCTCCATGTATTCAACACGTGGCAGCTGTAAAAGCGGAGCCAAGTCGAAACCTTTTATCAAGGCATTTAAGTCATTTGCTACTGTCTGTGTTAGAAATTAAACTACACCAAAAATATTGCCGGTACATTTAGTTTAGTGTAGTTTAATTTTGTTCAGTTTATGTATTTGCACAAATAATAATAACACAAAAAACATGATGCATTAAGCTGCTGAGATTAAAACGAGATTATAAACCTAAAATAACTTCTCTAAATCTAAATATATCAATTAAGAAAAAAACTAAACAAATAATAATAGTACTACATACCAAATGATATAGTAATGAATAATACTAAAATAAAAAACAACAACAGCAAGCCTCTCGATGACGAAGGCATATCAGCTCGTGGCTCAAAAGCTGTCCGACAGCTTTCATTACGAGGGAGGAGGGGAACTTTTTTATTACCCACGCCGCCCTGCAATAATAACCTTGGCCGAATGGGGCTTTATTCTCAGTGGGACTTAGCTGATTAAAGAAGAGTTACGTAATAGAAAAACAGATTTGAGGTCGCATCTTTCATAAAAAAACAACAACAACAAAAAAAAAAAAACGCACGAGGAAAACCTCACCCTCCTCTCTCTCTCTACTTTTGGATGAAAGACAAAGATGACGCCTCCCCTCTAACAAAGAGAGCGATAATGTCAGTCTCAGTGTGTATTCAGGAGTGGGTGTGTGTTGTTAGGTTTTCGTGTCCAGAAAACTGTCGCATAAACACATTAAACACACACGCACACGCACACACACACACACACACACACACACACACACACACACACACACACACACACGTACCAGTGAAGCGGGGCTTGTTTGTTTGGTATTCCTGTGTGTGTGTGTGTGTGTGTGTGTGTGTCTGTGGTCTTGGAGGGAAACGGTTGCCGCCGGTGTTGTTGGAAACGTAAACAAGTGTGTATGTTTACGGGTGGGTGAAAAGGCAACATCTGAGGCGGCTCCCCACTGACTGCTTGCTGCGGCGCTGTGTGTGTTTGGTGTGCGCGCGAATTTTGGCAGCAGACCAAAGGAGAGAGGGGAGACCGCATGACAAGGAAACATAAACACAAACACTCTCACTCGCTCTGCTCCACACACACTTAATTCATTGATTCAGTTGTGTTCCACTGAACGTTGTGTGCTGAATTACTGTAATCACTATAATGACTTTTAAACAAGCCTGTAAAGTTTTATAGACCTCCTCTCTCTCACACACACACACACACCTAACACTATTATTTCTCAAAGACAGAAAGGGTATCTCTAAGAATGGCTACGTAGTAATATTAATTAGAGGCCTGAGTGCAGACCGCTGACTCACCGCCCTTATCTCCGATTTGCCTATTGATAACTGTTGGAGAAACCCTCAACCAATCACAGCTTTGTAGGCAGAATTAAGTATGGGGAGGTCATCCTCCTACATTGCTACCTCCACCCGCGAAAAACAAGTGATAGAAAAGCACGGAAGAGATCGACGCAGCTGTACAGGTTGTCGGAAGCTGACTTACAAAAATAAGAACTCTTTAAGGGCCATATTTCTGGAACTGCTTACAGAGTTGAACTGCTTTCAGCCTCTCGCTACTGACTGGTGAGGGCGGCAAATCAGAACAGGACGTTATCAAACGCACCCTGTATAGGCAGGAAATTGTAGCCTTTATTCCGTGCCAAATTAAGATGGAAATCTTGATTTTCTTTTCATTTTCAGCATCAATACTCACACAATACGTAGACTTCTTGCGTAAAGCTATATTTGACCTCATATCAAATTTACAACATCATTAGCAACCCTATGAAAGTGGGGAATGGAAAGAGGGGGCAGAGCTACACGTTTTTAGCGAAGACATGCGTTTTCCTGTGACCATTGTGGAAGCTATGTGGTGTAAAATGAGGGCGGGATCGGTGAGCTGCTGAGTGATGCAGCTATGAAATTTCCCACTCGGGACATACTGTATCTAGGTAATTGTTTTAATGTTAAGAATTGTCTAATAACCAAACGTTGGTGATAATTACAAATTGTTTTATATTATATATACATACATACAGACACTCATTTGCCTTGTTTCTGTACATTAAGGCACATGAAAGTACAACATAATTAGAGAAAAGTGGCTTCTTTTGCTTTACAGTTTATATGTGTGAAACCCGGAGAAAAGGCGAGAAAGGGGGAAGGATGGAGTGAATGAAGGGAGGGAGGGAGGAAAGGAGGAGAGGACAGGAGACAGACGGTAATTGATGATCTTGTCAGAAAGACCTCTATAAACTTCAGCCAAAGCTAAATGATCCGTGCCGTGGGTGCGCGCGTGTTTGCGTAGTGTGAAAGAGTGTATGTATATGTATAATTTTATGAGCGTGTGTACCTGACGAATGCCAGTGCCAGTGCGTATGAGCGTATCCATGGTTTTACGAGTGTGTCTGCACTGTATTTCGCGATGTGCATGGCCGTTATAAGTCAGTATGCGTTTGTAGTATTTTTTGCATGTGTGTGTGTGCACAGATGCATTTAAATACGAGTCTGTGTGTTGGCCGTGAAGTGTACTATGAATTGGCTTCATGTTTTTGCCTGCCGAAGCCTAAAATCTTCACCAGGGGACACACGCACACATACACACACACACTCATAAATACCCAGACACAGGTTTAAATGCAACAGATTCATTTTACTCCACCCCACCTTTTTTTTAAGCTGTTGTTTCAACTGGAAAAACAATAGGGCAATATGATAAAATACATTTGAGAATCATTTTAATTCTGTGTGGCACACACCTTTTATTTTAGAGGTGGTTGTAGGGTATCATCACCTGTAATTTCGCGCTGTTCTGAACCCTTAAAATACAGAATTCAGAACAATGAGTGCAATTAACAGGGAGGATCACTGCGGCGTTAACTACAGGCTACATATCTGGATTCAGCCTGTTGAGTAGTTAACCCCGTGCCAAATCAACTGAACATTTTATTTTGGTAATATGGAGACGAATTTCAGCCTCGTCAAACTGCTGATCAGCGATATCTGTCACTACAAGGCTGTGTATCAACTTGTACGCCACCTGGCATAACTTTATGAACGGATTGAACACGTCATGATGGTATTTCTTTTTTATGATTCTGTGTTGTTCATATGTAGAGGAAACACTGAACAAATGCACACAGAGCTCTAGCCATGTGAGTTGAATCAGCTCCAGGGCTCGGCGATATGGCCCGAAAATAATATCACGATATTTGAGGGTTATTCTGCGATAATGATATTCTTAACATATTGAGAAAATCCTGAAAAATACTTTCGGTTTAGAACTCACAATGGCTGTTGAGCTCTCCTCATTCGCAGCTGGGTGCTTCTACTTGAGGTGGTGAAATAAGTTTCTTGCATTTTCGACTTTGACTGAGCAGTCTTCTTGCACTTCTTATATATTACCGTGGTTTGTTGTACGTCTGATCTTCTGTAAGCAAACCTCTTCCACACTACTGAAGTCGCTCCCCTTTTTGGAACCGACTCCTCTACTCTCCTCTCTGGAGCCGGTAGCAATGTTACTTTCGCTTTCAGCCACGCTTGTTGTTGACTTCATTACGTCAACAAGTGGGAATACTGCCATTCGCACGATAAGATTTTAATAATGATCATTAATAATGATCGCGATATTTCATGAACGATATGATATGGCACACCCCTAATCAGCTTATCTAACCTCCCGCCTCTTCCCATCCTCCACTCTCCTGGGCTCCCTGTCCCTCCCTTCCCTCACCTCCCCCTCCCCTGCTCTTCCCCCTCCCTGACTCACCGGGAGCGGCCAGGTTCTGGACCTGGATGGGGACTTGGACGTTGGCCTCGGAGGCCAGGGTGAGGCGGCCTCCTTTGCCGATGCGATCGCACAGCAGGGTGATGTGCTTCTTGAGGCGGGCGGTGTCGCGGGGGAGGCCCAGCACGGGGCCTCCCGCCTGGGCCAGAGATGTGGCCTGGTCCTTGGGGCTCCGCGAAAGGCAGCTCCGCAGGAGGTGGGAGACGGCGGCATCACAGCTCTCCTCCCAGCCCTGAGGAGACAGGAGGAGGAGTGAGAATACAAGAGTTCGAATGTCCTAATGATAACATATGATTACGTTCCTGAGTTGAACTTGGATAAAATGTGTTAAGATGAATGCAATGGAGGGAGAAACAACGATGGGGGAAAGGAAAGAGAGAAGGAAGAGCAGAGTTTGTTTACATCTTGTTAGTGGCATTGATTTCAATAAAGTACAAAGCGTGTTGCATGAGGTGACAGGGCTGAATAAATTTGAAGTCAGGGATGTTTTTTCTCTCTTATTCTCTTTTTTCTTTCCATTTTTTTACTTTTGGGTAAATAAATCGTATAAGCAAACATTTCTGCGAGAATGTTGCAAAAAGCGAATACAAAGTTGTAGGTCATGTAAACTAAACATATTCAAATTCTTCAAAGGGAGTAGGAGGAGCAGACAACGAGAAGAACAGAAAAGAGAGAGAGGGAGGAAAACAAGCGGCAGGAGATGGAGGACAGGTGAGGGGAGAGGATGGACTGATGAGCAAGAGGAGATACGAGGGCAGGAAGGCTACGGAGAAGAAGGAAGGAGAAGAAGAGGGGAAGAAAAGGTATGGGCGCAGAGGAAAGGGAACAAGGCTGACGTAAATTAATTAGGAGAAGAGCCGAGGATAAAGAAGAAGCCTACAAGGGAGAAAAGGAGTAGGAGGAGGAATAGGAAAAGAAGAAAGGGAGGATAGGCATGAAAAGAAGAGATGAAGAGGAGGCAGGAAAGATTTAATGAACAATAATTGACTTTAAATCGTGATGCTTTAACGATGCTCTTGACATTTACAAAAGGGCAACGAAATAATAAAACATATAGAATAGCAAGGGAGGAACACACACACACACAGGTTTGCGGCACTATCTTCGTGGGGACCCGTCATTGACATAATGCATTCCCCAGCCCCTTACCATAAACCTAACCATCACAACTAAATGCCTAAACCTAACCTTACCCTTACCGTAAGCATAACCTCATTCTAACCCTAACCCTAAAACCAAGACTTAACCCTCAAACAGTCCTTTAAACTTGTGGGGTCCAGCATTTTGGCCCCACAAAGGAGGTGGGACCCCACAAGTATAGTGGGCTCCTGGTTTTCGGACCCCATGAATACAGTAAAACAAGCCCACAGCGATAACAAAAAGGCAGTGAGGAGATGAGAAGTCTTTTGTCACTCTCTCTCCGCTTCTGTCCTCTCTGGCCGAGATATCTGGTCTGGACATCTCTGATCTCTCACACACACACACACACACCCCTATCTCGTCCTACAAACCCCTGAACCCATAACCAGCCCTCTGAATGGATGTCTATGGATGGGTGAGTCTCAGGGGGAGGTGGTGTGTGTGTGTGTGTTGGGTGTGCTTACAGGTAACCACCCACCCTCCCCTCTTCGCTTACCCCCGCACCCCCCTCCTCCCCCTGCCTGCCGCCATGCTGATAGGCCCCTAATGAGCCATAATGAACGGTAATCAACCCTGCACTGATGATGACAGAGAGACACAGACGGAGACAGGGAGAGAGACGGAGAGAGGATTGTGGAAGGTCAAGGAGATGAGATGATGATAGAGAGGAAGACAGATATTAAAGACGGGGGGGGGGGGGGGGGGGAAAGACGAAGCACAAGCAGAGATAAGGACGGAGGAAAGAGAAGACAGTGGAGGGGAAAAAAAGAGAGGAGAGAAAATGAGTAGGAGGAGGAGGAGGAGGAGGGTGACCTATTCTTACCACAATACCTCACCAGGTTATCACATACTTGAAACAACATAACTGCAGGTTTCTGTGGAAACCTGGCACGCTCATGCACGCGCGCATACTGACACATACGTTCCACATGCTGCGGAGGAAAATTAAATGCCTTTAGACCTAAACTACAGACAGTCATCCTCCTGACCAAGAAGAAAGGAAGCAAAGAAAGGTGGAGCGGAGCGGGTCTGGGCCGGGGCCAGAGCGATAAATTAAGACAAAGTTCCCACTAATGCCAAAATTGTAGAGAATTGTAGTTTCCTGTCCTCAGAAACAAGAGAGGGATTGTATTATTCGCATGATCTTTGAAGACTAAAGTAGTTAGTGTTAGTGAACATGTTCCACCTTCCAGTGGTACGCCTTCACTCTTGGGAGGCGTACCATTTTAAGTGAAGACTTTCTTTAAGTAAATGTTCCGCATTGATTTACAAGAGAGATTGTACTGTTCTTCACTTGTTTCAAGAGAAATCTTGAGCGGGAAGTCAGTCTGAAGGGCAAAGCGACTGCTTTGTCGAGTTTTAGCACCTGTTCGAAGAGCGGACAGTTTTGTTTTGCATTGACCAGTGATTGAAAAATGAAGAGTCTGTGTCAGTAACCAACCCTCGCTTCCAGTTCAAGACACAGGACATAGGAAAGAAGGACTGCAGCTATAATTATCATCTTTTTAATCTCAAGCTGTAAACCCAACGCTGATATCACCTTTCAAAGCTGATATTGTGAAACTGTTAGCAAACAGAAGCCAGTATATTTTCTTCCCGTTTTGCTCTCCATTAACTCCTGAGGAAAGTATCTGGCTCTCTACTCTGTTCACCAGCGAGTCCCTTCGTCTGACTGTTGTTAGCCGTTGCTGGCAGGTAGCGAACACTGGGTTTATCGGGGAGAACAGTTGCCTGCTTCGGCTGGAGGCAGTCCATTATTTCAATCTGGTACAGTTTAATGTCTTTTATTTACATGGATGTTTGATCATTGGCTCTTCCTACTGTTAATTAGTTGCCTTGTACTCTGATTTAACTGTATGAAAAACCAGCACTACAGACATTTCTTTTGTAGCTGGGTCAGATTACATTCTCACATGAACTGCAGGGCAGTTATTTATTTATTTATTTTAAATTGGGGTTAAAAGCATTTGCAGGTCTTGATGTGGTTGGGAAAATGGAGTCATTGTCACCAGGACAAACAAATCAAAGTTACTGTTGTACTGTTCCACCATCGGTGTGTTTCAATAATGGCTTAAAAAGCCCTTGTTCACTCCCCCTCTTGGGAAATTCCCATTGTCAAGTCAAGTCAAGTCATTTTTTTTAAAATATAGCCCATTATCACAAATCACAAACTCGTCTCAAGGGGCTTTACAGCCAGGGGCGTTTTTAAGAGCGGACCAGGTCTGGGGCTGAGGACCGGGTGTGGGCACGCTGAGATTGTTGTGGGTCGTCCCTGCTGCTGAAACTCTACTGCCTAAATCTCATTAAATGTTTCTCTTTTGTTTGACTACTGCTGTTTGCTGCGTTGGATGCCTGTTCTCTCGTGTCGCCGGATGACCTGAGAGGTTCCGACAGATGCCAGCGTTAATAATGACATTTAGCTACTTTTCTCAAGACCCAGAGTCTGCTCTACAGTCCCACTTCTTACTAGTGCAGTGATGTTGATAGGTTTTCAGTGTAGTGAGTCTGGGACCCACTCAAATGTTCACCTGACAAATTGTAGCGTCAAACCCATGTTTGATGTTATAATTATGGTTATTCATGTATGTTGAAAATGTATCGGAAAATTAAGCAAATAACGTCCCAAATCTGTAAATCCACTGCAGACACACAGCAGCTGACAGAACGAGGAGGTCATTTTATACAGAGAACTATGAGCTTCTTCTGGGTGAATAAAATGTTAAAAAGGGAAGCTAAAGAGCAACGAGATGCTGAGCTTTCAAGTTTCATCAGGAGTCCATAACACCATCAAGCACATCATGTTTAATTAGGAAAGTAGTTTAACACACAAAGGGCAACCGTTTACTGCATGCTGCAAACCAATAACTAACCGCAGTCAATGCCAGACAACCTTTAGCAGTTACCTGATTCTGTAGCAGTGACAATTAACATTAAAAGAAATATAGGCTACATACAGTATTGAATTAAACTGAAGCTCCCTGCGCACTCTGGGGAAAATAGTACGCCAAACTCCTTTTAAGAAATATGACATATTAACAATTCCTTACGTATCCGCAATCACACATAACACAAGATAAAAGGTGTCACGTCATTATCTTTAAAGTATTTCTTAAAGTAAACTGTATTTCCTTACTGACCTACTTTTCGTACTTCTCATTTTGGATTTTGTCATCTCAACTTGCTACCAGCCTCCACTGTTTAGCTGCGCTGTTTTAGTGCGACAAGGCCGTGGGGAATGAGAGGCCAACGTTTCAAAAATGAAGATTCCTCACTAAAATACTTGCTGGTTTGTGGATCAGATACATGCCGAATTAAACACCGACTCAACACTGTTAATTCACCGTCTATCGTGTGTGTGTGTGTGTGTGTGTGTGTGTGAGTGAGATGGTATTTGAGAAATGTTTTCGGGCGTATCATGTTCACGTGACTTGAAATTCAAATAGACATTTACAAATGGTTTCTTACCTCAGCATGAGAGGAAGTTTATGCCACTGCTGTGAAGAATTGACAGACATGTTGGCCAATAAGAAACAAGTATTTCCTGTAAACCCTGTCTGATTGCTCTTGCCTCCGCTCCGTTGCGTTTAATGAATATACAAAATTACAACACTGCCGTCTTCTTTGGTAACAAGCCGCTCAAAATAACCGTACCTTTGGAAGAAAAATTATTTATTTTACATTGTGTTTTTGTTCCTGTGTTTCTTACAAAGGTACGATATAAGTTTATTTTTATCAAGACTGATGAACTCACCTAATGATCACATATTTCAGTCTTTCACTGAAAGCCCTTCTCCTCATTGTTATCAATTTGTATGTAAGACAAAGTTACTGTAATGTAGAGAAAGTTAGGCAAACAGCGGTTTCATTCATGATTGAATAGTATTTGTGGAGTCTCCAACGAGGCTAAGTCTATTCCATTGAAATGTTTTCCACCCCTCCTCTGCCCAAGCCCCCTCACTGGTGGGACGTAAAGTGGTAATTTCAAGTGCAGTGCGTAAGCGAAGAAGAGCCAGGCAAAATAATATTGACACCCCACACGTTTGGTATGAAGCGCCTTGACACACTGGATCTATGCTCTACTGTTGTGGTTACTTTTAAAGATGATGATCTGGAAATTGAAGCTGCTCTGGATCAGACCCTCAGTTAAATTGTCAACACTTAAAAGTATACTGGTGGCTATTACCATCTGTAATTGATCTGCCTGAGTAGCTTCATTGTTTCACTGTTGTCACTTTGATGAAGACGTACGTAGATGGTTAAAATACTGTTTTTCTCTTAGTTGTCCTTCAACATTCTACGAACTGCATCCGGGATATTATGTTCGACATGGGGGAAATCCCAGGTGGGATTGCAACATTACTGGATGGCCGTGGATAAAGTGTTCTCGGGCCCAGCACACAACCTTGGAGGACTCCCAATGAGACGGGTAAAGGTTCAGACAGCAATCCCTCAGTCCTGACATCCTCTTCACGACTGGGAAAGTCATTTGAGAAGCCAGAGTTACGGCTCTGTGAGAACAATGTTGTACAGTCAATCTCCAAGGGGAAATCATCCACACAATCACTTCCCTTGAGCAAATCAGTGTATTCCTTTTCCTGAGGAAAAAAAACTCGAAAAGCTGGATTTGGCACAGTTCAGCATCACTTTCCTGTCACTGCCCAACTTCTGGGTGTAATCAACTTTAAATATGACCAATTACTTTTAAATGCTTGCTTACTGACAATCACAAGCCCTAATATGGTATAAAGAAACCTGCTATTTGAACGGAAAGCAACAGCATGTAGGGATATTGTAAGTGCAGTGGGGTGAGTTTACTTTAAAATATGAACACAATTAATAACATAATCATTCCACATTACCAGCATTTACAAGAGCTAGTTCAGCTTGCGTAATAAGCTACCAATAGTCAGGATGAATATTTATGTTCAAATAGTATTTTCTTAGACATTAAGTTGATACATTTGTTCAAAATACAGCCAGCAGTGATTTTATGAACGTGCCATTTGTTTTAAATACTCTTTCATTTCATTATAAATAC
This sequence comes from Coreoperca whiteheadi, assembly GCA_011952105.1. Taxonomy (NCBI): domain Eukaryota; kingdom Metazoa; phylum Chordata; class Actinopteri; order Centrarchiformes; family Sinipercidae; genus Coreoperca; species Coreoperca whiteheadi. The sequence continues at coordinate 2,966,286 of CM022486.1, forward strand.
ATAGTGGTGTTATAGTCTCCGTATAGTTTAGCCCCCTAATGACCTAATAGAATAAAATGACCCATAAATGGGGGGATGGAGGCACATGGAGATGAAGAAGGATGGGAAGATGGACAGAGGAACTGAGGACTCAAGACATCTGGTAGAGCAACCCTACGGCCAGACAAAACATGAATATTGGACACTGGACAATGTTACAAAGTAATCCACAAGGAATGTGCGCTTGCATTTATTTGACTGTTGATTGATGTGGCAATACAGACGACCTTGACTGGCCCCATTCAAATGAACGAGGAGGCTGCGTTTTTCATGCAGAGGCAAAGTCGGTCTGAACGCAGCCTTAGGGGCGGAACTGTCCAATATGGAAATTATTCCTTTACACTGGGTTGAGTTGAGAGAAGCTCTTGTAAAGTTCTTTGATTAGAGTACCATTCATATGGAACCAAACTGATTCAAAAATCCATCCATCATTCATATAAAAACAACACCCGGTGAAATACAATAAAGACCCTGTGTGGCTCCGAAAGAAATCCTTAAATTCTGCTGATTAGAAACATTTCATACACTCTTCAATGGTTCTTTATATCAGCATGAAGCTCAGAGAACCATTTGACTCGGTGCTGCAGAGACCTTTTTTCTAAAAATGCTCTTTACGGCGCTGTAAAAGGTTCTGCGGTGGTTCAAGGCTAAAGAAACATTTTCAGGTACTATATAGACATTGTTGGTTAAGAGTGCAGGAAGCCAGTACGGGGGTGGCTGTGCGGCTGTATGATGGATGCTGGTAAAGTTAACAGAGGGCGGGAGAATGTGGGGGTCATGCAAGAATAGCAGGCCGACAGTGTCAGCAACTCCGTTCAAGAGCTGACTGACAGATGGAAAAAGAGACAGAAGAGGCAGAGAGAGGAACAAGGAACAAGGGAGGGAGGCTCAGATAAAGATGGAGAAGAGGAGGAAGAAAGGTAGAAGAACAAGGGGGAGAGGAGAGGTAAAAACAAGAGTCAGAAAACCAGGGAGACAGAAAAAAAAGAGGGAGCTAAAGGAAATGGAAGAGAAAGAAAAGGAGATGGGGAAAGTGGAAGCATATAGCAAGAAGGAGATATATAAATAGGGTCAGTGAGGGTGAGAGAAAAGAGGGAAGATTGGACAGTTAACAGAGGAGGGAGACAAAGAGAAACAAAGATGAGGGAGTTGGAGAGAAGCAGAACAAAGGACGCAGGAGGAGAAGAAGTGAGGAAGAGAGGGAAAGAGTAAGAGGGTGAGGAACGGGGTGAGCGGCAGATCAGAAACAGACAAGAAGGCTGCTGAAGAATGGTCGAAGGAGGGAAGCGGTGGGAGTTGAGGATGATGAGCGAGTGAGGAGAATGGGGAAGAAGAGAATGAGGAGTGAGAGAAGAAGAGAAGGAAGAGGGTGGCGGGAGATGAGGCGGACAAAGCAGGAGGAGGGAGAAAGAGAAGGAACAGAAGCACAAAGAGCGAAAGGAGAGAGAAAGCGGGGGGAACGCGAGGAAGAGGAAGAGGTGTTCTGGTTGGCTGCAACCAAATGAGACATTTCGTTAGATACCACATGGATGGATTTCCTCTGGCGCTCCTCCTCCTCCTCCTCCTCCTCCATCCACCTATTTTAGTGCAGACAGGGAGAATTTTTACTCCTCTTTCTCACCTTCCTATTCTAAAACACATCTCCGAGCGTACACGGCTGCTGTGGGAGGAATTCCTCCTGTCTAAATCACGCTTGTGGGAAGGAAGAAAACCTCGCCTTGTTTTCTGACTGGCTGAAATTTCTCGTTGCACTTTGTTCCTGATCTGGATAATCACATAATCTAGACTAACGTGACAGATGACATGCAGCTCTAAGGTCATTTGGTATTCTGCTCCACATTTCTGCGTTTCATGCAGCAGAGATGAGGGTCTGGGGTATCATCGCTGCAGCATACAGCACACTTTCTTTCTTTACAGGTCTCGAGTCACAGGATTTCTTGATTTTCGCTTGCCCGCACGCATTTATAATTTTACATTTGCAGTTTGGATGCTACAATCTCTCTCAGCAGTGTCCTCATATTGTCCGGATGTCTTAATCCAGACGAGAGGAGCTCTGAGTTGATGGTATCTAGGCCACTATCAATTGATACCGTGGGCTCACAGCAGTATTAAGCTTTGTGAGCAGCAGCAGCGAGCACTTCATGGACTCTTTGCTTTTGGGTGTAATCCATACTTCTAAATTTTGTTACGCTTATGGATGGCGCAAAGAGCGATTTCATTACAATGTGTTATTTCATACGTTAGCATCTTGACATTTGCCCAGTTTCATGTCGAAACCCCCAAATCACTGGGTGTTCTCCCAAAATGTTATTCCTGACAGTGACAGCTCTCTGGAAAAGCTACAGAGGCTGCTTTTAGACTATGAGACCCCGTACTGACACCTTATAATATTTTGAAGCAAACTTGATGAATACAATCAAAATATCGTATATCGAACAAATGGATGACAGCTGACAGAACGACTTGTATGTATTTAATGAATTAAGGATGGATGAGTGAGTTAATAAAGCAACCAATCAATGGTTAAACGGCTCAATCAATACATGTAGTGGCGGAATGAATGTCAATGAATGACTTTGGACGAAGCATTAAACAGCTCCTTTAATCCAGTTTGCCGTCCTCCTCTGTGGCTTTATTCTTGTCCACGACAGTCCGGAGGTTTACTCCTATGAAAGGACACTCTCTGAGAGTAGGAAATGCATTCACCTGGAATGACCACACCTGCGAGGTCACAGGAAAGTTCAAAGGTTGAGGGGATGAGGGGGATGGGGCACATCCATTCCAACACCTCAAGTATGTGAGACACCGCAGTGAAAATGAGAGTTTGGGTCCACAGAAACAGCCACGTCAGGCGCCCCAGTCACTAAGCTTGTTTCTATTAGTTTGCAAAAACTGAACTTGACCCTTATTACTTGCTGATCTCAGCATTTGTTTTGATGAGTACAATGTTATCGAAGATGAACACTACAAAAGCTCAAAGTTATAATTAAGCAGAATTATCCGTAAATGAAAAAATTGGGGGGGGGTATTGTGCTGATAAGTTAAACAAATAAACCGCGTCACCATCTCTCTCAGTATGCGGTCATGGTGCTGTATTGGAGAGAGCGTTGTGTTTTCTGAAAATAGCTCGTCAGTGCACCTGTTGGTTTTAATGTTGGGGATGGGACCGTGATTACTGCTAATTCACTTAATGCCATTAATCCCATTTAAAATAACACACGCACTCACACACTTAGGTATACAGTCCCCTGAGGCTCATCAGCTGACCCGTTAAACCTATTCCTGTCTACAATCAGTGTGTGGGTGTGTGTGTGTGTGTGTGTGTGTCTGTGCGTGCGTGTTGACACTGCAAAAGATATCTCATGAACTGTTGTTTATGAAGACACAGATGGAAATAGACTAAGTTGTAATAAGAGGCTGAGGGGGATTGATCAGAGCTGTGGAAAAACTAACACACACACACACACACACACACAAGTACAGTACACACTCTCAGAATCTCTATGGGGTGAGAAATCTTTCGTGCTCTGACTGCAGCAAATGGAGGAGGTCTGTCAACACGGCTGTTTGTACGGTGCCGAGTCCCCTGCAGCGTGCACACACACTTACACACACACACACACACACACACACACACACACACACACACACACAGTTCAGGCTGTCAGAGGCTGATTAAAGAGCAATATGTCATCCATTCACACAGCGACCTATCGTGACCTTGACCTCTTATGTTCATTTGTGTGTGCATTGTCTGTTCAAACACACACACACACACACACACACACACACACACACACACACACACACACACACACACACACACACACACACCTTTAATCATAAACAGGTACCACAGAAGAAACTCTTAGCGCAGAGCTGACAGGTGAGTGTTGAGTGGCGGAGAGTGAGTGGGTGATTGAGAAAGTGTATGTGTGTGTGTGTGTTCTTCAGGGACCAGAAGTACTTAATGTATTTTAAAGGTTTTCAGAGTGTGTGTTTAAGCCACGGCTGTGTTTACTGAGCAGGCTGCAGATAGATGGACAGACAGCAACATATTAATGTCCGTGTGTGTGTGTGTGTACCAGCTGCGGCGTGTCCTGCAGCAGCGGCAGCAGCGTGGCCTCCAGGATGGCCGTTTGGTCGGGGGTCAGGCCCTGCCACAGCGACAGCAGCAGCACCAGCAGGTGTGTGGCGCTCCGCAGGTGGACAAACGCCTCCTCCAACAGCACCCGGTTCTCCTCCGCAGCCTCCGCCAGCGCCATCACCTGGAGGAGGGAGGAGTCAGTGAACACCTCGCCTAACGATCACACTGAGCACCGCCGTAGTGCGGTGACAACAACATAGATGGGTTCACACCTTTCTGCTTAAATTGAAAGAATCACTGTTGATGCATCGTTTAACGTGAATAAATAATTACTTGCTTAACTAAACTTGCTTAAGTTATTGTATAGTTTTAGCTTATATTTTATATTTGATCTAGATTTTAGGGTCTACTGTTAGTGTTATCTGTATGCACCGGGGGTCTGAGAGTAAAGCAATTTCGATTCTCTGTATGTATGTAATGTACATGTGGAAGAATTGACTTGACTTGACTAAACATACTATGGAAAATTAGATATTGATTGTGAAATATTAGATACAATTTTAATCAAAATTTAAAATGTTAATCTGACATTTTTTTTGGGGGGGTAACAAAAGATCGAGGGCACTGTTCTTTATTGATTTAAGCCAGGCTTTACAAACAATAACAAAGCTACATATCAATATATACAGAAAATGAGCACCCTATCGCAGGATTTTCCAAAAACCGCAGAGTTCAATAACGTGGAGAGGAGCAAACGGAAACTGAAAAGCCACTTTGAAATGAAAACGAGGAAAAGCCGCACAAGTGGAGCTGAAGTTCTTCTAGGTTTTACTTAAGTACACAGCTCAGCACTATTTACCAAGAGAGCGAGTGAATGCATGAATGAGGTGTGGTGGCACCGGGTGAACTCTGACCTCCAGCCAGGGGTCAATCCCTCCATCCCTCCATCATTACAATAACAGAGGAGTGGAGATGAGTGGAGCGGCGCAGACGAGTGGTGACAGAGCAAGACGGATAGTGACGAGGGCAACAAGAAAGGACAAGCCGGGCGAAGGGAAGGAGGGCAAAGGTAGATGAGGGAGGAGGAGAGAGATGTACGGACAGAGGGAAGAAGAAGAGCTGAAAGCAGATCTGGCACTAATGGACGAGTGTGTGCTCAGAAAAATTTGTGATCTGCAGGACTGAGCGGCAACGTACGCCAGCGGTTTGTTTGACAAATGGATTCAGCGCTCGCCATTTGATACTGTGAAAACAGATATGGTGAAGTGACGTGAAGTGTGTGTGTGTGTGTGCGCGTGTGCGTGTCAGGGTTAAGCAGCAACTGCCAAAGTAAGCCGTTTTGATTTGTGTAACACTAAACTACAAACATATACGTGCATGGGAATGTGTGCGCTCCTCCTCGGCTTGCACGCAAAGATGTAAACAGTCAGTGCTAAAACCCCAATCCACTTCCCCTCGTTTCCGTGGTAACCCCCAAAAGTCATGACAGAGGTCATCTACGGGTGCCATGTCCCTCACACCTTGCAAGTAAGCCACACACACACACACACTTACCAATCAATGAACACATAATCCTTACAAATACAGGCATTTTTGACTCTACGTCTCCACCTGCGAGGACCCTTACAGACTTAATAATTCCCAAGCCCCTAAGTCTAACCTTAACCACCACAATACCAAAATGTCCTTCCATACTCCTAACCTAAACTTAATTCTAATCTTATGCCTAAAACCAAGTCTTAGTCCTCAAACAGCCTTTTAAAGAGGTTAGTCCCAAAGCGGGCTGCGGATCGAATCGCACTCATGTTTGAGTATCAGAATGCGCTTTAGTGCCAAGTAGGCTTCCACATACAAGGGATTTGCTTTGGTATTTCGGTGCAAAACAGCAAACATCGTGATATATAAAGCAAGTACTGCAGGTCAAGAAACACATCTTTTTTTGTTGCCATGTGTGTTAAAGAAAGAAAAAAACCCTGTGTAAAGTTAGAAAAGTATCTTGATTTTGATCAGAAAGTTTGATAAAAATCTTAAGTGATGAAGCAAGCCAATAATCTGATGACCGACGTTCAATACAACAAACTTTAATTTAAACCACAGTCATATTTTACATATTCTCATATACTATTTTCTTATAATATATATAAACACACTTATTGTCAATTTCATATTTACGATACTTATTCTATCTATAATGTTTTCAAAAAGCATAATTTTGGTATCAGTACCAAAAATCAGGTATCATATTGACAAGGTCTCAGACAATACCCAGCCCCGTTCCCAAAATGTGACTCTCAAGGTGTAAAACTGGTCCTCAGAAACATTCTACCTGAGACTGGCATGTAAAACCCAGAACTCACAGTACAAGAATTCTTGATATCCTTATGCACAATTTCTACCATGCAACACACACACCAACTTCCTCCCCCTCAAGACACTCAGACGCACGACCCCAACCACCCTCCCATCGGGTTCCAAAGTGTGTGTGCGTGTATTGATAAAAGGCTCCAGGTCCAGTGAAGGGCTCCATTGTTGGCAGCAACTCGGCTCCACACACTCTGATTGATGCCAGCTGAGAGAATACAAAGACACATTTAGCCGGGGCGCGCACACACACACACACACACACACACACACACACACACACACACACACACACACACACACACACGGAGCAGTGATATAAGAACACGCACATACGTGAACCCAAGTTTGCACACGCACATAGTTACACACACAGATGTACAAAATATGATATGATATGCATACACACATGAACGATTAAAAATCATTCAAATTAAGAACATGCACGATGCTTTGAACACACAAAGACAAACCTGGACATCTATTCATGTGCACACACACACACACACACACACACACACACACACACACAGAGTAGCTGAACTGCTGGTGAGCTTGCACAGCCTGCAGTAGAGGCTGCTGGGGTCGCAACCTCCTGACGTGTCCGCAGTAAAGTCAGGATTCAACATACATAAAGGGACATTCCACTGTATCTTACACACTTAAACCTGGTTTATATCTCAGCGACACAGTGTCATAGACTTGTATGGTCCTTTAACATTCTTCAAAGAACATCTGACATGAATTCGGAATCAAATCACATAGTGCGGATGAAAATATTTGTCTCTCTCTTTCTATCTATCCATCCATCCCAAACACAGAGACCAACGCCAGCCAACATTTTACATTATTCCCGGAGTTACAAATCACACACAGATCTCCGCAGCTTTGACTTAATGCATCCTGATGCTGCGAGTGGTCCAGTTTCTAGCTTCTAGGCTGAATTGAGTCAATATTTTTCAGACTACAATCTCTGAAACCTGTCTCCTCAAGATGGTGTCTATTGATCAACATTCTCATGGCTACCTTTAGGCAGCTCAACGCACGAAAAAACGTCGAGACTGACTTGAAGCAAAAGACGGTGCATGCTTTGCTTCATCAATATTTAACCGAAACCATGATTTTCCCCAAATCTTAACCAATCACTGTCAGTGGCCTAAACCTCACTGCACAGAATATGCAGGACATGACCCCGACTTGTTCCACTGTTTGTCCACGCGGGGGATGAAATGATTGCTGTGGGAATAACTTTCCAGAGTTGTAAAATTCTGTGTGATAGTATTATATACCGCTGTGCAGTGTTGTAGGGTTCATCCAGCCTTAATAGATTGTATTTCACTTTCGCACCTGTTCTTGTGGCAACACGACCACACAGCGCTATGTTCACCATCCTACAAGGCAGCTAACCCGGATGCTATCTACTACCTCGGAATGTGAATAATCACAGGATTCGTCTTCTAACCTGGTATCTCAACCCTCTGTGATATTTCCGGCCATTCTTGGGTTTTTTTTTTGCAAGACATTGACCAAAGAACCTGGTGGAAAAGTGCCACTATGGCTGGCTCGGCTGCCCAGGAGAGCACAGATGCTCTTGCCACTAAAAATAATGGCCTTGCTCTGCGCAATGTCGCGCTTGTGAATGAAAGCAGCGTCAGTCTGACTTTGAAAAGCTACAGTATCACTCAACGCTGCGTTTGGGCTACGGCACGGCTGATTCCGGAGTCCACGTTCCAGTTTTGAAACCGCTACGCTGAACTGTGGCTGCAGCTCAGCAAAGCACTTGTGTATGTCGACTTATAGAAACTCCTGGTGTTTGTGTGTTTGAGATCTTGTGTCTGTATATTTGTATGGTGTATGCCTATACACATGTGTTTTCATATGACTGTGTGTGTGTGTGTGTGTGTGTGTGTGTGTGTGTGTGTGTGTGTGGAGCTTGGAGTTCATCCATGCTGTTTGCTGTGGTTAACTGAGCAGGAAACATCTAATCTTTCGGCTCTGTGGAGTCGAAACACACACACACACACACACACACACACAACCTGGTACATCTATACTTGTGAGGACTCTCATTGACATAATGCATTCCCCAGGCCTTTACCCTAACCATCACAACTAAGTGCCTAACCCCAACCCTTACCCTAATTCTAACCCTTAAACCAAGTCTTTGAAGATCTCTTGAAAAGTGAGGACCGGCCAAAATGTCCTCATTTTCCAAAAATGTCCTCACTCCCAAGATCTAAAACGCAAATCGGTCCTCACAAAGATGGCTGTACAAGTACACACGCGCACACACAGACACACACACACACACACACACACAGTGTTGTACTATCCGTGTCAGTGGAAAATGACAGCAGTCTGTTTGGCAGAAAGCGACGTGGCAGGACACATCCCTCGCTCCCTGGAGGATGATGGGACAGGCGAAAGAGGAAGACAGAGACAGGGAGGCAGCGAGAGTGAAAGAAAGGGAGAGGGCGGTAGAAAGAGGGAAAGAAAGAAAGAACGCGATAAAGAAGAAAGATATAGTCACAGGAAGGGGAAAAAAAACAAGTGATTATGAGGAACGGAGAGAAGGGCGAGAGAGTGAGGTACGAGGACAGATGCAAACAGAGAAAGAGAGGGAAGGGCATGGAGTGAGAGAGGTTCGCACAGACCGAGGGGAAGAAATAAGAGAGGTGAAAGACTGAAAGAAAACAGTAGAAAGGTTCATGTTGGGGTCACATGAATGTGTTACAGATGGCTGTGTGTGTGTGTGTGTGTGTGTGTGTGTGTTTGGGCTCAGGGTTTCCGTGTCTTAATTAAAGAGCCAATTAGAATCCCAGTTTAACGACGGCTGGAATCACAGAGCCCATTTCCTCGTGTAGGATGTCTAATAGGCGCGCGCGCACGCACACACAGATACGGTTACATACACGGGCTCAAACACACACACTTTTATTAACATCCCTTCCAGACACACACACAATAATAAATGTGCTTTCACAAATGCAGGAACACATTTCCTCAGTAATGGAAGCACTGTAACAGATTCACTGTTTCACTTAGTAACACACGCACACACACACGTGCAAAGACTCTCGAGTGGTGAGGGCCAAATATCTAAATATGTGTCTCGTTTAAGTTCCTTTCTGCTGTTGCACAGCCTGATGTCTGCTGCCAGACACCTGCGCGCACACACACACACACACACACACACACACAGAAACACTGCAGGGGCGTATGAAGGGTTTCAGGGAGTTAACCTAAACATCACAAATTGTCAGACACTAGCTTACACTATCAGACTACACAAACGCACACAGAACAGCAATACCAAACACTCGAACGTGCTCGGTTCATCACCAAAAACACATCTCTGTTCATTTTACAGAGACAAGAATCCTGGTTCTGTGTAATACCAGTCCACTGGGACCTCTTGGTGTTTGGCCCTAATGACTGCGATAGATATGTATTGGTTATTTGTAATTTCTAAAGTCAAACTGCAAGTGAGTACAAACTCAATATGTATGTTTTTATACCTAAAGAGGAAAGGTCACGGGGTTAAAATCGTAATTCTCGGGGGAGCTTAAACGTGCTCGACAAATGTCGGAGCAAATCAGCCTGTAAGATTATGAGATACCTTATGTGCGAAGATGGCCTGAGTTTGGCACAAGAGGAAAAACTCTGACCAGTGCTTGTTATGATATTTTCATTTGGAGCAAAGGGACACACGGGCACAAAGTTCCCGGCAGTGTTTTATAGCAGGGCCGAGCGATCACACCTAAATAAATCGATGACAAGATGAGCTATGTCAGGATCTGGCTTGACAGTGATTGACTGATGACAGTGTTAATTCTCTTTGCGGTACTTAAAGCCACTGGAGATCTGGCTTGAAATAGTAACAATGCATACATGATATCAAGGTTGAGCGTCTCATTAAGCACCCACACAAATCTGAGTGAAAACTATTAGAAAACCTAGTTCAGAAACAGCTCATTTTAGTCAATTTCCCAAGACTGTGCACGCGTGGCAGATCACATTTTTGATTGACATCTCCCTCAGTATGACTCTACCATGGCAACAGTCACTCACAGCAATGGCGCAAGCGGCAATCAGCATAGTCCAGCCCTACATGAGCCTTCTGATACGGAAGCAGAGGACACAGCAGATCTGAAAAGCGTTCATTTCAGATGGCGAGTTACAAAATGCTTTGCTATCCATGCTACTCCTGAGTAGAATGGTTCGCATACACGTGCAAAGGTAGTGAAGATGCCCGTCTTTGTTCACAATGAATGACTGAATGAATGCATGCAATCCGAAATGATGGCTCTGTAGCATTAGCTCGTGCCATACAACGGCAGATAATCAATGATATGTGGTTAGCACTAAACCCCCACTGCCGAAAGCAGACAACCGTGGCCGACACTTAGCATCCGCGGCCATGACGCACATACCTGAGATGTTACCATTGTCTAATAATACTACCCACGATGCAGCTCGACCACCGACAGGCCGGTCGTAGATTCGGGTGTGTTATGGTAGTAGCAGCTGATGTAGCCACGCCGCCAGAATTTATTTATTTCAAAACTTAAACCGACGCCGACTCCAGGGACTAAAGTTTATAAGACTTTATCACATATGCATGCAGGATATGTAAACACACTTTGACGTGTCAAATCAGTGGCGCTCCCCTTAAAGGTGCCATGCCCAGAAAGAATAGCAGCCTCTAAAACATAAGCAATTCGTGACCAACAGGCTGAAGTGAGCTGATAACTTGAACTCTATTCAGTGAAGCTTTTGCACATTGTCACAGTAGGTGTAGTATTGCATGCTCATGACACATTTTCACTTGGAAATTTTTTTAATAGCACTTTTAAAAGAAGCAGTAAAAGAGGCCGTGACGCAGCAGTGAATTTAACTTGGTACCTTTCATGCCAACGGAGCAAACCGAAGTGAACTGAAAGAGAAAGAGACAGAGCGGTAGATGGTACTTTGGGAGGTAAACAAGCGGCAGAGGGTGGCGACAGAGTGATGGAGCGATCCGCATCTCTTCTACCAGTGGCTGATAGACAGATAGGCAGACAGACAGACAGTAACCACTATTGTCCGTGGTCAAAACAAGCACACAATACTGATAACGCTGTCTGTCTACACTCTCACTGATAAGACGGGAAGAGAAGGGGCGAGTAGACAGAAGAGAGAGAGAGAGAGAGAGAGAGAGACGGACTGAACAGGCATGTAGAGAAGGTAGTTGGAGATGGAAAGAAAGAGAGGCAGTAAAAGAGCTAGAAGAAGAAAAAAAAAAAAAAAGAGGTTGTTTGCTCAAGTCTCAATGTTGAGGGAGACAAGAAGTGGGGTATTAGGCGATAGGATCTGGCAACCCAACCCGATCCAACCTCTGATGCTTTATCATCTGCTGTGGAAAGCTCTGGAACGCACCAACCCGTTAGCCACGACCTCCTGCAGCCCTCTCTCGCTTTGTGTCCGAAACGTCTCACCGTGAAATGTGATGGCCATTTCCGGTGCGGCGGAGTAACAACATGCTCCCTCAAGGAACTGATGAAGTCGGGAAGTTTGTTGCCTGAGCACCACACCTCTCGGGTGCCGCTGCGGACTAAAAATGCATTTGATCAAAAGCTAAAACCAACAGCTATCTATCGCAAATACCCATCTCAAATTCCCAGATTCCTCATTTAGCTTGTTTTGTCCGACAAGCAGCCCACGACGCAACGATAATCAGTTTATAACTACATATACATAAAACAGATTTCACATTCACAGTGAGGAGCCACATACAGAGACACACCTCTTGTCAGATATTCAAGATATTAATGCAACGGAGGATAACACATGACAGGAAACCACTGTAGTAAAGCTGCAATGCACGTGATGTTTTCTTAATGCAACTCTTCATAAAAAGCCCGATAATCCCTATCGGGAATAGCTGTTAAATTCCATAACACCCCAGACGTCCTTTGACCAGGAATGCTGGATGCTGGCTATCCTGAAACTGATGCATATTCTACCGTTGCACTCACTTCAAGGTGATCAAGGTGAGTGTGAGCTAAATAGCTTAAATGTAAAAATAAATGAGGTGAGAAGGTTTCTGGGGTTTCCTTGGTCTCCTTCTTTTTTTTTTTTTTTTTTAGCCTCCTCCCCAATCAAGGCTGTCAGAGATGCTTTAAAAAGGCCGTCGTTCAGCGGTACGGACGGCTGCTAAAACACGGTGGCGTGATTTATGAGCTTGTCCCTCTCTGTCAAAGAGCCGGCTGAACTCTTGTGTTTTCTCTGGGACGGCAGGACTGTGAGACGGAGGCCTTCTGCTTTTCTTTGACACGCGTGTTCACACGGTCACGAACAAAGAGCTTTATTCTCCGCTGATAGGTCGTGTGGGAGAGACCCGCCCTCCCCTCCATGATAAATGTGTCTCTCTTTTTTTTTTTTTTTTTTAAAATAGTTTTCAGTCTGAAATATGGGCAGATGAAAACACAAACTCACCCCTGGATGAAACCTCTGCACACCGGGTACACGACACACACAGGCAAACGCACACGTCAAGATAAGGCCATTCAATTCGATATCAAATTCAACGCTTCTCTTTTCATATAACATTTTAAAACTCAGCTTCAACCTCCCTGAACCACCAGTGGGCAGTCAGACAAATAAAAACTTTATTCTTTAAGTCTTCCTAAGACCAAATATGTCAGTGTGAATTCGGGAAACAAGACATCTCAAATATTTCCCGTTGATGGAATTGTACAGCTATAAAAAAGAAAGTCTTGGACTGGAATGGATGAATATTTTATTCAGCGTAAACATCATTTAGCTCAAATTAAGAGCTGGGACAAGCTGATGAACAAAATACACGACATCGTCAGAGCTGTAATGTTTAAGGGAAAGTATAAGGGGAAAACTGGATTTTAAGGCGTTCGGTTAAATATTTGTAGGTTTTTACACCGTTGGTCGGACAAAAAACAAGCTCATTGTAAGACGTAACTGTGGGCTTTGGTAACTTGAAGAGGGCATTTGTCATTTTTTGAACTTTTTTTTTTTTTTTAAACAACTGAATAGTCTATTCATCAAAAACACGTTGGTTAAATTCCTACACACGTGCACACAAACCCAATACGCAAACAAAAATCCTACCTACATGCAGCACGCACACTCGCATACATGCATACACACAAGCCTCCTCATGACTGAATCCCACACACGGTCTAAAGCCTGTCCTGCCTACATGTATTAGCGGAGCGCACACACCTAAAAGCACAGACAAAAAAAAAATCTTATACAAAACCATAAATCCAGACCCTCCATCTCTCTCTCTCTCTCTCTCTCACACACACACACACACACACACACACACACAGACGCTGAGGTAGGTAGTTGCTGCAGTTTGCTGGGTGGTCCTGAGGGCCCAGAGGCTGCAGACAGAGCAGGGGACTAAATTACAGAGCGTGACCCACCACAGTGACACCCAACCTGGGATTAACACCCAGGCTGAGTCCCAGGCCACTGGTAGCCCCGGGATGTGGGAGCTGACCCCGACAGGTTCAGAGGTGACCTCAAACACACACACACGCGCACACACTCGCTGGTTGAGTCCAGGCCCACCCAGGACTGAAATAATGAGGGGCTTGGTCGGTCCAGCTGGATGGGGGAGAGAGGGGGTTCTGGGCGGAGGCTGGACTGGAGAATTTGGCCCTGATCAGACAAAAGTATCTTGTGTCCAGAAATATCCCGATTGCGTCTACACATACATATCGGAGACAGCTCACAGTCCACACCTGGCAGCACAAATGTGTCGCAAGAGGAACACTTGTCGTTGAATCTTTCTTTCCCAGCTCACATGCAAAATATGAAATAAAATACCCTTTACTGCATGGACGCAGCTAGAGAAGAGGCATATGGAATACAAACACACTAAAGAACTCAAAATGAGAACGTTCCATTTGAAGTCGTATAATTCGTGTTCAGTGCAAAGACGAAATGTTTGTGATTTCCAACTTTTCCCAGAAAGCGTTTAGAAAACCCAGGACATGAACTTGTTGCAGTCAGACGAGGTCCGCAGAGAGTAATACGAGGGATCGGACATTTGCGAAAAAATCTTGACGATTTGTTTCGCTGAAACATCTTTTGTTATCAAACTACACTGGAACAGCTGGAAACATCTGGACGTGACATCACATCATCTGCACGTGGAGGTCAGACCAGGGGAAAGGAAACTTGGAGGTAGAGAAGGTAGATATAGGTCTCTGAAACACACACACACACACCCCTCATAAAGAGGGCTGATACAGCTGTTTGGAAGTGTGATCAGGGTCAAAGTTCAAACAGATACATTGACACCACCCACTCATGCCCTAAAGCAAGGCACTTAAAATCGATTCACACACACACACCTGATCAGTCCTGACACAAACACATTCAGACAACCTCCCAAAGAGACTTTGCGTGCGCATACACACGACACACACTGTTAGCGAGAGTGTATTAATAGCATGTGATGGGACTTAACCCAAGGGCCTGTTTCACCAGAACAGCTGCGAGTGTGTGCGTGTGTTTGCTTTAAACTTTCCTCAAAAGCCAAAATATGTATGAACTCTATTGGCCCGTCGAAGAGTTCAATGGTGCAAGAAAACACGCCGACATGGCTGACACGCACACACACACACACACTTTGCCTCTCGGCTGCTTGAGTGAAAACTCGGGTTATACTCCAATGAACGGTAATGCGATATAATGAAAATATATCAAAACATATCAAAGAACGCAGAGCTTTGCAGCAAAATGACACATTAGTATCTGCTGCTGAACGCTGGCACGAATGAGCAGAGCTGCCCCGGGTTGAGTCACGTCTCAAGTCTTCATTTTAACATCTTCCTTTCAAACCTGTGTGAACAGTCTTTTACATAAGATACAGTCACGGTGCGTGGTTACGCATGGCCTGTCTGTTGTCCCTAGGGCTCCAGCTAATGATCCATCATCGACTCATCCGATGAATATTTGATTACATAGCACGACACGTGTAGTGACGTGACCAAGAGCATGTGAGATTTCTGCTATCTTTTCTGCTGACATCAGGGGCGTTCGGGAGTCTTCCCGTACTTCCCGATGGCCGAGCCATTCCAGGCCAAAACCGTCCGGTGGTCAAAGAGTTTCTATTTTTCAATTTCTAATGTCTTACTTTGTGATCCGCGACCGCTGTCGGCCTGCCCGTCAGACTGGGCCAAACTAATTCTTTCAATATTAAGGGGGGGGGATACGAGCCTCATTTTGGCTGAAACCTGATTGGCTCAACGGCGCCGCCGATCAAAGGAGTTTACTTTGCATTAGGTTTGGGTGACAAGTGCAACAGAGACGGCACATATGGCGAAAGAAAGAAAGGTGAAAAGGAAGAGAAAAAGCACAAGAGGCAAATTAAATTGAAAGAGCCAAATCATGGGACCTTTTCCGTGCTGGAAAGGTTGCTGTAGCAGGCGCAGATGAGGCAGGACCCAGCAGCAGGAGCCCGATTAGTAGCCTAATGTTTTTACTTTACACTGAAATGATTATATATATGCATTCATATACAGGCATATATATAAGTCATAAGGCATATGTTATATATTTATATATATTATAAACCACAGTTTGCAATGTGTTATCACTCAAGGACAACGTCCTTCTATAAGCAGGGGATCTCTGTATGTCTGTATGTATATTCGCTGTTAAGGCCAGTGGAGGTGATGGAGAAGGACAGGGTGATGAAGAGCCCCGGTCATGGTGATGAGGAGGGAGAGAAGGAGGAGGAGGAGGAACCAGCAAAAAGCCCGGTAGAGGGCCAGTGTGCAGGGCCGAGTGGGCAACCATATTATGCACAGACAGGATTAGAAAATGGATTCTTGTTAGTCATATTTATTACTGATGATCTTCCCATGCATATGCAGCTGTACAACCAGTACAGGCAAGGGGAGGTGAAGGTGAGGGCTTTGATTCTTAAGCACACACACACTGCTCTATTTTATTGGACTGCATTGGAGTTTTGGATTATATATTTGTTTTAAAACATGGAGTATCTCAGTGTGTATGTATGTGTGCGTGTGAGCATTTGTAACTATTACAGCACTCTGACTGACTATACACATGACGTGTCGGCAGTTGAAAATCCCTTGAAGGTCTTCAGCATGATCTGATACTCTTTATACCACAAAAACACTATTAGTATTAAAATAACTGCGAAAAATCTTTCTGATAAAAGGCCTCTCGGTCTCAAAGTCCCGGGCTGAATTTCAGTCCCAGTACATCCCTGGCTGACATAAACATAAAAAAAGTTTATTGTGGGAAAAAACTAGCACCGTTTCAGGCCTTTTAGGAACTAAGTTCAAACATGTGCAGGATTGGAAGCCTCTGCAATCTTAAACTAAAGAGCAAATATCAAGAGCAAGTATCAACCTTTATTTTTCTTCAAATGGACAAAGCACTCTGGAGGCAAACACTTCATATCCAATTAGAAGTATTCATGCTGGAATTACAAAACAAACACGAAGAAACCAGATGACGCAACTCAGCGAAGGACTCTGGGACTTGATGAGGATTTGTAAAACCGGATTTAGATCCACACACAGTAACAGAACACAGAAACACACACGGAGAAGATAACTCCTGTCCTGTATGATCATAAAAATATCTTCAAGTTATTTTCAGGCTTTTCTCTTCATACGTGCTGTGTGCCGCCAATGTGTATGTGGTCTGTGGTGTGGTGTGGTGTGGTGTGGGAGCGTGTGTGTGTGTTTGTGTGCGTGTGTGGGGGGGGGCGGTGTTTAGTCTGAAGCCATATTTAGTCTCTCTGGTCCTAAGAGAAGGCCTATAATCACACAGAACCTTTCTCTCTACTCATTAAACACACACACACACACACACACACCGTGGCCTGTCATTAACAGTTCACACTAACCTCCCAGGCTGCACACGTGCACACGCATATAGTGCACAAACACACACGGCAGGTTGTTTGCATGAATAACACACTTTATGCACATATACACATTTTGATGCATGTGCACATTTGTAAAGATGAACATGTGTGTGTAAGACGAAGTACATGTGCAAATGATCACACACACACACACACACACATGGAGTTCCGCTCCAGGGATCAGATGTATTGTGGCCATTCTGTCTCCGATATTATTTAAATTGGACTTTAAATTCAATGTGACAAACAACAAGAACCCCAGCGATGTCGGTTTCCCCTCTCCCCCTGATCAGGACTCAAAGCTAAATGACGGGTTCAACCCCAAACTCAGAGCTCCTTCCGCTCTCTCTCCATCCAGCTACATGTTTCCAGAGGAGCAGGTCCGGAGAACTGACCGTCATGTTAACTGTATAAAATGTAAGATCCGCACAGTTTCACAATCCTAAACTCCAAATGAAAAACAAATTCATTTACGCTTTAACGTCTTCAGCAGAAGGCTTCTCTGGAGCTGTGGCCTTAGTTTGTGTTGTTGTTGTTGTTGTTGTTTGCTGCTGCGTGAGGAAACCGTGCCGGGAGAAATTAGCCCAATAATAAGTGATGTCAAGAGCGGTAACTTGCTGTGAAATCTGCCAACGTTTGTGGTTTGAGACGTGATTTCTGGTCATTATGAGGAAGCTACAGTCCTTTTGCTGGCTGCTGATATGCTGCTGTTAGTCTTTGTAATCTAGTCAAATGCATGAAAGTGCTTACCTGTTTGAAGGATTAGGATTTTAAAACCGTTATACCCCTAGCCTATTAAAACCTATTTACCTGCCTAGTTCCTTTATTACATATTGGTTGTTTCTGTGAATACGTTTTCAGGCTCTGCTTGAGTCCGCTTGCAATTAACTGAGATAAAACAACGTCCGATGGCATGAGAAACATGATTAAGTTGACATTAAAGTGTTTAATGCCATATCTGTATGCCACTAATATAAACAATATGGCTGTGATATTACACCACGCGAACACCATAAATAACGCAACCTAAAGTTTACACCAGGAGCAGCACTTGCAGTGCACTGATGCAACTAATGAATACACTACAATGAAGCAGATTTTACGGCGAATTTGGCTTGAAATGCTGACACATGTTCAGCATGACCAGCTGAACTGTCAAATCTTAAACAAAGCCATTTGTCGCTGACAACCACATGTGACTTACTCATTTCTGGTGCCGCCATAACGTACCCCGGAGTGTCCCGCCAGCTCCGCTGTAGGGGTAGGGGCACAGTTAGACTAACACAGCCTGAGTTGCTGGGCGTGTTGTTGGCTTTTACTCACAGCCATGTGTCTTACACAACTTTAACAACCTTTGCTAAAAACATAAAATTCCATTTCATGTGGAATAAACTGCTGTCCAAACATCCATTATGTAACCCTGACTCCGTAGGTTCAGATCCCAGACCTCTGCCCCCTGCAGAGATACAACAGGATACCCCTAACATGGTTGCTCTGGTTTCTTGTTATGGCAGTGAATCCATGAACTGAGGTTCAGTAGGAAATCTCTTTGGAAAAAGTGTCAGTTACGAGACGAAAAACTACATAAAAAGCAATGTTCTAAAACTGGTTAGCATGCCACTGCTAAACACCAAACAGGTGGCTATGCTCTGTTTAAGGATGCATTACCGGCACTGCTTCACATGATAAAACAGATCTGGAGAGGACGGTGAGAAAGTCAGGTTGTTGCTTCCTGACACGTGTGTGTGTGTGTGTGTGTGTGTGTGTATAAATAGTGCATTGTCTGTTTGCGGTCAGAGACCAAAACGAGGGAGTCTAATCTTAGCAGACAAAACACACAGAGATCCTGACTACAAAGTAGCACCACACACAGAGACACACAAACACACACAGAGTCTGCAGCTGTAGAGCCAGGCAAGTGCCTTTCTCTTTTCCACCTGTTTCTCCCTTCATCCCATTGTTTTTTTCCCCCCCTTTCGCTAAGTCTTAGCTTCTTTCCTTTCGTTCTATACATCCCATGTTATTCTCCTCTGACCTTCATCATTCGCTCTTTGTCCAGGAGACTGGGAATAATATGTGCATTTTCAACATTTTGTGAAAGCACTTCTACTTCTTAGAAATATGCTGAAAAGAGTGAAATAACAAAACAGAAGTAATTACAGAGCTCTGTTTTGGTGTGACATTTGCTCATTTTGGAATCTTTGACATTTTTCAGGACGTCATTTCAGAACAAAATTAAGTCTACTTTATGAACCTACTTTTTTCATCTCCTCTTCTGAGAACACAAACGGGGCACTGTGACGTCAGTGTGAGGCCAAGGGGGGGGGGGGGCAGGGAGGAATTAGAATGTATACATTTTGATCGAGTGGCAACCTCCGGGGTTGGAAAACGAAGCCAAAGAAGAAGAGACAAAATGTGCAGTCAACCCCCACAGACCCCCATGTTAAAATGCCCAGAATTACAGCAGAAATAAACATGTTTAAAGGCTGGTACAAAAAACAGTTTTATATACTAACACTATACATATATATAAATACTATACTAAGTGCCCCCTTCATGACAACTGTGACGGGGGTGAATTCTTACATAACTCACCAGTTTAAATCATATTAAGGCCGTCCACTTTGAGCTTCACAGCAGCTCTTCAGAAACCTGCATCCGTGTGTTATAGAGTCTATGATTTTGATGCTATTTGCTCAACTTCAGCTTTTCTTGTACAGTATATGATCATGGTCATTTTACGGTGGAAAAAACATGTCTTTTCTACGCAAGCACATAACATTTGGCTACATCCAGGTTTCCATACTGAAAACTAGTGTGAGTAAAACCTCCTGGACTCAGATTGGACTTTCTTGTTGTGTCCAGTAAATGAGAAACGTGTGATATGGTTTCATTAACCCTTTCACAAATACAGTTTTCCTCTCTCATCCCCCTTAAAAGGTCCAGCGTGAAACATAAGAGGAGCTATTGGCAGAAATGGAATATGATATTTATAAGTATGTTTTCATAAGTGTATAATCACCTGAAAATAAGAATCATTGTATTTTTATTACCTTAAAATAAGTTGTTATGGCTGCCCCATTACATATATATATATATATGTGTATATATATATATTATAGAGGTTTGAACCTCGTTTGGCTAAACAGAAAGTTTTTAACGACTGCTTGCCACGCTGTGCTGCTGATGTTACTAATCATACTTAGATGCCCCTGGTGCATAGCTGCTGCCGAGACTCCAAGGCTGTCCACGGCTTTTAATCCTGAACAACGAGAAGCTGCTGAAGATAAAGCAAACCGCTTTCTTCTGACAGGGAAAGACAAGAAACTATTTCCCCCCAGAACGGTACACACATTATGCACACACAGATGGACACGCAAAACACGTTCATATTCCCTTGCACACCGACACACAACCTGTGCACACACAGCGTCCCTACGGTCCAACATTGAACCACACGCTTGATGCAGTCCAGACCGGAGAGACCTGGGAAGCCAACACACACACACACACACACACACACACACACACACACACACAGGGCCAGGTCTGAGGTGATGGTTTTGGTTGTGGTCCCAGTGAAAACGACACTAATTTGGAGCTAAGGAGCTTTGGCAAGCTGAGTCAAAATTCCACACGCTTAGAACTGTAGAAGCCGAAAGCTAATCGGAAGCTAACAATGCTAATGTAAAGTAAATGAGGTAAATGCTAACGCAACTGTGATGCTAACGCGGTGATACCAAAGCTTGACACTCCGTCCACCTCCGCTTAGATCGCTAACCCGATCAAACACACTGCGGGCTTTGTAGCGTGAATTCCACACACACTTACTTAAACATACACATGCATGCACACACAACGCACACTTTTATAATCCTGAACACACAAACACACACACACACACTCCTGACAAACTCGTAAAACCACACTAAATAAGTTGTGCCCACAAACACACCCTTGGCAGCAGTGAGTGTGTGTGAGTGTGTGTGTGTGTGTGTGTGTGTGTGTGTGTGTGAGAGCATGTTGCCCCCGCCATGCCTGTTTGCTTTACTCTCAATGGTCTCCTTTGAAGGACAGGGAAGAGGAAGAGAGAGGGAGAGAGAAGTGAGCGAAGGAGGGCGTGAAAGAGGGAAAGAAATGAGGAGAACTCTGGGAATTCACTGCAACAAGATAAATATCCTCGGCTTGGCTTCCTCAGACATGTTGACTTTGGAGAAAGTGAACTAGTGGAGGTGATCAGTCATGTAGGGTCACACACACACACATATATATATAATTAACATACAGAATTCAAAGTAAAGACATTTCTTGCAGTCATTCAAACAAAATAAAAAAACCGTCAATGATTCGAATCATCAGTTGAGGAGCTCCCAAAATCGAATCTCATGTTGTCAGTCAAAGCGCTGCGTCAGCATACAGTCTTCACAGACCTAATCTTGTCTTAAAATTACATCCCTGTCAACCCGACCGTGTGGGTTATGATAGCCAGTTCCATTTTGGAGCTGACATTTAGCCTTTTATCACCCCTAACTCCCTTTTTATTTGCAAAAAGCAATGTAGGAAACATTCAGGTGACATTAGCAGGCTTTTCTTTCGGTGAAAGTCAAAAACGAAAGGAAAGTCAGATGTGTCACCTGTTGCTAATTAACATGAGTTCTGCGGCAGCTTTAGTGGAGCGTTTGGCCGGTTAATGCGCTCCTTGCTGGAGTCTGTACTCAGCCAAAGATAATTTGTGGCTGCACGATATGGTAAAAAAATAATTATATTCGAATTGCCATTATTTTTGACAGATTGGGATATGATAACGATCATTTTTGCTTTCTTTCTTTTTCACTGGAAAAACCTGACGAATGATGATGAATTTTAAATTGATGATGTGACATTTGTTGGGGTCTGTACCAAACAAACATGTTTTCTTACATCTGGAGAACAAGATGTGTGGTGCCAGGGAGTCTCTGCAGCACTTCATTATAATGCGTTTTTATCACGCATTCGACCTTCGTCAAAGGATTGCAGCTCCTGCGATTTGGATATTGCGGTTTCGATTAATGGTGCAGCTTTAGTCTCCCAGTTAGATTTTCATGCATATCATATCCCTTGATTTGAAAGGATTCGGATTAGATAAAACGCTATCAAATGCTTTCAAATTCCAACCTTAGTTGTGGGATCAGGGTTATGGGGGATAGCAAAATTGCAGATAGAAGTGCAGGACGACTTGCTGTCGATTCATTGAGGACATGTCGTCTCTCATGCTGACTGAGAATCTTCACAGCCAGTGTACTGATGAAGAACAAAAAAAATACATGTCTGTACATAACAAAAAGAAAATATCTGACGCATTCGATTTGACTTTGAAAATGTCTCATTTTGGCGCAGCCCCTGCACTTCACTGTATGTGCTACTAGAAACACAAACACACGCACAAACGTTTTCCAGCCTGTGCCCAAAGTCCATTAGCTACAGCTCTGACTGCAGATCTGTATACATTGTTCCACTGTATTACAGTTCGACGGACTGCCAACTTGTCCCATTGTGCATATGGTTTCCATACATGCAGACCACAAGACGCGCTCCATACACAGCCATATTTACAGCTAATTAAATAATGGAATGACACGCACACACTGGGATCATTGTTGAAGCGGCATTTCCTTAACGAACAGGAATTTATCCATCAAAAATCAGATGCATGTGGCAAATTTCCTCCATCATGTGGACACACTGTGTGTGTGTGTGTGTCTGTACACATGTACTGTATTTGGGGTGTATCCTCCTGCAGACAAAGAGTCTTGCTGGTTTAAAGAAAGAGTGATTAGTCTGGGCTGACCTGGGATCAGACATTAATAGTACAACACAAGCAGTCTGATAACAGCAAAACGATTTACTTTGCTTCAGTGGTTCAAACTTGGCTCGCTGCACTACTTTACCTCACCCTACTTCCATGTCCACTTTTTTAACCTTTATTCACGCGGCTGCCTGAATACTTACTTAGTTTGACTTGATTTCTTATTCCTTTTTTCATTTTAGTTCTCTGATTCTAAATTAATTAAACTAAGCAATTCCCTTTAACCCTTTCTTACACTAACCCTCTCCACTTCATCTTGCGGTTTACTTCACACCGGCGTCTTAACACTTTCAACTTTAGCCTGCTGTTATAGTCACTTTAGTGTCTACTGTACATTACATTACATGTTCACTTCTTCTTTAAGTATTTTTGGGTAATTTTAAGCCTTTATTACAGACATGACGGGGAGAGAGAGACGCAACAAAGGTCCCCAGGCGGACTCAAACTGGGGACGTTGCTGTGGTTGCGTCTTCACCGCTACACTACGGGGGCGTCCCACTTTAGATGCTCACCTAACATGTTTTCTCCCATTACTATGTTTTTCTTTATTTTCTTGTGTTTCCTACCTTATTTTATCTAAACTCACATATTACATTGCCTCCATTACTTTCATTTTCTTTGGTTCTTACAGGAAAAAGCCTAATGCATTACCCCACGCACTGCCCTTTGTCACTCCGGTCACCACCTAAGGGCAGAGGGTGCCGTATGCTGTACAGATTGCAAAGCCCCCCGTGATGCCAACTTGTGATTTGTGATATTGGGCTATATAAACAAAATGGACTTGACTATCTGTAGAGCAGACCAGAGCACAGAAATGGACGTTTTCAGTCACTACTTCGCTGTGGTCTTTTGACTCGTAACGTCATTGAAAGCATACAGGTTTACAGTCCGTGGTCGACATGGCCCCGACAGAACGAAACACCACACGTTGTCTTGAGAGCTGCAAAGTTGATTTCATGTACGCTATGGCCAAACGGAAGCTGCCCACGACCAAAGCAGAAACACAAACAGCACCCTGCTGCGGGTTTTGCATGTTACAGTCGAAACGTCTGTGCCAGAGAAACGAGGCGGGGAGTTCTGACGCCACGGCACGAGGTTAAAATTCACCCTTTGACCCCAAGCAGAATGAACTGGGGATCCAGGTCTCACCCGTGATCTTTAACAAGGTGGTTCACGTAACGGTGAAGGCGGAACCACAGAATTCCCAGGTCGGTGTCCACTTTTAAAATCAGGCCTGGACTGTTGGCACTGAACTATCAAGACTGTTTAATTAAAGCTGCAGGGGGGGGGGGGCTCCGATTCTATAATCTCTGCTTTTCTAATCTTCTCCCAGCGTGACAGCTTTCCAACACGGACGATTTATTAAATCTCTGCTCGGTGCCCAGCAACAGGACGCCCGGAGAAATGATGTGGTAAGCATGGTGGGAATTTCTTTCTTAACATATTCACTGGTCAACAGCACTTTGAATATTTTTGGCAGGAAGACCGATAAGTGGAGCACAGCAGGGCCGCACGGATGACTGCCTCTTCATAACACTAATTAATTTACCGTAAGGCAGTAAAATGACTTTAACTGAAGATGGTCACTTTTTTCTTTTTTTTTACAAAAATACTAATTCACGCTGTCCCATTGTTCTTGTAATGTTTTTCTTCACTTGCTTTTCTAGTATTTCATTTCCTTTGCTCTTTACATTTAACAGTCTCTCAATATTTACTCTTGTTTTTTTTTTTTTTTTTTTTTTTCTCTGTTTTTCTCCTTTTTTTTTTTTTTTTTTTTTATCTTTATCCGGTTTTTAATTACTTCCGTGTTCTTGTGCTGTGTTCACCTAATTGTGCCCTCCTGTGTTTTATTTCTGTCACTGATTAATCTGCTTCTTTTTTTTGTTACCGTTTTTGTGCAGCTCGGTTTAGTTTTTTTACTTCTTATACTGCTTCTTCATGTCATTGATTTCCTTTCAGTCTCTGATATTTCTTTGAATAATTAATTCATATTTCATATACAGTCTTATTTTACCCATTCAGTCTCTTTCCTTGCCCTCAGTAAACTTTCTCCGTCCTTTGTTTCCCCTCCCTTCTCTTTCGTCTGCGGCGTGATGGACGGATTGGATCACTCTGTTATTTGCAGGACAGACAGCAGACAGATGAAAGCAGATCAATAGGAAATAAGACAGACAATAAAAGTCAGATTTGTTCTTTGATTCTTTCAGCTGTGGGATCAGAGGACAGGAAGGAAAGGAAAGGAGGGAGGAGGAGCTCATTTACGACTCTCTCGCCCTCCATCTGCCTGATTCAGATCTTTCTTTTCATGTTACTTCCATCTCTGTTGCTTTACCTACATTTGCTTTATGTCTCTATCTTTTAAATTATTTTATTTCATGTCAGCTATTTTTTTGGATCAAAATCTCTTACAATAGTTATTTCTTGTGATGCAAAGACAGACTGACCAATATTTGTCCATCTGTCTCTCTATTGCATCATAAATGTAAGTGAACTGTCAAAATAAAAGATGCAATGTGTTTCCATCCCTCTCTTCCATATTTTGTTCTCTGTCTCGGGCATTTTTCAAAAATCCTCTCCCCTCTTTAACTCATTTCATCTCATCTTTCTGCCTTTTCGTAGGTCTTGATATTTGGTACATCCAAAATCCTCATTCTTTGTATTTCTATGTCCGTCTTGTCTCTGGTGCAGTTTTCATCGGTCTACCTCTTCTAGCTTTCTCTGCAGTTCACCCTCTGATCCCCTCCTCAGTGGTTTCTTACCCCACCACATCCATATGTTAATAATAAAGTCTCCTCCAGCTCAACCACATCTATGAGGACATCTTCTGGCAGGCCATCTATGTCTGTCTGATAAAGAACAGTACAGATGCTTCGTCCTCGGTCTTCTCTTCCTCCCTCTGTGATTGTTTTTGCACCGCTTTCATACTACAGATTATGTCACGTCCAGAAATCTTGCCTGACCCTACTGGAACCGATGCGGACTGTGTGTTATCCCGCCCGCAACCGCTGCGGCTTTTAATGAGCCCGAACCTGATTCAAATCTGGGGAAGATAAATAAAATGAAACTTGACCTGATCAGGCCTGAGGGAACGGAGAGAAATTAGAGCCAGACTTGGCCCGAACCCGTCTGGCGGTCAGGGCGGGGCTGATTCGGTTTCGGCTGAGAACCAAAGCTCTATCACAAAACAGCAATCTGATCCTACTGATATTACAAGGTTCTACAAAGCTAAATCTGAAACATTTTAACTTTGAACAGACTTTTTTATGGATG
Organism: Coreoperca whiteheadi; assembly: GCA_011952105.1. Lineage (NCBI taxonomy): Eukaryota > Metazoa > Chordata > Actinopteri > Centrarchiformes > Sinipercidae > Coreoperca > Coreoperca whiteheadi. The sequence goes on from CM022486.1 coordinate 2,992,824, forward strand.
CTCCCTGGCACTGAATTGAGGACCAATTCAAATCCAGAATAATGAAATACGGCTTTCAACACCAGCTGATATCCGTTTGTTCGTGACTAATCAAAGTTGCGAAGCAGAGAAAGGCATTAAAAGTAAAATAAGTTAAGCCAACATTTGTCCAGCAGTGGGGAAAATGCATTTAGCAACAGCAGGGGTAAAGCAGCATTATCACACACACTATGATAAAACAGAAAAACTAAAACAGGCTAGAATAGACTAAAAGGAATTCTATCACATTTGCAGATTGTTCTACTAATGAATGAGCAGAGAAACCCTGATTTACACGGTGAAACATTTGACCTGTAATATCTGAATCCAAAACCTTTTCAGTATTACTGTCCTGAACACAACTACAGCAGACACCTGTGTGTGTGTGTGTGTGTCTGTACACAGGTAGAGATAGCTTTGCCGTGGCTCCTCACCAGGGGATAAAAGGACAACATCCCTCACCCAGGAGACAGCCCACCCCCATCAGAGAGACACACACACACACACACACACACACACACTCATACACAGACCATTGAGTTTCAGTCAGCTGAATGAAAGACAGCCATTCATTGATAAGACAGACAGTCATATAAACAAACAGACTGCCAGAGGGAAAACAAACCAGACCACCGTCACCCCTCTGTGGTCCATTCAGCCTCGAGAGGGGTCTCAGTGTGTGTGTGTGTGTGTGTGTGTGTGTGCGAGAGAGAGAACTGATGGGTGTAAATGTGTGTGTTCCTGGGGTGAAACATCTCCTGGTGGAAGTCAGAAAATGATTGAGAACGAGAGAAAGAGGGAGAGAGAGTGTGTGTGTGTGTGTGTGTCTCGGCTCCTGCCGGTCCTTTAATCTGATACACAAACACACTGGGCACCTAAGAGCCTGCCATTCACACCCCACACACACGCACGCACGCGCGCTCTCTGCATGTACGCACACTCGTTAATGTGCAAACCAGTCATCTGAGATGAGAGTACATGCACAGACACAAGCAGGCTGGTCATGGACGCAGGGTTACACGCATACTGTGGAATCCTAAGCACCCGTCTGAGAACCTGTATGCATGCACTTTCCGGCTGGGTGTACTGTCTGAAAAGTTTCAATACCAATGCCAATGTGATACCTGGGCGCAAAATACCTTACTTTGAGCAATTTAAAAATGTCTCACTCTTCTCTACAACAACAACAACATAAGCTAAACTTCATAGGTACATTAATGGCTGACTTTGTCTCAACTGAACTTCAGTTAACGCTCTCCATTTGGCTCCCTTCTCTTACTGCATTTCGGATCGCGTCCAGTTATCCTCGGGTCTATTCAAGGACCGTCCTTGGATCAGGTCTCTGGTTAAAAAAAATAAATGTATTTTTGCATGTCAGGTTTGAGTCGGTTTTGGATTTGGTGCAAATTTCTGCTCCCGTAAAGACCTCTGCTATGATCTGCTAAAATGTTTGCACTTCCGCACATACACAAACACACTGTGCATGAACACCAAGTCACTGATGTCCACAAAGTCCACATGCGTGCAGACACACGCCATCACAAGTCTGTAACACCCACTCTACTGAAACATGATTACACACATTAATATACATACACAGACACACACACAGTCATGAATGTGAAAAATAAATAGCCAAATGAAACATGAGGACACACACACACGCACGCACGCGCTAGAAATGCACACTTCCTCATGCACTCTTAGATACACACACAGACACAGGGAGTGAGAGGCCCGGCTGTTAATGGTGGTGGTCCTGCGCTCCACAGTGGAATCTGTGTTTAGAGCTCCATTTGGGGCCAGATAAATCAAGCTGCTGTCTACCAGAAGCCTCCATTAGGGGCACTGCGAGGCCCCTGGACGGCCTGTCAGTCACCCCGTCAGTCAGCGAGCAGTCCTCTTCCAGCGTTTGAACTCATAATTACAGGGAGACTCAGCTTGGCTCGGACAGACCCAGCTACCAAGGGCCCCCCCGCCACCTCCCAGACATCAGCGCTCGCTAGCCCAGCACTAATGCTAATACTAACAAACGACGGACATTTCACCTCCAGAGGAAACAGCGGTGGAGAAAATATTTATGGAAACTGAAAAGCCTCCCTCCCTTTGTTCTGCCCCCTTGGCCTCCCTTCATCCATTTCCACAAAATCCTTTTAGGGCCTTTAGTTTTTATGTCTTTGATTGACAGTGCTGGTTTCCCCTTGGATTTGAGAGGTTAGCGAATTAGTTAGCCGAGGAGCGCTAGCGCCAGGCTAACCTGTGGCTGCCACAGATTAATCAAACACCAGTTAGAGGGGAGAGTGTAAAACACAGGGGCCGCGATGACTGATGGCTTTTTAAGGAGAGACGGGGGAGGGAGGCGGAGGGGAAACACACCTCCGACCAGGACAGAAGACAGAAATACTCACAGAGTAGAGCTGGAAATGACCACCAGTGACCAAACAAACTGGTGAATTTCGTCCAAAGCTGGTTTGTCTTCTCGACCAGCCACTTTGACCTGTAACAAACAATCATTCATGGGTCTTGTTCTGAAACTCATCAATCATATTCGGCCGCTCAAGCCGCTCAAACATCGCGTGTATTTTGGAATCCAGCCACTGTGTTCGGCGGATGAAAAAGTTTCCTGCGTTTACACGTATACACACATAAAGTGGGACGTGGCTCGCTAGCTCTCAGGAATTCATGAATAAAATATAGGCTCATAAAGGCAGCAGGAACAATGGAAATATTATCCTCCGCTGCATAAATGCACAGCCGACCACGGAGAATCCTCGCAGGGAGCTCGTTCCTCTTATCTCCGACGGCTTGTCGGCGATGGCCGGCCGCTGCATGTGGAGACGCACACCACTAATGAGGGGGAAATCCTCCCCCCCCCCCATCGCCCAAGATTGATGCAGAAAATTTACCCAGCAGACATTCCTCCAAGGCCGAAATGAAAGAGGTGCCTGGTTCACCAGCATTCCTGATTGGCCACACATTCCTTTGCCATTCTAACGACAGCGTGAGTGCTGGCGTTAAGCCGCGGCTTCGCGAGGTAAACACCCACAAAATTTCTACTTCCTAACTAGTCCTCTGAGGTTTCACCTGGTGAGGGTTTTTGACTAGGAACTCATCCATTAAAATGTTACTGATCAGAAAAAAAAAGATAACGACGGGGGAAGTGAAGGAACAAAGTCCTACCTTCCTACATCAAGACGACCGCAGTGCTTCAGGCCGAGGTGCTAAACATGCATATAATAAAAATGGGAAGCTAGAAGCTGCACTTGTTTGTAAGTGAACGCCTGCTAAATGGTGTGTTTAGGATCTCCTTGTCAAGAGAAACAGAACAGAACAGGCTTGAGCTGAAAGGAATTTATAAATAAAATGAAAAAAGAACATAGAAATAAGGAAATAAACTTAAAAAGAAAAATGAATGATGGTAAATAAAAGCTGGAAAGGAGGAAAGAGTGAAAAAAGTGATAGAAATCGAGGAAGGGAAATCCACACAAAACCAGAAAACTAAAACAAAAAAAAGGCACAGTAAATAATCTAATTAAAAGCATATTTGATTTTAGGCTTATCCCCTTGTCAACCGTCTATTAACAATGAGGATGTGATGTATCCTCACGAAATCCGTCCTGTTGCAGAAGGCAAACCGCTGAGCTAGCCCTGGCCTCAGCAGCATGACTCCCAATACTGACATGAATTATTAATTTGCCGCATTCATCACTCTTCCGACCAGCTGTCGATAGCCTCCATTATGGCGGGTGTGTATACATTACAGAGTGTATAGTGTGTCAGAAACTTCCCGCATACGAGCCGCTGGATGGCGGGAAGCGGGGAAGACAAGAGCGGGCGAGAGAGAGAGAGAGAGAGAGAGAGAGAGAGAGAACGGGTGATGGACAGGAGTGACAGCGGAAAGCATTAGCATGAGGAGGCAGAGTCATGTTATCAGGGCTAGATGGGTAGATGGATAGATATCAGACCGAGCGAAAGAGCTAGAGTAGCGTAAGACAATGGCATTTTGACTGGTAGTTCAAACTGCACGTCGGGAGTCAAGAAACGTTTGAAGAGGTTACACAAAGTTACACAGCTCGGTCAGGTCTGTTTCACTGAGTGCAGATGGTTCCATCTCATTTGGGTTAACAAACCAAACCCAAATACTTAAGGCATGAGGACTTTCATTCATTGTCCATCATGGTTTCTGTGCGTTAATGCCAAATATGAGTGTATTAGGCTCATATCAGCTATGACCCGCCCTCTTGAGATTGAGACAACCGATCACAAATGGCAAATGACAACCTGGAACTGCGACGCCAGTGAAACGCTTGGATGCAGGTGATGATCAGTTTGTAGTGAGTGTAAGTGTCGTGCAAATGTCCTAGCTCATAATTTCTAGCCGTTGTATAAGACATAGGTAATGTACAAAAACAAATGCATGTATACTGAATGTTGATTATTGACGCTCCCTTTAATAATATAGTGACATCGTGTGCAGCTGAGTCGAGCAGAGAGCTGCGTTAGCCACGGGGGGTTTTCTACCGTGTGACCATGTAATACAGACCTTTAGTCAGTAAACGTTTGTAAACCAAATTACAGCTCCTGGCATTCGCGTCACACTTCAGTTACTTTGCCTACAGCTCCTTAGTGGCTTATGTTGATATGCAAACAGACCACCACTAAAGTGAGCACTGATTAACTGTCGTATACGGCCACTGGAAAGTCTCAGCTTTGATTGGCTGGCAGGTGTTCATTATTGTCTTGTAATGGACAGTATAACTAGACGTTTATTATAAACTATAAAACTGTAAGTGACAACAGCAACAGTAAGAGATGTTGACATGTCAGTTGCTTGTTTGATATTTATTGAGTTTTTCATTTTTTTTCTATTGCCTTGGCGATCACTGATCCAGCTGGTACCCAAGTCAAGCTGTGGTCGCATGAGGATGCATACAATTTTAAGGCATGTAAATAGCTGAGCATAGCAGTACAGGAGTCAGATGCATGTCCTGTCATTTCTGTAACTTACCATTGTGTATCACTGTACCACTTGCCTCTGTAGGGGTCAGCTGAGACATGTGGTCAGTGGGTGGAAATTGGCCACATTTAATAGCAGAGTCACACAAACGCTCTACAGTTCAGCATTTGTTTATGGAGGTTTCTATCTGGCCTCAATATGGCGACGCCACCGCAGGATCTCCATACATGGTATTACCACAACAGTTTTATCACAATGTAGTCAAATTACCTATTAGGTTTTTTGTATCTTTGTCCAGCATGCCTAAAAAAAACATTACTGGTGAAGTATGACTGTAATAAGTTCTACTGATTAAACGGTTAAGGCAGCAGACATTAAACAGCGTGAGTACATGAACATTTAAGGCAGACAAGTTAAGGGCCGGCTCCCTGATAACTTGCCCCTGGCAAAAACCAAGTCAACCTGAGGTGAACACGGTTTATTTGGGTCAGAATGGCATTAAGAACTTCAACAAGTTCATTTTCCTCTCATTAAGCTCCAACAATGTCTCTGAACTGCGAAAGTTAATGTGCATTAAATTGACATATTGTCAGAGCGCCGTGCGGGACAGAGAGAGTGGCTCTGATCACGGAGGGCCAAACAATGACGTACTGACAGCTTTAAAAGCTAATGAAGAGATGAAGTCACACGGCCGCGCTACGCTAACGAGAAGCTAATGGATGGTGGAGCTGATGACCGCCAAGTTGGGCTCTAGAGTAAACAGCAGTGGCAAGGAACCATCACTTCATTTCTCACACACACACACACACACACACACACACACACACACACATTACCACAGAGACACTAAATGCAGTTCCACCCTCGCATACGTCAAACTTAAACAAAGGGGCGAAACAAAAGCTTAACGGCTGAAATCAGCTTTGCACTGACCTCAACTACAGCGTAGACACACAGACACACACAAACACACAGTCTATGTAACAGAGAGCGAGAGGGAGAGAGAGCTCCTACAGGTTGGCGTTAACAGGTTGCGTCTGCTGAAACTAATGTGACTTTGTGCGTTTGCATGTGTGTCCAACTGGGTGTGACCTCACAGCTAATCATCTGAAGAGAGGAAGTCCATAAATCAGCAGAATACAACTCTCACACTGTAAATCTACACTAACACGTCATCGCAGTGTGTGTGTGTGTGTGTGCGAGTTAATGAAAGACAGCAAAAGAGAGCGGGAGAGTGAGACTTAATCTCTAACGCTAAAACATTTACCTCCAAGCGTCAGGAAACTAGAAAAGAATGATATTTTCCGCTGCATTTAGGTCACAGTGGCAGCAGATTAAGTAAGGGCGCCTGGCCCTGGAGTTTCGTCTCCCCAGCAATGTCCTCCTGAGGTGTTACCAGGCCAGATGGGATATATAAAGACAATGGGTGTAGGGTACACACATCCAAAAAAAACGTTTACAGGTGCTATTAGCACAGTGTGGGGATCTTTTGTTTGATTCTTCCCTCCAGATGGGATATGTAGCCTCCTGCATGGTCTGAATCTGCCCTCGGGTGCCCTCTTAGGGCCGCCCCAATCAGATGCTGAACCACCTCAAATGGCTCCTTTCCACGAAAAAAAGTTTCCACCTCGAGCTTCCAATTACCCCCAGGCAGGTCCCTCCTCCATTACCCATGTGAGCAGCGCAGTCCCCCAGCGGTACTATGTGAGTGTGTACATGCCTGTGTGGGTGCGCGTGTCTGACCTGGCTGTAAGTGGCGTCCAGCAGTGTGTCCAGGTTCTGCAGGGGTGCCGGGGTTTTGTCTTTGAATCGGGTCAGCAGGCGGCGCTGGATGGCTCTGAACTGGACGGCCCGCTCTGACAGCAGATCCTGGTACTGCTGACCACTGACACGCAGCTACCACACACACACACAAACACACCAACAGGGAGACGTGGTGACGCATTATTTACTTGGAAATGCTTGTTAAGGTGCATTGTTAAAGGTCAACTGAGGCACCAACTTCACACAAACTGCAACAGATGTGGATCTCCTTTTGTGAGGAGAGTTGACTGTATTTATTGTTAACTCATTGTCATCTTGTCATCTGTGTGTGTGTACCTGGAAGTGGTGGTCTACAGACAGGAAGTACTCCTGCAGCGGGAGCGGCCCACCGAAGCTTTTCTTGAAGTCTTTGACTCCCAGTTTGGAGAAATGCCGGTCGAATCTCTGGACCAACTCCTTCACCACCAACCACATGTCCTCAAAACGCTCACTCTGAATACGGTAACGCTCTGACAAACAAACGACAGACACACTCACACAGGGCCTGGCAAATGGTCACATGACAATAATAACTGAATTAATAAAAATATATGTAACAAATGGTGTTGAAAAGTCGATGGGTGTGATGCGTTCAATGCATATTGATGTGACAAAGATAAAAGCAAAAGAAATTATCAGTATTAAAACGGTTGTGAAAAGGTATTTAAAGATATCAAAAGGTACTAAGAATGAAATAGTTGCAAAGGATATCTGTGGAACAAAGAGATAATAGCCAGGTTTCCATCCAAATGTAGCGCAAATGTTAACTGACATTTTGGAAAATTGGCAAAATAAAATGCTGATTTATGAGCATTTCCATCCGCTACTCTTACGTGAATATTAGGAATTGGTTCATCAAGATAAGCAGTAGGTGGCGCTAATGCTCCAGGCAGGTGCCATTATACCATTGTAGAAGAAGAGGCTAAACAACACACTAACGGTGTCAGCGGGTGTAATTAGGATGAGGTTTGTCAAGGTCTATAGAAGTCATGAGAGGAATAGGGGTATCGAAAAGGGGAATAGAAAAGGAGTCAAGGGGTATCAAAGATTTAAAGGAAGTATCGAAAGGAATCATTATCAGATAAGACAGCAGATACGAAAAGGTATCAAGAGGTATTAAATTATGTCACTGTCTGAACTATCAATTAGATGTTTCTTCAATAGTTCCAAGTTGTTTATTATTAAGGCACTGCAAAAGGTTCAAGAGGTATCAAAACTTATCAAAAAGGTACTTCGAGAATTTAAGAGTCACAGAGAGGAATCACAAGCTACAGACAGGTTTTTAAGACGCATCAAAAAGGTATTTAAATGTGTCAAAGAGGCAACAAAATGTTGAGAATCACAAAACACATCAAGCAACATAGACACCATTTGGGAATGGCATCCGGTAAAATGTTTACAGCCCTGATGCAGAACTGTATTAGAGAGAGATAATTCCCAAATTCACATGTAAACCGGTTTTCACGGAAGTAAACCAGTGCCTAATGTAAATCCTGTTCATTATGTGGTGCTGTTGTCAGACTCACGGGAGGTCTTGGAGGCCAGCACGGTAACCTTGGCTCCTGACAGGAACTGGAAAGCCAAACTATTCCCGTCCTTATCTTCTGATTTGGCTTTAAACTCTGTAGAGAGAGACAGAAAGACCGACAGCAGTGTGATGAGACAGATAGGCAGGAGACGCATCATGATAGGTGAACAAGATGCGGTCCCACTGTTCAAAGACACACAATATAAGCAGGCATGAGCTTTCACAAATCCCTCTTTACACAAAAAGCACCCAATCCGTTTGAACACTGAGTGTGTGTTTAGACGTCAGAGCTGCTGATTATAGCTGATTGTCAGATAACTGAGAAACAGTACAGAGATTCCCAGGGCTGAAACACACACACACACACACACAAATAAATAAACATGCATAAACACACTCGTATAAATACACAACCACACATACAGATACATAACAGTTGATTGCTCATATAAATGTATACACAACACAGCTACACATTTCTCTCATTCCCTCTCCTGGCTTTTCGATCATGCTCATGTCATTGGGCTTTGTGTATCGCCCTCCGGTGGCTACTTCATCGGTCCTCGGCTCTGAAACAAACGATAGCTGTACGACATTCATTCATCTCATTCACTTATTCTAACACACACACACACACACGTTTACACATCAACATGCGGATGAGGAGCTGGGGATCGAATTAATTAGTGGAACTACCTGCGGAGCCCCAGCCAGCCATCACCTGACCACTCTGATTATTTTCCAGTGCTTAGGACACACTTTATGGTGCAAAAAGCTTTTCCCACAGCAGGAATTTAACCCGTGCTGCCTGAGTGAAAACCACAGTCGAAACTGCTGCTCATGTGACACGCTTGGGCCCAGAGAGACTTCTTCCCAATAGACAACCATTAAAAGATACAGCTGCAAAGCACTGAGGCAAATTTGTGTCCAACAGCTGTATGTTCATTTGAAAGTTGGTGTTTATTTTGGGGTAATCCACTAAAACGTCCGATCACACGAAACCCTGCAGGTCCATCAACACGCTGACCAGCACTGTGGATAAAATGGATCAGAGGTGGGCATTCATGTCTCGGTTTACAAACACAAGCACACAGCGGTCTCCACTGTCGAAGTCTTAAACTAAGCGATACGTTTTGACGTATAGTAAGATGTGTGATTCAAATGCGGAGCCTTGATCGTTTGGAAACCTGAAACCAGCATCGGCATGCGTTTACGTGTTTGTATTTGTGTTTGGGACGTGTTTTACCTGGGAAGATGGAGTTGAGGTCGACTGGTGGCTGGTTGGTGTCCACAGTGATCTTGAACTTGGTGGTTTTGGCCGGAGAGGAAGGAACACACACCAGCGCCAGAGGAAGCCTGAACCTGGACTGGAGAACCCTGGGAACTCCTGAGAAAAAAAACAACATTGAAAAATCATTTTTAGAATCATTTTTCCTTAATTTTTTTTTTTTTAATGTTGCATTTCCCCCACGTTCTCCACAATTTAGTGCTTTTCATTTTGTAAACAAGCCACTGAGCTGCAAACGCCTGCGGAGGCTTCTGACTCCCTTCTTCGAGGGTTAAATGTTTTTTTTCCTAATTAAAAACAAAAAATATATAGTTATCATTCATTATCTTGAACGTGTGCTACAACTACTACCACTAACAGTTATAATTGATTAATTCTGCATCCTTTTACCCTCCAACCTCCCTCCTCCTTTAGATATTTTCCTGAAAAACAACCTTAAAGTCACAAAGCCCACTTCCCATTTAAGTAGCGCCCTTCTCTGCCAAACTCCCCTACGGCGAATTCAACGAGGCCAGCGCATCGCTTTTTAGGCTTTCACTCCAAACAGCAGTCAGGTTAACATTTGTTGGCACAGTCAACACTGCAGATATTCAGATTACATGAGTATCTGAGAGCTACGAGACCGAGAGACTCAACATCAACACCAGGTTTGGCGGGGTGTTTGTCGAGGAGCCGAAAAGGACGTTTTGTGAGAAGTGGGGGGAAATTTTGAAAAGAAAAAAAAGAAGAGGTGACTTAAGGCCAACTATAACTATGTCCTGAGCTTAGGCAGTGCTGAGCTTGGCAGAAATCTACACTTTGCTAGAATAACAGAGCGAGGGAAAGGAGTGACGGAGGAAAACGGTTGTTAAGAAGAGATGGAGCGAGGGAACCAGGGGAGAGGAGGAGAGCAAACGACTGGAGTGGGAGAAAACCTGAGTCGAGCAGCAAAACGAGTGGAAATAAAACAGCGTGAGAGAGAGAGTCTGAAAGAGAAATAACATGAGAAACGTCAGCCGTGGTGGCAGGGAGGGACAGTTTAATTATGGAATGTTCCAGGTTATTAGAGATAGTAATAATTACCTGCAACTACTGTGCACCTTTTCATTGCATACATGCAATTATTTTGTGATTATGTGAATGATTCAATTTGGTTTGAATACATGAACTGAGGCACAGAGAGAAGAAGGGAAGCCAAGGAACAGAGTTCAAAACAGAGGAAAGGCAAGGAGAGAGAAAGGACTGTGCTCCACTTTCTTCTCTCCTCTCCTCTCACGCTTAAGTTCTCATTGACCCTTTGTCCTGGGTGACTGAAGAGCTCAGCAGCAACTCACATCCAACAAACACAACACAGCGGCTTGGATCCACATGTTGTCAAAGTGAGTATGTAAGTACGTTCACTCAATATAAAAATCTGAAGTGAAAACCTCGTTTCTCCATGTAGGAAAAGTAATGCTATCAGTGATAAAGATACTTCTTTTTTTCGTAGCCGTGGTTTGATCAATTTCTCTCTTTTTCAACATCCAGCTGACTCAAGTCTTCGGTGTCAAATTCCCCCACCAGAAGGTGTACACAGCATGACATTTCTAGCAAATACAATAAAAATAAGCCAATCAACTAACAGCAGAAACCTCAGATCCGGAACTGCTCCCATATACATTATCACGTTTTTGGGTTTTTAAAGTAACAAGCTTCAAGTTTCAAGCTGCTCCACTGGGTTTTAAAGTAACTTTTGACAATAATTAGGGCAGACATGATGTACACTGTGGTGGATTGCCTGACTCAATCAGGTTTCAAGTCTCTCCAAGTTGAATTTCATAAACATACTGAAATGAATGAAACCACTGGCTGCCTGAAAGGAGGGGAAAAACATTTTTAAAAATCAAAAACACTGTGGTAAGCTTCGGAAAAAGGTCAACAGTAAGGTAAAGTGTATATGGTATGGAGTGAAGGGATAAATAGACAGCATTGTTTCTGTCATTCATTCATTTTATTTCCCCCTCCAACTGTAGATCTAAATGGCCACAGTGTCACGAGCAAACAAAAAAACTCTAGTGAAACTGGGCACTTTGATCATTCATTAGATATAAATAATCTTAACTCAGGGCCCACCTAGCACCTTTCCCCGGAGCTTTTAATTGCATTTTAGGGTCTTCATCAGCAGAGTTTGCTCAGTTGTCATGGAGATAGCGCACTACGTAATCGTGTAACCAAAGTCGCATAAGTTCACAAAATACAGGAAGAGTGGGTTTGACAAACATAAAAAACGCTCAAGAAATGTTTAAAAAAAACTAAAACAAAAACACACTAGCGGTGTGGACTCCCCTTAAGACAGTGTCTGTATCAGCTTTGACTGCTAGATTAGATTTCCTATACTCGGGGTCTGGGCAGTCGCTCCAACAAACACAAAAAAAGAATTAGGCTGAGCCATTTTAGTCTATTTCAGGATTGAGAAGACTGTGAGTAAGAATAAGACCTATATTTCACTGATGTAACTCTGCCAGGATTATGGGTAATGAAGCCCCTGAAGTTTGAAAAAGGGGATGTCTTCTGTTGACACTCAGGTTGTCCACTTGTCGCCAGTGTGCGGAATTAAACTGCTGCGAGGAATGTAAAATTAAAACAAGGAACTTTAGTCCTCTGGTGTTAATGATGGGTGGGGGGAAAGAGAGAGAGAGAGAGAGAGGGGGGTGGGGGGGGGTATGAGCAGCGTAAGGAAACGTCAGAGGCACAAGCCGGGGAAAGACAACAGAGAGAAAATAGAGAAGGACGTGACCGAGATTAAAACAAGACGACAAGAGAACAGACAGAGAGGAGAGATGGAAGAAGAGAGGAAGGGATTGGAAGACAGGAGGTTGAAATGAAGGAAGTGGAAGGGAGTGGCGGGTCATGAAAGGCTGGAAAGGGCCAGGGAAAACATTTTTCCATCTCAAATTCAGCATCACCATTTACTAGTCACCGCTGTGTGTGTGTGTGTGTGTGTGTGTGTGTGTGTGTGTGTGTTTGGTTGTAAATCTCCTCTTGTGCCACTCCCCCTCTGTACATCGCCAGGTTGTCGTCACCAGGTTACACCCTCAATCCAGAGATCTACCTGCACGACCGGTGTGTAGCATCAGTGCGTGCGTGTGTTACTACAATTTCACAAACAAACTTCATTTTCATCACATCTGTGGGACTGTGCAGGACCTTGAGACAGCTGTGTAAAAGGTCAAATATTTAATCACAGAAATAAATCGTGACATATATTTTACAGGAAAAATACGTAAATGAATGGAATAATCAAATCTAACTCATAAATCAAGCTGTTTGCGCTGTATCAGTAAACGTAACAATCTCTGCTGTATTGCTCCAAGACCAGACATAAATCCACAAACCACATCTGCCTAAAATCTTTATCCCCCTTTGATTTGAACATTACCCGCATTCTGTTTTTTCTTTGCTATATTGTGTTTCTTTGCTATATTGTATTACTAGTAATCGGTAAAAGTGACCCTCAGGGATCGCTGAATGTTGTGTCACGGAAAGGCAGAAGGCAGTAAATACTTCGAACAACCTAAATTGAAACTGGGACCAATGGCTTCAAATTTGTATTTCTTCAGGGAGCCAAGAAGTGACTGAAAAAGGTGAATAAACACACTTTGAGAAAGTCTAGATTTTAAACTAATTGGACATGGTCTCACAGATTGGTAGGAACTGACAAAAAACGAGGTAGGAAAGAAAAGGTACTTAAAGAAACCTATGTTGCGGCGGAATTAAACCCAACACGAAGTAGCGGTGCCCAAATCTGGACATTCATAATGTTTTTAGTGATTGAGTGAAAGTTCAGAAAATAAATGCCAAAGAAATGCAAGAGGCTTCTGCTGCTGCGGAAATGTTGCTACAGGCACTCGTAAGAAAATGAAATACAACCCAGGAAGGCCAGTTAGAGTAATACACGCATGAGGTCATGAAATCCGAGGCTTATTAGACAGCAAAACACTGACCACGTTGAAATTTTATTTCTGATCAGTGTGAAGAGAAACACGGGGTTCCTAGACACACTGTTTCCAACGGACTCAAACGGGCTCTGTAGCTGCTAAAGTCGTGTATCCTAAATCCCGTCACCTACACAGGAGCGGAGTTTAAACGCTGGATCAGAATTTGTCAGGGCAATAAATAAACGTTGCATCATTCGCCTCTATACGTGAAATGTCACGGTTTCAGTCAGGTTCGATGACATGAAGGCTGTCAAGACACAGTGCAGCGACGAACAGCAGACTCTTGGTGTTCGAGGAGATGTTCCAGTGAGACTGGAGCCAGAAAGTGAGTAACCGACTAAACACCATTTCTCAGTTACAGTAAACTGAGGTTACCATGTTTGTCTTACAGATCCTTCTGTAATCGGCAGCTTGGGACGTTCAGGTTTTTAACAGCGTAGATACCTGAATCCACATTACTGTGACGTGCGACCCCAGACGTAACTCCTGATAGTTGCCTTGCACTACTGGCGATGTGGGGAATGAAGCTTTGGCAACTGTTATCTCACTTGAAATCACAAGTGAGCAGCACCACTGCAGCTACTTGTCAAAGCTGCTGTACCTCCACTGTACTGCTGTCTCAGAGGACTCTGATTCCAATTATCTGGAATCTCTCTCTCTCACACACACAGAGAGACAGAGAGAGAGACAGAGAGAGAGAGACAGAGAGAGAGAGACAGAGAGAGACAGAGAGAGACAGAGAGAGAGAGTGAGCGAGAGAGACCACAGAATTTATTTGAGCAGAGGACCACTGTTCAGGATCAGGTTCTTACCACAGCTGCAGTGATGTCAGCCAGCGTGTGTGTGTGTGAGAGAGTGTGTTTACGAGTTTGTGTGTACGTGTGTGGAAAAATCCAACACGTGTGCATCAAAGATGCGCGGGTCTGGATACTGCATGCACTACGCACGTTGTCATTCTTTGTGTCTGTGTGCTAAAATGCACCCTTGTAGGCTAGTATTCCTTCCTTCGCCGTGCTAATTTGCCTTAAAAGCAACCACGTCATACACAGAACTCCTGCTGCCACACTGGTCCCAAAGGCTCAGCTGTACTTTTGATTTGTCTGATACACAGAATTTTACATTTCCCCAAAAATGTATTTGGCTAATGCAAAATAGCTGCACAAGTGTGCTTGTGTTTGTGTGTGTGTGTGTGTGTGTGTGTGTACTACTGCAAGGCCTCTAAACCCACGACAGATTACAGGACATCCTATTCTGTATCAAAGCACACAAACTCAGACACACTAAAACAAACACTGGCTGACGAGTAGAAACACTACTGCTGGAATACGTGTGTGTGTGTGTGTGTGTGTTTCTGCACTGAGTGAGTCAATGCGTTTCCGTATGTGAAACATGCGAAACGGATGATATTTCTATGTAAACTGCACAGAGTATAAAAAGATAAAATGGATATTTACTTATTCCATACAGTGAGGAAGGGTGTGTGTGTACAAGTGTGTGTGTGTGTGTGTGTGTGTACAGACTCTTGCCAAGTATCACTTTACAGGAACATAAACAGTAGGCACCGGTCTCTTCCTGTATATACAGTAACGTGGGGGTGTGTATGCGCTGGAATGCATATAGTGCAGTTTTTATTATGAATGTGTTTCTGTGTAAGAGAATATTGAACTGCGTGTACCAAAATACAGCAAATATACAGCATGTATGTGTACATCTACAGTACATGTTAGTCCTTTCAATAAAGCGTGTGTTTCTACTTGCTCTATTCTATCCAGCACTACATGCCAAACACTTACCTTTGGGATTAAGCTCTGCGAGGAGGAAGAGGAGAAGAGAAAATTCAGACAGATTGCAGAAGGAAGGAAAGCATCACTCCGCCTATCTAGCTTTATTCAGCGCAGACCAGTAACGAAGCAGCACTGGAAAAACTGGACTCTGATGTTCAAAGAAGAGGGGATTCCCTGGGAAAACCTCCATCTCCCTGCATATGGATATACACAAACATTAACAAAAAAAAACACTCTGGGAGTGCTTTGTTCACCTTCCCACACACTTGGAAAGTACCGCTGGAGGAGAGCGCGGACTCCCGACTGGGCCAAAAGGATCCTGAATATGATAAGATGTCCAAATCCAAACTTAAATAGCTGCCTGTCAAGGGGTTAGTATAAAAACTGGTCGGACAGAATATGGAGAAAGAGGCATCTATTCTGTGCCACGACTGCTAATCAACAGGTCCCACTGACCAGTGTCAGAAATGGTAATTCCCATTATGTGCGAGCATCAAGCTAATACGCTTGGGTTTCCACATGCTTGTAGCGGGCCTGCTGCTCTCAATGCAATTGGAAAGTCCAGATATTTATGGAGGGTTTTTGTGTCTATGGAAGGCAACAATTAAAGTCGGCTTTGTCTCCTATCTGGAGGGCTGTTAGCGATCTGCCAAACTAAGCAGCAACGTTTATGAAGAAGGGCAGACGAGTAACACTGAACTATGAAAATAGTTCTCCGGTTGCGAAACTGAATTTTTTATTTTTTTTTTCATTTTAGCAAGGGAGAGCATCTCTTATCCCTGCTCCTCACTGCCAGATTTCCGCAGCTGCTTCTCTAACCTTTAGGCCGAGGCAATAGAAGTCTGGCAGATTAAGCTCGGATTTGATTTGAGGATTTCCTGCGAAGGTGAATGAGAAGCAGATGGCACGTTGCAGGCCAATGAGGAGGCACTAAAAAGGTGCTGAGTCAGAAAGTTCACGTTATTAAACCCGATGAAAGTCACGCTTCCTTACGGCTGTCTCCCTTTCCTGTAATAACTCCGCCTCCGTCTCTCGCCCTCATCATAATGCTGTCTTTTATTGAAATATCATGACATATGCAATTATCATTTCATGCCAAGTACATCACATTTATCTAATTAAAAATACTGAGAAACTAACAATACATTGTCTCCCATTAAATTGGTTCAACCCAAGTACAGCATCACTAACCGCCTCCCAAATTCATGTACTTTTGAGGCCTAATTGGTGATTTATTGTATTCCCTATACCATTTAAAAACAGGTTTATTCTATTCAGAAATATTGTAATTTGTTCTCAGATATATATATATAATAACCTTTCATGTGGGATAGCTTTCAAGAATTGTTAGAACTCAAGTGACACCGTGGGACTTTTTCTTAATACGTTCCTATTTAGCAGTATTATCTAATCTAAAATACACATCGAGTTCTGTCACTGCTTTGTCTCGACCTCTTCGTACCACTCTGCACTGCCAAATAAAAAAAGAAAGAAAAAGCAGAGGTGGAGGGGAGAACATGAGGGGGGGGCTAGAATAACACAAAGAGAAAGGGGAGGGAAAGAAAAAAAAAAAAGAAAAGTGAGAAAGAACTAAAAGCATCGATGCTGAGTGAAAGCTCCAGTTAAACGTAGAGGACGTGTCAAATGGAGCAAGAAGGCTCACAGCGCACACACACACACACGGTAGTCACTCCTGGCCTGCTGCCAGCCAGTGTTCAATCAGTCTTTCCTGTTCTAAATTCTCCTGTAACGGCTGGGAAATTGAGTGAAATTCTGGATCCATTAGCTGGTGTGGTCAGTTGAATGTTTCATGACTGAAAGCCTTTATTGTATCAATAATAACTGAGATGGTTTTCTTTTCTATAATTAACTACAGAAACACCAGAGAGCTATAACAAATCAAATTTGGATCCCCCCCATTTTTAGAAATAAAATATCTCAGCTTTCAAAATATCCCTCCGTGACTTTTCCCGGACCTTTTTTCTTTCTGTGCAAATCACTGTTTTTGGATTTTCAAACTTTACCGAGGAAGTAAACATTAACATTTCACTCCGCCAGTTGACAACGTACGGTTTTATTTGTCAAACCCCTGCATTTGTTGGCCCTTCTACTAGTACAGGCAACAGGGTGGTTTACATCTGAGACCTTCAAACGGATGTTCCAGGTTCGAGTCCCTGTGCTGACGTGTCCATGAGCGAAACACTGAAGGCTGTTCTGTAGCTAACCCTCTGATCTCTCTGTGGTGTCATCCAATCTCCTCAACCGTTCTGGTCTTTTAAACTATCAGGACTAATTGTTACCAACGAACCTTTTGTCCAAACGAGTGTACAAACGTAAGAATACGTAGACAAAAACTCTCCTGCAGTTAAGTAGTAGCGTATCCAACAATAACAGCTGGTTAAAGAGGTTCATTTCTAGACACAAAACCTCCAATAAGCCATACTCAAACAAAGATGAAGACAATTTACCCTGAAGTCCAAGACACAAGTTGCCTCATCAACAAACCAGGGAACTTACACTAAAAGGGATCTATTATTAACTTGCCAAAAGGACTTGGGAAGCACTTTAAACTGTGGATAAATGTCAAATGAAAAACTCAAACTTCCACTGCAACCGAACTGAAAACTAATTGCAGAGAGTACAGACTTCTGCCTTTCAAGGCTGCACAATCCTCCAGTTATTATTTTAACAATAGATTGGACATTTGAAAATGTGCATATTCATACTGTATGTGCCAGATGTTGCTCATACAAGTGAGTGCAGCAGTTCAGTAGGCACAAAAAGCTAACATGAAATCCTATTAAAGATTCAGCACAAAAAAACGATTCACTTGTTCCTTGGCCAGCGGCCTACCTTTCCACCAGATCTATTACGGCGTTTTGGTTATACAGTGAAAACGAACAGGGCTGAGAACATGATCTGCTTGGCTGAGGTAACTCGCGACACCGACAACATCAGCTGGCCTTCAAAAAAGTCCCGTGCCAAATGGATTTCAGACCTGGTGGTTAAACAAGGAAGGGGCTAGCAGCCTCCTGGAGACATCAACATATGGAGATGCTGGTCACTCTGGCAGGCTCAATAAAACAGGAGAAAACAATCAAGGCTGCCAACTAGCTCCCTAGGTTTCCACACGAATTGGCTTAGCAACCAATGAATCATGGCTGGCCGTGTTTTATGGAAATTATCCGCACAGTCGCAACTTATCTTTGACTGCTCGGGTGAAAATGCCCATTGTGTGCGAGCTAACAATGTACTGTAAATGCCAACTTGTCCCCTCTGAAGTGTGTTTGTGTAGAGCCCATTGTCAGGGTGTTAGGAAAATCACATAGGGGCACTAATGAAATTCTTTCGAGATTGTAACAACTACAGCCACCGTCGAGCCTCCTTTGAAGGGCTTAAGGAGTCAACAGTCTCCTTAAATGTCAAAGCCTTTGTAGGGCTTAAAGACGGGCACAGTAGCCACTGGTGGGGATGGTGCTATGTGGGGTGGGTGGTGTTAAGGCATAATCATCACCCCTGGGTGGGAGCGGCGGAGGAAAGAAAGAGATAGAGACAAAGTGATGCATTCCTTCCATACCGGCCGAGCATTTAGAGGATGAGAGGAGACGAGGCATTAACGGAGATTAGCACTGCAGGAACACCCGACCACACGGTTGCAACCACAGACACACACACACACACACACACACTTATCTACGCACAGGCTCTTAAGACGACCACTTTGCAGTTCACCCCCAGAGTTTAAGAGTAGCCTGGACTACACATGATGGTCAGATCACTGCAGAAGCTGGGAGGAAAAGAAATGTTTGAAAATAAATGCAATCCAGGAGGTCCGGCATGAGTAACAGATTAATGCGTTTAAGGCTGATCAGAGCCTTGCTGGAGGACTTTGCATAGTTTTGCATATAACCATGGTTTTCAACCGCATTTTGCCTCATATTTAACATTTTGGTGTCACCAGGCCTTACACAATGTTCTGGACATATTGTTTAGGAAAAAGCTGTAACATCCTGTACATGTGCTGTGCTGTGTTTTGCACCGGTTTACATGTAAGGTGTCACCGCAGTAATTGGTTTGTGAGAGATTACTCTGGGGAGGCACACACTTCGATCCAATAGGGCTGCACCTAACGGTCATGTTTGTATCGATTTCGTCGATCAGCCGATTAATCTCTAATGGCTCATTTATCAGTTATTCTAAAGATTTAACACTCGATTAATATAACAATTAATTGAATCCAAATAAATATAAAATACCTGTCTCATGTCATATTTCAATATTTTCCCTTAAAAACAAATGAAACAAGGAATAAAGTATGCACTGCAGGGCATTAGCCTGCAACAAAACATTTGTCCATGGAAAATATTTAGATATTTGATAGAATAAATTAATATATGACCCTATTTCTAGTAGCTTATTTCTTACGTCACCCTTTTAATTCCACTTAATTCTTCACCTTAGTTTAGTGTTTACTCGAAAACTACTTTAACCTGCTCACGTTGCTTTTCCCTTCTGTTCTCTTTTCTCACACACACACAAACCTACACCTGTGGTCTCTGCACACACACACCGGCTTGCCCCGCCCGCCTCTTTCTGTTTCTCCCTCCTCATGTGTGTCTGCACTGTTGACTTTCTCCGTCAGCGCTAGGTTTAATAAAAGTCGCCTGAAAGAAAATTCACCCGCGGTTCCGTTTTCACGGCAGCAGCCGAGCCGCGTGCGGAGGAGGCTCGTTGTTAATCGAAACGATCAAACCAATGTGGTGGCGAATGACATCAGCACCAGCAGGTGCACTTACAAGCTTTTACAAAACAACGGCAGAAGTGGGAGCCCCTCTCTCTCTGCAGAGCGTGTGCGACTGTCAGTAGACCCCACGGGACGGGTAGAGCGAGGGGACGTAATGCATGCGGTCACCAGGTGCAGCCATATTTCATCGCAATGCGTCGCCGCACGATATGCAAATCGACGTATTCCTGTAATCCTCGACGAATAAAGAGAAATATAATGATATTTTAGGCCCCTTCCTGTTTTAACATGGCAATGTCCCCATATACAAAGGCAGGTCCATAAACAACTGGCTTCCCCAGGTTATTGTGGAAGAACTTGATGGTCTGCACAGTGCACCGACCTCAACCCCATACCACACCAGGTCTTACCACCCAGCATCAGCGTTGGACCTCTCTAATGCTCTCTTTGGTCTGAAATACCTTCCTCCCTTCCTTCCACTCCACCTTTTCTCCCGTTCCTCGACTCCGCTGAGGCATAATTCACCATCCTTCCCCTCGTCCACTAGACTACCTACCTCACCTCTGTTCCCTTTTTTCCCCCATCCGAGTGTGCCTCTTCTTCCTCCAACTTTTGATAAACCTCCTCCAATCCAACAGGTCCCTTCCAAAACACGAGATCAGCCCCCTACATACTTAACCCCAGCTGCTTGGCTTCCAAGGCCTCCTTTCTGGCTATTTTTAGCATCACAATAAAGCTTAACAGAAAAGAAACACTTCCCACTATTTCCAGACATTTCACATTAAATGTGCTTCTGGGGAGGGAGGGACTCCTCCACCAACAGAGGCCTGCCAGAGCAAATGTAATCCAAGGGAAACAACAGCATGACAACGCTGAGTTTTTTCACGAGCTGCTTCTTGAACAAAGGCTGAAATCAGTCTTTTCAAAAATGGAAGACATTTGAAATAAAAAGTGGTTTTGTTGGTATGCGGGGGAAAGTAATATCTTCCAGAAATATTGCAGTGCCTGGAAACAGATGCCTGGAAGGAGCAGGGGGATGAACCGGGCTTGTCTGGAAAGAGCCCAGATGTCCTTACGTCAAGTCAGCGCTCTGCTAGCAGCTGGTGTTCAGCACCGTTACAGAACACAGGACGTGATGCTACAGTTCAGACTGCAGCTGAATTCATAATGTAACTTACATTAATGCTAACGCTGTTACACAAAGTCCTGCGGTCAATTTAAAGACGTGTTTGGAATTGCCAGCTTTTAACGTTGTCGCCTTCTGTGAATTATGTTAAAAGTCGTTGCAGTTTTACAACGAATGAACGAAATTAAACGCACGGAGAAACTGAAAATAGTTCTACCAAAGAGCAGCAGCCAGCATTGTTCTCAGCTCTTACAGAGAATATAACTAGTGAACACGCAACACTGTTACAACCACACAAGTTCAGAGCACAAGTCTGATTGATTTACAGTATTCCGCGTTAACTCGTTACTGCCAATGTTTCTGGAAAACCCGTCTGTCAAAATGATTATCCTGTTGAAATGAAACGTTTTGACTGGAACTAATCTAGCAGTAAGTGTTTACCTGTCGGCGAGCTGTAGGACACGGTGATGTCGCCGGTCAGGTCAGCAGGGGGGTAGCGGCCGTTGAGGAAAGCCGAAAATGCCACAACTGTGGAGGAACCAACGCCTGAAGAGGGAGAGAGCAAACGTGAAAATAGAAAGTCCTTACGTCACTTCCTGTGTAGCAGCTGTCCCACTAGCGTCTGTTAAAAAGTTAAACAACAATGAATAAGTTAGCGTTTAAAAAAATGTAATGTTTCTCTTTAACCACGATTTCTTCAAATGTAGTCTTTCCTGTTTTGGGTCTGCATCCCTCCCTGTCCGTTGTCATAGCTTGCCATTTGACTGGGCATACTTTGACTTTATTGCACAGCTGACAGCAGAGGGACGGCAGGAAATGACTGGAGAGCAAGAAGGGGGGTATCATGATTGGCAACTGAAGCCCTCGGCCACCAGGGCGTCACACCGACCAAAACGTGTCTTCTGTATCGAAAATTGTCGAGTACCGGAAGCTGGCATCAAATGCTTGCTCAGATTTGTACTCTTCTTAATTGATTTCTGTATCTGTTTCTGTTATTAATATATATATTGTTTTTTGCATTTTTGTCTTTTATTTTGTCAAAGTTCTTGTATGATTGCTTGTCTTTCGAAATCATTTCACATGTGAACACTTTGGCTTCAATTTTTGAATGAAATGAGAATTTTGTAGAAAAGAAAATGTTCATAATACTCAGAGCAAAGAATTACAGTTTTGCTATCAGTACCGTATTTTAGTTAACGTATCGGCAAAGGTGTTGAACAAACGATACCCAGCCTTCGTCGAGGTGACAAGTTGTTGAGGAAGGTGATGTTCCAAGGCTGGATTTCAAAGGGGAACTCCACTGATTTTACACATGAAGTCCAAGGAGAACTACTTGCCCTGTGAAAACAGTTGGATATTGTGTTCTGTAGCTCTAAAAAGTTTGGAAAAATAACCGTGATGATGTCATCAGGGTTATCTCGGCTTGAGCTTGAAAGGCATTTTGTATGGAAGTGCGATACTAAATCACATGAGTACCTTTTTTAAATACTGTTCTACTTCTAGAACAGAAGTTCCGGTTTAAATCTGGTTCTCTTTAAAGGGAAGACGTTGAACGATGGAGAAGGAAACAGGGAAGCCAACGAAACACAAACTTAAAGAGTCAGCATTTTCGAGGTGCGGACAGGACAGGATACAGCAAACCCAATACTAACCAGAGCCCTTAATGTACACACACACACACACACACACACAGACAGAGGTATGGCGAGGACAGAGGATTAACAACACTAACCAGAACTTTAATTTGTATCCAAGCACACGAGAGAGAGAGAGAGAGAGAGAGAGAGAGAGAGAGAGAGCGAGAGAGAGCGAGAGAGAGCGAGAGAGAGAGAGAGCAAGAGAGAGCTGGAGAGAAAAAGCAGGGATCAAATACAGACAGAGAGGAAAGGATATATTACAGCTAATGGCTTCATGCAGTCACACACACACACACACGGCGGTGTGGTGGTGTAATGGGGCGTGATGTTCCTGAGCTCGGCCTGTTACAGGTGACTGAACCCCAAGTATGTGTGTGTGTGTGTGTGTGTGTGTTTGTGTGTGTGTACTAATGGAAAACGTGTATGTGTCACGAATGAAAGTGAGGAGACCGTGTGTGTGTGTGTGTGTGTGTGTGTGTGTGTGTGTGTGTGTTTGAAAACCTCGGTTGCGGACATTGCGTTTCATTAAAATAGTCGAGAATGTCACTGACCTTCTTCATCTCACACACACACACACACACACACACACACAGAGACAGAGAAAGAAACTCAAGTTGAGGATAGACAGGGCAGGAAGAGGCGAGATGGATGAGAGGAGATGAAAGGAGAGACGACACCTCCCCTTCCACAGACCGAAGACAAGATAAACGACAAAAAGCAGACAGAGACTTTCTCTACACGCTGTCAGACGCCATGACAGCGTGACCTCCTCTCTCCGTTCTTCTCCTCCTCCCACACTTCTCTCCCCTCGCTAGCGCCCCGCCCCCTTATTCTTGCTCCTTTCGCCCTTTTCATGTTTCTTCTCCTCCTCTTCATCTCTCCTTCTACATCGTCACTATGGCCAGTAGTGAAATCAATACTGAGAGTTTCACAAAAATTGGACGAAATAACAGACAATATTAGTTTCCTTATCTGAACATTTGTGATCCCTTAAAAAAGGAATAGTTTAACATTTTGGGGAATACACTGATTTGCTTTGTTGCCAACAGTGAGATCAGAAGATCGATACCACTCTCATGTCTGTATGTTAATTATGAAGCTGGAGCCAAGTGTTACATAGCTTAGCTTAGCATTAGGACTGGAATGAAAAGGGGAAACAGCTAGCCTGGCTCGGTCTAAAAAGAGGTAAAAAATAATATATATATAATGGGCTGGAACTATGGCTGCATGCAACCTCACGGCGAAGACAACATGCCAGTGAAATCACTGCTCCTGCAGAGAAATAGTTCCAGCACAAGAGAACCGTTCCATCACCACCCCACCTCGTCCTCCCTGCCGTGTGTTCCCTCACTTTCTTCCCTTCGTCTTTGTCTCCTTTCTCCGTCCATCTCCCTCTCCTGCTTCCTTGCTGCCTCTCCCTCTTTCTTCTACCTTCCTCCTTTTCTTGCTCTCTCTTCTCCCTCCCTCCCTCCCTGCCTGCCACGCTGTCTGTCAGCAGAAGGCTTTTAACCTGTGTGACCCGGAGGTCAAACTGGTCAGACTGGTTTAAGTGCTTTAAGTGTTCCCAGGCCCATTAAGACCAACAAACAACACCAAAGAAGACACAAAGAAATCCCTCCCCCCTGCCTCCTGCTCTCTCTCTATCCATCTCTGTCTCTTCAGCTTGTCATCATATATTCAGGCACATCTGGACAGGTCAGGGGGCTGCTGTGGGCGTCGGACCCGTGAGCTCCAGGTGACCGTCTGTGTGACCTGGAGGTCCGACCCAGTGAGACTGTTCAGACTGGTCCCAGCGTTCTCAGGCACATTAACGCCACTGCCAACAAAAACAAACGCCACAAAAGGAGACTGAAATCCCCCATTTCACTACCTCTCCTTCGCTACTTCCTTTCTTCCCCTCCTCTTTCCCAGCTTTTCTCCATCTCTACTCTCTTCTCACCCTCATCAGTTGTGTTTTTGTAACATTCTGTCAGCTTTCCATTGCTTCTGCACCCTCACGTTTCTCCCTCTGTTTCCTCTACAGAGAGGGAAAGTAGCCCTATTCTCCTTTTCTACCTAAACCTGCTTCACGTTTATCGACCTCTCCTCCGTGTCCTTTCCAGTTTCCTCCTGCCACTCCCCTTCTCTCCAGCACGTTCTTCCTCTCCACCACCTTCTCTTTCGCTCGTCTTCCTCTCTCACGGCATGAATTCCCTTCTAGAGTTGTTTATATACTACATTAGGGCTGGGACGGTATGGATTTTTTCTTACCGCGGTTAAAAAGCAAGAAATTCCCGCGGTAACTCCCCCCCCCCCCACTCCCGCTCGACTTTCGCGCACAGCAGCGCAGGCAATTGAACATAATAAGGAAAATGTTTATTTTTTCACGTTTAGAACAGCAACAATTAGAACAGAAATGGAATATCTGGAAAAAAGTGCTGGCAAATCGAAACATAGACTAGGCTGTGGTTTACATCCCAGCCTTTATTTTTTTCAAACAAACACATTTTTATTTATCGGCATTGGTCAGTAATATATATTTATTTCTCATATTTTTACTTTCAGATTAGAGTCGTCGTCATCAAACAATCACTTAAACTAACCACTTTCGCACACCCACCATAAGGTAATTGAACATAAGGAGCACATTTATTTGATGACGTTTTGATTAGAAAACCATGAATCCATATAAGACAATCCATGTCATTAGGATTAATGAATCCATGGAAATCGACACAACGTGCACACATATGCAGGCCAATGTTTTTTTTTTTGCGGTGATGGCGGTGGCGCTGTCAGACCCGCGGCAGGAGTCACGTGACCGCGGTAACCGTCCCAGCTCTATACTACATTTCAAGATTATATACATGTCTGCTTTGTTCACATACTTGCTGGTGTATTTTGTGTGTAAAGTACATCCCCTAGGCAGCAGATGAGTCCTAGATCCTCCTGTACGACGCAAGAACATCCCTCTTCAGACCTTAGGATTTTGCACAACATAAACATGCCCACGGGAGGTTAATTTTGGGATTGTAGAAAGAAAATGTGACAGTGGCATCGGGTGGTAATTGCAGACGAGCTCTATTAGTTCTCTTTTTTAACACTTCCCATCATTGCTTTTGTCGTTTGCTCAAAGTCTGCTGCTGACCTTCCTCCTCTGCCCTCACCGCTCATGTGTTTCATTTCTGAGGATGTGCACAACCACTGCTCCGAGTAACACAGGACGTGCTGAGCTGTCATGATTGCGCACGCATGTGCATGCTTTAAAGCAAGTATAAAAGCACTCGCACGTCCGTCCTTTCCATCTTCACCTGCCTCTCTCTTTCTTCCCCATATCCTCTGTGTTTATTATGACTGGATATTTCCCCCCTACGTTTACAAAGCGCATGTAAATAACAGAAAAGATGTCGGTTCTGTCAGCTGAAAAAGTTGAATAAGAGCGCAAATTAAAAAATTAGGGCGAAGAATGCATCGTTTTCTAAACACTGAAACCATGTTAATGAAGTTCGTGGGCTCTTGTTTCATGGCAGCGTGCACAGTGGAAAATTAGGAGGAGAGGCGAAAAAGTTTCTCTCTTTCCTTGTAGGTGTGTAAGTGTGTAAGTGTGTAAGTGTGTGTGTGTGTGGTGCAGTGCTATAGCTGACCTCAGGTTATAGGCCTACTTGACAGCTCAGTTTAAACAGAGTACTGACTGGAAGAGGTGAAAGGTCAAGAGGGGTGGAGATGGGGGGATTGACACGGCACAAGGAGATAGGAAAGGGGCATGTGTGTGCGTGTGTCGGCCCTTTCTCTGCCCTTTACAAACAATATAAAAAAGCTAAACATCAAGAGAAAAAACAAATCTAAAAGGTCAATTTGTTGCGGGACATTCCTGGTCTGCTACTGCTTCGCCTGCGTGTGCATAATCACACCTCTTGTCACATCCGGAGGCAAACAAAGGGGAACCTGAGGTGGCGTTAAACATTGACATTTGACCTCGACATGTCAGGATCAGGTCGGATCGCTGCCAAGGGCCTGTCAAGATCCAAGATAGATGTACTGATCATTTTGCAACACAGGGTTGTATAATGAGATGTGATGTCCTTGAACAACCAACCTGATCCTCACTCGGAGAGAAGACGTCCAACAGGGATGGTTTTACTTTCAAAACAAGCATTCGTTTCTTCACTGGATTTGAATGTTATGGTTAGAGCTCCATGTAATGTATGATGATGAGGATGACTGCAAAATTAACTGACTATTAAAAAGGTCATTAGAAAAATAAAACTTTTTTTTTTTTTAAATGGATTTTTAAATTCTAATTTCATCCAACCTTTTCTCATCACCTTTGTGCTGCTTAACGCTGCATTGCAAAGCGGAAGACGCAGCGTGGGAGTTAGCCATCGGCGTGAACATGATGCCGCGTGCTTCATAAGTGTGCAGGAGTGTGTGTGTGTGTGTGTGTGCGCGCGATGAAGGCTGTAGGAAGAGGAAGTGCCGCAGACCAACACCGAGAGAAGGAAAGGATGGGAAGTAAAACGAGAGAGGCGGCGGAGGAAAAGGTGCGACGCCGAGGGGGAAAAGAAAGACGGGGAAGGAGAAGGAATGCAGAGGGGAACGAGCGGGGGAGGAAATAAAGACGTCGGGGGGACAGCGTGACAAATGCGAGAGGGGAAGCAGCGAAAGGAAAAGAGGAAGAGAGGGAAAAGGGAGAGACGGGGAGGGACAGAGTGAGAGATTCGAGAAGAGAGAACAAAGGAGGCAGTGTGTGGTGAACAGGGGATTGAGTCGCCATCTGAGACGAATAAAAACTGGAATAACAATAAAAGTCAGAAGGCGCTACCTCCCCTCCTCTTCCTCCCTCCCTCCCTCCCTCCTCATCACACAACCAACTCCCCAACACCGAGCAGCACACGCACACACAAACACATCCCCACTTTTATTCTCCTTTGTTTTCTGTAAAGCACTTTGTGACAAATCCCTTTAAAAAAAAAAAAGGAAAATAACCTTGAGCTGATAGTCACACTGCGTTAAAGACACATGGTACGGCGCACACACACACACACACACACACACACACACACACAGCTGTAGTAGAGGGGAGACAAGTCTTGTGTGTGTGTTTGTACATGTATTGTGTTTACACATGTACGTGTGAAGTGTGCGCATGAGCGTGTTGCAATGTAGGAAGGAGAAAATGAGCAGGTGAGCGAGACCGAGAAGAACTGATGATGAGTAACAGACGGGGGGGGTCACAGCGGCAGTGCTGTTGTTATTAGTGTTGCTAGTGTTTCTCTAAATTGCTGCCACATTTTCCCATAACGCCCGTTGCTTTGTCACAGCTACTCGTATCTGCTCTTTTTCTTTAGTGTTGTTTATATTATAAAAAAAAAAAAAAAAAAAAGGGCTCAAATGAGTCATCAAATGACATCAGAATTAAAAAAAAAAAACGGGGTAGAGGAGGAAAAGAAACAACAGAGAAGCTAGGGGTTTGCACTGTGCACGAAGACCAGAAATAAATGCGGTCAGATTCATATAGAGATTTTAGAGCGTGTACATACAGTATTTCTGTGATCTTCGTTCTTGAAGTTTTGAGAGGCACTCTATACGTTCCCTTGCAAAAACTCTGGAGAAGGAGATTTATTTATGCGGCTACATTTGCTTATCTTACGGCGCTGTATCCAATGGCTTATCTGGTAACTTTAGCAAAAAACAGACGGTCGGACATTCGGGCCCGCCTCAAACAGCAGTTGGCGAAGTGTACAGGGTTAGGGGTGAGAGGGAGAATGTGTGCAGGGTTTTAACTCCGTTTCCTTCCTTTTTTTTTCTCTCAACAACAATTGCAGTCGAAGCAGAAGCGGTCACCCGCTGCTAGAAGCAGTGAATGTCTGTCATGTCAGCCGACTTATTTCTGTAAGCCGACTTACGGCAATCTGCACAACTGCGCAACTCACCACGTTTGTCCACGTTTGTCACGGCAGGTTTTCACGCGTCTGGGACATAAATTTGACGCCCCCATTCTTCATCTCACCTACAAACCTACTGATTGCCTGATTGTTCTTCCCGCCAGAAACAGACAATCAATGACATCATGAACATCTGAACCGCTGAATAAATCAGAGGCTGAAACCAAGCTAGCCATTTACATCTTAACAGCGAAAATTAAAATGAACATTTCCTGGTAATTGAAGTAGTAGTATTTGACCTAGTTTTACTGATTTACAACTACCAAGCTACATACAGCTTAGCTACATACAGTTTATACCAGGCAGCATTCCATCTACAGCTCAGCCACTTCCCCTGATAAAATCACCGTGTGACTCTGGACCGGTCCACTGAGCCAATCCCAGCATTCCTTGAAAAGTCCCAGCATCTCATTAAAACTCACAGATTCTTCCATTAAGATTTTTCCCTAATTTTCCAGGATGTAGCAGGATGTGAAACACTCGGATAGGGGGGCCAAACATCGGACTACTAAGGGTCAGCCACGGTGGTCCTCGCTGGTCCTGAGCTGAGTCCAGGGCCAAGCGAGGCCAATGGGGCCAAAGAGGGGTCAGTGAGGGGTCATAGGAGGAGATAGAGAGAAGGAGAAAGGAGAAAGAAAGAAAGTGTGTGTGTGTGTGTGTGTGTGTGTGTGTGCGCTCTCGAGAGCTGTTGATTGACTAGTGGAAGCCAGCGCCAGATTTCTGTGTGTGTGTGATATACACACACACACACACACACACACACACTCACTCACTAAGTGTGTGTACTATATTTACAGTACATTGGGATACAGTGCATGACACGTGCATGTGGCCATGCATATGTACCATGATATGTACTATGAAAGTATGTATAGAAAGTGTGTGTGTGTGTGTGAGCCCGAGAGAGCTTCTGAAATTGAAATTGACCCGTTTGACCGCTACCTAAACTCATGGTAAACGAAACGGCGTCTTTAGTGAGTGCACCGTGACGGCCCATAAACAGCGAATCTGATCTTGCCATAAACAGCGAAACTGCTGCCAGAAGAAAAACTCTGCAGAACCAAACCAACCCGAACAAATCCAGAAGCAAAAAAAAAAAAAAAAAAAAAAAAACCTTTTGGGGCATCTTATGCAAGGAAACTTTTGATTAAGTTTGAGTTTTTGCTGGCACACTTTTCATTGTCTGTTCAGACATGGCAGCTATCATGTCGAACTACTTCCCAAACCAAGTTTTTATGTTGCATGATCAGAGGCGGGTGGTAGAAAAATGAGAGCGCCATACATTACGGCCACGCACTTATAACATATGTTACTGTAGCTGTATGTTAATTTGTTGAAAAACACACTGATAATCGATCGCAAAAGGGTTAAAAAAAAAACAACATAGAAACTTGTAGAAAAGTAATAAATGTTTACTATTGATCGGTCATGTTCATTTGGCATCATGTTGGAAACTGATCCTTAATAAAAAAAAATACAGAAACCTCTAAATAAGACCACTGACTTAAACACCAGTTTCGTTATTTTTTTTCCCCAAACGTGCAGTAAAAAGTTAAGCAGTGGAAACCTATATTGACTTATGGAGGCTACTTTGTGTTTCTGTTTTAGTCGGTCTGCGGCTGGAATTGTTTTGAACGCAAGGATGTATCATTGGGTGCAATACCTTCCCCGTCTCAAGTCTTTGTCACGCACATGTTTAGGTGTACAAATCCCAAACCCGGTTAACATGTAACATTTATACGGCCAAAGCGGCTGTCTCCAGAATATTGACGAAAGAAATACAAGTGAGGGTTCTGCAGGTATAGACAAGTCCAACATTAAATGTAAGACAGAAAATATGTTGGAAAGGAAAATATTGAACATAAGGACTTTGACATAATGAAGCAAAAATACAAAACATGTGCACTATAAAATATGCCAAAAAATGAAGTGTAAGTCATATAAAAAAATATGCCATCATTATTAATGGAGGAAACGGACAGAAGAATTTAAAGGAAATATACTGCGTGTTGTGCAAAAAGCGCATACTGTTTGAATTAACAGTTGCAGAGGTCATGTGCAGTGTATGTGCAGATAAGAATGCACTGTGGTAAAACGCATTACATTTCTGCATGGACGTACCATGAATCACGGGAAAGCAGTGGTCAGTTTGATTCAGGGCTCACAATAAACGGATGGTGTTCCAACCGCCTGAGAATGCTGCTCACATCTTGAAATCGTAAATTCACAGCCCATACTGGTCCCTCTGAAAAAGGATGATGGTTTCAGAAGAGCGTCGGGAGCAGCGTTGGAGGACAAAATGTCATTTTTCTGGTGTCGATCCAGCTTCTGTGCACGTGGCTTCAAGTAACGTATGCCGACGCCATCCATTAGTATTAACCTGGGGCATTTCATTTGGCGTGTGACCTTATACTGAATACTCTACGCCCTCATGGTGATAATTCTGTTAAAGACAAGATTATTTGACAGTATTTTTGTTTGTACTAAATGGTCAAATTCCAATCCAGCAATAACATCCCTGTAGTGTCGAGAGAAACATCCTATTCCAGGAGGTTAAAAATGGATTTTAATTCATTCTATTGACGCAATTCCTGGAAAGTCACTCGGGATGAGAGCAACACGCCTAAAATGAAAATTTTAGAAGTAACAAAATAAAGAAGTATTTTAAGTTTAAATAAATGACAACGCAAAACTAATCATTGCGTGTCTCCTTCTCAGCAGAAGAGATGCGACAATGGAGCCTTCACTAGATGTGCATTTAATGCTAAGGTCTCATTTACACCACGAAAAGGCGAAACGCTTGCTGGTGAAGATTGATGGATGTTACGATGATTTCAACCTTCACTTTATTCCCCGCCCAGGTTGTGGACCATTTCGAGCTCACTGCAGCTCGCTGAATGCAAAACGCGACGAGCCGTTTTTTTAGCGGGACTCCAGAGTTGTGACGGCAGCTTTCACACATCAAGTCTCCGGGTTCGAAAAGGCCCCGAGTTTCGTTTGTTTTTGATAAGTAAGAACAAAAGGCATTTGAAATCTGGTGGACATGCACTTCAGTCAGAAAACAACTACATCAACAAGGAGACAGAACGCAATGGATTCTGGGTAACGCGGAGACAAATGTCAACATCTGGCAGCTTGGAAAGCCGAACATAACTACAACAACAGAGGTCTGGACTGATGCTCACACTCCGCTTCCCAGTAATACGTTCGCAACTGAAAACAGAAGCGAGGGACAAGAACAGCAAGTTTAAAAAGGACTGGACCTATTTGTCTGTAGAAAAATCTCTCACAGGGCCGGATGGGTCACAGAAGCTCTGTCTAACAATGAAGCTGCTTATGACTCACTTGACATTTCTTTCCAAGACGTGGTTTGCTTATAATTTGGCAGCTTACAGCAAAATGAACCGAA
Organism: Coreoperca whiteheadi; assembly: GCA_011952105.1. NCBI lineage: Eukaryota > Metazoa > Chordata > Actinopteri > Centrarchiformes > Sinipercidae > Coreoperca > Coreoperca whiteheadi. The sequence continues at coordinate 3,024,998 of CM022486.1, forward strand.
TAGAAAAAAATGCAACAAAGGGAACTTTTCCACTCTTGGCTCTGACCACAGAAAACAAACTGTAGGTGTGATCGAACACAGCCAGCGTTAAGAGTCCCACTCCATATGTAGACCAACAGGCAGAGCAAGGCACCGACACCGCCAGGGTTAGAGCCATAACTCCCAATGGGGCCACAGATTTTAAAAATGTGTGTTCTCATGGTACTATAAGGAGCCTCTGATGAAATCCTCCCCCGACTGGTTTACATTACACACTCTGTAAATTTACGTTTGCACGTCAACATGCACACAAAAGGTGGAACGAGTCAAACAGAGGAATTAGATGTTGGCAAAGCGAATGGCAAACGCGGCGTTACAGGATGGGTGATGTTCTGTTAAAGAACCGACGGCAGATATCGGCGTCTGGGGTCAGGAGGTTGTGTGTACGCAGTGTCTGGGTGATTCAGATCAAAGCTACCGCCATCCGGCCGAGGTGACCGAGTCTCCCCAACAGCTAGACGACAGAACACACAGCGTAAAGGCTGATAAGGGCTGAACAAATACGCGCCAACACACACACACGTCTCACACAGTCACTCCCTGTGCATACGTCTGTTCGGACTGTGGAGGAGGATGTGATGAAGGAGGGGAGCGGTACATGTGTGATCGAGAGGCTGGGAACGAACAAAAGTGATTAGTGACATTAGATGATGGAAGATCTTATACACAACCAGGTGCTTATAGCAATGCAAAAAAACAACAACATTCATTTAGTACTGCATTAGGTTCAAATAAGCCTGAAGTTAGTTTAGTGCTCTTGTTCGAATACGTCATTAAATATAGTACATTAGTTTGCTGTTTCTTGTACCTTAAGGACTTTCTTACATAGATTTATTTATAGATTTTGTGTTTATATTTAGGTTTTACTTGTGTGTAGCCCTTAATCCACACTGCATTTGTGTGTATTCTTTTTCTCTTTTTATATAGCATGTACCGCTCAGGGGACGCACTAAGTTTCGTTGTGCAGCTGTGGAACGACAATAAAGGCATTCTATTCTATTCCATGAAATTACTTTTCGGTTGTAAGATTTCATGCATTTCTCTGATATATTCCTTGTGCCACATAGCTTTCCTCTAACCCTCAGTCCTGTTTACTCTCCCTTTCATCGAGTTCCAGTCTCGATTTAAAGGGTCGGTTCACCCAAATTGCAAAAATCTTATTTTCTCAATCAACACTAGTTGTTTCGAGCCATAAGCGAGTTTTTTTCTGAGATTATTCATTTATGCTGCAGCCTAAATAAATGGTAAGTGGTCTGTGCTTGCATGGCACCTTTCTAGTCTTCCGACCACTCAAAGCACTTTACACTACAAGTAGTTCACACACACACACACACACATTGATACACTGATGGCAGATGTCAACTGATTGTCAGTGCAAAAAAAAATTTAAAATAACTCATTCAGACACACTCACACTTCGGGGTTCAGTATCTTGCTCAAGAACACCTCAACATGCGGGCCGAAGCCGGGATCGAACCACTGATCTCCCTATTAGGGTGCGACTCGCTCTACCTCCAAGCCACAGACGCCCCTTAATACAGTGGAGGTTTATTGTCATCAGCTTCCATCGAGACTTTTCTTCAGTATAAAGTAAGGAGGTCTGTGGATTTTCCAGAATAACATGGAGACTGATTCTGGAAAGATGCATTACTGTTGAATCTTTCAGTGCTGTGAGCACCACAAGCAAAGTACAATTCACATCCATTATATTGGGGTGGCCGCAGAAATCTCAGAGACAGATTTCTTAAAACTTGGACAAGCGAGGACAAGGAGAAACAAATTCAACACACACGCACACACACAAAGAAAAGCTGCTTTAGACTGACCCATGGGCTCCAGGACAAACTGATCCTGAGTGACGGCCAGAGGAGGCTGAACGCCGACGGTCAGCTTAGAGCACTGTACAACACAACTGGCCTTCACCTTCACCTGGACAGAGAAAGACAGATTATAGAAGTGAGACGGTGGGGGAGGATGGGGAGGGGAAAAAAAACAGGTTACAAAAACAGTGTCAAGGACGCAAACACAAAGCGAAGAAAAAGGAGAGAAAATTTTGAGAAATAGAAATAAAGAAGGGGACACGATGAGACGTGGGGAAGAGAAAAGAATGAGGCAAGACATGAGTGGATAAGGACAGCAGGGAATGTCCCGTCTCGTGGCAAGGGACGATTGATCGAGGTGCGGCCACAGCTCACCTGTATGGTCACTGAAGGGACGGGAAGGCCGTCGATATCTTGGATCAGGGCTTGCTGTGGACAGAGACAAAGGGAATGATGAGCCCGTCTGTGTGCTTGTGGTCGTAAATGAGCGCATGCGTCTTCTGTGCGTGTTGCATGTGTGTTTACCGAGCGGCTGTCCATGCTGGAGGACACGGCGGCTGTGACAATCAGGTCCTCCTCAGTGTCGCTTTTTGGCAAGATGTCTAAAATGGCAACAGAGGAGCTTTATCCCAAAACACTGAACCGATGTTGTTCCTCGGGTGATATCTCACAAACGCAGGTGATGAGAGTCTCAGAACCGGAGCTAGTTTGTAAGCAAACGTCTTAAAATAGCTCGAAACAAGTTAAGTCTACAAACAGGAATCAACTGGTCCACAAAAAGAAGATAAATCAATGACAATTTTCATTCTTGGTTATTCATTTAAGACATTTAAAACGGCAAAAATACCACATATTTGCTCATTACAGGTAGGTACACACTGGTAACTTGATGAGTGATTTAAAACTTAAAACTTTGTGTGAAGATCTTGTGCCTACTGGTCTGTTTTAGCTAACACTGCTAGCAGGTGCTCACACGTTTTAGTGGCCGTTCGAGCAGCTAAGATTGAATTATTCCTGTGGCCTCTCTCATAGCAGCCTTCATTAGGATTTGGTTTTTTTTGCCCCGGAGAACTAGTGGTTGTATCTGAAGACTATCCTGTAGCATCTTCAGCTCTCAGGAGTTTCAATTCACACATGGTCTGTGCAGTTCTTGTGACCTTGATTAGACTAGAATGCTTTACTCTAATGTGTTTAATCTAATCTGATCCGGGGTCACATAATCGCTCTTAAAATTTCAGCAGTCTCCTACCCTGAGTCCTGGTGGCCTCTCTGATGAACTTCTGCAGCATCTTCATCTCAGCATCCACCTGCTCGTAGTCGGCCTCCCGGGCGTCCACCTTGGGCGTGGAGAAGAAGGAGGGGTCCGTACCCATGTAGGAGCACAGGAGGTAACCTTCCGAACTCAGGCTGATCACGACTCCTCTTAAATCCCTGAAGAGAGGAGAGGAGTTAAACTCAACGACATAAAAAAAAACAAAAAAAACTGGTACTTTGACCTAGTGACCTCTGAAATATGTCTTCTGTAGTTAGCAGTCCGTTGCTTTACAGTTTGTTTAATGCTTTGAGGGAAATCGAATGCAAAGTTTAGTATCGGTTTTTCATGTGGAACGAGATGGAAAGAGGGAGAGTACGAGGAAATGCTAAGTGATGCAATAATGGATTTTAACTCCCTGTGTGTATCTGTGTGTTAACTGGTTGCAGATGTGTTGTAGTTCCAGTCTATTGAGGCTGTAACACCCACACCCACACCCACACAAACACGCCGGGGGTTCAGGGCTAGAGCAGCGGCTGGCTCCACACCTGCACAGGAGGGTGTCTGAGGGGGCATAAAACTTTCGATGAAACTGCTGCGGAAACACACACAGGCCCCATTTAAACTCGTCATTCGAAGTGTCTCGTTTCCGGATACAATCCAGATGAGATTTAAGACACTTTCAATAATGCGTCTCTGTTGGCCAGATCACAAATCTGACTGCGGTCCATCTAGGTTACAGTGTTAGCTAACAACTAACAAACATACGAACAAATTCATAAACTACGAGCGAGACAACACTTCTATCGTCTTCACGGGCTCCAACTCACTCCGCTCCCTCACCCACAAAGATCATTCAGTGGTTAAACTGATCAGGGTTCAGCTAAACGCAACATGCACCTTGTACTCGAGCGTATGCGTAGAAACTGCTGGAGCCATTTCTCCTTGTTGCTTTAATGAGACAGAGCGCACGCAGCTAATTTCAGTGTTATTGTGGTGTAAACTTAGCTGCCGCGATCACAAGGGCAAAGAAGACAGACCATGAATAAATTAAGAAAATCAGACAAGATAAGATAGAAACTAGTTATCCAGAGGGGAATTGCTGTGCAGCAGTTGCAGTGCAAATAAATATGTATATTTCCAGTCCGCTTAGTGACAGAGTTACACTATGGGAGGAGTAAAGATTACGCATGTGACTTGGAGAGGTCGATGCATTTTTTTCCCCCCCTTTTTCAACATCTGGCTGAAATGGTTGGTGAGGTGCTTTGAGAAGTAATTGGATTTCAAGCTGTCTTGAATGCTTCGTGGATGCGTTTACCCTTTTGGAGATCAGATAGCTAGCCGATCTGCCAGAGACGAATAAAGTGACTTGGGTGCGAATTGGGTCGTCGACTCACATCAATACAGACACGACCAACTGCTATAGAAACACACATGCGTTAAAAATAACGAAAGCCCTCACTTTCACGCACACGCGGACACACACACACACACCCCCATGGTCCCTAACCCGCACTGAAAATGGTTTCCCACCACTTGTGAGAGAAAGACAGACAAATAGACTGGAGGAAACACACAGCAGCTGCTGTTAGAGATGCTACAGAAATAACACATGCAACACTAAAGACTACAGTATATAAATACTACATTACCCAGGCAACGCAAATAGGGAGCCTAAATAATAGACAAACCCCATTTAGGAATGTACATCCATCCACAAGCTTAGTGACTGTTACTGTAAGTCCACTACCAGAGTCGATCGCCATCTTCTTTCTGAAAAGCTTAACCAAGGCACTATGGGTACCTAGTAATGCACTGGATACTAAAACCCGAACATGGACAAAATCATCATCACCTTCTGCCGGGAGCTGACGCTACAGAGTTCAGTGACATTTGCTGGAAGCCTGGGACATGTGCCAAAGAATAAGCGATCAGGCGTTTTTTCGTTTGTTTCTCATGAAGTTGTGAATGAAAAGGATCTGACCCGTCTAACAATGGCATGAGAGTGTGAACTGTGAAGAGCAAAACAATCACCTGTTTGTGCCCTTTTAGATGGCGGGCTTTTTGTTACTGGTTGGTGCGTCGTGCTGCTGCCAGTGTTAGTACACGGTCTCTATGGGTCGACTTGCTTTTCGATAGGATCTAATACTCTTTTGGGTCCTTTCAGATCTTTTTTTTTTTTTTTTTAAAACATCAGTTTCAGCATGCCAGGTTCAGATCTTCCTCGGGTGCGTCCAAATTTGGACTTGCAGTTGGTGAGGACAGTTTAGAAAGCCAAATTCAATACTGTCTCGCACAAAAACAAAGCAAAGACTCCTGGAGCACTGCGATAAATCACAGATATTCACAGTGACCTGCTGGGGTGTGTGTGTGTGTGTTCCTCTCCCACACTATGTATTGTGTACCACCTACAGTACTGACTGAACGAGATGATGACTATCAAGTGCTTTAAAGCAACACTGCCTCGAACTAAACCAAACAGCGACCCAGACACACACACTATCTCCTGCATCTAAAACACACACACAGAGAAACCACATCATTTTTCAGCCGTGTTTGTGTTTTGCGCTGTAATTGTAGCAATTTGCGGTTTTCGATTGGAGCTGTTTGGAAAAAGACGAAATGATTGGCAACAGCTGGCCCCTCCCTGCTCTGCTCTGATTGGCCAGCTGGAAGACATTGTCGGGTCAAGCCACGCACTGGATTTCACAAGCTGATAGACACAACGACACACCTGCTGCCGGTGCGTATTTACCTGTGCTGTGTGAATGCAAACATATGCGAGTGTGTCCGAGCATGTGATTGTATCAGAAAACGAGACACAGTCCGTCCGGTCTCTTTGTCAAGTGCCAGTACATAGTAGAAGGTGCTGGGACGATTCATCGGCGTACTCGACGTCATCGATTACGGAAATATGTGGATTTGCATATCGTGCATCTTCAGCGTGGAGACACATACGGGGAGAGAGAAACAGAAATAGGCAGACGAGGCAAGCCGGGGTGTGTGTGTGTGTGTGTGTGTGCAGAGACCAGAGGGGTAGGGGTGTGTGTGTGTGTGTGTGTGTGTGTGTGCGCAGAGACCAGAGGGGTAGGGGTGTGTGTGTGTGTGTGTGTGTGTGCAGAGACCAGAGGGGTAGGGGTAGGTGTGTGTGTGTGTGTGTGTGTGCAGAGACCAGAGGGGTAGGGGTAGGTGTGTGTGTGTGTGTGTGTGTGCAGAGACCAGAGGGATAGGGGTGTGTGTGTGTGTGCAGAGACCAGAGGGGTAGGGGTAGGTGTGTGTGTGTGTGTGTGTGTGTGTGTGTGTGTGTGTGTGCAGAGACCAGAGGGATAGGGGTGTGTGTGTGTGTGCAGAGACCAGAGGGGTAGGGGTGTGTGTGTGTGTGTGTGTGTGTGTGTGTGTGTGTGTGTGCGCAGAGACCAGAGGGGTAGGGGTGTGTGTGTGTGTGTGCGCGCAGAGACCAGAGGGGTAGGGGTGTGTGTGTGTGTGTGTGTGTGTGTGTGTGTGCGCAGAGACCAGAGGGGTAGGGGTAGGTGTGTGTGTGTGTGTGTGTGTGTGTGTGTGTGTGTGCAGAGACCAGAGGGGTAGGTGTGTGTGTGTGTGTGTGTGTGTGGGTGGAAAAGAGAACAGCAGGGAAAAGCAAGGTGAGAGTAGAATTAAAATGGTGATATAAGAAATAACCTACTAGAAATAGAGTCATATATTATTGTGTGCTTTCAAATATACAATATTTTCAACAGATAAATATAGTTTTTGTTGCAGAGTGATACCCTGCAGTGCGTACTTTGAGAAAATGATTGAATAAAATATTGAAAATAAAATCTTTAGAATAATCGATAAATTAGTCGTCAGATTACTTGACTAATTGAAGGAATAATTGTTTGATTAATTAATAAAAAACAAGCACAACAAATAAATACAGAATTTTGGCTCAGCTGAACTTGTACATCCAAACAGACACATCCAAGCTAGTTTTGAGCAGGAAAAAGGTTTTTACACAAAATATGTGTATCGTTTGAAAAATCCCCTGCATTAACATAACATGCCAACAAGGACCTATGTGACTGTGTACAGTGCAAAAAAACCCAAAAAAAACCCCCCAAAAGTATATTACAAGTTTAAAAGGTCACACTTCATAACAGAGATGCTGTTCTTCTAAAAGTATTTGTCCCACTCTACATTCCCATTCCAAAGTTTACTATTAAAGATATTCTTTACGTTCCCCAACATAGAAACTCAAGAGTCACCTGAAACATTTAACAACACCACGCTTTGTCACCTTGTTCTATGTCTACCATATAGAAAACATGATTTCATAATATTAGCACATCCTTCCTGAAGGCTGCAGTAATGAGTCCTTTATGAAGGACTTCCCGAAGAAACCGTCTTGGTTCCACTGTGGTTCGACTGTCACTGGCTCTCAGATTTATCTCAGAGGAAACTCTGACGTCAGATGTTGCACTCACGAGAAGTTGGCGACGCGAACGGCCACGGGCACAAAGGGGAGCTGGGCCGCCCACTTCAGAGTCACATCCTGGTAAACCAGCAGCATGTTGGTGTGGTTACCTAGCAACAGGTTGGCCATGCCATCCGTCACTAAAGGAGACCAGAAAAAAGAAAATTGTTAGACAGAAGGACAGAGCCTATTCACATCAACTGTTCCTGGCCGGTTACGTTCATGATCGGAAAAACTAACTTCTTGTTCAAATCATTTTCCTAATTACACTTTTTTTTACATTTATTTAATTTTCTTAAGGAGAGTGACTTTCAATGAACTCACCCGTGCAAAACGCCTCTAGACAAGTTCAACAGACATTTCTGTGCCTTTTCCCAGAAGTAAAGCAGAGATATTTCATGACCTTCCCGGTTGTTTAATGTCACTTTGTTGGGCTGGATTCAACCTTAGTAGGGCTTCCGAACACCTATCACAAAGATTGTGCGGAATAAATAAGGTTTACCTCAATATGAAACAAACAGGATTGAAGTGGACTACCACAATGTTTGTTTGCCCGAGAACAGAACAGACAAGTGTAAAAAGTATTTCCCCTTTCTTTTCTTCTTTTGTAGTACGCAAATGCATGTGTATTTGCATATGTTGCATTCGCTGGTTTAGGTTATTATTCCCAGGTACATATGTACTATTATGCATATGTGTATAGTATGCATTGGGGAGGTTGAATCACTGGTAGGACTATGCACTGAAATAGACCAAAGGGAATTTATTACCCTGACCCATGTTCTATTTTATTTAAAGTCATAAAATAATAAATGATTGATCACAAAATAACCAAATGAGGTTTAAAATCTGCGTCATACCCATTAGAGGTACTACAATATAAACTTCACTTTGCTGTGATGATTCAACTTAGCGTCTCATGGCTAGGAACCCGGCCTCAGTTTCACAGCGGCACAAAGTCTCTGATTTTTGGTTTTGGAAAAAAGTGCTGCACATTCACAAGTCTAACCATGAAGCACAGAAATAACTTATTCCTGTGGTGGGTGGCATTGCCCTTTAAGATGAGTGCCACTTGTACTCTCCTGTAAAAAAAAATTTTAAATAAAATATGATCTCTTTACATTTCACATCTGGTTTGTATGTAGACTTTTGTCATTTAGATCTAAGACATGGTCAGCTTTTATAGGTGTGTATATAATCTAGTTACATATACACTCCTCCCCCCCCGTGACTCATGGCTAGAAACATTAAATATAAATACTACGTGTTTCACACGCATACAGTACACACACAAATGTCCAGCTATTCCCACCAATGGTGCAGTTACCACCTAGAGAGGTCTGCGGTGACGGCCACACGCAAAGCAAACACGCCTCGCTCACACAGTTGAATACACAAGTTATAATACAGTAACAGCAGGGTGGTACAGTTGCAGGGGTCAAAATGACAGAGTGTGTGTTGGTGCCACATCAAAGCAAACACACACCTTCTATCTCAGCATCATAATTACAACCTAATTATAAAGATCCGAACTACGTTCTGCCGTCGTGTTCGAGCGGAACAACGGCAGCTCCTTTCTTACTATCCTTTCCTCTCTCACTCTTCAATCTTATGTTTCTCCTCCCTTTTGACCCCTATACCTTTTCCTCGTCTCACCCCAAACTCCTTTACCTCCTTTCAGTTTTGCTTTCTACTAGGCTCTTGTTCCTTCCTCACCTTTCTGCTCTTCCTCTCACCTTTCGTTAATGTCCCACTTTTTTCTCACCTGCTTTTTCGACCCATCTGTGTTATCGCCCCTTTATTTTTCGACCATCTGGCCTTCATTTCACTCTGTCCGTCTTTCTGCCTTTTCCCCATCCTTCTCCTTCTCTCCCCAATGGATCGGTTATCTTTTCTTGAAGGAGGAAGGTGGTCTAAGACACATACCGTGTGACCACAACGTGCCTCGGTTCGTTTGAACACCGGCACAGTTGCTTGGTGAGTGAGCCATCGCGCCCTAATCTGAATTCATCTGTCGCCCATTTGTCACGTTTCCAGAAGTGGGGATCATATAGATGCACTTCAAACCAAGCGATTTAGTATCTCGTTGTGGATTGAATGCGGGAGCTGAACTAGAGCGTTTCTGATGAGCTGTCAAGCCAATGCTTATTTGAGAAAGAAAGAAATAGACAGACAGAGGGAAGCAGACGGGAGGAGTGAGGGCAGTGGTCCAGCAGAGGCAGCTGTGAGGCTGAAGGCCAGAAGGCAAGCGTTAGGTAACCATCAAGAGATCGCTGTTGTCTATCCTCCTCTGCTCTGCACTCTCAACCATGAGGGTTCTGTGGAGATCCGCTGGAACCATGAAAGAGCCCTTACTGAACGTTGGGTGGCGGCTGTGACAGTCACAGTGTTACTAAATGCTGGCCTGTTAACAATAAACCGAAGACTGCGGTAGCAGCGTGATCCCTGGAGCTGCCGTCTTCCAGCCATGTGGGAATTTGTATGCGGTTTTGATTGTTGACAGGAATCATGTCCCAATAAAAGCTACTTTTGTTGCGCTGGCACATCACGTATTGAATTTATAGCTGATTTACAAGAGCAATTTATATAATCAAAATTATATCTGGAATAGATAGTGAAAGGCACTTTGAAAGCGGAGATATTTTAATTCTAAAATTGAAAACAGATATCAGTAGAAAGTTCTTGGCCGTTCTTGCAATCCCTCCATCATTTCTCCCTTCTGGATCCTTCCTCCAGTCTATGTTTCCTTCACATCCTTTTTTATTTTCTCTTTCCATCTGTCAGCTCTCTAGTGTATTTCAGATCAAGTGTAACACTCTCACAAAAATGGTTCTATGGTACATTGTTGCGTAAACTGAACCAGACAGAAACATTTTTGTTGCGGTAAAGAACACTCATAAAAAGGTTGTTTATTGCTCCATGCTCAAAAGGTTATACACAGAACTTTTATTCTACTGCAACCATATCTGGGTGATTAATTTTGCTTGTGGTGATAAGAATCAGGCTGCAGAGAAGTTATACCATTTTCCTCCTTTCCTTCTGTATCGAAACATAAACAACTTTAAAGCTTTTGCACCTGGCTGCCAGTGTACACAAAGTGGACAGAAACAAAGAGTGATGCTGTTTTAGGGTAAAACGTGGTGTACTGCAGTTATATGCACCCTTGTCGAATAACAACGAATGATCAGAAACACACTGATCGGACAGAAACAAACCAAGGCATGAAATGTCCCGAATAGAAGTAATAAGAAGATTTCAGGATACAGACAGGTTTAATGTTAATCAATGAGAGCTTTTCACCGTTATTCTGGTTTTGTAGAAAACCACAACACCAACCAGAGCAGCCAGAATAACCCCTCTTTAACCGGGTGTAGACAATGTAGATCACAAGACAACAGCAGGTGGCTCTTTCCTAATAAGTGTAGCGCTAAAAGTAATAAATTAAATCACTCAAAGTGAGCGTTAGTATGTATGTGTTCTCGTTTTTGTGTTCCTTCTCACGTCTACTTTTCTAAATTGCCAAATCAAGCTGCAATTTGACCGCCTGGGCCCAGACCTTTGACGAGTTCCCGGTTCTGTCTGATATCACGCAAGATATCTTGGCTACACAAGTCCTGGTCCAGGCTCTTGTCTTGACCAAACTGGACTATTGCAACGCGCTGCTGGCTGGACTCCCTGCTTGCATAATCAAACCTCTGCAGATGATCCTGAACGCGGAGGCAAGAGTGGTCTTCAATGAACCGAAGAGAGCGCACGTAACCCCTCTCTTCATCAGGTCACACTGGCTTCCATTGTCGCCCGCATCAAGTACAAAGCGATGCTCCTGGCCTACAAGACCACCACTGGTTCTCATATCTTCTCTCGCTGATACAGACCTATGCTCCTGCCAGGTCCCTGCGCTCTGCAAACGAACAACGTCTGGTGGTACCAGGACCAAAAAGAAAAACAAATCCCTCTCGCGCACCTTCTCTGGATCCGTTCCACGTTGGTGGATTGATCCGCCTGCTTCTACAAGATCAGCAGATTCTGTAGCCACCTTTAAAAAGCACCTGAAAACGCATCTCTTCCGTCAACACCTAACTGCCAATCACTAACTTCTACTTCCTTTCTACCTCTGCTCAAAAAAAAACAAAAACCCTTCCTATCCTTAGCTTTGTATCCTGTGCTGGGCTTTAACAGACTAGTTGCTGGTGCACTTGTGCATTTTGTTACCTTGTGTTGTTATAATTGCTTCCATTGTCTTCCTCATATGTAAGTCGCTTTGGATGTGTCTGCTAAATGACTAAATGTAAATGTAAATGCAAGACAATTGATACAATTGCACTAATGAGACTGTGTGGAGAAAATTCATCCATACTGTCAGGTACAAGCTTTGAGTAAAAGGTGACTCTGGAGTCTGCAGTCATAAGGCCAATTTGTTCTGTTTCCTGCCTCCTTCTCTAAACACGAAGTGTGTAAACTGGAGATAATTTCCAGATCTGTTGGCACATTGGGGTTGTCGCAGGACACACCAGATCTTGTCCATTGTGTGTATAGAAAGCAGGAGCCAGTGTTTCTTGCCTCAGGTGTGGCGCCTTTTCAACAGGAAAGAACTGGGTTACTCGACAGCTGCACAGTCATCACATTATACGCAATCTCTCTCTCTCACCCCCCCTCTTCCTCTCTGTTACTATCAGAGGTGAAGACAGGGAGAGGTGTTCAAGTCTGGAACCCATTACAGGTCTGTAGCTGTGTCGTTTAAACATACGGCACACACATACCTGAGAGACTGTATCAAGTAATGCCGACGATTTCATTATCCTGCATATTCATTGTGACAAAATTAATTGCTATGAACCGGTATCCTGCAAACCTGCCTACCTGGTTTGATATCTCAAACAAATCGAACCCTGTCTATCTAACCTACTAACGAAGAACTGTTTCCACACTTTGTTTTGTCTTTGCTGCAGTTTGGACGTGAACTTTCTGCCACATTTTGGGCTTTTCACTATGTGATCTATATCATGTATCTACACTGTAATTGTGTATCCCCAAATGCTACGAAAACAGCTTTGTTGCTTTGTGTCAGTTCCTTTGAAAAATGACCAAATATGGACAGACATTGGACAGAAACAATATATTATATGTATTACCTATCAACTATGTATCTGTATTTATTATGTTATCCATTCATCTTGCACCATATGTTTATATACTACAGTGTGTTCAGTAGTCTGTTCAGTTTATTATTTTAATGCATGCAGCAGTGCTACTCCAGTTATTCCATCATGTTCTGCCAAAAGCAGCTTCCTGCAGAGCCAGTCATGTGGCACTGGGCCACCGCACAGAATACTTTGTTCGGGTACGTTGCTGTGTATTTGTTCACTTATTTTCAATAGTTTGGTTGTGGCAGGTGCACTGATGCATGGCGAGGTTTGTGTTGCTGCCCTTTACTTTACTCCAGGTTAAACACATCAGAGCTTTACCAGTGCTGCATTGGCTAAATTTGACACCATCCCCGCAGTGTCTTTGATGATTCATGATAAGCTGCCAAATGCTAAGAGCTAAGAAGTGTGAGCAGTCTACTTGAGAATGGTTTGACATGCCCTGTGACCTTTGACCTCTTGTTCTCTATGAATAGTGATGTAACACCTGAGCTATGTGCTTCCAAACTAATCACTGCCTTTAAGATTCTAATCCAATCAAAAGCCTTAATTTGGCAACAAAACACAGAACTATGATGGATATTTTATTTCCTCTCTTTAAAATTCTATAACCTTTTTTCTCCACCCCTTTCCATTTTTCTGCTGTTATCGGCTCAATCTTTATCCCTACACATTCACTTAAGGGCCCGGTAGATCTGTTTCTACTTTTCAGCCAATCTGTATTAAGTCCTTAACCGGATCAGGTAGGAGTAGAGCTGAATAAAGAGCTTGTAGGACAAGAAGACCATGAGGACTGTAAAGGTGAAATATCCCTTTATAGTCAGGTTGATCTTGCTGCACCACTTAAGCCTCAGCCTAAGCTAAAGCTGCAGTGTCCTGGTTTACCTGAGGTGTAGGGCAGGAAGCAGCTGGGGTTGTACTCCAGCTTCTTCATGAAGCGGATCTGGCCGTTGTCACGGAAACAGTAGAGGTTCCTCTCACCCAGAACGAAGATGGAGGAGGAGGAGTGGGAGAACGAGGGCACAGAGAGGTCCAGGGCCTGTTCTCCCAGCACAAACGTCCAGTCGGGCTGGAGGAGAACACACACGCACGCACACACCCCTCATTTCTTCAATTTCAAAAGAACAAGCATGACGTATACTCTGACATGTAATGTCTGAACACCCTTCACAGAATGTTTATGCAGTCACTGAAATCTATCTCTTTTGTTGGCAGAAATGTGGACAAATGCACTTAAGCTGTACGAATAAAGACATGTGATCTGTGTATGTTGGCATTGACGGCTCTTGTGGTGCTGTGGGAAAATTCAGATGTTTGTGTGTTCCAAATTTTTTATTTTTTTTTCCACAGTATGGTGGTCTAACTACAGCTCCCCATCCTACTGAACTTCTGCGGTAAATGGCAAGAGTACTAAAAAGATGTGCAGACATTTTTCCTAATCGACATTCAACACATTCATACTAATTATAAGATAAATATGATTTAAGGTTATGGGTAACCTTCATCCGTACTCATGTTTCTTTTACATTCTTCACTCTATAGCGTTGCTGCCAATCCTTTATACAATAGTGCAGCAGTTTTTAGTCTTACTGTTTGTAGCTCTTAGTAGACAAACATTTCAACTGTATACTTGTGAATGACAATACATTTGAATCTGAACTAGCCATCAACACTGTACCATGCCCGCATATAACCAATAATGCTGTTATATGCACTAATCATTTCACCTGATAAAGCATTCAGAAATGGCACAGCAGTCTGCACAGGTGACATGAGGCCTAAATGTTAGTGCTGCTAACAGAGCTTCACGGAGACTCTTACGATTGGTTTGCTCCCTCTATATGAAAGCACGTTAAAGTTTGTCGGACCGTTTACGTGTTGAACCCCCGAAATCTCTCTTCATGCAAGCGTTGCCAAAGCTGGTTCCCAGAACCCTAACCAGGTCACAAAGGACACATTTTTCCAAAATATGGATCCCGCTATTGTTTACATTTGACTGGGGAAAACGAACTTCCAAAGATTTTTGGGTGAGGCTGCATTTATGACAGAAACCGACAACAAGATCTTACCGTACACACTGTCAGTTTTAAGCGATTCTCTGCTGGCTGGTGTGTTTAGGACTCACCATCAGCCTCTTGCCTGCAGTCTTGAGGGGCAGGTCTGGATCCAGTCGACTCTCTGCCTCGGTGGCCACGGCCAGAGTCTCATACCTGGGAGTCAGAGGCAGGGAGCATGTCTTATTTAAGCATTCCCATCAGATATTCCACAGCCAGTCTAAAAAAAAAAATCTAAATTAGTGACTCTCTGGTTACAAATTTTGCTTCTTTTACAACTAGCCCAAGACCACAACAACACCAGTTATGTTCCTGAACGAAATTCCATCCGTAAGGCCAGGGCAGAAACCCTAGTACACATCATTTAGTCACATTTAAATTAAGTCGAACACTGTATAATATGTTCGGTTGTGAACAAAATCCACAGCTAGCCTCTTACATTCTCCTTCTCTTTTACAGCTTCTCTCTGGTCAGTCAACAAGCTGCTGACCTGCTATTCCCCGGAACTGCGGTCTATCAGTTTTAATCAGTGAGCTGTTGGCAACTGGCTGAGCATAAAGTGGTCAGACTGATCTGTGGTCAGTTGATTTTGGCATCTTCAGCATCAGGAGTTTTCCAGTAAGAAGCTGGCAGTCGAAGCAGCTTGGCGGGAATATATCCTTGTATTCTAACACCTGGATGAACAGAGAGCTCCAAACCCGACCCAGACCGACTCCGAACCGCAGCCCAAACGCTACATAACTGCTGATTTATCCACTCACAGTTTTCTCACTCAGTACTACATATGTGGACCACAAAGCTGGCAGGTCTGACGTGTACCTTGTATCGTAAGGACCATGATCCATTATGGCAGCCATAATGGATCTTTACATCGGGAGACACCAATTTGTCCTTCAGCCTGTTTTTGTTTAGTGGTTTACACAACACTTGGGTGATTGGAAAACTAATTAGACAAACTGACCAGAAAAAAAGCTGAAGAATTCAGTATGATAAGGATTCTCAAGAGTTTAATGTTTAACCCTTGTGCACTTGATGTGTGAAGTGTTAGTGATCATTTAGTAGATGCTTTTTTTCCCCCCATGTGTTAAGGCATACACACACACGATTTGTCATAGTATCCTGTTTCTGTAGGTAGTATACAAGAAAGCTATGTATTTTAGCATTTTGTACTAACAATGTGTGTTGACAGACATCATTTTTGCTTTGCCAAGATCTTCCTCGAGCTGTCTCACCACCATATAAAATTCATTTTTGATTTTTTATGATATATAGACTTTTTAGTCTCACACGCAGATAAAGCTGACTACCATATATGAACCTAAAAGTGGCGCTAACTCCTCACAACATTGTGTGTAAGAGAGCACATGAAGTGTTCTATACTTTGATTTCTAGTTTTGAACTGATCCGCACAGTAGCCGTAGCCCGCTGAGCTTCTATGAGAAATGGCGAGCAGACTAATGAGCTGCTTTACGGATGACTGCCAGCAAAGAGAACTTTTCATCACACCGTGACCATTTCCTGGGGAAGAAAATTGACAAAAATATATATTAAACATGTCAGCGGTTTTAAGCTGTTAAAGCAACACCCAATGGATCGGCAGGCCGACTCCTGCATGAGTGAATGGATTAAATTCCGCTTAATAATACTAAAACAACACCATAAAATAACTGTATTCTTTCACTCTGTTTTGATATTTCTAATCCACCATTGGATGCCTTACTAATGATAGGATATGAGGTAGCATGACTGAATTAAAACTGCACATGCATGTGTGTGTGAGTTCAGTTCCATCCTCCTGTAGTTGGTTGGATGTTGGTTTAAGTATTACGAAAGAGGGCGCAAAAAAAAAATTAAAAAAATCACACAAAGCACTGTGTGTACCAGAGAAACATTGAAAAACCACAAAAATGTGATTATTCACCTGCATGCCGAATATATGAGGGGGAACAAAACGCACACGCACACACCACTGGCAGTGATATACACTCGGGAATGCAGACCTTTTTTTTTTTGTTTGCCATTTAAAAGTGTTTGTGGTGAACATGGTGTGCTCACACACGTGGACAGTTTTGGTAGGGCCTGTGTGCGCGTGTGTGTGCGTGTGTGTGTGCGTAGGCAGTATCAGTCCTCATGTGGAGCGTAGGACACTGCGGTTGAGGAAACAGTGTTCTCATTTATATGAAAGAGGATCTCTCTGAAAAACTCCACAAACAAACACACTCATTTAACTTCAACATATACATCATACAAGCATATACATACACTCAGCGTGCACACACAGACACACAAATTATACAAACACCCACTCCATGCATACGCTCTCTCAGTGTCATGGATAAACACAAACCAAAATCTCAACGCTGACGCCAACACACACACACACACACACACACGCACACACGCACACACGCAGAGCAACCAAATCAAGCTCTCATTCATCAGGGCAGAGGAGGTCCAACAGGCTAAATAAACTGAGCGAGGCAGAACAGCTTGACCAGTCATCTGATATTAAATGTATAAAACAGTCAGTGGAGCCATGAGCCCGTCATTTGATATGGAATATACTGTACATAACGGTCAGTAAAGCCATAACACTTCAGCACCTGGTTCTCTCCTCAAGATTTCTCTTAAGATGTGAGTCTGCATGGCTAGGTACCACAAGAGGTAAGTGAGAATGTTGTTGTTTTTTTGGGTTTTTTTTTGGGTGTACTGGCCCTTTAATAGAGTTGTAAGAAATATCTCAAGCACACTAATGAAGGTAAATGTGTTTTTAATGTGAGTGTTTGTTTTCTTTACAGTGAACTACCCAGTACTATCACTATTACACCCAGTGAGACCCAGGAAGACATTTGTTCCATACAGTACCAAGATATAAGTCAGCTGTAGAAATATGAACATGAATTTGGTGTAAAAGTAACCCATAGTCATATAAAGTTTTCACTTCCAGTGCTTAATATTACCAATTTAAGCAAATGAGTTTTTGATTGATCATCAATTCAAAATTGATTGCAAAAGCATTTCGTTTGAAACAACTTGTTAATACTCTCCTAGAGTTGTAGCAGGACTGTATCCGCCGTGCTAAGTTATGGCTATTTCACTTCCTGTTGCTCTTGTTTTACATTAAAAGCTTTTACTGTGAAGCAACTACAGGAATTTAATTGTCTTTACCAATCAAATTTAGCAGTGTCTGTGGGCATACATGCTATTGTTCGCTGTATTTTTGTGTACACAACTAGCATGTATTTGGTGGGACAGTCCACCCCAAAATCAAAAATACGTATTTTTCCTCCGAACCTGTAGTGCTATTTATCCATCGACATAGTTTTGGTAGGAGTCGCCGAGGTTTGGAGATATCGGGCTTAGTGATGTCTGCCTTTCTTTAATATAATGGGACTTCGTGGCACTTAGCTTGCGGTGCTCAAAGGGCGAGTAAAATCACAGACCTTGTTGTTGAGTTTTCTTGGCACTTTCTTGGCACCACCAGCAGAGTGCCATACAGCTCCAGTATATTCAAAAAGGGCAGACATCTCTAAGCCCAGAATTTCCAAAACCCAGAAACTCACACCAAAACAATGTAGATGGATAAACAGCACTACAGGTAAGAGGAAAAATATGTATTTTTGATTTTGGGGTGAACTTTCCGTTTAAGTACTGCAGAGAGGAATAACACAAGAAGAACTACAGATCTTACAGACTATAATAAGGCAACAGGGTCTTATTACAGCTTGTGAGAGTCAGAACACCTCCTACACTTCATCACGGTAAATAACGCATCCTGTGGGTGGAAAACCACTGCTGCCGAGTGCACATCACAAAATGTGATTGCTATTACTCATGGTGTGGCGTGAGTGCCCCAGTGACATTACTGACTTGTTGCCAGAGGAGATGAGAGTCTTTCGTTCCGTGCTGTGTCCTCGGTGTGCTATTATTTTCCCCTCAGCAAAAGGCTTTTGCTGCTGCTGATGGCACAGCACGAGTGTCTCGGTGGGCTAATTTTTCTGAACGGCAGATTTTGGTTTATATCTGGACACGAAAGGTGATCTTTGCTTGGAAAAGGCGGACACAAAAAGAGTGAGCAATTTGGGGCTCTGAGGACTGGAAGAGCCGAGGATTGAATCCCCAGCCTTAGGTGTTGGTGTCTGACATGCTCAACCACCTGAGCTACAGCTGCCCATTCAATATCCCAAAGGCATTCAGTTCGTAATGATGAGGAGAGAGAGACCCACAAAATGTATTTTTATACAAGTAAAAATTGTGGATAAATTTAATAAAACGGCTGCTGATCAATTTTTAGTTGACAGCCTAATCGATTGAGTAATCGTTTAGGCAATTATTCAGTCATGCCGGCATTCATATGATTCAGTGCATCTTCACACCATGTTTGGATTAAAACACATTTCTACTAAACGTTTACATGTATTCACCAGTGAGTTCTAGTCACCAGAGAAACTAACTCGGAGGTTTTATTTACAAAGTGAACATAAAAAGGTGCAGTACGGCGCTACTTTTCAATAAATCCATTTAAACCCTAGATATTATGTTAGCTCGAGGTGTATACACACGACACACTGTAATGGAAATAAGCTTGTTGCTGTAAGTCATGCAGCGTTGTCGTGAATGTAAAGGTACCCAGTGTCGGCTCTAATTTACTACAGAATGTGCATCGCAGGGCTGTGTGTGTGTGTGTGTGTGTGAGAAAGTAGTGAAGTCACTGTTTCTAGTCTGGAGAATCTCTTGATACTGGTGGGGGGCATCCAGATAACAAACAGCTGGGAGAGAAAATTACACACATACGCATAGCGTACACCCACACAGTCTGTAAGACTTCTAAAAGCTCTCCCTGCCTCAGCCAGAGGGAAATGGGAAGTGTGCATGTGCTTACATTGAAGTGAGGTACTTTCCAATCAAACTGTGTGTGTGCATCTGTTTTGGTCCACACAGATGAGCTCTGCATGGACAGCAGATGCCTTTAAGAAGGTGAAGCGTTAGCCAGCGCCGTTCACTAACCATCAGCAGCTGATACTGAAGAAGGTGGAACACCAGGTGACCTCAAATAACTTCATAGCTGCTACAGATTACAGACTGATTTGGGGACATTTATGTTGACTAACATTGATCTCATATGCTAAATACATATAATGTTTTTAGGAATTCATGATGTGCTTTCATTTCAGCAATAATTAAGTACATTTATTCTTCAAATCAACTTCAGGATTTTGTAGCATTTCCAATTCGATTTACGTGAGCAGTTGGGTGGGGTTAACTGCACCAGACAATCGACTTTAATGTTTAGGAAGGTTATTAATTGATAAAGAATCTGAGTCGGCATGAAGGGTGACTTTAAAGATTTAAAGGTAGCATTAGTGCATTTAACAGAATATATAACAAAATTATATTAATTATTGCTTCCATTGTCTTCCTCATATGTAAGTCGCTTTGGATAAAAGCGTCTGCTAAATGACTCAATGTAAATGTAAAAAATAATTATTTATTATAGAAAATATATTTCCAACCCTGCAAAGTACGTGCTATTTTGTAACATGCAATCATGTTGTCTTGCAGTCTGAGCAAGACGAGAGAAAGTGGGCATTTCTCCTTTTTCATGTTAAACCAAAATGCTCCCACCTCATAAACATGAAAACAAACAAGTATTTGCCACTTACTTTTAATGCATTTCAAATCACTATGCATCCCATCATTTAATTAATGACAAACAACTTTTTTTCTTTTTTAAGCGAACATGACAGATTATCAATGATTTTGAAAGAATATTTTGGAGGATATTAAAATAAAAACCTACTTGTAGCTCTCCAGCTGGCGTGCAGAGGAAACCGTGAGGAAGCTGTCTGTTCTGGGGTTGTAGATCAGCGGGCCGGGCAGCAGGAAACCAGGGAGGAACCTGCCGAAGGAGTAGCTGTCCTGCTCGAAGAACATCAGCATCCCGTCCATAGACTGGATACACAGGGAGTGGTGACCTGATGGAGGAGGGGGGGGTAAGGAGAAGATTCAGTCGCGCTTCAGTTCCATTAAGACCAAAATCTGATGGGAAGCACTCACATAATGTTGGCATTTATGATCCGTTAAATCAAGGACAATAGGGTATTTCCGTCTTCTAGGTACAAAGTAGATTGTTGCTGGGCTCTTGCACCTACAGAGGAATGTAACTTTTTTTTTTTTTTTTTTTTTTTTAAGCGAAAAGCATCAAAGTTACTTGGAGAACATAACTGCCTCTTTAGCGATACAGGCAATAAGAGTCTTATATCCACAATCCCTATGACGTATTTACTGCTGAGACAGTTAGTTGCTCAAAGTTCGATTGACAACAATTTTGATAAGTGATTGTTTAAAAAGGTCCAGTGTGCAGGATTTAGTGGCGTCTAGTGGTGAAACTGCAGTTTGCAACCATTTGAATACCGCTCACACTTTCCCGACGTCTTACAGAATAAAGGAATAATCGATTCATCGTAAAAATTGACCGATTAATACGTGATTAAAAAAATAATCTTAAATTGCAGCTCGAAAAGTTACAGTCTGATATGAATCTTGGTTATAATCATCTGACGAACAAAGCCACCTCACGCAGCGATTGGCTAGGTGTGTGGAGGCGTGAAGGTAGGCAGGGTTGGAACTTCCTTCCCAAGCTCCCCTTTTCCATTCTTCGCACAACTACTTCACTTTGTGTGTGTAAAACCAAGTGCGACACCATGACGGCCTTAAAAGGAGAGACTGTGCTCCGTTAACCCCATTTGTACGATTCATCACGCCCTCACTTCACAATCACTGTTAGCGAAAAAGGCATTGCATGTTTGGGTTACATATTCAGTTTCCTGACAGCTCTGGCTCTGCTGTTTCAAACGTTCGAGGGTTTAAATACAAGCACCAACGATCCTGAAAGACATTCATGGCTTCTGTTTCGTTTCAGCCGTGATGTCGTGTTGCGCTGGGGAGGCGTGTTGCTCCATCTGGCTGAATCTGATATCTCCATTAACACCTCCACAAACACACGCGGCTCCGAGTATAAATGTGTAAAAGAGCGTGTGTTTGTTCAGGAAGGCCCGATGTAGGACATACTAAGCCCTAACACACAGCAACACACACAGGCCATAAAGCAGTGGGGCTGTGTGACTAGAGAACTATAATTAGGCCTCAACGCGCTATTAAAACTCACACTGCCATCAACTAGAGGTCAGGGAGACAGCCACCTACAGCGCAACACACACACACACACACACACACACACACACACGACATCTATCACCAAGGATTTAGACAGAAAAGCCGCCCACTCCTACTCTGTGTAAACACGTGTGTGTGTGTGTGTGTATTTGAGTGACGAGCGGAGTTCAGGGTGGCCGTTAACATGCTGAAGGACAAGGTCTCTCACGCCGCAGACACGCCCGGAAGTGGGCATCATACAATGTTTGATAATGAACCAACAGCAAATGTTGCAGTCTGCATAGGGGTGGATTTAGATTAATGCGCGAGTGTGTTTTGTCTACTGCACTACGTACTTATGTTAAAAAAGAAAAAAGGAAAACCTATTAAACACTTTTTGGAGAACAAACACGTTCATTCATTCTTCATTTCACGATGGCCGTTTATGAGTGTCTGCTGCGTTTGTAACCGTGTAACTGTCCTTAATATGGAAAACTTCTGGAAATACAGACGCTCTAGCCAATTGTAGTGTTGACGATGTCTCTTAGCACAAGGCTTGTGTATTATGATTCAACACATTGTCTCCTCTTCCTATTGTGCCCTGGGTCTGATTCTTCAGATACGGTTTAAATATGCCTGGTCTTGTCAGGACTCCAAAAACAGCAGGATACTTGAGGAGTGGACCTTCCTCCCCGACAAACGCTGTCAGGTGTCTGGTGGTCGCTTCCCCACCCTGAAAAGCAGCGCGAGGGTCAAAACAACACACACTCAAGACAGCCTGACACGGCGCTGAATCATCAATAATAAGAAAAGTGCTACGTACTGAAAATGAGAGCCAGGCTGTGCCATAATAGCAACTGTGCCTGCGTAATTTCACACACGCCCAGGTATAGTGTGTCAAAGAGCCCTGTATGAGCGCGCCGCCGCTCAGACACAGTCGGAGGAAACGGGCCAGTATTAGTGTCATTAATAAGACATGTCGAACAAGAGCAGCCAACAAAGCACAGAGGCTGGCCGCACAGTGCAGTGGGCAGAGCCTCGCCTCCGTCTGTGTGTGTGTGTGTGTGTGTGTGTGTGTGAGACTGAGACAGAGAGAGTGTGTACATGTTAACGTGTTTTAGTGTGTCCATGCGCACTTGTGGACCAGAACGTGTGTGTATGTATGCGTCTGACCAAAGCTTGAAAAGGCCAGTCCATGCTTAGTGTGTGTGTGTGTGTGTGTGTGTGTGTGTGGCCTGAATGTGACCCAAACCCAAAGGAAGCCCAGCTATTAGAGCAGTATTAGTAGAGAGCGGCTATTACAGCGCCTACAGCACTGCTAAATGGCTGCTATTATAGACCTACACACACACGCACGGATTCACGTGTAAGAGCAGACACGACTTGCAAAAACACTCCCCACACACACACATCAAGGCTTTCCAAATCCAAATGCACACTTTAAACATTGGCGACCAGAGTGCACTGCTGAATAACCACACACACAGAAATATATATATATACACATTTCTGTATTTGTTTGTATATGAATGTGTGCTTTTAAATGTGTCGGCAAATCATTACACGTGTGTGTGTGTGTGTGTCTCAATCAAACGTGACATCACCTCATTTTCGTGTAAACTGTTGGAAACAGTGTTGAAAGCTCAAACAGCAAGCAGCTTCCCCCGACGCAAACGCTCCCAAAACAACTTATCTGACCTTAATGAGCACAAGACGAATGAAGCAGCCTCTTCTGTGTCGCCGATGTCAAGTAAAAATGTGGCAAATGACGAAAGCAAAGATTTTTTTCGCTGTAATTCTGGTTTTGCATCTTGAACACCGCAGCAGGAAAAAGAAAAACATATGGAGGTTTATGTAAAAAAAATTAATAAAAAAATATGCAATGTAAAATTTCAACTGTGACATGCTTAAGAGAAATGAATGCATAAGCAGAAGACAGGAAGCAGGAAAAGGATTGAGTTAAAGCAGTGGTTGTGAGATTAACCTAAAGGGTTGCAAGATTATTACTAGAACAGGAAACGAGAGTTTCTTCTTTCGATTCATACTGAATATATTTCCCTATTTGGGTTTGAGTTACAGCATTAAGAGGCTCTGCAAACAGCAACAGCAGTGGAGGTAACTGATGATGAAGCAAAGTGAATGAAAATTAAACACGATGTCAATGCAACATACAAACAACGACATGGAGTGTCCTTAAGGCCGACACTGAATCGCTACCAGATTCGAGGTCGCTGTCCTGTAGCTGAACTCTGACCTCCCGCTTGAGAGGTGGGT
Organism: Coreoperca whiteheadi; assembly: GCA_011952105.1. Classification (NCBI taxonomy): domain Eukaryota; kingdom Metazoa; phylum Chordata; class Actinopteri; order Centrarchiformes; family Sinipercidae; genus Coreoperca; species Coreoperca whiteheadi. Next base: position 3,049,189 of record CM022486.1, read on the forward strand.
AAAAAGGGAATTCACCTACACAAGGCAATACAGGATCCCAGTCATTAAATTTTAGTCACTGCCATTCCAGGGCCTGCACTGCCATCTAGTGGAGACAGCAGGGCAGAGCAGGAAGGGAGAGGGCGACATCAGTTAGATGGAGGAGACGAGAGGAAAGCGTACTGCTATATGTCTGTTAGGTTAATATGCACGTGTGCGTGTGTGTCAGTGTGTGCTTCTGTGGGTCAATGTGCCTCACTTCGTGCCTGCAGGACCGAAGACTGCACGTGAGTGCGCGCGCTTGTGGGGAGCGTGACAGTGTGCAAGAGCTGGCGTGGCCTCCCCAGAACCCGCTGCACAGTGTGGCACCACCCGAAAACAGGGAGACAGACAGGCACACTTGCGGGTTCATGGTACGAACTAAGCACGTGCATTCAGCACAGGCCAAGGTATTGCTTTTATTGAGCCCACACTGTTCTTTCTATCAATCAAACACACACACACGCAATCCGGTACTTCTATACTTGTGAGGACTCTCATTGACATAATGCATTCCCCAGGTCTTTACCTTAACCATCACAACTAAGTACCTAACCCCAACCCTTAGCCTAAACCCTAATCCTAAAACCAAGTCTTAATCCCTCTAACAGCCCTTTAAAGGTCTGTTGAAAAACAAGGACGGGCCAAAATGTCCTCACTCCCAAGGTCTAAAAACGCAAATTGGTCCTCACAAAGATGGCTGTACAAGTGCACACACACACAGACAGACAGACAGACTCTGTCAACATGGAGTGAATGAAGGGTCCATCATGCCAGGCCACAGAGTCTGGCAATTTCTCACACACACACACACACACACACACACAATACAGCCTTTATTTGGAAATGCCATTTTCTCAGCTTTAAAAGGGGGTTCCCCGTGTGTGTGTGTGTGTGTGTGTTTTTCTTGGATGTTGACTACTCAAGGGCTTTCCCCTACTTGGTTTTTCCAAAAGCTCAATTGACTGGAGAGAAAGCAGCTACATGACCCCTCTCTCTCTCTTTCCATCCTTTGCTCCTCTTAGAGACTTTTATAGTTTTATGTATTTGTCCAGTCCTGCCAACTACCACGTTTGCCGAGGCACATGCACAGATGTTCACTCACTCTCACACGCACACACGTTTGTACTTGTATGCTTTTGAGGACTTTCCTTGACATAACGCATTCCCTGGCCCCTACACCTAAATTTGAACATCACAGCTAAAATGTTGAACCCCAGCCCTTACCCTAAACTGAACCCAAACCTAAATCTACAGCCCCAAAACCAAGTCAGCAAACAGCGATTTCAGAGGTCCAGCCCAGAGTGAGGACCCACCAAACTGTTCTCACCTTGCAAAAATGTCCTCACTCCCAAGGTTTAAAAGTCAGATTGGTCCTCACAAAGATGCATACACACGGCTGGCAAAAAGGTAAAAGTACCTTCTACCAGCCACTGTTCCTGGTGGATATAAAGTGTTCATTGCTGTAAATGATCTGCATGTGTATGTGACTACATGCCCCTGCTGTCACAGAGGTGTTATCAACGGATGTAATTATGCGTGATTCAAAGCTGTTTATATATATATATATATATATGTCTCCTGATCTGTCCGTCAACATCCCTAACACTAAGACACGTGTTAATTCTAGAGCTGGACTTTGTTTTTTTACCTGTAGATGAATTAAGCTTTTTCTAAGCGCCTGTCCCTGGTTGCAAAAAACACAATCTGTGTAATAGGATGTGAATGTAAATTAGCATGTTCACAGTCTTACCAAATAACAAAACAAGGTAAAAAAAACAACAACCAGACAGCTGGCAAATTTCTCTTCCTTCTCAGGTGTAACATGTAGCCAAATAAAGCTTAAATAATAATAAATATTAGTCCTACTTGTGACCCCCCCGAAGGTGCCGTAGGTCATGTTGCAGGCTGTTCTCTGCAGATTGTGTTCGTAAACCAACTTCAGCTGGTACTGGTCACCGTGCTCCACGTTGCCTGCAGTGCCTACACACAGACACAGACACACAGACACAGACAGAGAAATCAGGAAAAAACAAGTCTATATATGGTTTTTGAAGGTGAACGTTGTATGAAAACACTCATTTAAAGTGGACATAACAGAAAAAGCATTTAGCTGCTTACCTCTATGTCTGTGTGCATGTGCGTTACCTGAAACAGAGTAGACTGACAACTTCCTGGGGTGAAGAACGGCCAGATGAAGAAGCTCTGAACACCTGAGAAGAGAACAAAAGATACTCTGTAACAGCACACTCACAATCAGGATCAGCATCTACAACAGTAAGGCTGATGGTCAATAAGATTATAGCCAACGAAACTGGAACATGCTCACTTTATGTCTGCTATAGCCCCAATGTTTTAATGACATGTATTTACAGAAGTGGTGAACAGAGCCAACTAACCGTAAGATGGATCCCAAGTATTTGACAGCACATTCAGAAAGAATGCAATGTCAAGTCCTGTTCTTTTTTTAAAGATCACAACTACAATACAGGGTGTATAACGAAAAGACATTAAAAGACATGCAGTATAGTTCCTCGCTCAAAGACCTCAGCGGGGCAGCTGCTTCCTGCCACTGTGGTTGAACCCATGTTCTCAGTTCAAGGGTGGCATATATTTTAACTCATACTTCTAAAATAATTACTGTAACAGCTGGTGGATTTCTTAAACATTGGTTACGGTTGAAGTGTAGGTGATGTCTCACTGATGTTGATCCTGGATTTTCACTTATTTACTTTACCACAAACCCACAGAGAAGGAATCTGTCCACTTTTTGGACCCAGAGCCAATGCTGTCTTACTAAATTTCAACCACTGTTGTAATGTTTGTTGAGAGAAGAGCAACAAGGGAGGAGGAAAAACTGGACCCTACAAGTTTTCTTTCTTCCTTGGAAAACCACTCAAGCCAGTGCTGAAACAAAACCTTTCACCATCTGCCCACCTCGGTCTGCCCCGACAATATTTACAACGTGCTTCTCTGTCGAAGGCCAGCTTCCAAAGTGCCCACCAGTCTCTGAAGAATGCTGTGCCGAAAGCCGCAGGTAACTAAACACAACGTTTTCCAAACGGACTGATTTAGCTGGATTCGGCTTCCAGCGTGATGATGTGGGAAGCCTTCGAGGCAAACCACCAGAGCTGTTCCCAGAAACCTCACTTTCTGAAAGATTCCTGTGCACCCACAGTAAGGCGACGGGAGGTATAGTGTTCAGATCAATGGCTTACAGTAAGGCTGCCAGGGTTAAGAGTTCAATGCCTTGTGTAGTTTAATAGATAAGAGGTGCTTATGCCTAATTTACTGCATATTGCACATAGTAGCTTAATGTTTGTCTGCCTTGTGGAGTGTGTTGTCCTTGTTCATAGCCACACTTACGTTTACTACGGTGTATGTACATTGAGCTATCCTTAAACTGTACACACTTGTTGGGTTGAACATGGTGAAGTATTTTTGATTCTGGTCGTAAGGGGCTTTTCTGGCTCTGTGGTGCAATGCAACGTCATCCGGCAAGGCGCTGCGTTGCCCAATCGAACAGGTGCAGGCACACGTTGCTAGCAGATTACTTTTTAACATGAACAGGATCATCCTACTTTTTACCTGGCAATTACATTTACATCTAGTCATTTAGCAGACGCATTTTATCCAAAGCGACTTACACACGCACATAGCGAAGGCGCAGCTTCGGCAGCAATTTGAGGTTCAGTATCTTGCTCAAGGATACTCCGACGCGTGGCTGGGGGAAGCCGGGATCGAACCGCCGACCTTCCGATTGGTGGATGGCTGCGCTGCCACCGAGCCACAGCCGCCCCAGGGGAGAAAATTGTTGATCTGTCTCAAACCGGACTTTCCAGATCCTATCGCTCCACCGGTACCATAACAACATGCCCACCAATAAGCTCATCGATCAGTCACAATAAAAACACGCAAGGGGCCCCTATTAACGCAGAGCTGTTTTCGGTCCGAACCCCCGGTGAAGGCGACGGAGGAATCTCGCAGCATTAAACTGGGATTCTAAATAAAGTTTCCTGTGCCTTTATATATCTTGTCGTCTTTAATGAAACATTCAGCAAGATTTTAGACATCAACGTCATAACTATCAATGCCGACTATTTGTCTATCCTACCCTCCTAAATGTTTCACTGAAGAATGTAAAAATATTTAATGTGAACCTTCAATTCCCTTTTTGTTTTTTACCTTGCAGATCAGAGCACGGCACAAACAACGTTGAGGTCAGTAGTTCGGTTCTGCCGAGAGCGACACATGCTTAGAGTGATGCTTTTAGGCCCAAACAGGTTAAAAAGTTACACAAATGGGTTTTACAAAAGGGCACACGGTTCAGTGTGTACCATTTCCTGCTTAGCTAAGTATAAGGTAGATAAAACTGTCCACTAAGTAACATATCACCACCATCCTGTCATCCCGCATCATTCCTTTCCTCCCGCTATCCTTCCTCTTCCCCACTTTCAAATAGTTTTGGCTGTGAGGGTTCACTTAATCATCTTCGCTCCAAAACAAGTCATTTTTTCTTGAGGCGTTTGCACATTTCGCTTGACCTGGACTCTGAGGGGGTCAGCTCTTCCAATTATGCAGTGCAATAACAAAGCAGGACGGGGCCCTTGGGTTCCGACAGCTATGCTTGCAACTCCGTGGTTAGCCTGACATTATAAGCCCAACTATGTGTGGGCCGCTTGGTGGCTGATAGATCGTGTTAAATCATGACGAGCGAGAGAAACTCCTGACATGGTGGTTTTTGGTTATCATGCATGGCAGGGGGGGGAACAGAAAGAGAAATGTTAATGTAGTGGTAAGGAACAGCAGGGACGGTTTTTCGATGACGGTAGAAGCAGAGTGATGGGTTATGAATGGGCGTTTCTGCCTGGTAGGGCTATATTACAACCTTATACTATGAATGAGAGTTAAAGAAAGATCTGTGACTCATTCCGAGGCAACAGCAAACGCACAGTATGTAACACAAACAGAGATATGGTTGTCATGGTGGCCAGAGTGCACATTGTAGCTGGCCTCTAATCTAAAGTCCAGTGGTTCAGTTCCTGGAGCAAGCCAAATATGTTCATCAACGGCTCTGCGTCCTCTCCAACAATGACCCACCAAACACTCATCATCAAGCCATTTTAAATATGAGCTTTAACTAAATGCCCACACTGTAAATGTTGCAACATATTTTACATTTACATGATGAGCATTCAGCTGATGTTCTTCTACAGACTGACTGCACTGGCGATACCACAAACATTAGGAACCCCCAGCAGTAAGAAGTGCAGGTGTCAAAGCCATGAATGGATCCCCGACAATGTCCCCGTGACTACACACCACAAGGAAACAACCAATTACCAACAAACAGTGAGAGTATTTTAGGAAACAAAAACATGAAACCCTGCTGGATCAGGCATCAGATTTGAAGGCGACACTGTAGGCTCAGAGAACGCTGGAATGGGAAACTTCTGACACAGACTAAACAATTAATCAATGTATTGAAAATGAACTGAAAAAAAGTCATGTGCATTGGTTTCAGCCCTGAAATGGTAGAAGATGTGATGTTTTATTTACTTTGCTGTCTACACCCTCTTTGTGCCTTTAGAAGAGTGTAATCTGTGATTTGTCCTAAGACACTAAGGTAGAGCTCTGCATTTGTGACAGTGATTTAAGGTTGCTTCCTGGCAGAGGACATTAGGCTAATGCCAATTTGACCTACAAGACACTAACACAGGTGATGTATTCACATACGGGAAGGCAGCCAACAGGGCCGAAGGGGGGGGGGATTAGCAACATTATCAATGATCCTGGTCTTAGAGCACAGATCTGCGGTGACGTGATTTATCAGGAGTGGGACCGTGTTGAGTAAAAGTAATAGTAGAACCAATAGTACCCATTAGTGTCTAAATACTGACATGTCCATTTTTTTCAGCTGAACTCTTAATTAAAATAATGACACAACGTCCTCTCCAAGGAAACACAAAAACATTCACCATCTACTACAAATCAGAAGTAAATGTTCTGATATTCAATTCAACATCTGAAATTTACGCTCTGCCTAATGATAAATTGCATTAACTGTGTGCTACATTTTTTATTTATTTAATCTTAATTTAGAGAAAAAATATCTACACCTACAATCCACCATGGCTGCTCTACATATGCACTTGAAGCCGTCGGTGGCCTTCTCCCAGGTTTGTGACGTCTACTTACGAGACAAACTTGCCAACTTCCACGTGGATGATGGCGTTTTGAAGCTGGACTTCTAGAAGCTGGGCTTCCACTGGGACTCCCTCGCTGGACTTATTGGCATGTGGGGAGAATATTCGCAGCATCCCCATGTAGCTGCCCACCACCACCTTGTCTACAAAGTTAGAATCACAGAAGAGGACAATCGTGCAGGTTATAATGGGTGGAAGTAATTACCCCCCTGACAGCGGCCAGACTGTCACTGCTTTCATTCTGAGTGTTGCTGGCACTGCGACGAGAACAGGAGCTCGAACACCGTTACGTTATTCTTATTTTTAAAATCAACAGAAACTTTGACAACCTTAATGCCACTAGGCCTAATTAGTCCTAAATACCAAACCTGAAGTAAACAAAATAAAAGAAGGGGTGTTGAATACATGACGTCTTCACACAGAGCAAAATAAAGTCCACACTGAATAAAGTTTTATTACGATGTCATTTTATTATTATGTCCCATGGGTTCTGCCTACATGTCAGCTACTAGGCTTGCACACTGACACTACTTCTGTTCAGGCAGCAACCTAAAAGCCTACAGTTTAAAAAGAGACAAATTACATGAAATTATGAGGTATGTAATAAAAAATTGTACGCGCATCCCTTCCAAAATAAACTACTAAGAGTACGTCAGTGCCACAGTACTTAAAATTGTTCCATGCTTTAAAAAATGAGGCATCAATAAGTGTTAGTATTACGCACTGTTGAAAATAATCAAATCAAGCAAACAGCCTGTATGCTCACAGCCTTGTGTTTCCTTTCCGCCATGAGCGTCAAAAGGAATACCTGATTTCAATTATGCACAGATTGGTTTTTGTGTGTCTTTTGTTCTTCGTAAATTTTTATTTGCTCTAGATTTATTTTAGTTACTGGTTGGCTGGTAAAATGATGTCAAAGCAATTTTCAGACTGAAAAGGGTGGGGACAAATGTAAGACAAAGCACAGCAGCAAATAAAAGTACAGTACAGTAGATCCTTAGGTTATTTATCATGTAATTATCATTTTCTTGCCACATACATTATCATATGCATTTTGCGTGAGTCCTCAACCCCATAAACTACAAGCAACAGACACATTTAAAATTAAAATGGTTTCTCGAGATAATGTCGAAACCTCAACATGAGCACCTTCCAGCCAAGGCCCTGCAGCCTGAATGCTGTACCACTTCCTCACTTATGCACTGACCATGTCCGGTGCCACTGTTGTCCACGTCTCCGACACATAGGCATCCCTGGTCAAACTCCTCGCCCTCGCCAAGCGCTGCCGACCACCAATCACGGGCCTTGAACAGAGACATGCTGCCTCTGATTGGACAGAGAGAGAGAACGACGGAAGAGGGAAGGGGTTAGATCAGATGCTGTCCTGTTGATCTGTTCCTCTGTAATTTGTAGCATCATTTTTCTATGAAATATCGGCCTTCTAATTCATAACGTGTTGCAATACATGTAAGATAAACTATTGATCGACTGACAGAAGATCAAAGAGACACACACAAAGAAAGAGTGTATGCGTCAATACGTGTACTTATTGCACAGTGTTATCTCCTGCTTGGACCCCTGCCCACTCTGCCCCCCCCCCCGGAGCATGAGGCTCTCAGTGCACCCCACTGACACCTGCAGCCAATAGCAGACCAGAACACCAGTCACATGACCCCAAGATTCTGAGAGTGAGCCTGAGGGGAAGGAAGGGGAAGGGGAAGGGGAAGGGGGAGGGCAAGCAGCTTGCTAAATGCTGAGCAGGTGGAACGGGCAGCTAATCCAGAGAGGCAATCCCTCCTACTGTCCACTGCCATACAGACCTGAGCCGAGAACACCTTCTACACGTTTAAGAAGGAAGTGCAGAGGTTCTCCGGAGATGTATTTTTATTATGAAACCTGAAAATTATTACACTTATCAAATTGAATTAAACACCAAACATCTGCTGCACCCACAAGGACAAAGAGCCGTTTGTCTTTTGTCTGATTATACAGTATTGAGAGTTGCAGCACTGCGTGTAGCGGTGCTCATTCTTCTCCCGGGGACAGCAGGGACATGGGCGGGAAGCCATGAGGGTGCAAACCCCTGTCCAGCAGTCCTCCCTTATTATTAAACCAACTGTATTTCGAACATTCGAATGGACTTACAGCATCATCCCGTGACTGTCGGCTTGGCTTTGCGCTTCACTGACTTTCCTTGGTAAAGGAAACAGTCAAACTGATCTCAGCTTGTGCTTTCTGCAAGCACGAAGTTGGTAGAAATGTCTAGCTATCAAAGTTGGTCCTTGTTCTCTTTACCGGACCACCGACCCTGATATCACCGGGCCGGTCACGATAACTACTTTTGTTGGACGATACATTGTCCCAGAAATAAATGACATTGTCGTCCTTTTATGCCACTGATATGACGATAGGAATTATAATGCAAGTACACCAAGTCAATAAACGTATAATTCTTAAGAACATTCACACATTGGAATTGGAATGCACAAGATAAATAAAATAAAAAACCTCCCGAATAAAAACGTAAATAAAATCAAAAAAACAAAATAAAAAATCAAATGGACTCTCGGACTGCGTTAACAAAACTTTGACTTAAATAAATGTGAAACAACACAGGCCTATATATCACAATATCGGTTTTGACATTGTTGGTTTTTAAATTGTATTTTAAGTGGTTTTGACCGATGTCCTCCACATTAGATGGTGGTGTGGTGATGAGAAGGAGAGTAGTTCAGAAAGCATTCACGGAGAAAACTGACCTTTTTATCTACTCTGTAGTCTTACATATCGGCACAACACCGCACAAAGTTAAAAGTAAGGCGGTTTTTACTCCAATCAGAAGCTACAGTACTGACTCTGGTCAGCACTCAAGGAGGAGAAAGAGAAATGAACGAGTTAATTAACGCTAGCCGTCGTAGTCGTCGGTTGGCATTCAACGGTGTGTCCTCTTTGGCTTTAATAGCATAACCAGACACCTGTGGGTTTAATGTTTTACACCCAGGAGGACTCGTGTTAGGCTAAATAGGTCCTCTGTCACCGACAAACAAAAACAGTCAAGTAAATTAATCATACACGCCTCGGGAGGTGTTTCTAGTCGGTTACAATTCGAGGCATCCCGCAAAGGTAAGTTAGCTCGCGGCTAACGTCAAGCCGGCTGAACTGACTTCAGCTTAGCGGGCTAATTGGCTAGTTAGCTCTCCAAATTACCTGAACACTGACGAGCTAGCAGGTAGCGAACAGCCTCCCCGCCGATGACTAAACACATGCAGGTGTGTCCCCGGTTCCCGGGTGCTTCTTACCTCCACGCACACGAGCCAGTCCGTTAAAAACCGATGCTTCGTTAGTCCTCGTTCACGCGAAAATCCCATCTCTCAGCCTGTTGCTCGCTGCCATCGTCCTGTTGTCATGGCACTGACGCTGACGGCTGTGCGCAGGAACGGAAATAGATGGGCCGGCGGGAAAATGAGTTTTTGGACTACAGACAGGTTCCGTGGCGTTATCTACTGATTTCCAGCTGTTAGTGCCAGTAACTAAAGACTACTTTTTATAGCAATTGCAAATATGTTGGATTAAACATGCAATAAAGCCATACTTTGGCTCAATTCAAACCTATTACATCAGTTCATATGTTAAAAATTAAACTTTTATCCAACTTGTAAAAGTGACGATAAACCAAAGAAACTGATTACAGCCACAGCAGTGTGTGAATATAATGTACCACAAGACTGTGACCGGTATGACACTAAACTGTAATGCAAAACATTTGAGCATTTGCTGAGGTATAATGTACACTGAATGTAGCTAACAAAAAAGCATGATACTAAATAAAGCATACACAGTACCATATCATGTACACACATATATATATATAAATATACATATTATGTAACATATATTAAAGTTATAAAACGCAGCAACATTATGAAATGCAGCAATCTGACAATTGTTTCTGTGTATTAAGGATTGGGTTCAGCATGAGAAGGAACGCAAAGGTTCTTGACATGTGTTTCTGTGTTTCATTACATGTTCTGCTCTGGATGTTGAAAAGTTGAGGGCTCGTCCGGGATTTGAACCCGGGACCTCTCGCACCCTAAGCGAGAATCATACCCCTAGACCAACGAGCCACACGCGGCTGTCCAACTTTACTGTACATGCCACGTTGTCTGAACACTTCTGCTCCCCCCTCATCTACAAAGGATCTACCCCCCCCCCCTTGCATGAGCTGTCAAGTTACGTGGAGCTTATTAACAATATATAATAGGTCGGAGGATATTGCACAGCCGTACTAGAAGTATTACAAGTATCACAAATTAAATTTAAAACAGGGTGTATTGAACAGTAGTTTAAGCATACTACTTAGAGATCCATACCTGGATCGGTAATTGCATTGTAGTCTTAATTTAGACACAAATGTGGAATTGTGTGTAATTTAAATTCCATTTTAAGATAATGGGGGGTTTTGACTGTGAAGAGGAGAGCTCAGGCCACATAAACTAACGAGTAAAGTATGCCTTAGTTCATTATAATGTTTTATTCTTTCAGAAACTGGAGAGGTTCACCTTTTAGCAAAAACAAAAAGCAGGGCTCGTCCGGGATTTGAACCCGGGACCTCTCGCACCCTAAGCGAGAATCATACCCCTAGACCAACGAGCCACGTTAACACCGTCATTTAACGGACACTTCCTCACTTTGCAAGATGCCACGTCGGTCAGACTCCTTGCTTCTCCCGCGACTCTTTCCAGACTTCCCTCAGACAATTTCCTTGTCACTTGGCGCCATCTGCAGGACGTTTTATGGCACTGCAGCCAAATCACGCGTGTAAAAACTCCCCCTGTCTCAGCAGTTTGCCCGTGAAGGTTCATGCTGTTTTATACCGTCCGTGACGCCATCCAAACAATTGGTGTAACGTCACTGATCCTCAGCCCCATGTATGCACACGTCATCGTCCCACCAATGACTGTAAATATTGGTAAAAGCACGTCAAAAGCAAACACCTTTTTGGAGCTACCACTGCGTCACACTTTGCATTTTGGGGCCTAAAACTTCAGACAAAAAATTGTGCACTTTTTGCTCACTCTATTTATCTGACCGCTTGAGCAACCCCATTCAAATTCATATTTTACATTCAAAATATGATTAACTTAACATGATGCATTGCTATTATTAATAATAATAATAATAATGGTTCTTTCTGGTTCTGTGTGGAAGCCCTTCCTGCTCCTGTTCTAGCTGATATGCAAGTCATATGTAAGTCGCTTTGGATAAAAGCGTCTGCTAAATGACTAAATGCAAATGTATATGGATCAAATCTATCTATCACAGTATATGTAAATATATAAAGGGAATTTGTATATTCTTTTTTTTGCATTGATATGCATATATTGTGATATATTGTTATTACCTTTGTGGGGCATTAAGATGAGAAAAAGTTAAATAAAACACATTATATTAAAGGGATTCATACTGTAAACTGTACAAGATCTCTGGTGGTAGAGAAATCTTTTTCGCAGCACATTGTTACAGTTCCACATGCTGTACACTGCGTACTGCACCTTTAAATACCATCAAACCAAGAGCCTTTAGGGCTGTTAGGGGGTCCATGTTACACGAGATTTCTGTCCAGTCTGCGACCCGGTCATGGCTCACAAAACGACATTTTATTGCATTTTCAAATCACACCATCCAAGACAAGACAAAGCCGTCTGCTTATAAAAATACAACACACCGGTCGGTCTATACTTTGGGAGATCTCTCGAAACGCAGTGAAACAATATACATTTCCATAGAACGAATGCCATTATTCTCCGATTTATTGGTACGTATACTTCTCCCATTTCTTTGACATAAACTTCACAATAAGAAAAGGCAACATGCAGGTGATAGCAGCGAATTTAAAAACGTCAAAAACAAAAAACAAAAAAAGAGTCAAGGACAACATTCATCACAACACGCCGCGACAAACAGAGACGGTGACATTTTAGATCTGCACCTCCCAAGATGAATATGTTAGAGGTGGTGCTCAAGGTTACCCACAGAATGAAATTAAACAAGTCTTGTGCTGGGTTTTATTGAGCCACAGGCAGCAGTGTGCCTCCCTCTCTCCACTGGAACGGTGAACTAAATGACACTTTAGATATATTGTAATTTTGCAGCACTACGCCTGTTCCCTTGGCTCGAGGGGATTCCGCTGTTGTAATTCCTGCTAATGACCAGCAGAGGTCATCTGTAGTATTGCTTGATACCTCTTTAACCTTAAACACTGGCGTGGAGAACACTTGATTGTTGAGTGAGCTATGCCGAGATGCTCACGAATTCAGAAGGACATTTGCGTGAATGTCTCAAGAGTGAAGAGCTGCTGCTTCTTCTTCTTCTTCTTCTTCTTCTCTGTTTTGATATGATGCAAAATGAGGGTTACATAATAAAAAAAAAAAAGCGTTCCTACATCCACAAATCAAAACTACTGCCACATGTGTTCATGTACATGCTGACACCCCCCCCAGGAATTACATTTTCAAAGATCCTTTATGTACTGAATTACTTCCACGACCCTCTAACGTGACCAGGTGGACGTCTGACACAGCCGAGTCACATAATTAGTGTAACTGAGGTGACAGGCATGCTGGGATAGCTCCAAAGAAGACAGTGTCCGTCTGTGGGCGCCTGCTTTATGGTGTATTAATATTACCACATCAAAATAATAATCCGGTGGATAACAATGGCAACAATAATGTGCAAATTATAAAGATGGAGTGAGGTTGTTTTTCCTCTCACTTTGGTTATTCGTTTACCCTAGAACGACTTGGAGAGAACATCAGAAACGGTTCGAACGGACAAAACGCACTTGGAGACAGGCTGACGCTGCGGTGTGGACATTTAAAACAGTTCCTTCCGGAGATGTAAAATCTTTTTTAAAAAGGCTTTTACAGTAGGGGGCGGGGCGGGGCGGGGGGGAGGACGACCCAGGTGAGATCAAGCGGAGGGGTTAAAGGTGGGGTACGCCATTCTGGAGAAAACCCAACATCTGGGAAAAAACACACCGTGATACAGAGCGAGACGGGCAACCGTCGCTGCTGCGAAGCTAACAGCCAGAGAGGACGAGGCGGTTTCCCAGAGCCAGCACGCAACTCTCCTGCTGCTGTGGCTGACATCACAACAACGCCGCATCTCGGCAAACTAGAAAGTATGCCGAGTGTCCGCGGGCAGGTCATTTAACGTTACCTGACACACAGATCACGGCTGGAATGGCTGGAATAGTGTCGTCGAGTGTGTTTGTTTCCCCATTTACAGAGGCAGGGCTGCGGACAGACGCGGGATTTTTCTTTTCAGCACACGCACTGACCGGACAGCCGGGTGAGGGGATATTCACTGAATTTGACAAAAGAAGACGTGTATTGGATTAGAATCGCATACCCCCACCTTTAACAAGTGACCACTCTGGACCAGCAAAGAAGGTTTGAGCTGGTGTTAGAATTCTGACAGGTCCACGGCTCGGAAAGGGCTGATGGGAGGAGAGGAGGGGACTGCGGGGGACTGGAGGGGGGCGGTGAACTTGGGGGTGGAGTTATAGAACCTTCTGGAGGATGGCGTTGGGCACTTCCAGAGTCTCGTCCCTCACCAGGACGATGTCGTAGGAGTCCAGATATTTGTCCAGTCGCTCTTCCACCTGCAGAGCGAGACCAGAGGGAAACGGTCAGGCGTGGCTTCGCGGTTCATGTCATCAATCTCCAAGCAGCCACAACAGCAATCGCCATGGAGATCCAGAGGGCAACGAGGAGTGCACAAACAATGTTTTCAGCTTTCAAATAAGGAACTGTGCATTTTGCAGTTGGACGCAATTTCTCCTTTTGCCTGAATTCTAAACGTCACCAACACATGTACAGCCAGAAAGAAGGATGTTCACCGCATAGTGTTTACTGATAACCTCTCCATGACACGATCATGTCAAGACTCAAACTCTTCCTGGGAGTTGCCGAACATGGCTGTGAAACAAAGACAATGTACAACGTGTACGAGTGCAAAATGCTAAGAGGCTGCGCAGCGGCGGCCGTACCTTGTCGTTGAGGAAGCCGATCTTGAGCATGTTCTCCACGTTGGGCACGCCGTCGGCCATGCTGAGGTCCCCCAGGGAGTCACCCATTAGGATGATGTTGCCGTATTCCTTCACCTGTTTGAAGTACTCCGTGTTCCGCAGGGCACCGTCGTGTTTGTTGTACACGTGGATCAGCTCGCCTTTGAAGCCCTTCAGGACGCCCTGTGAGACGGAGAGCAGAGCCAACAACCGGCACGGTGAGCCGTTACGCCGCTTTAGTCGTGAGGTTAAGCAGAGGTTAGCGCCGTGCAGAAGGACGGGGCGGTCCGCCGTTCCTGCCGGGACTCACGTTGTCGTCGAAGTCCATGAAGTTGGAGACGACCTTGACGTTGGCGTGGTACACTCCGGCTTGGCGGATGATTTCCTCCAGCACGTCGCCCAGGCCGGCGGAGAAGATGAAGACAGGCACATTGTGCTGCTGCAGGCGGTCAAAGAACTGCTCGAAGCCTTCCCTGAAACCAAGCGGGCGCAGGACGGCACGAGTTGGTGAGAGGCATCAGGCGGTGAAACGAGGCACACGGGGTATTCGCACAGAAACAAGTGGCAAGATCTCCACCAGAGCTTTTCCTCGGGTGTATTTGAGCGACATGTGTGGCTTCTTTATTATAACATTAATGATCTTTCCTTTATGTATTAATCATAAATTCTACTTATAAGTATGCTCCAGTCTATGCTACTCTACTCTCTTCTGGTCATGGTCTGAACAATCCAAAGGCCATTTCTGCCATAAATCAATAAAATAATAACGATACTTTTTTTTTTTTTTTCTATTTCTGCAAACATTAAATAGGCAAACACATCATCAGAAAACAATCATCATTTAGATACCGGGGTTGCTTTTTTGAAACTGTTAAGACATTTAAACGCCTGTCAATCAAGCGCATCGTCACATCAAAGACCAAATCCCACAAAAACACAGCGCCCAGTGTTTTGAACGCGGTCACATGTTGCCGCAGCGTTCCCCGAGGATCCAAGACTGGATGCTGAATGCTGTTTTCGAGATGTGGCGTTTCAAAAAAAAACAAAAACCGGAAACACACATTGAGAGAACACTTTAAGAAAAGAAGAGAGTACAGTTCTTTTTTTTTTTTTTTTTTTTTTTTTT
>CM022486.1:3064631-3108947 GCA_011952105.1 Coreoperca whiteheadi
TGCATGCCTGCAATAGAAAGTACATACAGTACATATATAGTACACACACACATACACACACCAAGGACAAAGCACTCTGAATAGATTCACGTCTAGTGATCTCCTCACTGCTCTGCCCTTTTTTGTAAATGTAAAAAAAGGGGGCATAAAAAAAATCTAGATTTTTATAAAAAAAAGTTTTAAAAAAAGAAGAGAGTACAGTTTTTTTTTTTTTTTTTTTTTTTAAATCACCAAATGAAAAACAAATTTAATTGACTGTTGGAGCTACATGTAAGGGATGCGACAGCTTTCCCAGCCACCTGTGTGTCCCCGTGGGACTCAACAGGCTCGCTATCGTCTGTGACCTGTCATGGGGAAGATCGTGCCGACTCCCCCGCGCAGTGAGAGGGTGCTGTGGGACCAGTACCGGGAGCTGCGCTGCCCGCCCGGCTACTTGCCCCGACACAACCTCCGCATGAAAAACGACCTACTAGACTGGGCAGTTTTAGACTAGAGCGTTAGGAAAGGGTTCAAAAATGAAGTCAAACCTTAAATAGGTCGACCTTCAGCACTGGAGAAAAGCTCCTCGACTGGGTGCGAGTTTGAAAACGTCTCTTAAAAACGGCGCTTCTGGTTAGATCTAGTTTCAAAGGAAATTTCTCTCGCCACCGTCTGAAATTCAGACCCCCTCAGCATCTTCTGGGACTTGTTTCGATTTTATCTCTCTGTTCTATTGTTTCAGGGCAGAAAGGATGTGAAATTTAATGGAAAAATCCACCCCTGGACACCCTTATACTGCGATGCTCTGAAAGTATCTCGAATCCGTTCTAATGAAGATAAAGTGAAGAAGGTCTATTACAGCCCCAACCACCACCACCACCACCACCACCACCACCCTCGTCGCTCAGTTGTGGCCTTTCTAGATAAGGGCATCCCGTCAGCCTAATACCCATAATGCAACAGCAAACTGCGGGAACCCTGTAGTGTCCCTGAGTGTCCAGGTGTGGAGGAACAGGTACCTGAGCGCGGCGTCCGAATCTCTCACCACCTCTGGCAGTTTGTCTTTCTCTATCCGCTGCTCCACAAGTAGCGTGTGAGACTTGAAATACCTGCAAACACACACAGACACATTTTCAGGCACACTGAGAATGAATACAAATATCGAAAGAAAAGAAAATGTGTGCGTGCGTAGGTTTGTGTGCATGTGTCGTACCACTCCACCATGAACGGATATTTCTCCTCCATGGTGAGTTGAGGGTCGATCTCGATGGGGTAATACTTATTCTTCAGCTGCAGCAGCTTCTGCCTGCACTCCTCTGTCACCAGCTTGCAGTTATCGATGATATCTGCCCAAAAAGGAGAACGGCGCCATTACAGCTTATGTTTCAAACAGGCAAGAAAGCCACGCTGAAATAAGGCAATTGGGAATTTTAAGCACAATAGGTGTTCCACAAAAAAAAAAAAGACAGTGGTTGGAAAGAAAAACCCATTAAAACTGGAAACTGAGAAAGGCCTCGTGTTGTTTCCTTGCTGTACTTACTGTGACACGTCGGACAGCGTTTGCCGTTGACCGCGAACTTGCTCAACGTCATGTCGAAGTCGGTGATGATCTGCAACAGAGCCAGCAGCACGTGCGGTTACCAGAGCCAGAGAAATACATGAATCAGACACATTACTTCCTCAAACGGACACTGGAAGAAACAAAGGGACGGGGCGCTCACGCCTTTAGGTCGCCCCGTGAGCACACACACAATCACTGTATTACAGCCTGGAGGAGGGCTGGCCACTGGAATTGCATTGCCGTTGCATCTGGATATGCTGCCTGTGGAAAAACACTAAGCAAGAGACTCTTGTTTGTCTCGTGAAGCTGAAGCGACTTTTCCCAGGCAGTGAAAAGGCTTTACTTGCCCGCTACAGGCTCGGGAGCTTCACTACCACCAGGTGGCGCTGCTTTGCCAAAACGCTGACCGATATGTTGTGTTTTACCTGCAGTTTGGAAGGTCCTCCTTTGATGAGGCCACAGATGATCTGCTCCACCCTCTCAGGGTCCCTCATGTGGACCGTGGGCTTCTCAAACTGAGGCATCTGGAGGGGGGGTGGAGAGAGAGGTTATTATAGACTGACGTGTAAACTTTCCGCTAACGTAGACTTGGCGCACAGGAAAACAGAGCATGAAAGATATTGGATCCGCGTTGACAGTTTCACCTCCTGGAAAGACGCCCTTTGGCCTGCAGGTTATCTATGGTTGGAGCTCTGGTATGAAGAGGAGGAGGAGGAGGAGGAGGAGGACGACGACACAGAAGGGGATGCATGCATGTGTGAAAGTGTGCGCTGAGGAGTATGAAGACTACGCGGGGGGACATCTTTCTGTGACACTGCCCACGGTGGATTTGAACACACCGTTCCCTGGTCCGGGCGCACGACGCCCTCCTGGGATTCAGGGCGCCGAAACAGCGGATGTTTGGAATCTGTCGGTGTCGTATGACAAGCTTGCACGACTGCGCGAACGGCCACAGTAATAAGTAAGCGAGGAGGTGAACTTCGGTCCCTTCTTGTCACTTCGTCTCACCAACATCAGTGCCGCCTGAAGTGCAAAATGGACAGGTCTGTTCTTAACTCGACGGCTACCTGAAGGTTTGCAGGACTAAACAAAGGTTTAAAAGGAAGCTTGCCTCCATCATTAGGGATGATGGTTGAGCACAAAGTATTTTTACTTTGGTTTATTCTGTTCGTTTTGTATTAATGCCGACTAATGTCAGTGTCGGTGAGCTACTGTGCGTTAATCTGTGAACACGCTGCATGTGTCACAGACGGCAGGATAACTCAACTCACTTTGTTGTCCTTGCAGATCAGACTAGGCAACTTCCAAGTTGGGCGGAACCGAGTAGCAAAGGGAGAAACCTCTATTGTTGGGAATTTGAAGGAAGTTCGTCACCTTATAAGCCATGTCAGAAAAGTAAATGTCTGCTATTTTAGAGGCCAGGTTGTATTTGGCTCCGACGGTTTGATTCGTCACTCGCTGGGCCCCCGACATGTCCCTCCACCACTGAGTGCTTGAGGCTGATGTGGGGCGGCTGCGGCTCGTGGATTACACCGAAGCGCCTCACTCGGGTCAAGACCGCCGTCGCTGGATCAGCTGACTGTGGACAGCAAGGGGCGAGCCCCACCTGGACAGTCGACTGCGACAACAAACCAGCACCGGCTTCTAACAGAGCGTGCTGTGCGTGGAGTAGGTGTACACTGCGCCGGTAAAACAAAACCCCCCCAAAAACAAGCAAGCAAACGAATAACTAAAAACGCACAAGTACGCACGACTTCCACCAGTCTCATATCACCAGCATCGGGCTTCGAGAGCACCGCATAAATCACTCTGAGCCTACAGAAACATGACACCCAGAACACGAACTAAAAATAAAACTTAGTTCCTTTGAGACTTTGTAGACACTCAGTGTGTCGAAACCAACTTCACATTTGTTTCTAAATGTACATGACTGACCCACATTTTGAATTTGGGTTGGCATAGGGACCTATGTAAACATGCCCGTACAGGACCAAAAAGACCTGTAGTTTAGGGGGGGGGGGGTGAAAGAGTTTTAGAGGGCGTATTCACCTGACGGCAGTGAAATTCAAACCTACGCGTCCTTTGAGCAAAGCGATTATTCTGAAAACACGGAATACTACTATACACGCAGCAATGAAGTACAACTACACCGTCAAGACACTGAAACGGGATACTGCCGCATGTGCTGCATCACATTCCCGGCCCTTTGTTTTGTTTTGGGTTTTTTAAAAATATATTTTTGCACAGTTCAACAGCTCTTAGCGAGAGCAGGTCACATTGCGATCTACCAGAAATAAGGAGTTTGGGAAACGCTTCAATTTCTGGATTAACATTACAAGCAGCAAATACTGAGGTCAAAGGTCAAAGCATTCCAATAGCAGGAGACGACGCTCAGGAGAATTTCGTTACCTTTTTTTAGCACTATAATATATATATATATATATATATTTTTTTTTTTTACAGTCACTATGAAGTAAAATAGCTACAGTCTGGAGTATCACCAGTTATGCACCAACACACACACACACACACACACACACACAAACACTAGCTTACCTCAGGTCTGTTGTCTCAGCTAAAACAAGAGTGAGGAAAAGATTGTGTGGCTGCAGAGAGCTTTTATATCTACAGTAACAGTCCAGGAGGGAGGGGGTGTTTCCCCAAAGTAGATTAGACAACATGAGCCCTCCCCCTGTATGGGGAGCTCAAACAAACATATGCATACAGTACATTCAGTGACAATTTCAGGTGACCCAGTCCAACACGCGGTTCAGTACAAACAGACGGCGAATGTGGAGGAAAAGCGCCGTTTGTAATCTACCCTTGTTCCAGTAATGTAACCTTTGCCCCCCTGGGAGGGAAAAAAAAAAAGAACAAAAGGAACCTAATCAGAGAGGGGGGGGGGGGACTCGCTTCAGGACTAGCACTGCTGAGCGCTCACATTTTAAAACACGCGAACGCACATCCCTCCCACCCGCAGACATGCAGAACATAGCTCGACGGCGCATGAAAGGTCATGAGGGCCGAGGTCCGGTGGGAGCGCCAGGCTGTGTGGTCTCCCCAAAGGTCAGTTACACACACACACACACACACACACACAGACAGATCAGTATTCGGGATGAGCAGGTTAAGTGTCCTAACAAGGCAACTCCTTGTATCAGCTAACCCAGACTCCACCAACGGCGTATTTCTGGAATCAACCTGATGTCAGATCAATCTAAGCATTACTGAGTCCGTTCACTGGCCTTACGACTCTTCTCCCTACCTACGTTTCAGCATTTAGCATTTTCCTGTAGCTGTTACCTGTGGCCACAGTTACAAAGGCTCGCTTCGAGAATGAGTATCATTCGGATTTGATCAACAGTAACGCGGTTATTGAAGCCGCTTATTGCTCTCTCCCTTTGTCAATACTCTTATTAGTTTGTTTTTAATACTGTGCAAGACAGAGAACAAATTAGGGACTAAATTACATTTTCTTCCCCCCTTTTTAATAAAAAAAAAAAAAAGTACCGTTTCTTGGGCAACAACAGCAACGTCCCTACGTAAACGCAACAACCCCTTGAGTTGGAATTGAAACAAAAAGGTGTCAGTACTTTGGCTACAAGCTTTTTATCTAGTTGTCCGGTGTACATAAATACGCCTTTGCAAATGGGCATCGACAGAGCCAACTGAAAATGTGTCACTAATTGGCCCCGTAAGGGTGAATACAATCAGAGAGACGTCATTCCATACTTTTTTTTTTTTTTTTTAACATCAACGTTAATTTGACACTGTGTCATGATAAAGACTGTTCTGCAGTCGGAAGGCACCATCTCCTGCATGGGCGTTGAGTTCCAAGGTTGGCCACGAGGCGTCAAAGAGGAGTTAACCGTTCCCCTGTTGCCAACGGTGAAGCGGAGTGACTCGACTACAGCGCTGGGTCGGTCGAAGAACGAATCCCGTCGCTACAAGGCTCTCGTTGGGACCGGCGTTTGCCGTGATACCCGAGCTCACCAACACAGATGCCTGGGGATGTGGGAACAGTAACCGTAGCCCTGCGGATGCCATTGCCAGAGGTAGGAGCGAGGCAGGAGCGAGGCGAGCCGCGAAGGCCGAGCCGGGGACCTCCCTTTCTGCTTCCCACTGACACCTTGCGGCCAACGCTGGAAACTCAACGCCCGCGCTCGAGAGCGGCGAGCAGTTCATTCCATTTTATTCCCATATTCCAAGTCATGTTTACGGTCACTGTGCAGTTGGAGATCTAATCACTAAATCACATCAGCACAATGCCAGAATTACCTAGATTAGACCTACAACGTCCCAATGAAAGTGAACATGACTTGGAATACGGGAATAAAATGGAATAAATTACTTACTCAACGGACAAAAGGACAGAGGGAACCTTCTCAGTCGACGAACAAACAGTGAATGAACTCGGGACACCCGTGTCTGCTTTCAGGGAGTTCAGCAGTCATGTGACCTCCACTTCCGACAAAGGTTTGACATCTTATTGTCCGACTGATCCGTCTGTCGGTCACCAGTAAGTTATGTCACGTCAGAGGACGTCGGACTGCTGACTTGCTAGAAAATAATGTGAAAAGAGAGAGAAGCAAGGAGGCAAATATGGGAAATGAGATGCACCTTGAGCCCTCTGTAGGTTCACAGCTTCCAGAAACCGGACGCAAGCTCATATATTATTGTGTTCTACCAATTAGGGACTTTGAGAACAAAAAAACAAGGTTATTTGTGCAACACTGACACTTCGTCCCAGGCTCCGTTTTTTTTTTGCTGAACAAGGCTCGCCTCCCTGCTGTCCTCTGTACTGTTGCTGTTGATGTAAGACGGCGGAGGCTGGAACATGAGACGACCTCGTCCTCTCCTCTGCCGGCCCCGACTGCCCTCGCATACCACGACAACCAAAAACCAAGTCTGCGCTCTCCGATTACGCCTCCACCACAGTAACAGCACATGTCCCTGCTGTGCGGCAGGGCTCACAGGGAGACACACCGCTCCGACAGTCGTTTCGCAGAGGAAACGTTAAAATGCAGTTCGTATCTGCAACAGATAGAGAGCAAGATGGAGAGCAGGTTCATGCAAGTTTTGGATTGGTTTTTGATTACCTGAATGTAGCTTGTCACCTCTCAATGCAAAAAAAAAACAAAAAAAAACAACCCCCCCCCCCACACACACACCTCAGTGTAATCGTTATCAGAGCTGCAGGGGGAAAAAACAGTGCAATGTGACGTGATCTCCCGCAGCGTGATCACATCACGGCCATCTGGGCCTCTCTGCATTGGCTTCCAGTTCGTTTTACGATTGATTTTGAGGTCTAATTGTTTTTTTTCGAAGTCGTTCAATGGGTTGGCGCCTCCTTACCTCGCTGATCTCTTATCTTTTCACACTCCCTCGTGATCGCTGAAGGTCTGCTGACCAGCAGCAGATTAAAGCACAGGGGAGATCGGGCCTTTGCTATCTCGGCTCCTAAATTATGGAACAGCCTGGCCCCCCCACACCAGGACCTCATCTACACTTTCAAAACCCACGTTTATTCTTTGACATTTCGGATTCTATTTGTGTGGTTGTGTTTGTTTTCCCCCCCTATATATTCTCCATTTATTTTGTGTTAAATATATATTTTATTGTTTCATATATTTTGCCTGTTCCTTTTAATGTGTGCAGCACTTTGGTCTCATTTAAATGAGCTTATCATTAAATTTGACTTGACAATGTGCTTGTGCTTTGTAGACATCCAGTGTGATCATCGTCTTCTGCAGCTTCCGCACACTGACGTTAGCTCGAGCAATACCCAGCAGTTTCAGTGTTACCATGGGCTTGATCAGCTTTAAATTTTCTGAACTCTTTACTGAAGTTCTTGTTCGAATACCACTTTGCACGTTGCTGCAGAACCCACTCACACGCCGAAAGATTATCAGTCCTATCGACTTTGCTATCAGCTGTCAAATTGCCTGTTCAAGGTTCTCCCAGCATTCTTTGGTTACCCCGCCTGGTCTACACGAGTCTGAGCAAAGGTTACTGATGGGGACGAAGTGCAGAGCCCCGCTCAGTGCCCCCCCCAACAGGTGACAGTTCATCATCTGAAGGCACAGGCTGAGAGATGACTGATCCCAGCACTGTCGTTTAGAGACAAACCTCTGTAGTCATTCCGATAGTACCGCAGCTTCTTCTACCAACACCTTACTACCACCACCTCTTCAAATAATGCTACTGCAACCTTTGCAACAACAGATCATATCATACATGTCTTCAAATCTCTCACTGCTGAAAATACTGCGGCTCTTACTGCTATTATTGATAATACTGCAACGTCTGCTACCACTACTAGTACGACGAATACTACTGGTACTACTGAAACTTGGTGCTATTGTCACTACTACTTCTGATCCTCCTCTTCTTCCCCCTGCTACTGCAACTTCGGCTACCACAACTACTATCTTTGTGACTTCAGCAATACATCGTTACTAGTAAACTTTCATACGTCTAATACTAATTATATTGATACTACTGCTACTACATCTAAAAATCGTACTGCAACGTTTGCTGCTGCTGCTACTTTTACAACCATTTGTACGGTTTCTACTAAACAGTTACTAAAACTGTTGTGTGTAAAGGATGGAATTGAAGGAGGACCCAGATGCAGACGGTTTTGTTTGAAGAGTGGCGGGTTTATTAAAATGTCCCAGGAGGCCAAAAAACAGTAAAGAACCAGGCTGGCAAAATCCAAAACTAAAACAAGTAAAAAAATAAATAAAAAAATTCCAGGAACACTTGGGCATACATTACATCTACATTTAGTCATTTAGCAGACGCTTTTATCCAAAGCGACTTACACACTCACAGACCGAAGGCGCAGCTTCGGGAGCAATTTGGGGTTCAGCATCTTGCTCAAGGATACTTCGACACATGGCTGGGGGAAGCTGGGATCGAACCGCTGACCTTCCGATTGGTGGACGACCCGCTCTACCACCAAGCCACAGCCGCCCGTAGGCACTAATCCAACAGGCAAGGGGAAACAGCAAGAACAGACACCGGGGAGACAAACACACAGACTAAATACCCACAGGGGAGGTGAACAAACAAGACACAGGTGAATGCCATGACCCAGGTGACCACAATCAAGAAATCAGGGAGCGGGAAGTAAAAGGGGCAGACACAGGAGGGAACAGACAACATACAAAATAAAACAGGAAGCACCAGAACCAAGACCTAAAACGCAGACCAGGAAAGAAAAAAAAAACCTCACCATGTGGGGAACCAGCCAGAGTCAGGGAGGATCGGGCAGATGATTCGAGGGTTGGACTGGGACGAGACACAGGGCTGCAAGCAGGACTGGGACCTGGACTGGGCGAGGGACTGGGACGGGGGACCTGGACTGGGCGAGGGACTACAGACAAGGGACTTCGGGTGGACGGCCCGGTGACTGGACGGGAGCAGGACGGGGGACTGAGGGCTGGACGGGATTTTGGCCCGAAGGCCGGGGTTGGTGGTGGACCTCCTCCAGAGTCTGGAGATGATGAGCTGGATGGGGGGCTTTGGGAGGCAGCTGCAGTGGAAGCTCTGGAGGGCGCAGCAGCCCTGGAGGACGCTGTGGCGGCAGCTCTGGACGACGTGGAAGCATTAGCTCGGGGAGCCCCAGCTCCGGAAACGGCAGACCGGGGATCTCTGGAGACTGCAGCGACTGCTCTGGAGGTTCTGGAGGCAGGGGACGAGCCTGCTCTGGACGAAACTGCTCTCGAGACACTGGTGGCCCAAGACGTGGCTGCTCCGGAAGCTCTGGAGGCTGCAGCGGCAGCTCGGGAGGCTGCTCTGCATGGCGTGGCGCCTGCTCTGCATGACGTGGAGGTACACTGACATTATTTATTATTTAGATAAAAGGAATTTAAGATCAGAATAGGACTGTACATGGCTTTTTAATTACCAGGTTTTATACCAGTAAGTCGATTTTCTGACCACAAAAAGCTAATTAACTCTTGATTACAGAGCACTAGCAGCTGGTCCATTAGGTGCTGACCCAGGATTCATTTGCGGTTTATAATAGCTTCTCTGTAAAATTGGCACTATAGATGAGAACGTTTTCCTATCAGCCACATAGAGCGCGTCAAACTTAAATTCTGACCCTTAACTAGCTTGTAAAAGTGCTTATTGTTGGGTGTCGTATGTTAGAAATTGTAAAGCACTTCGAGGCAAAATTGTGATGTTGGGCTTTATAAATATGATTGCATTGAATTCTTGCCAATACAAGTTCTAAACAGCTGTCCAAACGATAACCATCATGAATGTTCTGCGGAGTTTAAGCACACGAATAAGCTGCAATCAGACATCAATCCAGTCCTGGTTGTTTTTCTAACAGACAGCGAACACAGTGTGAATAGTGTTGCCAACTCTTAGCACTAGCTCCAAAACGCTCATTTGCATGTTTATGACGTCCACGCGCATATATTTGCGTAAAGCTTAGTGCTGGGAGGGAGAGATCTCCTCAATTTAAGACCTATTGAACTTTGACAGAGAAATCTATGGCCAGATAATCACAGACTCACCACAGGGACATCGTGTATTTGAAGTAAAAAGGTAAAAGTAACAAACTTTTTTTTTTACAAATCTACAAAAGGGAGGGAGACGATCACATGAACAATTTAAATATTTACAAGCTCAAACCAACCATTTAGAGCTGCATATTTACAACCCTGCAGGAACGTCTTGATCCAGAGAGAAAGAGTGCGAGAGAAACACAAACAAACCGTTTCTACATATTTAAAAGCCAGCCCGATCCGGAGAGATAGAGTTGTCCTTCCTACTCATTAGGAAGGAGAACTTTTTAGTGTTTGTCCTCGTGGCTGTTTAATGTACAGCCAGGAAGTCCTCTGCCTGCTGCCTTAGAAACGCCATTGAATAAGTGTTTAGGTTAGAATCTGGGCTTACTTTACGTTGACTGAGGGCGCCGTGTGTGTTGCCAATTTTTAAACCTACAGTTTTGCACTTTAATATGTAAACGTTTGTTTTCATTTGGTTTTGTGCTGCATTTACACAATTACATACAAAATAACATGACCTCAAATGAACTGGTCTATTTGTTTTTGTTTTTTTGGAGGAAAATGAATCTTTTGGATTAAAATAGTCGATAGATGAGTCAATAGAAAAATAGTCTAATACTTGAATATTACTAATGCAGCTACGGCACGGTGCCTGCTTTTCCACCATGGCCCTTTATCAGTTTTCTGTGGCCACACCCACACAGGGAACTGCTTTGGTTGTCACGGTGACAGCCATCTGTTGCTATTGATAAAGGGGTCCGGCTGCGGCCTGCAGACCTGGGGGGGTGAGATGCCTCAACGTGAGTCTCCAGCGAAACCCCTGAACCCGCAACGGGCCAATGGAGGATCATGACGTCGCTGTTGGATCCAGGTCAAAGTTCATTAAAAGAAGATGGCGGCATTTGAGCAATGGCACAGCAGGTAGGTGTGTGCGAGAGAGAGGATGGCTAGAGTAACGGTATTTGAGTTGGTATGGTCGTTAGCTACATTTTAAAGCAAAATCGTTTCCACCAAAAATGGCGTAACATAACCTTTTTTCCTCCCTTCCTGTCCTCGGCCCCGTGTCTCCGTATTACTGATGAATCTGGAGCCAGAATGAATAAAAACCACAAAATGTGTACCCGCGTGCTCTTCGCTGGAAGCAGGGAGACCACTTTGTCTTTTTTTTTTTTTTTTAAACTCATTTACAGGGCAACAAAAAAAACGTAGTGCAGGTAACTGTGCCAATAAAAAAAAAAAAAAGGAAGGAAGTACCTACAATGTAATCTTAAAAAAAAGAAAATCATGTTTTGGTCCCATGTTTCATATGGCCGCACGACTTTGGTGTGTTGCATCACAATGCAAAACATTTCTACTGGCAACACATGGTGACGCTCGACCGTAAATTATTTACGCGAGTAAATATAATACTTGAGTTTAACCAGGCTGTTGTATATTGGCTTTTTAAAAAAGTGCTCAAAGTTTATCTGATTAAACATTTTCTATTGTTTCGCATCATAAGATTAGCAACAGCACTGGCTAACAGTGGTGTGCATCTACAGCATTACATCGGTTTCGCACAGTTCCGCTGAAACGTTGTTCTGAATCATTTAAATTCTCTTACAATTGTCTCCAGTGACTACATATATTTGTCACTGCTGTGCATGTGTTCATACTGATTTTGTCATCACAACGTTTTGATTAAAAGGCGATTTTTTTATTTTTACCGTAGGCTCGAAAGTCTTTGTCGCATGAGTAAAAGAGCATCTTATGCGACATCAGAGACTCGTGTCCTGGTCATTTGATCCCTTGCCATTTTTAGCACGTGGAAACAAGAACAAATTGAGTAACTTGAGACTTGCTAAGGCTATGACTCCTCCTCAAACATTAGCACCGCGACTGACGCAAAAACAGCTGATATGTCGCGATTAGGACACATGAGATCCACCCGTCCATTTTCCAGCTGCTTGCCCAGATCAGCTTCGTGGTGGGAACAGGACAGGCAGAGCAGCCTAGATAACTTCATAGGGGATGCCCAGGTGGCCCCAGACCAGCTAGGAGAGTCGCTCCAGCATGCGCGTGTGTGTGTGTTCATATAATGTATGTTCCCCACTAACCAAGTTCTCTCATTAAACTGAAACTATGAAATTAACTTCTGACTCGTGTATACGTTCAACATGTTTATATGGTGTAAATAAACATCAGTTCTTGGCCTTTTCTATTTGATTTTTATTAGAAAGCCACCATTTATTTTCTTTATGTGGCAATAATTGTCAAGTTTTGGAAAATCCCAAAATATATTCATGTAAATGTATCTTTAGCACAGAAATACATCTGCGGAAACGTTGGTTCGGTATCCTTTTTGGGAGAATTTATTCTCTGTAAGGTCGGCGGGCCACGTCAGCCACAGTATACTTCAACAGGGCAGCTGTTTACCAGCACCGGGCATCTGAGACCGTGTTGTCTGGTTGCTGAAAGGCTTCTCCAGGTCACTGGGTCCCCTCTGATGTTGCTGGTACATTAAAAAAAAAAAACTGCGGCTCGTCATTCTGCCGTTGCTTAATGCTTTAGTAATTCAAGGACAACGCCTCAGTTCAGAAACCTCCTTGGGAATGCATTACGTGAGCCCGGTATGCGTTCAGGCTTTGTTATAGAAACTACTGTACTGAGGAAATAAGGAACTGCACACGAATCACGCCGCATACCGCTGTCAGCTTCTTTGTTGTCTGCATAGGACACGCCGCTATTTATCTGCTGTATCATCAAATGTCCTCTACAGGCAATTTGTTTCTTTCTGTGACCTGCAAAGATTAGGGCTTTACATTCTGCTCATTTCAAATAGTGCAGTCATCATTAAAGACAGTGTGAGTACACAGCGAACCCTAAATATTTGCATACATGCATCGACGAGTGCTGCTTTATGGAACGCAGAAACATACAAAATCCATCTTGTTTTCCAAAAGAAACCCAAGACTTCAAGGCACTTCAAGTGTGGCTCTGTTCTGCCCTCCAGAGGTCAGCAGGGTGAAAAACTGCAGGTTTCTTCTTCGCCCAACACAGCAGCTGAGCTGCTTCACACTAGACATTTCGGCGTGACGTAGCAGGAAAAGCACAGGTGCGATTGCTGACATTAAAAAGGAGGGCTACTTCCAGGGTCCTGGCAGTGTCGGCGTGCCGGCTTACTGGGAGACATGATGGAACGGAGGCATTAATAACGCTGTGAAAAAGGTCTTTAACTCGACACGAACCACCGCAACACAATCTACTAGGGCTGCGTAGCATTCACCGAGGCGGTGCTGTAGGTAAGGGGCCACAGTTTAGCACCTCGCGTGTCCTGCTGAAGAGTCCATGAGCGCTTTTTACCCGTTTTAATAATTTTTCAAGTAAGAAAAATACTTGTGTATATCAGGGTTTGCTGGAGCATGTAACAGTGGCTTCAGGGAAAATGAGCAGTGGTGCCACTTTACACGGCAAAGGCAACATTTTTAGTGATCGAGGTCTAAACTATCATCTGGTAACTACATGGAGAGCAAGATGACGCGACATGAGGATCTGTCTGACTGAGCTCAGCAGGTGTATGGCTGGGGGGGGGGGGGTCGAACCTTTTCAACACTAAATAACATCAGTTGATCAATCGATGGCAATAAGGAACAGGACTCTTCAGAGACAAATGACAGCGGATCATCTCCACTCCGTCTAATCGTAGTTACAGAATACACTGACTGCACAACTCCTAAAACAATAAGTACTTGTCCTGGAGAACGACCTTTCACAAGCACTAAAAACTGAAAATATGTTCATATATATTTTATACCATGAAATAATTTTTTTTTCTCACCAGCCATTATTTCACTCAAAGTATAATTTATTAATTATTATTAACTTTGTTCCATCTGTCATCAAGGTGTTCTGCCCTCCGTAGTATTTGTGAGGTATAAGTGGGAGCAAACAGACTACCATGCAACAACCAGCGGTAGCCAGTGAATACAGTGGTGCTGGTAAGGAGCAGGCCTGCTGTAAACAGAAACCACAGTGGTTTCTGGGAACGAAGAAAAGAATATGTTTTGCTTTTCTATGATGCCCAAGCATTTCGGAAGCTACCCAGATGGATGTTTAGAGTTTTTTTGCAGTTTAAGTAACCCGCTCAGTAGAGGAATGTCCATGGACAATTTCCGCACAGGCCTAAGCCTAACTGAGTTGCTGTCGTGTGGTTTTAGACTCCTGGGGGTTCAGGCCGGATGTTTGTGCTTCTGTAGAATCGGGAATCATCAAGAGCAGATGGCCACCGGTTTCCATGCTGGAGGTCGGGACAGGAAACTAGCTAACGGCTGCGATCCAGAAAGCCGCAGTGGCTGAACACACCCAGAACTCATCACGTCATTTCATTCGCTCCCCAGACGACTGGATTTGCAAAAGAGCAGAACTAACAAAGGGCGGCTGACTGTGCCGTGTCGTTTTAGTCTATTTCAATCCAGAGACTTTGACTACATCTCTGGCGGCGTGCAGCTACAAAGTTTAAATCCAGGACATAGTGCTCTTTTGATGCACCCGTTCTGTCGCGCGCGGCGTTGCTCGATTGAAGTTAACACAAGCAATCGGCAGCAATAACTGAAAATAAACTATAGAGCCTCAATAACATTGCATCTAAATTTACCTGGGAAGCTCTTGGCGGCTGAAATCGGCCTCCCTTTGACTTGTCAGCTCTGTTTCATGAACCTAAAATCACATCAGCAGGGAAAGAAGCAGACGCAGACATCCGAAGAGCCTCCCGTGTCCTTCTCCTGCTCACTCGGTTGTAAATATGTGGATGTCAGCAGATGGGTTGACTGAGATGCTCACAGTTACGTACGGAGGCCAACACTGGATAGAAATCTACTGCCAGATGCATTACAAAGTGCACAGTTTCACGTCTGTGTTTTGGGCTCTCGCTCTCATCGGTTTGCTTTTGATAGATTTCACAACTTCTATTTTAAAAACTGGCCGTTAAAAGTTTCAGTTCCTCAAATCAACAACACTGCAAACAACCAGATGTCACCGTGTTCAACCTCTCACACCAACCAGACACGCCCGCTGTAAAACCCAGCTTCGTGATTTGACTGTTGCCTAAGGAGAGGCGGTCGCCCGCCAGGGAAATTGCAAGCAGTAAAACGATAAACGCGCGTCTGCGGCCGCAGCATTTGACTGCTGTGGCGGCCACCTTGAAATCTGATCAACTGTTTCTACCGTACATGACAAAATGTGAAAAGTGGCAGCTGGATTTGAGGGGGATTCCTTTCGTGTGTGTTTGAGTATCTGTATGAGTAGACTCTAGATTCTAGTAGAGACACGGTCTGTAGCAAAACGTAAGCCCTATATATAAGCCCTGGTAAAAAAACAAACAAACGCAAGTTTGACATCCATGCAACACATATTACAAACTATATTAGGAGAAAAGAAATAGGTCTATTCAACCACTTCTTCTTGGTTGAACTACATGTGTCCTCACATGGGTACTTGAGGGTAAAACCAATATTGTCTTTATAAATTATAATACAAACTATAATTTAAAAAGTTCACAAAATTCTTGAGAAAAACAAAAAGGGTTATCTGTCCTGTGTGCACAGGTTCAAAGAGGTTCCTTACAGCCGGGCCTCATTATGCACGTCTACAGGTGCTGTGAACGCAGGGTGG
Organism: Coreoperca whiteheadi; assembly: GCA_011952105.1. Lineage (NCBI taxonomy): Eukaryota > Metazoa > Chordata > Actinopteri > Centrarchiformes > Sinipercidae > Coreoperca > Coreoperca whiteheadi. The sequence continues at coordinate 3,080,349 of CM022486.1, forward strand.
CCATACGTCCGGATTTTACATTTAGTCATTTAGCAGACGCTTTTATCCCAAGAGACTTACACATTTACAGGCCGAAGGCGCAGCTTTAGGAGCAATTTTTGGGGTTCAGTTGCCCAAGGATACTTCAACATGCGGCTGGGGGAAGCCTGGGACGACCACTCTGCCACCAAGCCACAGCCGCCTTTTTAAGCCCCCTGTCCGGCCTCCGGCGCAGCCTCAAGCCAGACGCTAATTTGTCCTCCTTTTTGGAGTCGCGCTGAATCGGCCTAAAAAAAAAAAACCCCGCTCTAGAGTCTCTGTTGGGACGCAGCAGTGTCGCGTCTGATGCCGTAAGATCTCCGGTCAAACGGATGATTGGCTGAAAGCGGTGTCAGATAAATATCTGATATATCATTGGTTAAAAACATAAACAAGCCTCCACGCGCTGGCTATGTCATATCATCACGTTGACGTGCCGAGACGTCAGACCGCGTTTAATACGCAGTATTTATGTATTTCGGTCATTTCCAGACGTCCAGAAGTGTTATGTTTTCAGGCACTTTGCAAGACCTTTTTGAAACAGACATCATAATGTCTTGAGTAAATACAAATACCGTGAACAAACACTTCATTGCCTCTTCTGTTACACTAAGGTCTACATCAAGTTGTCGGTCAATGAACAGAGCAGGCTGTTTCAGAATCACTGTATCATGACACCATCGACATGGACAAAACTGTATTACGAGTACGTTGTAGTCGCGAGTACACCAGAGTCCTGTGCAGTTATTCTTGCCTCACTAAATGCCGCAAAGTGTCCTCCTTGTCCTAGGTGAGCCTGATATTTAGAGGTAAGTTCTCTTTTTTCACATTTTTTTCCCCCCTGCTCATACAGAAAAATATAAATATACACATTTCCAAATGTGTATGTAAACGTTTCAAACTAAACCACTACTAAACAACTTAAAACGTTCTTGTTCTACAAAAACACTTTTGGACAAGTGCTGACAAATGGCCCCCTGTCATTTAGTTTATTCAAATCTCCCTGTGCTGAGAACAGAAAAGCTGCTGTTGGAGAAGGGTTAGCTGGTGACCTCTTTAGCTGTTTTAGAAAGCAGCCGCGCCTGCGCAGAGCATCGAGCGCCTGCGCAGAGCATCGAGCACCGTGCCTCTACTGTCAACATACCAAGATCGCGGTGTCACATTTCCGGACATGCTTTATCGAATAGAGGCGCACGTGTGTGGCATCGGCTGAAACACAACCGCGGTAACAATGTATTTTAATACCCTACTTGTTCTCTCTAGATCGATTTTTACACAACTAACGGCTCCTAAATATTTAACACAATTGTTTGTTTTTTTCCCCCCACGGTGTCCTTTTGACGCACTGCTTTAATAACATCCGGGATCACGTCAAAATAAGAGACCGTGACATCAAGCCCCGCCGAAGTTTTGACGCTGAATGTAACTCCAGTTTGCTCAAGAGTAAATCGCTTCTAATTTATAATAAGCCTGAAATAAAAAATACAAAGGGGTCCTAATCGTCAGTTAACGGTAACTGTCAAAGGGTGCGCGCTTTTATTTAGAAGGCGCAACGCCCCACTTCCTGTTTTCACTTATCGCCTTGACCACACGCTTTACTCACCATCTCTATGATCCTGGTTTTCTTGCCCGCTCGCTTCTTCTTGGCGACGATGTACTGCGCCAGAACTACACCGCCGAACAGGGCGCAGACGCTGGCGCTGGCCGCGGCTCCGACCTTCACCACGGCCGTACGGTCCATGACGGTCCGCTCGTCCTCCAACCACCAACAGCCGCCCGGAGATTCCCGTCGTCGGTCCCCGTCCTGCCTGCTGTCAACAGGCGCTTTCCTATTGGTGCAAACCCGCAGCCGAAGATCCTTTATTCTGGCAGCGACGCGTCACTCTGTAGCAGCTTCATTTTCTGCGGCCAACGTAATATGAATGAAAATGTTTTTTAAACAGCAATGACAAAATATTGTCAACATATTAATATAAAATTAAAACATAAACATGTTACTTGACCTTAATGCCTTTCAGCCATCAAGCTAACGTTATTAGACCCAGACGCTATGTTACTTAACGACAACACATACGCTAGCAAACTTGTCAGCTAGCTAACATTCCGAACGTATGTTCAAACTAAGTTCGCCTTGTAAACTCTGACTAAGGAGCTGTTTTTCTGTATTAAAAAAAAACTAATCAAATATAGAAAATGGTGAACACAGTGTCCCTGCTTCAGAAGCTTACCCTGCCTCGTCCTTCATCTTTTCATTTCTTCTTCTTCCTTGATGTTTAACGGCGGTTGGCATCCAACTTTAATGGTGCATTACCGCCACCTACTGTACTGGAGTGTGGACCGAAGTTTAGGCAGAGATAACTACAACAAAAAATAATTAAATAAATCAAATAAATAATAATAAAAAAATTAAACCTTAATTTCCTGAGCTTTTCATTTCACTGTAGAGTTCCAAATAAAACACTTCCGTCCTTACCGGAAATACCGAAACAAAAGAGGTTAACCACTGAAAACACACAAGTCCACAGCACTATTGGGAGTCATTTACAAAAACCATCATCACATTTTGAATGACCTCACTTCAAGCTGTACATGCACCCTCTCAGAAGACACATTTGGTGGGGTTGTTGTTTTTTAGCACCTCTCACTACCTGCTTAACTCAGATGACTACACACACACTACATATCTCGGTGTTGAATTTACTAGTTCTCCTGGAAAGCAGAGGAATCTGCCGAGCTCATGTCATGTTTCATTTGCTCTGGAAATGAATGCCGCATTGGCCCTTTCACAGTGAGCACATGGAACTAATCACAGTCTTTAAAACAAATGTACTTTTATAATTTACTTGGGTAGTTTTCAACACTAGACAGCATTCAGTCCAATAACAGCACTTGCACTTACCCAAATTCTCTTTACACTTCTGAACGATCCTTCCGTGCATACTCTTAAACTTAGGTAATTGGTAATGAAGCCTGTATTGCACGTTTCCTTAGGTGCAAACAGTAGGCCTTTTGCAGGCTAGTGTTACTAAATGTTGTAGGTATTTTCAGGCATCCCGAGTAACTGAGCCCAAAACCCTGAGAGGTAATCATTAGGTCACAGAGAACCATATGGTTATTTAGGTACCACTAGGGCACAGAGAACCATATGGTTATTTAGGAACCACTAGGTCACATCGAACCATATGGTTATTTAGGAACCACTAGGGCACAGAGAACCATATGGTTATTTAGGAACCACTACGGCACATTGAACCATATGGTTATTTAGGTACCACTAGGTCAAAGAGAACCTTATGGTTATTTAGGTACCACTAGGGCACAGAGAACCATATGGTTATTTAGGTACCGCTAAGTCAAAGAGAACCTTATGGTTATTTAGGAACCACTAGGTCACATTGAACCATATGGTTATTTAGGAACCACTAGTGCACAGAGAACCATATGGTTATTTAGGAACCACTAGGTCACATTGAACCATATGGTTATTTAGGTACCACTAGGTCACAGAGAACCATATGGTTATTTAGGTACCACTAGGTCACAGAGAACCATATGGTTATTTAGGTACCACTAGGGCACAGAGAACCTTATGGTTATTTAGGAACCACTAGGGCACAGAGAACCTTATGGTTATTTAGGAACCACTAGGGCACAGAGAACCTTATGGTTATTTAGGCATTTATTGATCTGTTGTGGAAGAGGCAGAGAGAACCATTTATATTCCGAAACGGGACAGGAAGTACACAGTAAGGTGTGATTTAATTTACAGAAGGTTACTTGTCAATTGCTGCCAGTTAATTACTGTGGATTTCACAGTAAAACATTTTTTTTTTACTGTGATACAGATACAAGATTCGGAGTAAATTCCTTTATCCTGATAATCCGACTGACTTGTGTTTCGCTTCAATGTTTTCACGAAACACTCAAAGAGATGAAATAAATGTGGGCAGCAATCCAGAGGTCCGGACCCATGCAGGCGAGTTGGAAATGTTAAGAGCATGTAGTGAAAGAATTGTACTTGGCTCCCGGTGTCAATTTGTTTAAAGCTATGTCATCAATCAAGGCAAGACGTACACTGGTGGAAGAGTTACAGTATGCATTTCCTTCACATACAGTGATTTAAAGGTCAACAGCCAAAGTACTAACTCGATACTTTCGCGTTACTAGTAGAGTTCTTTGCTTTGAGGAGCCAGCTAATGTCAAGAAAATCCCCTAGGTGAGCTCAGGCAAAAGGCACTTACACCAGTAGTGGACTAGTTTACTGTGAATAAGATGAATTGTGTGAGCGGGAGACAGTGTCGGTCATAAAAAAAGGAACAAAAGTATTGTAAATGTTGTTGAGTGTTATCCTCTTGCTGTCAGTTGGAGCCTTCAACCTCTGAAACTATTCCGTCTACATGGTCTTATCTAATGACCACAGGTGCAGGATTAACAGGGCAGTTCACCCCAAAATACGTATTTTTATTCTTACCTGTAGTATTACTTATCCATTTGTATTGTTTTGGTGTGAGTAGCCAAGTTCTGGAGATGTTGGCAGTAGAGAGGTCTGTTTTTAATAGAATGGGACTAGATGGCACTCGGCTTGAGGTGCTTAAAGCAGCAAAAATAAATAGATAAATAAATAAAAATACATTTAAAAGTACCTGTCAGCAACGTCACAATGAACTTCATCAGTTTAATGGCGTCAAATCAATAAAAATTAAAAATAAAATCACGTCCTGCGGTACTTAAAGGAGGGGTGCACCGTGGCAGAGCGGCCAGCGCTCCCGCCTCCCCGCAAGGAGATCGTGGGTTCAATTCCCAGACCAGACCAACGTCACACGATCTCTCTGGGTGGAGTCTGCATGTCCTCCCTTGGTTCTCCGGCTTCCTCCCACCGTCCAAAGACATGTTTAGGTTAATTGATGTTAATTAATTGCCCCTAGTGGATGAATGTGCGCATGCATGGTTGTCTGTCTATGTGTCAGCGACGAGTTGGCCACTGTCCAGGGTGTACCCCGCCTAAGGCTGGGAGAGGCACCAGTCACCCGCGACCCCCAACGGGAACAAGCGGCAGAAAATGACTGACTGACAGTACTTAAAGGAGCGAGGAAAGGAAAACAGCGTGCACGTCATCAATCAACCCTCTCAGGGTGTCTTGCTCACTTCGTCTCTCTCCTTCTGTGAGCTTAAAAACAATGAGCTGTGGGTGTAAGAAATGGCTTTACTAGCTCAAGAAATAACAGAACATTTGAGCATCGCTTGTCAAATCGGGACAGTTTTTTCATACTGAATTGGTGGTAAAAAACAAACAAAAAACAGGTGGTGGCTTGTTGTACCACAAGCATCACTTGAAAATGAACCTGTAACCAGTAGGAACCCTTGAATCTGACTGCAGTTTTAAACGGTTTATAGATACATAACAGACATCACACACTGGAATAGTCAAAGAAATAAGTAATAATATTTATTGTATTAACCGCAGTCTGACACATGAAACACTTTCAAACCAGAATATTGGAAAGAATAATTAAGCTAATTTAAGTTTTTACAAATCCGGAGGGACAATCTAAAGCCTTGAAGAGGGTGTGTGTGCGTGCGTGTGTGTGAGAGAGAAGCAGTGTCGGAATGCGTTCCAAGTTGAGTAAATATGCGAGCATAAACATCTCTATTGTCTGAAAATAAATAACAGCAGCGTCTCTGAGCTGTCTGAGCCAGACGTCAGGCGATCAGAGCGACTTCCTCCAGACAACTGCTAAAGAGTCGGATGACACAGAGCTCCAAATTGATTAGCAGCTCGAAACAAAATGTTGAAATTTTGCTTTGTCTCACTTATGTTTATGGAACTGTCTGCTCTAAAGCTCCCACCACAATGCAGTGGTCATCACCTCTTCAGAAGTGTGTGTGTGCGTGTTGACAGCAGCTACTCCACAGGCCGAATGCCCTTGGCCTCCTCCAGCTTCCTCAGGGTCTCGTCCCACTGGGTGAACTGCTTGGACAGCAGGAACATCTGCCAATCAGAGGTCAGGGGTCAGTGGGTGGAGCTTTTGTCCCAGCAGCTGTTTATGTTATTAAGAGGTCAGTGAGAAACCCTGAGCAGCAACCTGACTTTGCCTCTGGTTTGCCACAGTGGCTGATGGACCAGAAGAATTCAAATTGATTACGTAAGTATTAATGGAGTCTTACTACGTCTCTTTTATCCCCCAAGAGATCAGAGAGTACAAGAAGAAGTTTGTAATGACATGACATTTAGTATTCCTACGAATCTTTAACCCCTTTTGTGTATTATACTTTGTCTTGTGGTCATTTTTATGTCACTTGACATCCAAAAAGAAACCATCTTGTAAAAACGGAAGTGTACCATTTTGTTGTATTCCTCAAAAAGCTTCTTCACTTCCTGGGACTGAGCCTCAGTTTGGTCCTGTAAAAGAGACAAACATGGAGGAGTCAACAGGTAAAACCTAACGAGAGAGAGACAGATGGAGAGAAAAAGGGGGGGGGGGGGGGTTACCTGCTCTCTGATGTGAATCTGTGACAGGCGCTGCAGCTTGGTGGCATGTTCTGGTACGTCTGTGAACGCAAACACACAGCTAACGCAAGCCAGAGGGGGCAAACATACAGTATTAAAGCGTTTCCTCTCTTTTCATCTACCGCGTTACATTACCTCTCTCTAAAGCAGGACAACATGACCATGGTTGAACACTGCCAGATGCACCAGAAGTAGAACAGGGGCTACAGCATGCAGTAGGCGGGGTTATTCAGGACACCCCGTCTGGCGCGTGCGATGATGACGCAGTGAATAGTGACGATTCTCTCTGACCAATCAGCAGTCTGCCGTGTTTTCACGTGACATTTTAGTATTGCCTCAGCTCGCGCAGAACCTCGCCGGAGGTGATAAAAAAAATTTAAAAAAAGTACCTGGAAGCAGGTACAGGTACAACTTTTACACAGTGGGAAACCAAACAGAGGCGAGTCGAGCCGAGTCGAGCCGAGCTGGAACTGTGTAGTGGAAAAGCGCCAAAACAGGCAAACAGCAGTAAACACGAGCTCCTTCCTACTTTGCTGTCAGGGCTGAGACCGATCACAGAGCAGCAGACGTCGCTGCTTTTCGCTTGATTTGCCTGCTGTCCTGCCCGGTGAGACTCACCTCTGATGTAGGTGCTGTCCAGCAGCGGCTGCAAGTTGCTGACCTGCTCCAGCAGAGACGCCTGAGAAAGCAGGAAGTCCTCCTCTGTGCAGACAAACACACAACAGCATCACAGTGAGTACTGAGTCAGATGCAGGTTGCTCTTTAATTCTTCTACAATGCAACATTTCTTGTTTGTGTCATAACTTGTATATTATACAATGATGCAAAATTGAACTTTACATGTATAGCATTAAACATCAGAATTACTATTAGGATTCATATCCAATACATAAATAATAAAAGCCTAAATAAATCTGATTACAGTTGTAAATAGATGTTTTTTATTTTATTTTATTTATCTATCCCACTGTCCTCCTGGTTCTTACCAGCAAGAATGAACTCGAGCTTCATGGCATCGGGTACAGTGATGTGGTCGGTGAACTGGGGGTCCAAGTACTTCAGCAGGTCCTCAACTGCTCCACAACACCAATAAATATGATCAAAGACTCACCAAACAGTCTAAAATCTGATTATAGAAAGAAAAAAAAAAAAAACATGCCAGACCTGCACTTTGCAGCACATTTCAATATTAGGGGGCCTCAGTAGCCTAATTGTTAAGGCTCAAACCACATAACCCCTCCCTCTCCCCTTATGTTTCCTGTCTATTTCAACACTGACTATCAAATAAAGGAAATGCCAATCTCTCACTCTTCTTGTGCAGGATCTTGACTCGTTCTCTCTTGTTGGCCGTGTTGGTCAGACCTGCCTGAATCCTGGCCAGAGACTCGGCACACTGCAGGACAAAGGGCGATGATTAGATTCAATGTGATTAAGCGATTAACAACAAAAAAAAAAAGGCACAGGAAAGTCACTACGATTTATTTAATTAAAGTAAAGTTCAAGGGTTGCAGGGAGCTACAGCATGAAGCAGCACAATGAAATAGTCTTTTTTATATTTATTACCTTCCAAGGAACATGAGAATTTGCAGCATGCAGGCCAACTGCCGAAGCACACTTACATACAGTATCTAATACTATAATAGAGTATCTAATACTGAGTACATCCGGAATGAACTTATTTATTCTACTAGTTAAGGACTGGCACTTTCTCCACTCCTACAACCATAACATCTACCAGCAAACACACCCACTTCAAAGCCCCCTTTGTAGGTTAGAAGAGCTCATGACTCGTCATATGATGACCCGATTCAGTGGCTCAGGAGGACCCGACCAGGGTTTTAGCAAATGTGCTACAAAATACGTACATTTAAGATTAGTGCGGACTATTACTAAAGCATCCCAGAGTTTCAGATTGATAAATGTGTTTTCCTAAATTCCTGGAAACCAGTGACTTAATTTCAGTGCAGTGTTCCAACAGTGCAGATCCCCAGCAATAGCCAACGTACACTTACAAGAAACAGGTCTAAACTACACCTGTTTGCCTACAGAAGTGGCCCGTACCATTGAGTATTGCGTGATTTATAGTAACAGTTAGCAAACTGAGCTAAAACTAGCTCCGGTCGGTGCGCCGATTAGACGTTTTAGCCACGTTAAAGCTAAACCGCTAACGTTAACCGGCTAGATAGCTCACCTAGCAACTGTTTAGCTGTTAGAGAAATACACTGCAGTTGTAACTGTCTGTGAACTGGAGTGTCTCTAAAATAATCGATGTACAGCCGATGTGTGTCAAATAAAAAGGGCGTTTACTCCAGCGAGCTATCGTTGGCCCTGCTAGGCTAACAGCCGCCTAGCTTCTTACTAGCCCCCCACTCATCAGAATAGCCATTATTCGGGGCCAACCTTGACGGGTTTTCCACTTCTGTTCCTTCTCTCGCCGTATATATGGCTCTCCAGCGCCTGAAGACGCATTTCCAGGTTATCGGTCTCCATTTTTTTCTCCATTCTTGAAGCTACTAACGGACACAACAGAAGCCCGCAATACACGTACTTTACGAGCGACGTCGCATACCGATGACGCATTCGAAATAGGTCTACGAATACGTGTAGTTTTTGTGACAATGTAGAAAATACTTGGTTTTTAAATTGTGTAAGGTACGTGATAGAAAAACAAAACTTTCCATTAAATTCTTACTCGCAAATGCGTGGCTAGGTTACAAACGTTTGTTGCCGTTATTGCCGTAAAGACGTGTGTCGCTAGGGGTCGTTGTTTTGCGCTGAATCGTTTTTTTCCGGGTATTTTCCGGCGACAGCGGGGGAATGACAACACCGACAGTCACGGCCCTTCTTCCATTCAAGCAGACCGCAAAACATCGACCAAAAGTAAGGTTTTCCTCACAAAGCGCTGTCTCCTCCTCGCGCACGGGCACATTTCTGCCTGTGGACAACGACAACGACAACGACGACCACCACCACCACACCCAGGAAGCCAGCAAGCGCGTCTGTTTGTTGTTAACACTTCTTGTGGTATGTTTCCACTAGCTAAGTTAGCTCACCTAGCCCTCAAGCTAACGGCAGTTTCTGCATTACATATCTGCGTAGTCTGGCGGGCTCGGAGTTAGTTTGGAAGACTAGCTTATGTTGCACTGCCTGCTTCATTATGGTTTTTGGGGGTTGTGTTGCTGTAAAGGTTTAATCCATGCCTGCCTGTCCGCTCTGCCGCGTTGACAGCAGGAAGCTGTCTGCCATCGCACATCGCGGTCAGTGCTTGGGGAACCCCTTCTTTATGTGCCACTGGGTGCAGCGGCATGGCAGATGACAAGGACGTGCTGAGAGACGTCTGGTTCGGCCGGATCCCCACCTGCTTCACTCTGAACCAGGATGAGGCCACCGAGAGAGAGGCCGAGCCCTACTATGTAAGTGCTGCTACTCTCTAAACACAAAACCTGAGGCCAGACCTAAGCTTTGCTTCTGGGAACTCACCTCCATGCTTTCCCCCCTCACTCTACAGATCTGTGTTCATGTTTAGGAAAACACAGAGAGCTGTTTCCTGTATGTCCATCACAGCTGAAAAGTCATCCCCACTCATTAAATATAATAGCAATGTTATTATAACAGTGTTCGTTCATTTATCACACCATTGCTTTCTATGTACACTTTTCGTCATGTCTGGTAACTGCTCATGTTGGCTAGTGTAACCCTAGCCCTTTTCACCCAAGGCGCGCTCCTCCACGCGGTACCCCCTTGTGCTTCAAATCATAAAACAGGCCTGCAAATGTACTCCCCATGTGACGACGGGGGGGAAGTCTCCAGCGTGGTTCGTTTTGGCGAATTAAAAGGTGATGGCATAGCAGCAGAGTTGAAAGCTCGGGTGATCACACTGCAGCTGATGGGCACCTCAAAAGTGTGAAATACATGTCGGGGGCATACGTCCGCAGGGAGGCTGAAAGGAACTTGTATTGGTCAGCCTGTGGTTGGTGGAGACTGATAGTGAAGAGAGCACGGGGCAAGTTGAAGAAAGCCTCTGGATCGTTCTCATTTTCAGCACACACATCTAGCACAGCCACTTCCACGGCAACCCCAGTGAGTGGAAGGATGCAAACTCTTCGCCTGTGTTTGATTGCGTGGCAACAGTCTCTTTTTATGTAATAATTAATAATGCGTCGCTTCCTCTCAACTCTTGGCTCTCGCAGCTGCTGTTGCCCAGGGTGAGCTACCTGACTCTGGTTACAGACAAGGTGAAGAAACACTTCCACAAGGTGATGAGGGCCGAGGACGTGGAGGAGATGTGGTTCGAGTACGAAGGGACGCCACTGAAATGGTGAGAGAACGAGCAGTAGCCCTCTCACGGGAAACAAGGTTGGGTATGTGTGAGTGCACTGGGAGCTGGCACGCTGATGTATTTTTTTGAATTTGTGTCATATTGTTTTGCGGCCTATATGCCAAATATATGTTAGAAGAGCAATTTAGTGTATTAGAATCTCATTCTCTTCTTTATAATGAATATGAATTTTAGATTTCCTGATTGCTCTTGTCGAAATTCCTTCCAGTAAAATGCTTTTGGGCTCTCCCAGCCATCCACTCTCCCACCCTATAAAATCTGGACCGTTACAACTAGCACTATCAGCAGGAAGCTGGGTCAGCTTGAAAATAAATGTCGTTTCAATATCCTCAAACTGTTCAAACCCCGTTTCATGGGACTTTAAATACTTTCCTCCTCCTTTCTTTTTGAGCTGCCTCAAGTAAGCATCCACGTTCTCCAGCAAACGGCGTGCACAGTCAGAACCACAGCAGTGTACTCGCACCACCTGCAAAGCCAGAAAGCCGTCACTGAAGTGAATTCATTCACAGCCAGTAGCCTCAGCTGCACGTAGAGTTTCGTATCTTGCCTGTCTGACTGCTGAGCTCAGCAGCGCAGCCAGCTAACAGACCGCAGGCACAAAGCTCCGCCAAAAGGTGTCAGTATTGCAACACAGACGATGAAGAGCCTGGCTTGCAGTAGCATCAGAGTTTCAGTCATTTGAGTAAAACACATTAGAGAAAATTAACAGTCGATCGTCAGCTAATTATTTGTTATCATGTCAAAATATCAAATTGTTCACTGGTTTCAGCCTCTCAAATGTGAAGGTCTGCTGCTTTTCTTTTCTCATTGTAAATTGCAAATTCATTGCAAATGTAATCCATTTGGGTGTTTTGAGAAACGTAACAAATTTCAGACATTGCTTTAGGGTCTGATAACCCCGAAATGGGAGTTTGTCAATCGTTTTGGCATTTTTTAAATTACAGATGACTATTATAATACACCCATCTGATTTGAGGCTGCGATAAAGGAAGGCGTCTAATCCCTTTTGGCTGAAGTGTAATAGACTGACCCTATTCTAAACACAGGAAGTGACCAAGAGAAATGTTGTTGTGAACTGTAAACTGTCTCCTGAAGTTCACACACTGCATCCGGAGAAAGCTGGACTCAACAGAAGTAAAAAAAAAAAAAGTGCACCAGTTCTATTTGCTGAAACATATTGAAACACATTATAAGTGACAGTTAAACTTAGGGATCATTTTAAGAAAGTTTCTACAAAGTTAGAATAACATTGTTTTTTAAAACTGATTAATATGGTTAGGATGGAGGTTAGTTGATAGGGTTGGATAATCGAGGTAACATTTTTCCAAAGCGGATTCACAGTATTTGTGAGCGAATCTTTTAATTTGGAGGATACGTTGTTGTCCAGCAAGTAATGGGAGTAGCACTAGTTTCTTGGCCTTGGGAACTGAACTCTGCCTGTTGAGCTGATCGCAGTCTTGACGAGGTTTTCACCAGCAGCGTTATTTCCTGTTTGCTTTTCCTGTTTCCAGGCACTATCCAATTGGAGTTCTGTTTGACCTCCATGCCTCCAACACAGTCTTACCCTGGAGCATCACTGTGCACTTTAAGGTAAGAGTCCATCAGAGTGTGTTCATGTTGACAATACTGTACCTCGCTTTATATTCTATCTTTAAATGATGTAGATCTTGTGTTCAACTGTAGAAAAAGAAATGATGAAACGCTTCTCGAGTGAATATTTGTATACAAACAATGACTCAAATGACACGTGAAATCTGAAATGAGAAGAAACCCACAGAGAAAGACCACCAACTCTACAGCTCTACAGCCTCTTTGCCTCTTTTAGCCGCTCATAGTTTTGATATTACGGCACATTTACTGTTCTGGTTCAGTCTCGGCGCTCTCATCAGGCAGCTGTTTTCAGCAAACCCTGATAGCGCTGATAAACCCACTGTACACTACCTGCCCAGCACCAAACCGCAGACAAACAAAGATAGCAACTAGCTGGAGAGCGAATATTAGAATTGTTAACATGCCGTATTCGCCAGCTTGCTGTGTAGTTCTTCTGCCCCCCTAGTGGCCATAAAAAACAAAAAACAAACAAGCCGACGGTGCAGCTTTAGGTCAAATGTTTTGTCTTGTGCACGTGTCAGAATTTTCCAGATCGTGACCTGCTGCACTGCCCGTCCAACTCTGTGATCGAGGCTCACTTCATGTCCAGCATCAAGGAGGCGGACGCCCTCAAGCACAAGAGCCAAGTCATCAACGACATGCAGAAGAAAGACCACAAACAGCTGTGGATGGGCCTGCAGAACGGTGAGACACACGCGCACACACACACAGCTGTTGGGGAAGTGACACACGTTCGCTCGTTAACACTCAGATGCACACATGTTGTCTCCCTTGCAGCTCACACACCTACACGCAGATTCACACATGCTTGCACACACACACACACACACACACACACACTGTAAGCCCACACAAGCAATCAGTGCAGACACAAAGAATGCATCCAAATAGATTCACATACACACACACACACATACATACCCCGAGACACTTACAAATCTCTCTTTAGTCTCATAGCAGTCTTTGAAGCCTCAACTTCCAAAGCCCCCTCCCACCCAAACACCCACCAGCTTCCCTTTCCGTTTCCACCCATCTGTCCAGACAGGTTGATATCCCATTGGTTGTGATTGTGGTGGTTTGTGTAGGTGAAGCCGGGGCGGTGGGGCTGATTCATTGGCAGCTCGTGGTGTGGGAGTAGTCGCTGGGAAGGGAGGCTTGTGGGGCGGATCCCCAAGTTTGCGGTTTGCCCTCGTCTTTTGAAAAGCAGAACCCAACTCACGGTGCGAGATTCTTGGAGTCACTGCAGGTCGAGTTGTTAAAACAAGGCAACAGTTAACACTTTGGCCACCAGTGATGTAGCTGCTCGCCGGGCCAGTCAGAAAATGTTGAATTATGTTATTAGTAGGGCTGCAACTAACGATTATTTTCATTATCGGTGAATCTGTGGATTACTTTTTAAATCAATCAGTCCGATGGATGGATGGATGGATAGTCTATGAAATGTTAAAATTGTGAAAAATGGCCAGGCCCATCAGTTCTGAAAGCCCAAGGTGACGCCCTCAAATGTCTTCTTTTGTCTAAAAACAAGAAGCAAAAGCCATATAATGGCTTTTTATTATAATGTCAACAGCACTCCTACATGCATGACTACCTCAAGTTGGCTTTAGCATGTATTTGAATAATAATGTCATTATACTGAATCCATCTGTGTGGTAAAACACTGAAAATGGTGCATGTACTGCTTTAGGAGAGGGTTTTCATACTCTGCTGCTGGGTAATGCTGATGGAGCTCGTCAGGCTGCACCTGCTCCTGCTTGATAATGTCCGAAGTATCTAGAATTTTACTACTTCAGTAAATAATAAACTGCAAGTCCCCAAATAATGAACCCTACCGGCTCTCAAATTAAGAAAACTAGTATTTGTACTCTAATTTCAAAGATAAATGATGATCTCGCTCGCCGATTATGTCCTTTCAGTTCCGTTTGGCCATTTTCTCTCGACGTTAAGCTGCTAAACAAAGTCGGCAGGAAAGTAAACTAGTTGCAATGCAAATTATGGCCAGAAAACTGCCAGAAGTGTGCGCTGTGCATGTGCCACTGAGAATGTTTTGAACAGGTTTGCAGACAAACCCACGAAACTTCAGCTGCTTATCTCTCTTCCACTTTCCCCTGAAACTAATAGAGAGAGAAATGTCACATCTTAATACAAGAAAGAAAGGTAAAAAAAAAAAAAACATTAATGTAGGAGACAGACACTTGGAAATGATGCTTTGGCCTGTTTTGAATATGTAAGGTTGTGGTTCATTGTGGGGTTTTTTTTTCCCCGTTTATAACTACATTAAACAGAGAAACAGACGATGCTTATGAGCTAATCCAAAAAGAAGTAGTAGGCCTAACCTGTTACGCATGAAAGTGAGAGATGAAACCTTTTCGAAACCAAAACTTTCACGTCCAAAAGTGACCAGAAACAGAGAGAGAGAGAAACAGGGATGGCTCATACTTTCATCCAGGAGAGAGCAAACAGAAGGTTCATGTGAAAGCGAGAGGCGAGGGGAGATGGGGGGGGGGGGTGAAACCTGCACATGCTGGGTGGAATCGTTTTTGTTATTTTCTGATGAAAGGCTGTCCTTCAACCAGACGCCCAAAGTTCAAGCTCCCATGTCAGTAAGGACCCGGCCTGCTGCATTGTCCCCGATAAAAGACGTCCAATTCCCATCGACTTCTATTAAGAGGCGCCTCTCCATCACTGACCCTGACCGCTGATCTCCACGTGAAATGGCGGGGGTGTACGGAAATCGGGGTTTCTCAAAGTTAAAAGGGCCGTTCTTTTCTCTTAAACTGCACTAATAATTTATCCTGCCGTCGTTTCCCTGCGACGATTCATTTAGAAGCTACTTAGTATGGTTGTCTGAAAAGGTGGGAAAACCCATTCAAGAATCTCTGTTGTAGCAAAGTGTTGTAAAATGCTCAGTTGTACTATGAAGTATGTTTACACTGTAGTGGAAATTCCCTTTAAGCCAATTCCCTGTTGCCAATGTGACGCCTGGGTTTTGGCAACAACACCAGAATGATTTTTGATTACCCTGAGAATTCTAAGCATGCTTATCCACAAGCCACAGTTTGACAAAGTTTTCAAAAGTTAAATGTAAAGTGTAAACACAAGAAGCCGTGCACGCCATCTGCCTAAATAAAATGGAGTCCAAAATTGGCAGTTTTGATTTAAATCACGAAAGATCTGATCAAAGTAAACAAGACCACAAATTTTACAACACTCGGCAGTTTTTGTACTCAGCGCTACAAGCACATTTCATTCGGTACCAAAAAAAAAAAAAAGGTTCGAAAACCAGCCCACGTGAACACTTTAATCCAGGTTTTTCTGTTTACTGCTCTCTCTGCAAGCGAACCCTCAGATCCGGTCACGTTTGACATGTACAGTAGTCGGTCAGAGAAACAAAACGCGTGATGATCGACTTGAAGCACGGGCCAATCAGCCTCATGTTCGGTTATGTGGAAGATAAGGCAGCCAGAGGGATCATCCCTAACTGTTAAAAGAACATCATCGGCTCAGAGATGATATCTTTTCTGCAGTTACGCCCTTCTCTCGATGCGTGCCGACGCAAGGATGACGGAGATTTTATTAAGTCAACGTGGCTCGGCGGGAGATTTTACAATTGCCGGGCTGTTTGTGTTTGTGTTGTCACAGATAAGTTTGACCAGTTCTGGGCCATGAACAGGAAGCTGATGGAATATCCCACCGAGGAGGGAGGCTTCAGATACATCCCTTTCAGGATATATCAGGTGACACACACACACACCAACAAAACATCCAAACAACAGACCTTTCCCCGTTCCACAATGCCCCTTATAACATCTTGAGTCTCTGGACTCTTGAACGTAGAGCTGAAGTTTGCCAGTCAGCCCAGTAGATGTAGCCAGATGGCTGCGTAACGATCCGATCCCTCTGTGTGGTCGGATGCTGCCCGCGCAGGGAAATCACCTCCAACCAGACACCAGCTCATTGCTTTTCTAGTAAGAACTTATTGCTCTCTACAGATATCAGTCATGCTCTATTCAAAAATAACTGGAAGGCAAAAGGTGATGAAAATGTCCTTCCTCTTTTTTTAAAATCCAGGTAATCATTCCTGTTGCTGCCTCCCCCTCACCCACACACACACCTGCAGACAGTCTAAATAACAGTAATGTTGTGCAACTGAGGAGTCCGTGACCTTCTCCTGACATATTCATCACTCAAATCAACAATAAGAGTCTCCGGTTATATCTGATTTCATAATCCAAGAAAACAACCTACAGTGTGTTCGGGCTCGCCATAACACCTGCCTCGAAGCAACATGAGTAAGTGTCTGAGACCCAGTTGTTTTGGTTTTGGTTTGTTTAGGTAATTTTTAGTTCTCTGCATACAACGAAAGCCATAGATTAACCATAGCCTAATAGTCTAATCAAACCTTCTTTCAGGTTTAACTGAATGTTTAAGTGAAATATAATAATAAAACAGCTAAGTCTCTCCAAATCATAACGGCCAGGAGACAAAACATGTCTGCCAGAGATGTGTGGAACCCTGCTTCGTCCCGGTGCTTTTTGGAGGTTATTCATCGGTTACTGTACATTTGACACCTGTGACTCCTGTGTGTAATCTCATTGAACCAAGGTGAGCCAGTGGGCAAGCCTCCGGGTTCAGTCCGGGGATCAGGAGGTGTAGGCAGACTCGTGGCCTCAGGTCGGGTGTTTATCCTGACTCAGGTGAAAATTCCCTTTTGGCGGAGAAAATAAAAAAAGAAAGAAAGATGAATAAGCGGCTGATTCTCGCCTGGAAAACATTAGCACGCTGCGAGCCAGACAGTGGGGGGGGGGGGGGGGGATGGGCCCCGCTTTCAGTTAAGTGTTGGGGCTTTCTATGCAGATCAGGAAAAGGCTGGAGAAATGTGGAGAGTACATTTCTCAACGTGCAGGCATTTGGAACGGTTGCAGAGACTGAAAGCATGGCATCGTAAAGGAATAATGTGAAGAAACAGTGTAATTAAACGTAATTTTAAAGGGCCTTTTAAGCCAACTCGACACTGAATTGTCTCGGCCAATCCAGTTCGAGGGAAATGAAGATTTGCAAAACATCTGGGTCTTTGCAACAAAAACATGTTGACAGTCTGCTTTGAGTCTAGTGGCTCAATGGGACGCGTTTAGCCTTGATCTCAAATCACAGCAAACAGAAAGGCCCCAACACCCCCCCCCCCCTCACTGTCACTGAGTCCTGTGAAGGAGTCAAAACGTTAGGGCCTGTCAAGACACGTTTGGAAACATAACGTAAGCAAACGGCGCGGCGGGCAGAGCAGGAAGTAGATCTGGCTTCAAATGACTGAGAGGAGTGACATCTTATGAAACAGAAAAAGATTTGTAGCTGTTAAGAACAGAACAGGACTTCAGAGTAATGGTTGGTTGCAAGAGTGAACTTTCCTACCAAGCATATTTTTCCGTCATCATATCTGCTGTGACTGCTGGTAGTTTCCCACTGTGATGATGTATTGTTGAGCGTGTCAAGTTTTTAATGAGAGCTGCTGGGCACCACATGTGGCTGCGTTTACATTTTGCGCAACAGCGAGGGCGGCCGTACAGCTGTCTGTCACTGTCAACGCTGGCCGTTTTGCGTGACATTGAAAAGGACCTCATAAACGGTTTTGTTTCTACTTTCACATCTCCAATCGCGTAAATAAACCAAATTTACACTTCGACCAAAAAAAACATTCTTGCGTTCGGCTATAAAACCTAACTCTTTAAAGTGGCAGACGGGAACATGCGGCCGCACCCACGCGGGCCCGCCCTTTCAGACACGCACTCGCTGTAGCCGTACGGCCATGTAGCTGCTGGCGCGTATAGAAGGAACCCACGACCGCTCGGGTTTTGGGTGTTTGTCATGGCTGAATTGAACGTTTCCACCGTCATTTATGAGCCGAGTTGGTTTTCATGACAATTGGAGCAATCGAAGCCGGTTACAACCCCACTGTTGTGATTTCCAAACGTATTGGAGAAATATAAGCATCATTCCTGAAACGCCGGGCTTGTTGTGGAGATGGTGCGGTTTTCCTCTTACAAACTGCAAAATATTTACAACCAAAGGCGGCTTGGAAAAGAAAACTGTGGAAACTGGATCTGCTCATTATGATCTCGAAACTGCTCGTAATGGGCACTTTTCTGTGGCACCTTGCAACTACTTTCACTGTCCAAAGGTGCCTTGTGAGTGTCCGCAGGAGTTTAGGATTGGCACATAAAGCTTGGGGGGGGGGGTAATGCATGACTCAACATTTTGGACTTGAGTTGTTACAGTCTTTTTTTTTAGGTCCACTTTATTTGCTAGTAAGCCGAAACTGAGTGCCTTTTTTTAAATGTCAGTAATAATGCAAAGACAACTACTACAGTCAACAAGGTTGTCAATGTTGAAACAGAAAGTCAGCCTGTAAAGCGTGAAGGATGTTTACAACGGGCCGTGTGGGTAATCATCTTAATATTGGCCTGTTTGTCTCTGGTTTGCTTACAACCTGTCCGATCGTCTGACTGCTCAGGTTTCTTCGTGATCACAATCTGAATATTGCTGATAGCAATGACGGCTAAAACCAAGGGAGAAAAAAAAAAACGGACTTATGTTTTAATCAAACAGCTCCAAATCTCGTTAAAAAACAGAACTAAGCAACAGACCACAACAGGTGGCGGCTGTGGCTTGGTGGCAGAGCGGTCGCCTGCCAATCGGAAAGGTCGGCGGTTCGATTCCCCCCCCCAGTCATGCGTCGACGTATCCTTGAGCAAGATACTGAACCCCAAAAATGCTCCCGAAGCTGCACCTTCGGTTTGTGAGTGTTCTCATATGTAAGTCGCTTTGGTTAAATGACTAAATGTAAACGTAGGCCTAAAGTCAAACGTCTGTGAAAAGTTGAAAACAAGGAGCTAGGCCTGCACGATAAATCGTTATAAAATCGCGAGCTCGATTCACCCTGTTCAGGATTTTATTTTTCAATGACTTCGATGTCAAAAATAATAATAAAAAAGGTGGCCTTTATTTTGAAAGGAGAGCTCTCACAACGTTCAGGGCTTCACCCTCAGCCAATGACAAAGCAACCTTTTAGTCACGTGTTTCACTCGTCGAGCGCTGTAGGTCGGAAATAAACAAAATGGATTTGCTGAAAACTTGTAGGCTTGTGGCGATGTGCAATTTTCTATGTGCCAAAACAAACATTTTTGGTACTGCCAGTTTGTTTTGTCGTGGTTCGTGTGTGTAATAAACATCACGCTTCATGAGAAAAAAAAATCGTTGCAGAGAATCGTGATATCAATTCTAAGCTAAAAAATTGTGATTCATATTGTTCCCAGAATCGTGCAGGCCTAGAAGGAGCCCCACGGGAGAAATGCAGTGCTTTTGCGAGAGTTGTTGTGACAAGACCAAACGTGATATGACAGAACCTAGCGAAGACACTCAGCGTGGAGAAGAAGAAAAACATAGATTGAAGAGCTGGAAAAAGGTGCAGAAACGCTGAGAAGAGCGAACCGGCACTCTGAAGTCACTGTGGTGACTTAACAGGAGGCTGCCTTACACCGAGGAAAGATCCCCCCCTCCTACACAAACACACACACACACACACACACACTTGTTCAGAGTCCTTCAAAGCCAGATTGTGGTCTTTAGTGTAAATAACATGTGCTGTGTTTGATGCAGACAGAATTAATGACAACACTCAGTCCAAATAACAGAGGGCTCATTTCCGTCTGGCCTGCACTCCTCATGGAGACGAAGACACCGCATGGGCATTGACGACACATTTGTGTGTGTGTGTGTGTGTCTGCCTTATGTCCTGAAGGTTCAGAATCATTTAACCACCTCTCTTGGTCTGATATAAATGTTAGAAATGAATTCTTAGTTTTTTGTCCGTATCCCTATCTGTAAGCATAAACGTAAATTGACAACTTCATTTTTCCTTTTTAATGTAATTAAATTTAATCTAAATACATCTTTGACTTTGTAAATATTGTTTTTAGTAAAACCCTTTTATGGAATTTTTCATCTCCCTCTACATTACTTCCCAATGGTTACCTTTATGTCATTTTTTTTAATTTGAACTTTTCCTTACACGCACCCCGGTATTTCTGTGTGTGTTTGCACATCTTCATCTGCCTTTGCAAGCTTCCGTTTGTGTGTTGCCCGTTTTCACATATGTGCGTTTGTGAGTTCAGTTGCTTCCCCTCGAGCCCTCCGCTTGTGCATTAGCGTGTGCGTTTGTGCGCGTCGGCCCGCCTCGCCCTTTTCTCCGGCCGACTTGTTTGGCTGCCAGCGCATCTTCCCGTTCCAGCAGTGACGCCGTCGTGTGATTCAAAGAGCCGGAGGGGCCTGGCCGTCTCACTGCACGGAAAGTGAAAATTACTATCCTTCTTTTAAAGAGCGCTTACATTGTTGCTCTACAGGTAAACCTCGCTGTCCCTGCTCCGTGACTCAGAGCTTACTCAGAAACCCCCTATGCACAAGCAGGCAGTCCACCGCCAACCGCCTCTGTGCTGCGGTGCTGTGGAAGCTGCCTGCCCCGAAGAATGCTTGTTTATTGCCTCCCAGGTACCTTGTAATGGCTGACTGAGACGAGTGGGAGGTGGTGACTACACAGACAATTACAAAACATGGGAAAGCTGGAAACAGTTCATGCCAAAGGCAACAGGTGATATGCCTGTTGTACTGAGGAAGAATGCTCTGCCTCCTTTACAGTAAGGGTGTCTGGCAGAACCATGGCTGTCAGTGGAAAACCTTTTTAAGTTTTGTAATCATTGTGCTACTGCCAAACAAATGTTTGTCACGCTGTTGGCAAACCTAGCAGATCTGCACATCAGCATGCAGAGGCAGATGGAGGTTTAATTTGATAATTAATTCCGTGTCTTTAGTTTGTTTTGATATTGCATTAAAGTGTCCAAGATACAGAAAATGCCCCACGTTTTCTGTCGTAGCTCTAGTGGTATCTACTCGTGCAGATAGTGTTGGTTTTACCTGTTCAGTTTTGAGGTTCCTGACTCTTAAGAGCTATGCCTCTACCCGGATACTATGGTGATGAGTGGAATATTGTTTGTGGTGCTCACAGATGTAAAGAAAACATGTCTTCAGAATCGAAGGCTCCACTACCCAGGAACATCTGCAGAACCCACTGCAAACAAATGTTATTCAAAAACTCCAGTATTTTGTGGGGTGGAAAGTAGCATTGAGCACATCGAGACACGGATATCTGAAAACATGGGCAGATAAAGCCCATGGCTAAATACCACAATGGGTTTCGTAAATGGCAGAACTTTCGTTAAAACATCCTCATAAATTGGACGGGGCCAAATAAGAAATTAAAACCTCAAAGGGACTTTGCAAGCATTGCGTAAAGAAGCTTTCAGGTTTTAGGGAGGCTAGACAACTGAAGTAATTGGCAATGCTCCTGTAAGTTTAGAAGAACTGGTGAGTATAAATCTTTCTGCTAACCTGTTGGAGCTGAGAAATTCTGATTAGCACTAAAACATCAACAAAGCATGCAACGCTTGAGTGATAAATAATTTAGAGTTCAATTCGGTGTCCCTTGATGGAGTTTCCCCTCCACAGGTGTGCGTTTCGAGTTCTGAGAAAATGAAGACGGCCAAAAAATGAGGCTGGAATTTTAATTTACGAATGGATGGTCTCAGAGTTCAGTGGAAACGCTTTCTCTCACCGCTCTCAATTCACGGAAACTCATATTGATCGACGGGGCTCGACCATTGTTTTACCATCAATTAGGTGGATTGAATCCCCTCCATCTATTAGGCCACGTCTTGAGTTCCGCTGCTCTTTTCACTCAGCGAGAGCGAGCCATCTCTTGTCGCCTGAGTCCTGACGACACCTCGCTCTCTTTGTGTCGCCATGTGCTGCTGTGCCAGCTAAGGTGTCACACCTGCTGAAAAGAAATTGTCTTCATCCGAGCAACATCGCGCTTCTCCCCCTAGGGATCATTAGCCCCTTCTTTGTATGGCGACAAGCTGAATTATTCAAGGGTGGCTATTTAAAAATGCAATGAAGTAGCGGTCACTTAGCGCACTCTCTCTGCTCTGGCGCTTGGCGATGATTCCGCACGAAAAGCCATGCTTCCTGTCAGTGACTCAGTCTTTCTGTGTAACCTGAGCGCTGGCTTCGCGCCTCCACTGCCACCTTCCTCTTGCTGGTTCGCGCCTGGCTCTGTGGTGTGTAGTTACCACTCGGGTGCTTAATCCCCGTCCTGGCCGGTTTCCTTTTCACAGCTCCATGATTAGGCCCTATAGTGTGTCAGACTCTCCGTTTGACACCTCAGGTTGGATATCTGCCTGCACCACGTTCCTCTCTCTAAGGCCAAAGTTTCTCCCATTCTCCTAGGCTGCTCAGTGGGTAGAGCAAGACATTAACTGTTTTCAGAGTTTGAATCCCACTGAGCTGACTAATACACAGCAAAAGCTGTGCTGTAATTCAGTTTTTTCCGCTGTCAGTGCAGTCAAATGGAAATAAGATAACTTTTTTTTACGAATTCACAAAATTTCCAAATGTCTGCGGTCCAATTAATTTAAAGAAAACTATAACTAAAGAGTAACAAAATTCATGAATTATGTTTTGTTTTGCATGTGTGATTAGTTTGGTCTCAGGTAATGCAAAACCATGGACCCCAAAAATTATCTTACGAGGAATCTTACTGATGTGTCTGAATAACAGTGGAAAAACCCAAAAGGGCTCGGTTGAAAAATGTAGATTGTCAAACATAAGTGAAGAGGATGGATCCAGAAGGACAACGGAGCAGCTCCAGGTGGAGCCCACCGAGCAGCATCCGAGCCAAGATCCCTGGATTTTACAGGGAAGCTAATATATGTAGTCCAGTAATAAGAGTTTAAAAGATATTAAATAATGGTCTGATAATGAAGGATTCTGTGGAAAGACTATTAAACGTTCAATTTCAATGCCGTGTACCAGAAGATGGTCGAGGGTGTTGTTAAAACAGTGAGTGGGTCTATGTACACTCTGACAGAAGCCAATCGAATCGAATAATGAGATAAATGCAGTACTAAGGCGATCATTTTTAGCGTCCACATGAATATTAAAATCACCTACAAAAATCACTTTGTTACTATCTGTTTTTAAGGACTAAACTTGATAGAAAGTCTAAGAATTCAGATAGAATAAGGACCAGGAGCAAATAGAACTGGCTGTCGTGTTTTCCAGGTTGGGTGTGAAAGACTTAGAACAAAGTCTTTCGATTGAGTTAAAATTGAGTTTAGGTTTAGGGTCGATTAATAGGCCTGAGTCGAAGATAACTGCAACTCCGCCTCCTCGGCCGGTGCCTCGAGGACTGTGAGCATTAATAATGGGCGGAGTGGATTCATTTAGGCTAACATATTCTTCGTGACCCAGCCAGGTTTCAGGAAGGCAAAAGACGTCAATATGATAATCTGATATTAGATCGTTCACTAGTACAGCTTTAGATGACAGAGATTTGATGTTTAAGAGTCCACATTCTCCTATTTTGAGGTGCTGTTTCAGCGGTGGTTTTATGGTCGGGGGGGGGCAGACACCGTCACTAAGGAGTTTTGGGTGGGCTCTGGAAGCACAGTGCAACTCTGAACAGGAGTCTCAACTCATGAGTTTTCATGGTTGAGGGCCAACAAAATAAGCTTTGTCTCCTGCCCTGAGGACATGGGTAACTCGGTAACCAGAACCAATGAATTTTTAACTCGACGCTGAAGTGATAGCGAGACTCTTGCCATTTTCAAAGAACATACCTGCCTACATACTAGAATCAGGTTTAGGAACTGGATTTACAGAAGGTTACAGTACAACGTAAAGCATTTTTTTAGCTATTACTTGTACCATACACATTGTATGACCCCAGTAGGAGTGGATGCCCTAACCCTAATATTCTGGAGTCACCTGTCATATTGAGCCTTAGACTTTATTGTATCGTATTGTATGGTGTTTCACATTTATTATATGTCAAATGAGTTCACAGTTTCATATGTATTTCTACATGCCTGTGCTGATGGATGGCCAGTCACATTATAATCCGCGCTCAGGGTGCAAGCTGGATAGCTTTATTAATGCATGTTGCGTTCGTAAGCTTTCATGCCGAGCACTAAACTGTTATTTGGCAACAGTTTAATTTGATGTCTTTGTCACAGTCAAGAGCCAAAAATGCTTCTGTACTGCGTCTGCAAATAAGCAAGCGTGCACGGAAGGGCGTGTGACGTCATTTGCCGATTTTGGGTCCAACGTTAACGTGTTGAGTTCCGTTTCAGTGTTTTGCTGAAGCCGCTGCGACCCACAAGTTACCCACAACACCCTTCTCTGCTTAGATCCACAGGGACATTTTTGTGTATCTGCGCAGAAGTGTAATTCTTGAGATCCCGCTTCCCTTTTCACAATTGTAATGGCCTGAATTTAAATTTCAAATGTTCTGCCGACTTGATGTTTATTATTAATAATACGTAAGGTAATAGTTGTATTTACTGTTCTAGTAGCATCTACAATGCCATCTTATAAAACGAGTTATATTTTAATTTAACATTTTTAACAGTACGGTAAAAAGAACTTTTTTTTTTTTTTAATTAAAACTTGACCGATAGTTAGAATAGTTATTAAATATCTCAAGACAAGTTCATTTTATTGATATAACCCAAAATACCAAATTGCCTCAAAGGGCATACCAATCTATACAACATACAACACCCCCCTGTCCTTACACTCCTGAGTCAAAGTCCTCTACCATCTCTGTACATAGTTTGCGAGATGTTTGTCTGGCGTCTGGCTGTAATTTCCCACCATGTTTCCCGCACCTCTCACTCATGGAATGTTTTGTCTGCAGATGAGAGCTGAACAGTCATGAGGATGTTTGGTGCATACGTCACTTTTGTTTAGCTGTCCCATCGTGACTTAGTCAGTTTACATTTTAGGCATTTAGTGGTCGCTTTTACCCAGAGTGATTTGCATTGTGATCAGCAGCAGGATTCCCTACATCATTACCCTGGTAGGCAACTCGTAGTGGGGAGGTCACAGGTCAGCGCTACGTCATCGTGACAATATGTTTCTGCGTGTAGAGAGATCACATACAGTGTGGGTAAAAAGAACTCCGAGGAAAGATAGAACGGATGATATGGGAGAGCCGACACGATTAATCCCAGCTCTGCATTTCCCAAACAACACTGGAGAGGTAGCTGAATTTGTTGCCTGTATGCCTTTTTTTCCAACACTTATATTCTTTAGTGTGTTTTGCAATGGAACTTAAGTTAGTTAAAATTACTAAAACCTAATCCAAATTGGTCTGACCTGACCAAGGTCCCATATACAGTGTAGGAACGTCCCTATTTCACTTTTACATTTCCAACACAAGTTGTTGTTCCACAACAATCATTCTGTGGCGTCTCACTGGTGTGTGATAGTATCTATGCAGCGTTTTAAATTGTGTGAGCTTTCCCTTCGCTTCTTTCACATATTTGCCACATTCGGCCACAAATTTAGACCATTTATCGCGTTCAGTTTCTTCTCCAAGGTCCCTCTGCCATCCCATTTTCACATGAACAGACTCATTACTCAAGAAGGATGATTCATAAAATAGTGAAGCTTTGCGGTTTTTCCACTGTACTTCCAGATAGTGTTTCTAATCAAGTCTCTTATGCAGCAGCACACTGGCATACTGATTTAAAAAAACAAACAACTCTTGTGCATAAAAGTATCCACTTTGCTGAAGTGACTTTGTGCAAAACACACGAACGTTACCACCTCCAGCCTCTCTGCGGAGCGGTGAAAGGGAGAAGAGGATTAATCTTGCAGGGAACAAAATTAATGAATGCCACTGTTCTCTCTGTCTGAGAAACTCAAGGAGCGCCAAGCTGTTGTCCTTGACATTCTGCTTTGTGTCTTGTCAGAACACTGTAAAGACTGTTCACCTGGTGACCCTTTGGGAAATGTGGGTTTGGTCTTTGTAGAAGCTGACGTTTCTGCCAAGTGCATAGTGAAGCAGAAGTTAATGACTTCCATACTGTTTTTGATCCGTAAAACAAGTCAGCATCACTTGTAACAGTTGTCCAAATGTTGCAGATTGCAAAATATCACAATTCTGAGCAGTCAGGTCACCACATTCCTCGTTCATCTCAGCGAGCCGTTCATTCACAGCATTTGCGTGCGTAGTGGTGTGGATTGTTTCCACTATTTTAACCCTGTGAACTCTGTTTGTCACCATAGAATTCCCCCCTATGTAACCTCACATGAAAGCGTCCCATTTACTGGATATTTTGTCTGCTTTCTTTCCCAGCAATTCCTTGAAATTGATTTCACATGTCTGATGAGTAAAACATTTGAATCCTAAACTGCATTTCTTTCAATGGTTGCGCCAGTAAATTACCTGGAAATTTCACGCATCCTTGTAGCATCATTGGATTCACATATCGATGGAATTCAGCCTGACGCCTTTTGTTTCTTTGCCTGGGATCTTTGCAAGGGTTTCAAGTAAAGTTCTTTGGGTTTGAGCAAAGGTCAGCTGTGTAAAATAAGTTTGTAATGATGGATCCACTGGTCGGGGGTTTGAGGGTGCTGTGCTGCTCTGTGTCGTACATGTTAAAGATCAAAGTACAGTGATCAGAGGAGAGCTTTCCGCCACAACTAATTGAGCAGTGTAGATTGTAGCATTGATATTGTCCTCACCAGAAAAACAACAGCATCAGAAGCAAAGGCAGAAGTAGCGTGACGTCAAAGTTTCGGCAAAACCTCTCAGTGAGTTGGTTGGAGTGGATGGTCGTGCGTACAAAGCATCTGAATTTAACATCGAAGACCTGTGTACACGTCCCATCTCCTGCCAACAGTCCACACTGGTTCCTTGTAATCATGACTAAGATCTTTCTCTCACCTTTACCAAGTAGTTTTAGTTGCCTTAACCTAGCCAAACCTTTGAGTATCCACAGAGGTGGCAGGTCAAAAAAGGCTTAAATTAATCTTTTTCTAACAGCCAAATGCGTTTAGGAAGACACTGACAAACAATGTCATCCACATCATGTGGAGGTGGGGGGGGGGAAAGCAATGACAAACTATGTTGATTGTTGGGAGAATTTAAAACCACAGATCTAAAACTATATCTTTGCTGCTGACAACAATTGGTCCATCCAGAGAAACCTCCACATCTGAACTCTTTCTTCCTTCCCATCCCTTTTTTGTTTCTTTCATGGTAAAGCAAGCTGCAAACCCGAGATGCCGTGAGCAGTTTGCTAGACGTGATCTTTCCATTTGTACAAGGTTGCTTACAGTTGCAGCCTCAATCACCTCTTTTTCATGTAACTTACAAGTTATAGTTATTTGGTGGATTCTGAAAACATGCGCACAAAGTCCTCACATTGTAACATTTGTTTACACTGTAATTTTGTTCTACACGCTACACCTGAACCTTGCTCTTCTACATGCTGGGTGCGCTACATTTGTGTATTTGCGTTTGCCGCGCCTGTTCATTTGCCGTGCTCTGATTTGTTACAGACGATGAGCGACAGGCCGTTCATCCAGAAGCTGTTTCGCCCCGTTTCGCCTGAAGGCAACGTGCATACACTTGGCGACCTGCTGAAAGAGATGTACCCGGCTGCTATACCAAACGACGGTAGGACTGCACACACACACACACACACACACACACACACACACACACACACACACACACACAGGGACAAGAAGGATGAAAGTGTTGTTTCTTCACTCTTTTTTTGATAGTGAACTGCATAATCGTTGCTAATTTGCGGTCAACTCCTACTGTGATCACAAATAATGAATAATAACTATAGTAAAAATAATTTCATCAAGAAAAACACCAGAAGAATATTACTCACACACACAAGTCTGAATCATGCCAAACATTACTAGCAGCTAAAGATAAGAAGTACAGTAGCAGCCATGTTTTATTTTGGCTTTCCTTATCAATTATTGGCCCTTCCTTTTCAATTATAGGCCCTGTCCTCTTCCAGGTTTATTTTATTTACACAGCCACACGAGGCATGTCAGAGATCCACTCTTTCAGATAATACACCCACTGGGGGGGGGGGGGGGGGGCTAGAAAAAGGAAAATAGGGGCGGTTGCCCGAACAAGGGAAGAGGGGGGGGGGGGGGGGGGGAGGGGGGGAAGATAGGGGGGGGGGGGATGAAGGGTCAA
>CM022486.1:3108972-3160484 GCA_011952105.1 Coreoperca whiteheadi
GGGGGGGGGGGGGGGGGGGGGGCTAGAAGAAGGAAAATAGTGGCAGTTGCCAGAACAAGTGAAGATGTGGGAGGAGGAGAGGAGATGGAGGATAGATAGAGTGAGGGGGCATGAAGAGTCAAAACCAGAACCACAATCACGTCTCTCTCAAATTCAAATACAAGCAACAGGCAGTTGGTTTAGGGGGTGAGCAGAGGGATAGATCGATCTGCAGAAGCTTTTATTATTTATGTCCAGGTTTTCTTCTGACACCCCAATACAACACAATGGATAGTTATTTTTTTTTAATTTATTTGTACTTATACAAACAACAACAAAATAAAATGTGACAGGAGATCCAGACGCTTAAGGCCTATATAGCCAACCCACCCTTAAATAAAAACAATGCACAGAACATGACTTTATGAAAACTAAATTCTCAAAAATGCAAACAAAATTAAGGACAAGTGACACAAAATGAACAGATCGATGCAGAACCAATCAGCTCACAATGTTCACGTTCAACAAATCAAGTATGAAATCCTTCAACGTCTTAACAAATCAATGCAGAGTAAAGATTTCGGGCCATACACAGATGCACTTAAATAGGCTGTGGTGCTGGATCGCGTGAATAAATTATATTTCTCAGGACAAACATCAAGGACATCAAGTGCATGGACAGACGTATAGTATATTAGTTATATATTTACAAAAAGCATTATAAAATACAGAAGAGGACTGGACTGGACCATATCAATGTGCATGGTCAAAATCCTGAATCACACTAAGTAACACTGTCAATATCGGTTTTCTGTCAATATCAGCCAACTGCAAAATATTGGCGAAATGATGGGTTACTTTATCAGTACCACACATGCAGTATATACTATATATTTATCCGTACCTGTACACAGCGGGCCAAACATTTTTCATGTACATATGGACAGCAGGTTTGGCATATAAGCCCTGTGCACTTGTGGCACACAGCTGGAGTGGCGGTGTGGCGATAATGAAAGAGGAGATGAGAGGGGAGAGAGAGCGAGAGAGAGGGCGAGCGGCAGTCTAAACAGGCAGTGTCTGCAGAGCAGGAGAGAGGAAGTAGATAAGGAGACAATAGTGTGTTAGGACAGAGGACCCGCAGGAGAATCACCTGCACGGAGGAGACAGGCGCATTAACACCCCCTTCCTCTGGGGGTCTGTCTGCCATCGTTTCGGCCTCACGTTCACTCTCATTTTGTCACCATCGCTATCCTGGCTGTTTACATCTCGCACTCGCTTTCGTATAAACCCTCTGGTTCTTTTGAAAGACAAGTTTTGAACTGAATTATATATTCTACGAACCATCATACAAATCTCCTACACTGACGCCGGCACACAACGACGCCTAGCGACTGTTCTTAAAAAGGCCCAGACGGACGAGTGCCAGCGTTTGTGTCCTCTCGAATCAGCACTTTGCCAGCTTTTTTAAGAAACTTGATGTATACATTTATTTGTCGGCTGAACGGTTCTAAAAAATAGCATTGTTTTATTGTTGACTAATATTGTATATGACACTGACGCTGACATGACACTGTCAACTAAACAAATGTATTTCCACAGATTAAAAACGTAGTGTTTGCTATCCCCAAGCTGTCTCGCCAACATTCACAATGTGTTGGTGGTTTGCAGGTCAAAAGACAATTAGATGTCCAAGTTAAACATTGCACTTAATAATCACAGAGGAAACCGTAGTAACCTGGTTACTGTAAGTCCACGTTTACATGCAGCAGGTCAGTAATCATTTCTGCTTCATCCCCAATCTCATTTTGGAAGCAAGGCTTACTTATTGTAAATTTATTAGTGGCGGTAGATTTTTTTATGTGTGTGTGTGTGGGGGACATCAGGTTTCTCTAATCCCCTACGCTGTTTATGGAAACCACGTTTCCTCATTTAAGAAATCAGCCTACTGGTAGCCGTCTGTAACCCGATTGATTGCATGTAAAGCATTGATCTGATGATTGGCAGGTTGAATATTGAACGTGTTTAAGACATTAGTTTCCCTGTAAATATAGTCTCAACAGCATTAAAATGACTATTTTTAAATATTAACAGATGCTTATTGCGTGTAGAAATTGAAATGCTGTTGAAACGCTATAACGTTATAGGTAGTCTAGATGTCTGACATATTTTAACTTTTCAGCCAAATTTAGCCCAGTCTTAACCCATATGTATACATTTTTGTTGACCTGCCAATCACTAAATCATTGTGAGCTAGGACGAATTACAGTTTCCCACCATCTGTTTTACTCGACACAGCTGGACTTCATAATAAGAAAAATGTTTAAATTAAATTATTAGTCGCTTATTGATCATAGTTCCAATAGTGGTTCCAAGTGGATAAAATACCTGGATACACTGAGCTCCGAGGCTCTCACACATACCCTCGGAACATTTTATTAGTAATGTGCAAAACATCCAGGCAGCAGGCTTCTAATTTTTTAGCTGGTGCTCATATTAAAATCACCGGTGGCAAGCTCAGATCAGATGGAACTAAATAAAGTCAATGCAAGTTGTTTGCCAAAATGAAACCTTTTTTTGCTCAGCAATTGGGATGTGAGTGCTATGCCAAAGATCACTTGTGAGGAAAAAGAAGCCCCACTCTACAGCGGCCCTCCATGGTCAACGAGTGAACGCTGTGTATTTGTAGCTCAACGAGACCAACAGAGTGTTGGGAATTTGCATCTCTGCTAGAAACGCGTTGAATAAATTGCTATTGTAGTGCTATTATAGGCATGGCTTTCAGGAAAACAAAATCTTTCTTCCAATAGGAAATTTCAAAATCCATCCTTTGTGGAAGCCTTTAGTTGGTACATTTAAAATCTGCCAAGTGCATGTCTTTGTTTCTGGCTTCAGGCAGCATGAGTTACAGGCATCAGCTGACATCTCTAAACAATAACAGCTGCAAAGTACTAGGATGTTAGTGAAGGATTCTTTTACTTTCTCATGGATGGTTTTTCTGACACTAATCCACTCCAACCCTGATGTAATAAATTCATCTAATTAGCGTTGTAGTTTAAGCTTTGCTTAAAATGTGTGTGACTGTTAGGTGGAGACAGAGGTATCCTCTTACGGTCTCTTCCTCTTTTCCTGTTCCTTTCTTTCTCTGTTTGTCTAGTCTAGTTTCCCTGCTCTAAGACTTCCACCCCCCTCCTCTTTGATCCTCTATCGTTCTCTCAGGTGTAGTCTTCAACATCTTCCCTGTCTGCCGTAGACGTCTTTCATGTCTTTGACGTTAAATCTCTGCTTTTCTCCGCTCTCCTCCCTCCCGGAGGAGTCTGCCAGCCTGCCTGGTTGATCAAGGTGAAAGTGGCCCTTTTGTCTCTTGTCGTTTGTTTGGTTTCCACCTCTTCCTCGGCTGGTAGATGAGTCGAGTGATAGCCGGAGATTATGGCGGCGTGTTTGGATTACAGAGACCGGGACGTGTGTTCAGGGACTGGGCGGGGCGGTGGGTTGTTTTGGGGGTTTGCTGGTAGTATTGTTCAAGAGTTCAGAGGACTTTTCTTTTCTTCTTCTGTCAGGACCCTAACATATAACAAAAAGAAAATCTGGGGTGCTCCACTGCTCTGTGATCTTTGAAACATCAAATAACAAGGCTTTTCATACAGTCCTCCCCTCTGTTATGTCTGAGAGGGGATTGGTGTTGACCCCTGTAGGACCCAGAAATGAGTTGCAGCAAACAAATGTGGGACGCTTGAATTAAGAGGAAAAAGGAAGGGGATTCCCAAATCGTTCTCAAGCAATAGCCGAAAAGTCTGTGTTGCCGTGAGGCTGTTGTTCACCCAAAACAACATCTTGTAACTGTAACCAGCGGTCAACTCTGATGTCTCTTGGCGGTCTGTGTTTTTTGAACCAGGTGTTTTTATTGTGCAACGTTTTGGAAGGATTTTTTTCTTGCGTTTGCTGCAAAAATCACAGCCTAAATGGTGACGCTTCCCACACACGACACACATGTTGACAGACAATTCTCGTAAGTTTTTTTGGTTATCTTCTCGGAGGCAAACCCAATCACGAAAACCCCCCGCAGTGAATGTTCTGTGTGAATAATCAGAGGAAACACCCCACCCCATCTTTACCCACCAACCCTACCCGACCCCTTCCTCCCCTTTGAGTGACAAATCCACATAATAATACTTTGAGCATCTACCCCCCCCACCCCCACCCCCATTTCAGTCACATCTGTGGTACAGCCCACTCACTATTGGCAGGCTTCCCCGTGCAGGCTGCATCAGGAGCCAATACAGCTTTAGCTGATCAAACGGGTCGGCTCACTTCAGAGGCTGGAGGGGGAAGTGTAGGTTTCGGTGGCTGTTTTGGTACAGCTGATAGTGGGTTATGGTTCATATGCGCAGGCATGTGAGATGTGCACCAGACAGGGGAATTCAGAATGGCTCGAAAGCCTGCTCGATATCTCGGTCTGTTGTTAATTGAAATGTGTTCGGCAGAGATCTTTTGTCTTCTAATTCTATCCGTACAGCTTTACTGTAAAAAGGCTGCCAAGCACGGAAACGTTTAGGTCGAATTCAGGGAGATTTCGTTCTTGGTACACTTTGAAATCAGTGGAAAGCTTGGAAAACATGTAAAACGTCCTCCATTAATACTGTGATACCATTATCATTTCTAACTGATGTGTTATGATCAGTGATGTTAATATTATCTTGTAGTATTGGTAATATTAGAAATGTCTAATCATTTGTCCAATGATTGCGTCATATTTCAAGCGTTTAAAATGTCCAGTCATTTTTATTAATATAGTCCAAAATAAAGTTTCTTTCAGAGGACTTTATACTGTGTACATCCTACAACACCCTGTACCGCTCGGCTCAGCTAACAAAAACATTCTACAAAAAAAACGTTAGGTATCAAAAGATGGCATCTGGTCAGATTCGAAATCATGTTTAATTGTTCTTTGATCAAATAGTTAGCAATTTCTCGATTCAAATGATTTGAATTTGGTTTCTTTTATTTTATGTTCTTCTAACAAGAACATAAAATAAAGGAAACCAAATTTAAATCGAACTTTTGTCAAAGTACTGAAACTCAAGTAACATGTCGGTGTTTTCTGTATCTACAGCTGGTACTGTCTCTTGAGAGTCTCGGTTCTTGCGGAGATGTATTTCCTGTGGTGTTTTTTTTTAAAGTGGTCAATAGTATTTTGTTTAAAATCTATGGAAAGAGGATTTTCACTGTGGAGAGCTGTGGACAAGTCTTTACAGGGTTTGGACAGCTTCTCTTCATCCCCAGTATCAACAAAATACCAAAGTTCAAACGCAGTTCTCAAGCTGGTGTGTTGAATGCGCGCAAAATGTCGCTGCATGCAAAATGTTGCCGAAATACACTTTTTGAAACCAGAGCAGCTCTGCTCGCATCACAAACACTGGCAGCACGAGTACTTTCAATGAAACTGCTTGCTGTGTGAATCTAGCGATTATTCGATGGACAGACAATTTTAACAACTGGTTATTTGTAGTTTATAAAACAAAAAAATGCCAAATATTTTCTGGTGTCAGCCTCTCAAAATTGGGACTGTTGGTTGGAAGAAACAATGAATTTGAAGGAGGGGGGGGGGGGGGCACAATGTGAAATTTTTAATATTTTTTAAATTTTGTAGACTGACTAATTGACTTATCAAAAGACATAATCGTAGATTAATCAATAATCAAAATAATCAGTGCTTGCAGCCCTGCACTCTCACAGTGCTGCTTGCCAGTTGGACATGCCACCAGTTAGTTATTCAGTAAGTAGCCAGTCGTTATTTAACAGTTGATTGAGTCAGCCAGTATGTCAGTCAGTCAGTCTGACCAGATTCCAGTTGTGCAGTCAGACTGTGTTTGGCTGTGAGAAGAGCGCAGCATTGCGGTCTTCTTAAATAGCGGTTGGCTATGCTCGGCTGACAAAACATGTTGTCTTGGCCGGCAGTCGTGTACTACTCAACCACAGGGTGTGTGTGTGTGTGTGTCTGTGTGTGTGCGTGTTACAGTGGACAAATAAGCCCAATTTTATTCAAACAGTGGCTGCTACTTTGCAATGCAAGCACGTTATTGATAATTTGATTGTGGTGGGGAAGAAGTGCATTTCCACTTTAATCTTCATTAAACTACTGGCTCCCTGACTGGTGTCATCAGCTGGTGCCGTTGGGATTTCTTCTCATTTATACTTTTCCAATAGGCAGCTTTTACTTTAAACATTTAAATATGCCACGAAAAGGCATGTGCCGGTATCAATTTTTCATGCTGCGATTAATTGATTGAGCTTTTATCACGGTATACGGTATTAACACGATATTTTAATTGCACAAGAGAAACGGGTTGAAAAGATAAACAAACTTCAGTGTTGTCCACTTAGTAACTTAGACTTTTTTTAAATGACAAAAAGTACCTCAAACCTTTAAATAAATAGAAATAAAACAATACTAATGTATAAAGTGAATAACCGTATCAAACAGCAAGTGCAAAATTTCTTCAATCAGCGTTTTTTTGGAACCCAAAATATTTCCAAGCTTCTGACTTTACCCTTTACCCGAATGACGTGATTTGCGCGAGTAAAAAAAAAAACGTAACTTTGGCGGATATTCGCGCCATGTTAACCAATCCGGAGCTTGCTCGAGTAGTGACGTGATTACGAGTGGAGGCAGAAATCCGAACAACGTTGGAGGATAAAATAATAGTTGCACACCCCGGTACAGTCGGTGTGTGGCTGTGTGTGGATAGCCGGAGCGGCACGATACGTCCTTGTATCGTTATAGAAACCGGAAACTTTGGGACGAAAGTGAGTGCGGAGGTTGGACAATCTGGTAAGTCAAAAAAAACATCCGTTGTGTAGTGAATGTACACGCGAATGGAGCGCATTAACTCAAAATGTTCATTAACTCGAATAGCACGATGTATTCGCATCATTCGCGTCCGGTGTGAACGCACAGTCAGAAGGGGGATAAATCGGCAGCGTTCCTCCTTCCTTTCATGCTTCTTCTCCATCAGAGTGCGCATGCGTGCTTTGCGTAGTATATACTCAGTGTTTTTTAAGCGGATGATGGAAAATAAGCTAATGCAAATCTATTATTATTCACGGTATTTTGAAGTGCCCGCGATAATAATATCGTGCATATTCATTACTGCGATTTATCGCATTACCGAAAACCGACACGTCTAGCCATGAAATACATGAAGGTAATTGGTGTGAGTGAAGAGGATGCAGAGGACAGGGTTAGATGGAGGCACATGATTCGCTGTAGCGACCCCTGAAAGGGAGCAGCCGAAAGGAAAAGAAGAAGAAGAAGAAATAATGTTGAAATAGTCAAGGTGACAATAATTTTTTCTGGTTGAAGTTCATAATCAGAGTTATTTACGTGGTTGTGAAATCTCACTTTTGGACAAATTTCAGCTCTCAGCTTTTTTCACTGTCAGGTCAAAGGTCACAGTAACACAGTACTGACGTTTTAAACAGCATGTTAACAGCATGTGGTTTCGTGAAGAAGCCCTGAGCATCTGTGGTTTCTCTTTTTTAACTTTGATTTTATCTCATGGTTAAGGTTTTTTTTCAAATGAGCCAAAAGTGAGCCATGATAGGGTCCAAAATGTACTTTTTGGCTCGTCTGCCAATGGCAAGTAAACTGAGAAGATTTACCAGCCAAATATGTTTTTTTTTACCAGCGATAAAACTGCACCATGCATTATCTGAGTCAAAAGTAAATGACTTTAGCATCACTTCATAGAGACAGTTATGAATAGATGACATCAGATTTACAACTTTTATTCTGAACTTTTTTAATTTTAAAAAAACAATATCAATGAATTAGATTGTTGCTCTTTAACTCCTACTGTTCCTACACTTCATCATCAGACTTTGTCTTTGTCACCCCTGGAGTTGGCTGAGAGGCTCTCCGGTGTGTGTGTGTGTGTGTGTCTGTGGGGGGGGGTGGTCTCAGTACATAGCCGTAGTTTATCGTGTTAATGTTACAGCTAGCCGGTGTTCTGGTTATTTATACTTGGCGGCAGCTGATATGAAATATAGCCTACCTCGGAGTCATGATTAGGTGACGCGATTCAAAGTTATTTACTGACCACCTGGCCGGTGACCCCAATTTATTTTCCCACCAAACCCCAAATTTAGCGCCAAATGCAGTTACATTTCGTTGTGCAACCTTGTGCTGTACTGATAAATAAATGACATTGTACCTTGTATATTGTGCGAGCGAGTTCACTGAGCGGTTTTCACACAAAACTAAATGCCACTACGACAAACCTACGACAAACTGCACTTTCTTGACATGCAAAATTTACTTTGACAAACATCATGTGCGTAATTCATGGCACAAAAAAATTATTTGTCTCTCGCCACTGACTACAGTACATATTTTTTCCGATATAAGGTCCCATGGTGGTCCACCGGAAGGGGAGGGACGTCGCGAAACTTAGGTTATAGACAAATGTCAAAACAAGTGATCACAACTGAGAATTCACTTGCCTAAATGTATGAAAAGCAGAAGCCGAAAACACGGTCAGCAATGCGGGGAAATTTGGATCATGACAGAACATAGTTTCACAATATAAATGAATTAAGGCTGATCTCGAGACAACGGGATAAGAACAATCTAAGGATTTATGGCTTTAAACAAGAGACTAATTATTGAATCGGTCAGCGCTTCAGCCCCAGGCCTCCAGGATGCTCCCTTAGTTTGGAGTTTCGTTCAACTTCACAACTTAAGCAGGAGAACATAGACGTGTTAACGTCATTTCATTAATTACTGCATGATTTGCGTATTTATATGTACTCCTATTCTAGCTCTTTGATTGGTCTTTAGTCCAAACATACGGTATCTTCCAAAAGCTGACAATGTTACTATGATTGTAGAGAATACAACTTCATAGTCTACCAGGGTGGCAAATGGTTTCTAGCTTACCAAGACATAACACAAGCCCCTATTCAGGAACTCGTTACTTAAATGTAAATGTCACGATAATTACTTTATCGACTTATCGAGGTCATCAAAAATGATCGAGGTTGTGTCCATGTATCGTATGATACTGGCCGTTGTGTTTACATGCGCGTTTATTTGGATAAGAATGTCATCAACAGTTTAACCACCATAACGGGCGGGACTCAGGCGGCTTAAAAGTTCATTGCCCTTTGAAAGGGTGCACTTGCATTATTATGCTCTCATGTTATCATTATATCAATGGTCTTAAAATGACAATAATATCGTTTATCGCAATTTTTTTCTGGGACCATATTATCGTCCAACAAAAGTAGTTAGCGCGACAGGCCTAGTAATGGAACTCCTACACGTCGGTCTCCTGTCTGATTAAGTGCAGAGTCCCTTTTACGCGAAAGTTACAACAGCAATCTGACTGAGTCAGTAATGTTTCAATAAAACTTAACATAAACTTAAAACCAACACAAGTCTGACTTTAATGTTGTCAGCTTCATGTAAAAGGCTGCAGCAGCACAGGGTTCAATACGCACAGAGACACTAAATACATGTTGTGTTTGCCTTATTAAGAGCCCTGTAATAAATGTATCACTTAATTATTATTATTATATTAATTTTAATGAATAAATCGAGTTAAATTAACCGACAGTACACTATGAATAAGCACATTTTAAGTCAGACATTATAAAACAGGCAGCAGGGATCCTCTGTCTAATAAATGATGAAACTCGTAAGAGAATGTATTGGTGGGTTCACTGTGAGAAGAGGCGGCGAGCGTCCCTCGCACTCACAATGGTTATTAATTAAAGGGGTAGTCCAGGGATCTAGTGTTGCATTTTCATAAAGTTTAGGGACTTGAAAAGACAAAATTGTAGCAGCAGCTGGCCTAGATATCCTGACTTTGTCTTTAAAACTCGACACCTTCAATTTGTAACGTGGGCTGTGCGTTGAACGTTACGTTGAGTCTCCAAGCCCGGGCAGAAGTGACCCTCATGACATCATCTCACAGACCATCTGTTTTCTAAGTGTTTTCTGGAGTTGAGTAGTACTCCTCATGACACGTGAACTCAAAGTGATGGGGAAAATTGGTGGCACAATACTACAATTCTTGCAGGTAATCCTTTAAAATGCTGATGTCACTTTGACTTGGCTTGTTCTGTAATCTAGAGCACCTCCCGGTGTTCACATGTGTTTGGACACATTCATGTTGTCTTTTGCTGTGCTCAAGTCTTGTCAGAATTAAGTGGATCACACTTGAACCTAACAAAGTGGTTTGATGGATTAGAGTGGGAGGGACCTGAGTGTTTGAAAGTTCACCCTCTAACATTACTGGAAGTGGTACTGCAAGGGCAGCTCTTTCGTTCTAAGATAACACGAAAGTACCGTCTGTCTGCCATGTTCTTGTGGGGGTGAAAAAAAAGCTTCTTTTTTTTTTCCCCCCCTCTCTGGCTTAAATTTGCAGCTTAACAAGTTTCAGCTGTTCTGATCAGTCACAGCCATTAATAACGTCTTTATTGACATAAACACACTGACAATGACGACCAAAATGCGATACACCATGCAGTTACAGCCCAGACTGACCTTATGTGTCACAGGTTTTCCTGCATTTTTCTCATACATTTCCAAACTCTGTGTGGGTATGAGCATGAGCCTGTACATGTGTGTCTGCGAGATTTACTGTAGGTGCAGATGGCTAATATGATGATCTACAGTAATATGTATTTGAGTGGGATGTGTGTGTGTGTGTGTGTGTGTGTGTGTGTGTGTGTGTGTGTGTGTGTGTGTGTGTGTGTGTGTGTGTGTGTGTGTGTGTGTGTGTGTGGGTGTGTGTGTGTGTGTGTGTGTGTGTGTGTGTGTGTGTGTGTGTGTGTGTGTGTGTGTGTGTGTGTGTGTGTGTGTGTGTGTGTGTGTGTGGAGGCGTGGAGGCGTGGCCCCTTGTGAATTTCCCCCATTTCTCATAGTGAGACTGTAAGAATACACCTACTCTGCCCACACCTGCTTGAGGCACAACACCAGGGCTAAAGGTTAGAGATGGGTAAGAAACACCACCCAGAAATGGGGGGTGGGGGTGTGCGTGTGCGTGAGAACCAGAGAAAGTGTGTTCTCACTATTGCTGTCACATAGGCAGGATCACACCTTTTACTTTCTATGAACGTTTTCTGACATTAGTGTTCACAGAGTGACCTCTGTGCTGGCAAAAAAAAAAAAGTGCAACAGATGATGAAGTCAAATGAGACTTCATCATCATCTCTTGCACTTTTTGAAGCAGCTCCACGGTCATCTTCTGTCAAGAAAATAAGCAAAAGCCAATACGAGAACAAAATGACACTATAATAACACCTTTTTAAAGTTGTGCTGCAACGAGTATGATATAAAATACATTGTAGTTGTGATAAGCAATAATAAAAGGCTTTATTTATTTACAGATTTTTCGCGTTCACCAGTTTTTCCAGCTTAATACCGTGGTTATTTTTAATGAGGCATATCAGTTTGCCAATCTTTTTGTCGAAACGGAGGACACTATTGAGCACAGTTCGGAGAAAGCGAGCTCCTCTGGCAAAGAGAACAGCTCAGAATCCACTTCCACTGAAAACAGAGTAACAAAATAAAGAGAGCTGCTGATTATGCAGCTGTAAATTGTCCCTAAAAGTAATTTTTTTTTAAAACAGCAATATTTGCGCTGTTTGTGGTGTTTTTAAAATCCAGTACATCTTGAATTTTTCCGCATTCATATTCTTACATCGGATTTTTTTTTTTCTTCACAATCAAATTAAATAGCAAATTGAATAGCACTCAAATTAAATAGCAAAACAAAAATCCCAATTTCAGTGACATTAATTAAGACTACTGATTATCAGTAGTGGCTGATAATCAACTGATTAACACCATTCAATACACTTCAACTAGTATCTATGCTTATACTTTGAGTGCCTTTTCCTGTACGTTTAGGTCCTTTTTAGTTCATTTCCTTCTTTCAAAGTACATGTAGCGCTCCTCATCTTCTTTCAGTTCATGCTCCTTCAGCTGCTCCTCAACCTCAGCAGTCTTCCCTCAGAACATGCATTCAGCCTTACCTTAGATATTGTCGCACGGCTGCAAAACACGTGAAAGAAACCCGACTCCCTTCAGTCAAAAGGAAGTCGCATCAGTACAGCGATAGCTTGAATTTCAGCTGGTATCTTTGCTTTGTTTTTTGGCAAGCTTGTGGGCTCAGTGGTTTTAGTGCAGTAAGCCAACAATGCAAACAAGTACTCAACCTTGACACCCAGTGAACTCTTTAAACAGTTTTCTTAGTTTAAAATAAATTTAGCAGGGTAAATTTGGTTCCTTTTTTCAATTCACCTGCAACCAAGAAAAGCTCCTACCAGGTTCTGGTGAATTTTCACTCATTTGTTATGGTTTGATTTTGAATCAGCTGGTTTTTCTCCTCACTTCACCTGCGTGGCCTGTACCCAGTTTTAGTGCATTAACTTTAGTAACATTTACTCAAGTACTAAACCTAAGTACAATTTTGAGGTACTTTACTTCGTTTTTGTGCTGCTTTTATGCTTTTATACGATATTTCAAAAAGAAATACTGTACTGTTCACTTCACATTTATTTAAGAGCTATAATTACTAGTTATTTTTCAAATCAAGGTTTTAAATAGAAAACATATGATCAGTTAAATAATACGATCCATCGTTACAGATTAAACTACCAAAATTATGAGGTAGTGAAATTTAGCATTACCATGAACAACGACAATGTTAACATCCTGCTTACAAATGAATGCATCAGTAATACTGATCCAATACTATAACAGTAGCCACTTTGCATTATGAGTACTTTTACTTTTGATACATTTACATTTAGTCATTCAGCAGACGCTTTTACCCAAAGCGACTTACATATGAGGAAGACAATGGAAGCAATTACAACAACACAAGGTAACAAAAAGCATAAGTGCACCAGAAACTGGTCTGTTAAAGCCCAGCACAGGGTACAAAGCTAAGGAGAGGAAGGTTTTTGTGTTTTTTTGTTTAGTTTTTTTATGAAAAGAGATAGAAAGGAAGAAGAAGTCAGTGATTGGCAGTCAGGTGTTGACGGAAGAGAAGCGTTTTCAGGTGCCTTTTAAAGGTGGCTACAGAATCTGCTGATCTTGTAGAAGCAGGCAGATCATCCCACCAATGTGGAACGGATCCAGACGAGGTGCGCCAGAGGGATATTTTTTTTTTTTGTTCTTTTTTGGTCCTGGTACCACCAGACGGCGTTCGTTTGCAGAGCGCAGGGATCTGGCAGGAGCATAGGTCTGTGTCAGCGAGCGAAGACATGATGATGCAGAACCAGTGGTGGTGTTGTAGGCCAGGAGCATCGCTTTGTACCTGATGCGGGCGACAACACACTTTCTGTACATTTTGTTGCTGATACTTCTGTACTTTTTACGAAAGTAAAAGAAGCAGTGCCACAGTATAAAACCACTCCATTACACAGAAGATTCCTGCATTCAAAATGTCTCTTGAGTAAATTATTTGAATACTTCTCCCACCACTGCCTTGTATCTCTAGTGACCTTAAAAATCACAGTCAAGGTTTATTATTTTAAATTCAGCCACACAAATCAGTTCACCTTCTTCTTACACCTCTACAGCCTGCATTCACCAAACTTCAGTTAAATTAGCTGGTAAAATATATTTTTAAATCCTCCTGCAGAGACCTGTGACTTGTGACCCCACTCTGCCTCAGCACATTACAGCATCAATGGATCTGTTTAATATTACACATTCTGGTTTGGTTCTGATTTTAGCAGCCACAAGCTGAAAACGTGTCTCTCTGTTAAATATGCAATATTTACTTTACATTATTTAATTCAACCGGCAGAGGCAGCCCACCTCTTATACCCACCTCTGGCCTAAATGTGCACATCTGTAATTTTCAGAAGAAAACCTTTGCTGAGCACATTTCTTGCATTGTTTCCTGACATCAGTTTCGTGCACACTGCTGTTTGCCAGCCAGTAAGCAGGTGTAGGGTGGAGCCGCTTCTCAGACTGTCAGTTAACGCTCTGTCTCAACCGTCCTCCTGATATTACGTGGAGCTAAAATGTCATGTACCGGTGAGTGAACAAGGACGACCTGTGTGTGTGTGTGTGTGTGTGTGTGTGTGTGTGTGTGTGAGTGAGAGAGTGATAGACGGGAAAAGGCCGACCACTGTCTGCCTTTCTCACGCACACACAGAACATGCTGAATGTATAGGAGTACTGTCATAAATAGCCAGAAGCTAAAATACTAAAAATTAAAATAGAAAAACATGTCCCGCCAACCGAAGACAGCTGCATTAACTGTTTTCATGTGAATGACCATGTTAAAGAATAGTTTCTGTTTTACAGCTGAGCAAAACATTTGTCACCTTCCGGCCCTTTCTCTGCAAAACTGCAAAAATATTTGTCTTGAAACATGAATCAGCCTGGAAGGGAAATTAAATTCTTCATTTGTCTTAAAACAGGTGAGCTTTTTTTGTTTTTGTTGTTGTTTTAAAGTTTGACTGGTTTCTTGTGAAGTCAAAGTAAAATGTGAACAAATCACTTGAGTCAATCAGTTTTGTTTGAACAGACCGATTTGCATCAGAACCACCAGACCACCTGACCTCACGTGTACATTTTTCATTTTAAAAAAGAAAGGAGAATAAACAACAAAAATGACTGACTGACTGAATCCAGGCTACATTAAATTAAGTGGTTAAGATGGATATTTTAAGCATTTTTGTCAAATATAAACTACAAGAAGGAAAACGGAAGTAGGAATTAAACATCTTAAGCTCAATAATAGAACATGTTAATAACCTGTGTGCATGCAGCTGTTTCAAACCTTTCTGGCCTTTAACTCGTCTTTTACGTCCTGACATTATCATGACCTCAGCTGTTACTGAGCTGGCAAGCTTTTATGTCAGTTTGAGCACGAGATACTTCTGGATTTAATTCTCAAGAGCATTGAGGGAGCTCTAAATAACAATATCTGTACGCCCAGACCAACAATTTGAATACACATGTAAAAATGTGTTAAACAAATATCAGGCTGCCTCCAGGTCCTGGAGAAGTCTTAACATGCGTGGGATTCAGTATCTTAATTCAAAGCCATAGTGCGGGTTACAGTTACAACTAGCGTATTATTGACAAATGGAATTTTTAAGGTCTTAAATATTTCGTGGTTTCTTGTAGTTCCGTCTTCAGGTGCTAGATTAAACCAGTCATGCTGAATTCTATTAATTAAAACAAAAACAAATAAGGTTTTTCAATTTATGGCCGGGGCTTTTTATGCCTTTATTAGATAGCGATAGCGCACAGAAGCTAAGAAACCAGGGAGAGACAGAGGTCCCCTGCTGGTTTGCCACAAAGGCAAAGACATTTTAATCACCATTAACCTTGCACTACCACAAATGTGCAAGAAACAAAAAAAAAAAGAGTGTTCAAAATCAAAGCGGCAGAGCCTGAGATATCATGACTTTTAGTTATTAGTAAGGGTCAAGCCCCAAAAAGACTGGGTCCTACATTTCCCATAATGCAACTATATAGTGTCTTTCGTTTGCCTCTTCCTGCCTGGTAAATGCTCATGTCTTTATGGCTTCACACCCCGTTTGTAACACAGGCTTCTGTGCCAAGATGGCGCCTCGGTGTTTTGGCACATGTTGTTTCGTCTTGTTTCGTTTGTAAATCCTCATATTTTACATATTCTTTATTATTTTGCCATAATATATATTTTTATTTTATATTCTTTAATATCGTCTTGTCAATTTAATATTTTCTATTTATGGTTCTTGACCTGCGGTTCTTGCTTTATATTTCTTATGTTTCGTAATGTAATGTATATTGTTTTGCACCAAAAGACCAAAGCAGACTCTTTGCACGTGTAAACTTGGCAACAAAGCTGATTCAGATTCAGACGTTAAGGCCGAACCTTCGGGGCTCCCTGAATGTCACCGAATCGGCATAAAATCTCCCCCCTGCAAAATCCCTCGACCCCAAAGGGAGGCCGAGAGCGGCAGAGAACGTCGCTGCTCGTAACGGGCAATTTGCGGTCGTGGCCTTTCAGCGGTGGGCGGGGTCAGTCACTGGAGGCCATCACAGCCGGAGACTCACACACACACACACACACACACACACGCACACTCTCTCTGAAACTACAAACTGTCAGAGTGAAAGTTAAAAATTCGAATCCTGTCAACGACGAACACAAAACCAATCA
Source organism: Coreoperca whiteheadi (assembly GCA_011952105.1). NCBI lineage: Eukaryota > Metazoa > Chordata > Actinopteri > Centrarchiformes > Sinipercidae > Coreoperca > Coreoperca whiteheadi. The sequence continues at coordinate 3,125,133 of CM022486.1, forward strand.
ACTGTCGCTTTACTCTCCTTCATAACTGAACGCTCACATTTACACTCGTACTTTCTCTCTTCCCTCTCTCTCTCGCTCTCTCTCTCTCTCTCTCTCTCACCCACCACACTAGCGGTATTACTGTAGTGTCTGATGTGGTCTCTCTCACCTCATGTAACCATCTCTTTTTCTCTTTCCTCTCTATTGTTCATCCCTCAATCTTTGCCTTCCCTTTATTCTTTCTTTTTCCCACCTACTGTGTCCTTTCTTAATTTTTCTCTTTCAGCTTCCCTTCCAGCTCTTTTCCTCTTTGCATGCTGTCTCCTTTCACCCTCTTTCTTGTTTCCTTCCCTTCCCTCTGCTTGCTTTTGAGCTTACTCATTTCCTCCTGTGCTCTCTACCATTCATTCCTTTACCAGTCTTCATCTTTCTCTCTCCTCTCCTCTCCTTTCTTCTTCCTCGTTTGTCCTCACCATATCACTAATTGCCTCCAGTCCTTTCGGCTTCTCTGCTGACTACCTGTCCCTTTATTCTTAATCCTTTCCGCAATCCCTTCTTCTCTCCCGTTTTCTCTCTTCTTTCTACTTCCTCATATATCAGTAAAATAACTTAAACCACTTCAACTTAACTTCAACTTAAAAAATGTACTAAAATAATGAGATTAGAGGAAAAATATAAAAGAACGGAACAAACAAACACCAAAGAACGGGGCACGACATGGTTGAACTGTTTGAATCAGAAAAAGGGAGTTTTAAGAAATGAATTAAGAGATGCCACTAGCTAATTATTATCATTATTAACTGAATTTTCCCTCTGTCTCCATCCAGGCGAGCAGAAGCGTTACCAGGTGGTGATCCACGGTATCGAACCGCTGCTGGAGACTCCTCTCCAATGGCTCAGCGAACACCTCAGCCACCCTGACAACTTCCTGCACATCTGTGCCATCCCCACGCCCACTGACTGAGGCCACGGCCACCGTCGCCGTCACAACCAACCGGCCGGCTGGCCAACTCCGGACGTGGCAGCGCTAAACGGCGCCAACTCTGAACTAACGGACTCTTTTAACGAGAAGGATACCAGAATCTTGTCGATTAAGACGAACGACGGATGTGAAGGAGGTATTTAACAAACCTCCTTTTCCACCTTGTTGTCTATTTATATTTCTGCCCCTCCCAGCGCTACTACTACTCCTCTTTTCCCCTCAGAGAACGTGTTTGTAGGACGTGAGGATCAAAAGAATCTTCCTGTTCCTCCTCTGCTCCACGTAAGAAAAGACATTTCTTTAGGCGAAGAGCAGAGGATCTCTCCTTTTTCTACGCCGCTGTCTCGCGTCGTCTTCTCCTCCTCCTCTCAGAACAAACAAACCTCTCCGTGGGAGGAGAGGAGGCGAACGGATCCCTCGCTTTTCCATGCCGCCGTACGTCTTCCTCCTCCGTCTGGTCCACGGCAAAGACTGTCCTGCTGACAGGGAGAAAGGATTGTTGGGGGGGGGGGGGGGCGTATCCAGTCCAGCCCAGCTCAAGTTGCCTTGGTTATCACGTTCATGCATTTCCATTGCCGTCCTCATTGTCCCTGCAAAAACTCGTCTGCACACACAAAGTTACTCTGAGTTTACATCACCTGCAAACTTTATCCGCTCCAAAATACAACGAAAGCAAAAGCCTCCAGGAGCTTCTGGTGGTCTGGTTTTGACTTTTTACGGAGGACCTTCTGTTGGTGAGGTTTCTTGGATTAACATTTGGCTTCATTTGACAAAGTGAGCTGGAAAAAGCAAGAGGACGAGCTATTTTGGCGCTCTTGAGGGCAGTGACTGACACATTGGGTTTCTCGCACGGATCCCAGCACACTTGGGGTCTGGTTTGGACCGAGCGTCTGGTGCCACTGTTGCGATAAACCTCTCGTTCGAGTGTCACCGTCCCCTGGTACCGTTCCTGAATTAGCATTCAGTTTCCGCTTCAGCTCAAGAGCGGTGTCGTTTTTCATTTTTCGTCTTCACCGTGAAGAGAAATTTCACTTTCATACAAGTTGGGTCTTATTTTTGTAGTTTTACTCAACCAAAATCTTCCCCCAATGGTCACACGCTCCTCTTTGGGTGATGGGATTCTACAACCGTCGAACAAGCAAACTGACGAACTAAAAGTGACATGGTGTTTAAGCTGAACACGAGTCTGCACTTGTTTTGTGGTTCTGCTGTCTTTGGAGAAGACCGATGGAGATGCGGGATTTTCTCAGGGTGTCTATCGAGAGTGAGCAAGCTATTAATGAATGAGGCCAAGGCATTTTGTTTGAGGGTCACGGGGAAAAGAGCCGCCACACGTTTTTCAATAGCAGGTGCTGATTTCTCGCCGTCAATGCAACACAGTTTAGCGGTTTTACTGCCTGTTTTTGTTAGATTTGGCCCGAGCCTCTTTGTCTGCTGCCAAACTTAAATGAGCATCTGGTTTTGTTTTATTTTAGGATCTCAGCTTAGATAATGAGACAGCAGGCTCGATTAGCATTAAGTCTGCAGGCTATTGGGGGGCCACTGTTGTTTGACATGTCCTACACATGCTTTCATTGACAGAAACAAAACCGGCAAAAGCATATATGACTTTTGTCAGAACATTAACTTTTGTCGCCAGCTGCTCAGATCGGAATACTTTACTGGATGGTGAGACCATAATTAATCAATCCCGGCTTCTTCTTTTTTTTTGCATCGTATGTCAGCATCTTTACATCTGCTAATACTGAAATAACGTTTTTTTTCTGAAATCATTCAGCTGAGGCTGTTATCCCGAATGACTTCAAATAAAAGTGAGTTGATTAAAGTGTTTGTCAGAGAATCTATTATGTTGTTTATTGTGAAGACACAAGCCGCACAGTGTACCCTAGGAGCAGTGAAGCTTTAAAAAGCATTTGACTCATTTTGCCCTTTTCCCCACTCGTTCGTTCAGTATAGAAAATCACTATAAATTTCCCGTATTTAATATAAAATCGTTTTTTTTTTGTTTCTGTTTTTTTTTTTTTTACATTACAGCTAAACTTATTTCTCACTTGAAATACTTGTGTGTCCACAATGCAGTCAGCTCGACCTCAGTTACCTTCACTTTCCAGCAAGGTCAAGACGAAAATGAAATTGAAAATGTCACCTTCGTTAGTTATTAGAGCTGGGTGTCATTTATAGGTTTTCAGTACTGGTAACAATGCGTTACCTGAGTTTCAGTACCAATACCACAACAATACTTGATACTGATATTTACTTTGTTGAGTCTTTTTTTTAAGCAAAATAACGCCAGTTCCTCGGGAGCATTTGAACACAAACCGCTGCAGGGGACTCTCACGTTAACATATACCGGACACAGTTCACACAGGAGTCCTGGGGTTTGAAATTCAGCCCTGTTTAGGTTACTCCTGCTAACTGGAAGTCATTTACATATGTGTTTCTTATGCTCCACAAATCTCATGAAACGACCAAACCAACAGTGCACTTATTGTCCGTGTATTAAAGCCCGCTATGTCTTCTGCCTCCGTGCCACGGAGCTCCACTGCTGTCCAAAGGCTACTAAAGACACTCCAATGAGCCAGACTGTTGCCCTGGGTGACATGTTCCTTCGTTACCATGAACACACACACTGTAGCTTATTTTGACTCAGTCCCACACACACCGTCCTGCTTCCTCAAAACACTCACTCGAGCACCGAACGTGGATTAATCAGCTGCTGCAAATAGTCCCAAAAGAATGCGCTATTTACTCATGTTTCAGTAACGTTTGTTTGAAAACTACAGTGACCAGCGGTTTTTTTGGAAATCACTGAGCCATTTATTATATATACACCATATAAAATTGTGAGTCTGCAGTAGGAACCAATGGGCTCGGGGCTGCGTGCCGCAGACAGGATAGGGGATTTGTCGACTATATAACTGAATAACACCAGCCGTATCTTAAGAGCACATCGCCCTTACACGGTTTTCCTGTCGTTCTGTACATCGGTGGGTTCCTCCCCGGTACAGAGGACGGTTGATTGATTTGCCTTCCGGGTTTGAACCGGCAGACGAGGCGAAGCCAGCGTCCTTCCCCTCTGGCGTTGGAGCGTCTTTCCACCTTATCCAGCTCGTAAAGAACATCGCTCTCTTGTGTGTTTTGCCGCTGACGCTCGCCCTCCCTCCCTCGCTCTCTTCATCTCTCCTGGTTAATTATCTGTTGGCATTCCACCCGCTGCTAATGAGACCACTAAACTGTGCTCAGACAGGCCTTGGGCTGCTCTGTCGCTCTGTGTGTGTGTGTTTACTTGTGTGTTTTGTCTTGATGTGAGCAAGCTCTGTTTCGCGGAATTAAACTGTACAGTATGACTGTGTGAACATAATTATAGACGTTACAGACCCCCCCCCCCTCAGGTGTGTGTGTGTGTGTGTACGAAGACATCCAATGGAATTCTGCCTGTCTCCTCACACACACACACACACACACGCGCGCGCAAACAAACACTCATCTCTTGTCACACTGCCAGTCCGCTAATTTAAAGCGTGTGCGTTGTGAGCGAGTGATGTCACACGTCGTGTCATCACGTCAGGCTTCCTCACCGCCGATGCTGCCGCCAAGCATGATGGGACGGCGTGTTTATGGTGTTGAGTCAAGACTTGGGGGCCCCGGCATAGTGTGTGTGTGTGTGTGTGTGTGTGTGTGTGTGTCACTCTAGATGCAGTGATGAAGAGTCTGTCTCACTCTGTCATCTCGCTGACAAACACACTCTTTTTATGGGATTTCCCGAGCCACCGTCCGACCCCCGTACTGTCCAACTCACTGAGGAGGGAGAGATGTAGGAAATAAAGGGAGGGGGGGGCGGTCGGTTGCTTCGTGAGGTGTTTAGATTGAGTGAGTCAAAAGTCACTTGTTTGCAGGGCTGCATTTCCAACTCTTTTCAGAGTGGAAAAGTCGACTTGTATTGTTGTACTTTCGCAGGTTCATCAGAGGGACCAGTTTTTTTTTTTTTTGTTTTGTTTTTTTAGCAAAAAGATGAGCTTATAAACTGAATTCACCTGGATTGACGCGCAGTGTTTTCAACCAGTGACCACCCAAGAAAATGTATTTTCTCAATCAGCTTCTTCCCTGTGAGCGATGCGGCCCGACATGAACTCAGACATGAACAGAGGTTTTTTTTTTCACACGTATTTCTGGGCACCAATCAGGGTTTAGCAACATTTGGATAAACACGTGTTTTTTTTAATTGCTCGTGTTGCATGGCCACCGTCAATCAAATCTGATTAAAAGCCACACCCACAGAAACCCGGCTGAATTTTGAAGCGCCAATAAATAATTACGTTTTAATGCGAGTGTTGCTCATTTAGTCATGAATATTTAATTTGGCAGAGAAATGCTTGACATTTGAAGCCAAGATGCCCGGTTTACTCCGGAGAGTGTGATTATTACAAGTATTTAAGCTCTTATTTAAACCACACGACAGATCGTAAGGTCCCTGCGATCAGCGCTGCAACTGCATTTTCTGCCTCCGTGTCAGGCAACACACAGTTATCTCTATGGTCACACTGCTTCGTTAGTGTAACGAGGCAAGGAGAACGTGATACTGGCGGAAGGAATAACGGAATATGACCATCAGAAAGGAAGCTTTTTTTTTTTAAAAAGATAGTTTTTGGACAGCAGTGGAGTTCTACGTCGCAGAGGCAAAGCGACATCAGACGGTATCGCCACCGGCAGTGCTTATTATCAGGACAGATTGATCAGAGGAATGGTTGACTAATAAAACGCCAGTCTTATCCTTGAATCTAACCTTAGTAATGAGCGTATCAGCGTGGCTTATAAACACAGAGGGGAAACAGTGTTTTTTGGTGCGCGTCAGAATTTGATTAGTGGCAGGAAGGTTTTTTTGTTTGTGTCTCCATACCAACTGCAAGCACTCATCTGTCTGTTCCAGCGACAGACAAAACTTCACCGGACAGCTGATCTCCAACAGATTCCGGGAGACAGTCCTCTGTCTCACGCACGCACGCACGCACGCACGCACGCACGCACACAACCTGGTACTTCCATCCTTGTGAGGGCTCTCACTGACTTAATGCATTCTTACCCTAACCCTTAACCATCACAACTAAGTGCCTAACCCTAACCTAAAGCTGATTCCTACCCTAACCCTAGAACCAAGTCTTAACCCTCAAACAGCCCTTTGAAGGTCTGTTGAAAAGGGAGGACCGGCCAAAATGCCCTCACTTTCCAAAAATGCCAATTGGTCCTCACAAAGAGGGCTGTACAAAGTGCACGCACATGCACACTTTTACCATCAGCTCAGACCGCAAACTATGCCCTCCAACTCCACTCAGTCCCCTACTGTCCTGCCTGACTCCGTGAAACCACAGTCTCTCTCTCTCTCACACACACACACACACACACACCTCCTTCTGCTTTTAAAGCGTCTCAGGGGGCCGACAGCGCTCTGTTGTGTATCAGACAGCAGAGCAGAGATCAAGAAGATCAACAGATGAGAGCTATTAGTGATGAAGAGGAAGTCATGAGTGTGTTCTTCCCCCTCTGAAGCCGCACACACACGCGCACACACACACACAGAGTCACACAGATAACACAATGCAGACTGGGACGCTGAGAGCAATGCGTGACGAGTGAAAATGACAGCGTACTGTAACTGTGTGTGTGTGTGTGTGTGTGTGTGAAATGCGATGATACAAACGGCAGGATGAAGTGAAGAAAAAAAAAAAAAAAAAAAAAAGAATTAATGAAAAGATGAAAAACAAGAGCGAGTGGAGTAACAGAGAGAGGATAAATCCAGAGCAAATAAACGCCACTGTGTGTGCGTGGTCACTCATGTATCTCAACGTCTTTGTCTAGACATGCTTGTGTACATGTAGGGTAACAGACAACACACACACACACACATTCAGTACACACCCACAGTAAGTGTGCAGGCCGTCTTCAGGCCTCCTTAATATGTCTTTAAAAACTTGTTAAATTTAACATTTTGTGCCCTAAGTTTCTCGCTGGTAGGGTTCAAAGTGGAAAACAAAAACGCGCCCTGTCACCGTTGACTTCTTCCTTCGCGTCTTTCAGTTTGTCTCGCACATTTTTCCGCCTTTGTCTCTTTGCTTTTTGCTGTCGAGTTGGTGTTCAATTCAGTTGCAGGGCGAGTTAAAAAGGAGCCTGGCCCCTAGTTTTGCGAAGCCCGCCTCTAACACACACACACACACACACACACACAGGTTTGCGGCACTATCTTCGTAGGGGCCCGTCATTGACATAATCCTTACCCTAACCCTAACCTTAACCTAACTCTAACCCTAACCCTAAAACCAAGTCTTAACCCTCAAAAAACCCTTTAAACTTGTGGGGTCCAGCATTTTGGCCCCACAAAGGAGCTCGGGCCCCGCAAGTATAGTGGGCTCCCTGTTTTTGGGCCCCACAAATGTAGTAAAACAAGAGCACACACACACGCAGAAAACTCAGAAGCGATTTAGGCCTTCAAAGGAAACATTCAACAAAGCAAATGAGACAAAAATTCATTTAACACCCGGACGTCCAAATAGTCAGGATGTGTCAGCTCCGTTTGTACGAGTGAATGTTGGGGAGTTGTTGTTATGGAAAAGAAAAGAGTTTAAGAATAAAGTTGAAATATATATAAAATAAAATAAAAGTTTTTTGATGAAATTTTGTGTGATTTTCCATCTTCTTTTTTTTAAGATAATGACTTGTTTTAACTCCTGGTTATTAACACCCAAGTGGAGGAAGAGCAGTTCCTGCTAAAACCCGCGTTGGTTTATTCCCTAAAGTCACTGAACTGAGAACTGCTGTTGCCGTGTTACTGACCCTCGGCGGGTGATGGCTGCGCGGTCCACACTGTGTATTGTCGCGGGGTAACGTGGATAACGAGAGTGGTTACTCATTTGTCAGGGCAACGGTTTACCGGCAGTCCCGTTTGTACTTTCCATTTCTTTTCCTCTTCCTCTCAGTACAGTGAACACAGGCACACCTCATGCTGTGGCGTTTTGCCTTGCACTTGTCCTCACCCTGACTTCGTTCCCCACTAAGCTGTACAAACGTGTCACACCGAGGGTTAACGTTAAAGAGGAACGTTGGTTTCCTATTTGTTTTTGTGTGTTTGCATGTGTTTTCCATTCCCTCCAATTATCTCAAAAGCCTCTCAGGACACGTACATGTGATGTGAACGTCTTGAGGTCATCAAATGCTATTGAAACAACAGTACGACAGTTGAATGTAACCTAAATGTCTCATCAAATCTACACTTCTCAATTTGAATTGCTCAACATATCGGGACGGGGCGTGTCCTCCAACTCACCAAATCAGCGCTTTCTGGCAAAATAACAGCACAGTTTTTACAGTAAGGCCATTTTTGACACGAGAGTAGTTTGTGAGTTTGTGATATGAGGAAAACAGAGGGCAGGTGTATATATTCAGCATCACGCCTGTGGCGCTGAAAAGAATGCTTTTGCGATGAGACACGTGTGTCACTGCATCGCACTGGAGTTGCAGTCTAACAACAGTATTGTGGGACAGATACGCAGACGAATTGTAATGTTTAATGGACCGATTTTTAAACTAGCAGCAGCTTTTGGACTCTGCAACACAAGATAACGGAATGTAATCCACTTTGCCTGTAAACACAAGTTTGAAGATACCCACCGGAGGTTTTTTTGGTTGTTTTTTTTTTTGTTTTTTTTGCATGTTACAGAAAATCATATGTGAATTTAAGAGGTGGAACAAGGTTTGAGACTTCAGTGAGTGAGGACCTCCAGTAAAACCGCTAAACAATCAGCAAAAACCAGAAGTGTGTGTGTGTGTGTGAGATTCTTTGTCTCCTCTATTCCTGGCAGTGTGACACACACACACACCCTCCCTCCCCTCGGTCCTCTCTCCCTTCTCTCAGAGGGTGGACGTCCATTTTTAACGAGGGCGATGGCGTTTGAAGTTTGTAATGATTCAAAGGCCACAGTTCACTCCTCTCTCTTTCTCACCGCACACACACACACAAATCCGCTCATATGACACACGAAATGTCTTTTATATCTCCCCCTTTCTTTGTTTTCCCTACGGCAAACAACCCCCCCCCCCCCCCCCCCCCCTCCATCTTTCGCTCGCTCTTTGTCTTCCTCTCTCTCTCTCCTCCACACTTTCTTCTTCTTCCTCTCTCTCAAAGAAAATTTTCCCCTGTGCAATAAAACCCCGTAAGCCACCCGACTTCCCCTCCACGCCTCAAAAACACACACCAGCACCCTGCACAAGTAAACACTATGGCCAAAAGTATGTGGAACTCTGAACTTGCACCCATGTATGAGAGAAACAAAGTATACTGCACGTAAATGGAGTAAAGTACCATGACCATTAAAAGTACGGGGACTCCTGGACATAACACCCATAGGCGATTGTGGGATTTTGGAACCTGGCTGCAGGGATTTGCTCTAATTCAGCCGCAAGAACATTACTGAGGTCCAACGCTGATGCTGGGGGATGGGGCCTGGCCACAGTTCATCCCAAAAGGTGTTGGACGGGGTTGAGGTTCAGGGTTCTGTGCAGGCCGGTCAGCATCTTCCACGCCAAACGTCTTTATGGAGCTGTCTTGGCGTCACAGTCCAAAATATCCCTGCGGGCTCAGGCAGGAAGATTTCCCCTCATTGGGACAGATCAACCAAGACCAAAATACATCAAAACATCAGGACAGGGGCGTCTACATACTTTTGGCCATATAGTGTACAAACTTGGCATGTAGACTTGCAAATGTGCGCCACTGAATCTACGTACATATAGAAACTCAATACACGCACACAACCGGGGGCTCAGGCTGGTCAGAAAAACAAAACAACTCAAACGTCTCTTTTTCCTGGAGGTGCTCTCTGGTTTCCAGTCATCCTCCCTCCCTCTCTCTCTCTCTCTCTCTCTCTCTCTCTCTCTCTCTCTCTCTCTCTCTCTCTCTCACACACACACACACACAGGGGCCAACCTGTTATTAACCCTGCCGCCCTCTAATAGGAAGGTGCTGAAGAGAGAGAGAGAGAGGCGGACACACAGAAAGAGAGAGGGAGAATGACAGGAGGATGTGGATGATGGGGGCTTGTGAGCTTTAACACTTTGATCTCTCTCTCACTCACTCACACACTCACACACACACAGACTATTATTAATAAGCACCGTGTGTCCCTTTCCGCCCGTAGCCTTGGGATCAGGACGTCAAGTTCACTACCTAAGTATATGTGTGTCGCTGTGTGGCTCCTGACTGGCTGGCACAAACGGGCCCGAGAGGAAGGCCACGCTTTTAGTGTTTCTCCAGCCCGTCCCATCAACTGAAATGATGTCGACCACATAAAAACAACGTTTGCTGGCTTCAGAGGAAGTTGTACGCACACCAACCCGTGACTTAAGCATTCATAATACAAATAGCAATAATGGATGCTGTTTTCAGTTCAAGGTGTCCTGTCAACATTTCTCTTATGATGTTGACTCACAACACCATTGAGCTCTATTAACATGTCCGTGCCTGCGGCTGGTCTCAGATCCAACCTAGACTACTGTGAACCGTCTGAAAAGCTGTGATCGGACCTCCAAAATAGGGGATTTAGCATCTGCAATGTTAGCATACAAAATACACAATATATGATGGTAATACACTTCCGTGAAATTAGTAGCCATCATACATAAGAATTCTGGGAAGACCCTTGTGTACTTCAGGATGGGAAGGAATGGATTTCATTTCATTTTTTATTTAAAAAAAAAAAAAGAACAGTTATAGTTTGTTTCACTGTCTTTTAAACCGATGACACAGGAGAACGCTCTTTCTACACACACACACACACACACACACACAAATGTTGACTGAACACAGCAGCATGCAAGCAAGCCGTGTTTCTTCTCCTCACGTAATAAAAGAAAGGGGCTTGTTTTTGTCTTTGTATGACCCCAACGGGTGGTTGCACTCAAGCACTGTGACTCAGCCTTTAATTGGTTGTGCAGAAGCACAAATATTTAAAAGTACATTTTAATGCTGCGTGAAGACGCATTATTGAAACAATAATCCCAGGAAACAATATCTCATTATTGGGATGATATTGTTTCCTGGGATGATTTTGGGATGACCTAATGTCAAGAACTCGCTCAAGAAAAAACAAATAGGAGAGAATACAGGACTTAAGAGTTTTCTTGTTGTTGTTGTTTTTTTTTTACCTAAATCAAAGACAAAATAAACTGCAGTCTAATGTGAAAACATGTGCTGTATGCAACGCCATTGTTGTCGGCGATACGTGACGGAGTTAAAACGCGCTGTGAGGTTGATCTGCGGTGCCGCAAAGAAACCAAATGCAGCCCGACAAATGCAAGAGGGCGAGTGGCTGCTGGCCTAAGTGCAATCAGACCAGGCGAGCTGCGTTTACCTGACGCCGTGACTCTGCCCTCCTGTCCACGAGGGTCGTCACAAAAATCCAGCTGTGAAAGTTTCACAGTAGCACTATATGTATAATGTGTTCTAAATGTACGCATGTGTACGTGCCACAGAAAGAGACAAATGAATTCCGCTCTTCAGAAACGTTTACACGCACACAAGAGACCTGGTTACTGTAAAGCCCGCATATGTGCGCAGCTCAGTCTAACGTCTGGCCATGAGACGGCCATGCTAACTCCTAGTTGCGGTAACTAGCATTTCCCAGCAACTTATAATAATACCTATGTGTTTTTAAAAGGTGCGATATAAATAGTTTGCAAAGTGCTTCGACACACGAGGCACGGCGAGAATATTCCAAACAAAGCGGGTCAAAAAAACGAAGACAAGGAGACAACTTAAAAACAATGAAATGCACGACAAAGGAAATTGAAACAAATGGAAACAATAAAAGCAACGAGGAGACGAAGCGAACGAACGAGTTTTAAGAAGTCACTGATTCTGCGAGCCGTTGTCGCCTCAGGCAGGTCGTTCCACAGCCGAGAGGCCCTGATGGCAAAAGCACGGTCGCCTTTAGGTTCAAGCCTCAACTTTGGAACGGCCAGGAGGGCCCCACCTGAGGATCTAAGGCTGCAGGCTGGCTCATGTGGGGCCAACATTCCCGTTATGTAGCTCGGGGCCGGACCCACGTGTGCTTTCAAAGTGATCAGTAAGATCTTAAAATTGATTCTAAACCAAACAGGGAGCGGATGGAGAGAAGCCCGGCCTGGGGTGATGTGACGCCGTCTGTTAAAACCAGTGAGAAGCCGAGCGGCTGCAATCCGAACTGGGTGGAGGCGAGAGAGTGACTTTTCGTTCATGCCACGGTTAACAGTAACCGTTGAAATAACGATTTTGGGGCTGCCAGACGTCCTCACCCTTCACAGAGACACAGACACAAACACACTGCCCCTGTGTTCCAGTAACCATATAAAAACGCTTCCTCGCTAACCAGGTCAATGTGGCGCAGAAACGGTGGTCAGCAGCAGCAGCAGCGGTGGGATGTATAAGCCATGTGGTCGGTCGGCAGGAAGAGATGCCGGCTGCTTGCGGTTTGAAGACGAAGAGAAGAAGAGCGAGGCGCCATGTGTGGGGACGATACTGGAGGGGTCAGCGGGGGACAGTAAGATGGATGCTTTCTGCTGAGTCACCTCAGTCATCCTCCGCCCACGTGGGACAGTGGGGCGTGTGAGGCAGAAACCGATTGTCGACAAGGAAGTGTGTGCATGCTCGCGAGGCGGACAAGTATGAAGAACACGAAGACAAACCGCAACGTGTGTCCTGAGCTGGTGTCTGGCTCGCGACTTCATTCATCCTTTCATTCACAAATCTGAAACAGGTTTCAAATGTATCTTTGAATTGTTGGTGTAAATCTGGTTGAGGTGTGAAAACCCTAATTACAACATGTTCAGAACTAGACCTGGATTTATCTGATCTCATGTGGTCCCCACTACGATAGAAAAGCAGTTGAAACCATGTTTTTTTTTGTTTTCATACTGAAATAGCATTTAAAATAGTCTTATTTTGCCCCTCGAGGGCAGAAATGTTGGATGTAGTTTATGTGGACTGGACAGAGAAAAAAAGTGTGAAATTGCCCTTTTTATATAATAAAAACAAAATTATTTTTTTCTTTTACAATTATAGGTGGTGGAAGAAGAGAAACAGGAATATTTTCCCATAAAACCTTCCCCCTAACTCGCAAAATGGGAACCAGTGAACCAGAAGCCTTTAATAATAAATAGGGTTTTATCCTAAAGTGCATTTCAAGGCTCTAATGAATCCCTGAAAGTTGGTTTTGCGGCGCACGGACATACTTAGCAAATACGAAAAATGTTAGTGACTAAAGAGATTGCAAATATTCCTTTTGCTTTGGTAAACAAATATGCAAATATTCGAGCACAGAGGGAAAGACCCTGGGGATAATTTTTTTCTTGTCCCTTGTCTCATGGACGTTTCTTTCAGGTCATAGTTACTTTGCATTATCTGTCTTCCTCAACAGAATCGACTGACAGCACAAATGTATCTGCTTCAGTCCACATTGGTTTCATTTCCTCTTTGATATTTGCTGGATATCGGTAATAATAACCAACTTGCAGAACCGTCAATGGCAGCAATTTGGATTGAAATTATTATAGCTATTATAGCTATATCTCCTTATGATTATTAAATAGAAAAGCGTCGGTCCACATCTGAGCTCGGATTCCTCAGGACTGTCTGGTGGTTTCCTTGTGTTGGTTGCATTGTCATCTGTTGCACTGAGATGACACCAACGCAGGAGTGTGTGTATGTGGAAATCTTTCATTTTTAATGTATATGTGTGTGTGTGTGTGTGGGCGTGTGCTCTGGTGTATGCGCCTGTGTGTGTGTGTGTGTGTGTGTGCGTGTGTGTGTGTGTGTGTGTGTGAGACAGTCCTCCCTTAAAAATACGGCCGTATAGCTCGTCTGTGCAAGCGCCTTATTGCGACCCATATTTACGTTAATGTTAGGCGGCGACCTCTAGCGGGAGGTAGTCATGATGGGAGCAAAGGAGGAAGTCAGGTGAGGTAGTATAAAGAGCAGCAAGGGAAGCCCGGGGGTGGCTGGATGGGTCAAACACAGGACTTTCGCCCAGGAGGCCGCTGTTTGCGTCCCGGCTGAAACCAAAAGTCAGCGTTGACCTATTTTAAATTACGTATGTAAGCTAAGCCATGTTAAGTGTAAAGTACTGTTTTTTCATTTTCCACGCCAAATCTCAAAGCTCTGAACATGTAGCCGTGTGGGACTATCACCGTGGCAACTCAAAATCAAATCCACATTTATTTGCAGTACTGCAATACCTCAAAATGGTGTTTAATTATTATTCGGGATGCATCGATGCGATCCACCAGATAGCTATCGGTGCCGATACTGACCTCAGGTCAGGTCGGGTTTCGGCCACGACGTGACCGATCACCTTTACATTATTAAAAAAAAAAAACAAATCTGTGTCATTATTGGACTCAGTGATGCCACTATCACTCGCGTTCATTCAGTCATGGCGGGCTGCCGACTTAGTTTTTAATGCCACAGCGATCCCAGGCCTCATGTTTCATAAGAAATGATTCCAATGAGTTCCACGCGTTGAGGTAAACAGATTTTAAATTTCGGAAAAAGAAACTATTGGTGTCAGATTGCTACTCATCGTCAGCAGAGACCCTGAGTTAATAATTGGTTATAAGGTATTGGAATTGGTATCAGGTAAATTGAGAGAAAAAGCAAAAGTTGGGTGGGTGCATCCCTTAATTGTTATCATTACAATAACCTATAGTTGCCAGTGAATTGTAAATTAATAGATTTAGTTTCTGTCTGTTCAGTCAAAATTCAACATATGTATTGGTGTCAGTTTGTTGTCACAAAATGGGTCTTAGCGTAGCTTAGCTACTTCTGCCTTTTGGTGACATTATGGAAACTTTATGGATTAATGTTACAGATGAAAATAAAAAAAAACTGATAAATACATTTCTAAAATTGTGTCATCATGATTCCTTAAACCCTACACTCATACCTACTAGCTTTACGAGCTATTAGCTTTAGGTGCTAATTGAACATCTCATAACGTTGTTACTGTGAACTCGGAGGAATATCTGGGGTTGCATAGAGATTCATTGCCGAACAGACAAATTTAATGAGACAATGTCAGGGTGAAGTTCAGTGAATGCCACTGGCTTTAGCACGTGCGGCTGCTGAACTGGCAGCAGAATTGACCAGCTCTTAACGCCACCCAGTGTCACCTGTAAACTCATTTTGCCATCATTTCCATCAAGGAACGAGACCAAGGATCTAAAGCCTCGCTAGCGGCTTTGTGAGGCTGTATATACGCGCAGCGGTGCTAAATTCTGACCTCAGTGTCCTCAGAGTGACAATGCTGACATGTTGATATTCACCGGGCATAATTCGTACCATGTCCACGATCTGAGCGTAGTGTGTTAGCATGCTAGTACGTGGCACTCGTGGATTTCTCCCACATAAAACACAAAACAGACAACAACAACAAAAAAAAGTCAGTTTTAGTGGTAAACAATGCACGGGGCCTCCATTTCTAACATAATAATATATATATATACAACAATTTTGCCATCGTGGCTGTATATGTTATAGTTTTGATGCTATAAATCTATTCTGTACTTACGACATCTATTGCATGTCTGTCCGTCCTGGGAGAGGGATCCCTCCTCTGTTGCTCTTCCTGAGGTTTCTATCATTTTTTCCCCTGTTAAAAGGGTTTTTTTGGGTAGTTTTTCCTTAATCGAATCGAGGGTCTAAGGACAGAGGGTGTCGTATGTTACAGATTGTGAAGCCCTTTGAGGCAAATGTGATTTGTGATACTGGGCTATATAAATAAAATTGAACTGAATTGAATTGAATTGAATAGTATTTGCTCATCAAAATACAACGTGCGGCGTAAAGGGCTGTCATCAAAAGGTTTCGTGTGACAGCAGATTGTGGAAGGAGACAATAGGCCGAAGAAAGATCGTGTCCAACATCTTCGTTCTCTTCAGAAAAGACAAAGAGGAAACCATTCGCTGAGGAAGCAAAGCTCTTACTGGTGACAGACAGCAACAGGATTTATGGGAAATGTGGTCTTAATTTGGAGAAACATTTGGCTCCCAATCGTCTCCATCATGCTCTCATTTGTTTATAACATTTTTGATGAGGTACTGCAGTCAATTTGATGACATATTGATGTTTGATGTGCAAGTTCCACATCTTTAAGCTTTAACAGCCTTCGTCCGCTCTCAGCCAATCAAACTCTTCAGCAACGTTGTCCAACACCAAAAAAGGCCACGGCTTCCTGTCACAAAGTTTTGGGAAGGTAAAGTGAATTTCGGGGAAGTCGGATGAAGGCGGAGGGGGGGGGGTTGCGAGTCTGAGTCTCCCGTCCCGACCAGTGACCCTACTGTGCTGCGTCTGAGCAACATGTTTACGGTAAAACAGCCGCCGGGGACGCCGGCTCGGTTTCTGAAAGCGTCTTCAGTGGCGTCACTCTGGAACGCAGCTACGAAGAGATGGAGAGTGTGTTTGAGTGCGTGGGTGTGTGTGTGGGTGTTGACGGGTTTGTTTGGTTTGTAGTTTCATTATGATAGAAACTAATCACAACATTTCAGGGGAAACTGACACAAGATCTACCGAGAGACAAACGATGATCCCGAAATGGAGACATGAGAGAAGATGAATGTTTAATGTGTGCCTGTATTGTAGGCGTGTAAGTGTTGGTGTATGTGTATGTCTGACTGTGTTTGTTTGGAAGTACGCGTGCCTGTACACGTGTTTTCATTTGGAACGGTACAGTAAGTGCGTGCGCGTTTCCTGGTGTCCGTGCGTGTGTTTATGCATTTCTTAATAAATGCGTGCGCCTTTGTTTGCGTGAGTGAGAGTGTGTGTGGGCGCGGGCGTGTCTGTGCACATAAATCACGCGCATCTCCTCTGAAACGACGCCAGCAGCGCTGTCGCTGTTTACTGTCGAGTCTCCGCTGCAGCCCCACAGTCTCAAGCTGCATCCTGATCAGAGAAGTTCACGAGTCTTTGTCGAGGGGGGAAGTCTGTAAGTGGCACTAGATGCAATGGCAGGAATCGCCAGTATCATTAGGATTCATCCACGTGGGACCATGAATACGCACGGCTAATTTAATGGCAATCTGACTGCCAGTTGTTGAGGGATCTTTCTTTGGATCTAAGTGTTGGACGGAGCATCTGGCCGTCTAGCGTTGCTAGACCATCGATCGCCACCAGCTCTGCTAGTTGGGAAAAAACATCTTTCAAAGAAAATAATGTTCTGGGCATGTCCAACGGGGAGGAGGCCCTGGGAAAGACCTAGGACACGCCGGAGGGACTACGTCCCTCGGCTGGCATGGGAACGCCTCGGTATCCCCCCGGAACAGCTGGAGGAAGTGTCTGGGGAGAGGGAAGTCTCTGCTCAGACTGCTGCCCCCGCGACCCGGCCCCCGGATAAGAGGAAGAAGATGGATGGATGGATGGATGCATTCAGAAACTATACTGCTCAAAAAAATAAAGGGAACACTTGGAGTGACATTGTGTTGTTTAAGTGTTCCCTTTATTTTTTTGACCAGTATATATACCTCTACACCACAATATTTTAAACAGGTTTCTTTAGTAATGGAAAACGTTCTGACATTTCTCCTGGATTAAAATACAATTATAGGACACGTGTGCCTTATTGTTTTTCATTTAAGTAGAGTCCATGAGACAATTAGTGATGCTTCCAAAAAGAACGAAATGGACTGAAAACTCAACTTCCTGTCACTGATGCATGAAAAATCCTAAAGAAATCAAAAATCAAAACCAAACAAAACTCCCTCTATCCCTTCCACTGGAAGAAATTAGAAATAAAAGGGCAAGATTTATTAGATAGGGCAGCAGTTTAAAGTTGGTATGATACGGAGACGTAAAAAGACAAGACCACCACAACATGACCAGTACATAAAATGAACACATACTGTAAGGGGCCCTGTTTTAATTGTGCAAGTGCAACAACATGCGCATAATGGCAGGTTTCGGCGCCACACGGAGATGCCGAGCCAATTTCAAGGTCAGGAAAATACCAAACTGTTAGCGCCACAGGGGAAGTGTGGAAAAAGATGGATTACTGCGGCATTGTCCACATATGGCAAAATGAACTATTGTAAAGGTGTAAGTAAGATTAGGGAATCACTGTCACGGCTACATTTCAAATAAAGCCAATAGACTCTTTATATGAGATAAGACATGAATGTCGAAATTAATCATGTTACATATCCATCCACCACCCTGACCCTTCTACCATAACCTTAACACTAACCTTGCACTATAGGAATGCCGGAATAAGAGAGTCCATTTAAATGATTGTTCGACTAGATATAAACATATGTTGAAAAGATATTAGACCTATATGACATCTGCCAGCCCTCAAACGGACTCCGGTTTCCTTTAACTTTAAATCGTAGGCGTCCCTTTTCTTCAAAACTGTGGGTATGAACGGGAGGACTGTGTAAGATGAGGTCAAATCTGAAACTTTATCAAAGCCTCCGAGGGGAAATCGCTCAGCATATAAACAAATCTCAACGCAGCTCGGGCGAGTGGAAGGCAGACCTGTCGTTTCAGTACATGCGTCTGGTCCCGTGGGATATCCCCCCCTCCTCCAATGGTGGTAGGTGTTGTCCTCCCCCGGTCAGAAAAGTGCTGTGAAACCCCAGCGCCATGATGCTGAGGTAGTGGAACTCGCCGTGTCAGCGGGTGACTTGAGAAGTTTCCCTGATAGTAATAATAAGATAGAACAAACAGGAAAGAGAGACGCAGTGTGCAAAAGTGAAAGATGCTGAGTCAAAGGGTGGGGGCGCACCGAGTGTTTTTAGTTGGGCGATGAGGTAACGGCTCGATACTGCTCTCTCATACTGTGACTTTTAATCTATGTGGGATCCTTAATAACACCGAGGTGGAATGTGCTTTATCACTTCCGTTCTGCCAAATGTCAATTTGTACAACTGGCTGCTGAACAGACAGTGTTAGAAGAAATCGGTTTCTAATTGCCCAAAATTGAATTTGTCATAAACCTGTGGCACATGTGACTTTAAATACCGACGCTGAAAATCCGTGGACATGTAAGTGTAATGTTAATGGAGAAAACTAAATGTGTAATTAAAGTTAAAGCTATATTCAGTGGTTATCACAGTCAGTTCTGACATTTTTCTCATAATTTCAATTTTTGAATTTGATTTTTTTCAAAACGAAATGTATGCCATTCACAGACACCTGCGTGTATATTTCCTTGCTGTGCTCATCTCATTTCCAGCTCTGGGTAGATACTTTAAGGACTGAAATTTGAACTCTCCTCAGTTTCTTTGTGTGCGGAAACAAAAACTATAATGACACCTCGTCTATTGCGCTTTGTGTTCAATTAGTCCAAACAAGATAGAACCGTTTTTTTGGACGTAATCGTGGAAGAACGCGCCAGAGCCTCTGAGTGGGCATTTCCCATGGCATCAGTGAACATGCTGTCAACTTCTGCTGCGTGCCACTACTTAAATTGTGTAGCCAACAAACGTTTATACAAGGTGCAGACTTTGCTATCAACCATTAATCCCTCTGTCCCTTTACAATGTTATGAGAACCCATTGTGCTGTAAAGTATTCCACTTGCTGTCATTATAACTGTATACACTACGATTTTATGTTGCGGATCTATTCTGTCCTGGGAGAGGGATCCCTGCTCTGTTGCTCTTCCTGAAGTTTTTTTCATTTTTCCCCTGTTAAACGGGTTTTTAGGGGGAATCTTTCCTCATTCGAATCGTGGGTCTAAGAACAGAGGGTGTCTGTCCTATGCTGTACATATTGTAAAGCCCCCTCAGGCAAGCTGTAATTTGTGGTGTTGGGCTGAATAAGTAAAACGGACTTGACTTGGAAAGTAGAAGCCTGCTGGCTTAGCTTGCTAACGTTTGCACACATTCCCACTATACGTTGCTTTCCACGCATATTATTTATTTCGACACCCGGAGTCAGTGGCCACCCCTGCAAAGTCAGTGTTGTGTTCGTTCTGCGTTGTAGCCAAGAGATGGTCTCTCTGTCATGATTGATATGGTCCAGATATGGTGATGGCAAATGATCGTCAAATCTCACCGCAACGGGTAATTCTGTGTCGTCAGTGTGTCCTGGGCATTACTCCGTGTTGTGATTCAAATCTTTGAGTAACATATTGAGTGCCGCGGTCACAGATGGAATGTGGGTGGGTAACTGCCTGTTTGGCTGATGAAAGTGAAGTAATATGACTAGCTTTAGTGCCCAGTTTCACTTTGACTTAAATCTAGTAGTTACAGTTTTATATCACTTTTTTTCATCTCTCCTTTGTGTGGATATTCTCCTTTTTTTCATTAAACACGGCTCTGGCATAACTGGCCATGTTAGGATTCATTTGAACTCCTGACCATTTGGATTGTTGACCTTCCTACTGTCCAGTCACATAACGCTTATGATCAAAGAGTTGAAACTTCGGTCCAGCTAGGATGCTAAAATCCACATTCTACTGAAATTGTACGGTTGAGGACTGACGGCCGTAGGCTCTAAAACGAGTCACGTTGTCTGCATGTCTCCTGCATGCGGGATAAAAAGGCAGAGCACAGTTACAACAGCCCATAGGGCACAGGGAGCCGTGTTCCCATTTCCTGCTCCAGTCTTAAAGCTGGGCATTGCACGGAAATGGACGTAAAGATTCATGACTTTCCACCAAAGAGCCTGGTTTTAACCGCAGGCTCAGAGGTAAAAGTTGGAACATGTGAATCAATGTGTTGGAAGTTAAACACACGACTCTGAGTATCGACTCTCTGCTGGTGAATTTTGTTTCGCGTGAGCTGGTTTCTCTGCAGTTTGTATCAGTCTGTCATGTAGTACACTGTCTTTTCTTTAAAGCTCTGTTCTTATATGGTCATTTGCTACTCTTATTTGACGGGTTTCCTCTCTGACCAAATTATGCACGGGACGAAAGTAAAACACCACCCTCAGTGTTTTGTTTTTTTTATTCATTTTGGACGATTAGCAACCGCTGCCGAACGTTGAAGTTTTGCGGCGCTATAATGGGAAATATGTGAGGTCACCGTACTCAACATACAAAGGAGAATGATAAAGGCGTAAGAGGCCCCGCCTTTGCAGGGGCAACAGGAATGTGTGTCCATCAAGCACACACCCACAGAGAGTTGAGAAGATGTCTAATCAGACAAATGAAGTGAAAACACCTGCATGGGTTAAGGGACTTGAAATCCTTTTCTAAAGCGCTTTACACTTTTACAGACTGCAATCATATGTGTGTGTTCCAATATTTACCGATGGACTTCACTTCAAAAACTGGTTGTTTCTACGAGCCTCTTTTTATTTTTTCCGGCTGAGGGACATTGTTTTTGAAGCCTTCACTTCACCCAAGCTTGACTATCCCACGTCTGTTTTCACCTGCACTAGCAAGACACCGCTTGTGGTCCAGATTTTGACTTGAAGTGGCCCAGAACGCTGCCGCAAAGCCGTTGCCCAAGTCCTCCAAGAGGTGTCATCCACTCATTTGATCATTTTGATTTTATTCATTTTTTTCATGTATTATTCTGCATTTTCTGTGTTTCTTTTGTCGTCTATTATGGTGTCTGCTCTGGAGAGGTGCTATAAAAATATACCTAACCCACATATGTCTAGTAAGGACCGTCAGTCCCTTGAAGTATGAATGCCGACGCTACAGTATCTCTGGTTATTTTCGTTATATTATCATATTAGGAGATAATATTTAGTTAAAGGCTAAACACATGGAAATGATTGCAGCGTCCTCTTATATTTTGGTGGTCAGTGGTACTGTAGGAACAGAATTGTTATCTAGATGTTAGCTGCCTTCACAGCAAACTAAATTGTAGTTGTTCCGGGGAGTTGTAGCAATTTTGTGAGGAGTTGCACTTAAACGTGTGTTAGTTTCTAGGCTACATTCTCTTTGGTTCAAAATGGCTGCTGATGATAAGGTGAGTAGAAAATGTATAAAGCATCTTAAAAAGAAACCTGTTACGTGTAATTAAGTGGTCTGCTCAGACAAAACTATAAATACCATTAAGGACGACAGTGGCAGATGCGCATGTCATATAGACCAGAAAACTGGTCACTCTCTGTTGCTCTGGATATAAATGTATATAAGCGCTACCTCTACATAAATAGTCACACAAAGACGTTTTTCAAGTTTTGCCAGAATGTCTGAGCACTTCCATTGTCATTATCCAAGTATATTATATTATACCAAAACACACCAAATAGAAACAAAAAGAATAGAACACAGTGCGGCAGGGTTTAGATTAGAGCAGTGAACATTTATATCATAATTTACACTTTTTGACATTTTTGCACATAAATAACTATGTAAACCAGAATGTAAACAGAGACAGTCCTTTAGGGGATTTTCCTCCGGAGTTAAAGCTCTGATCAGAGAAATAGATGCTTTGGTCGAACATTAGTTGAAGAGAAAGATAGTGAAACGGAGGAGAGCGAGCGAGATACTGTGTAGAGTTCAGGATGTTGATAGACAACTGCTGCAGAAAATCACAGTCGCTTTACTAACATTAAGTTGACTCTTAATGCCATTAGGACCAGTTTCAGTGGTATTGTACACAGTGTAAATGGTGCAAGCATCGGCACTGAAGTTATAAAGTAGGAGGAGGGGGCCAGTGCATAAAAGAAGGCCGAGGTGCTTTGGTGTATGCCAGTTCGTTAACAAGATGGCGGACAGGTGGGGCTGAAGAAGGGGCCATTTCTTCTCAACCGACATATCAACAAACAAACAAAACATAAAAAAAACAAAACAAAAAAAAAAACGAGGGACCACAGCTAAAGAGCGAACACTTCATCATATACACACAGTACATCTTCCTTTCTTCAGCATTTTGATTCCTCAAGTCCTTCTTCCCTTGTTCTGACTGTCCCCTTTTTTGGTGTGCGTTTGAAATTAAAGCCAAGTGAACTTTGGTTTCTAGCATCAAGTGTGAATCCCTAAGTCTGAGGACGTTCACTTCCCTGTTGGGTGTTGACAGTGTTAAAATAAAACAAAAGGAGGGACGAGGGGAGCGGCAAGCCAGCCTCCCAAGTCCATTATGTGCTACATGTCGAGCGGGCCGTGCCGCTCCTTTGGACCACATGAAGAGAGCTGCACTCTAGTTCAGTTTGGTTTCTTCTTCTTCTTCAAGTAGCAGAACGCAAATAAATAGAAAGCTCCCACCGCTAGCTGTCCCTTTAAACACACACACACACACACACACAAACACCCGCACACGCACACTGAGGTAACTGTTGTGAAAAATATACAAAAAAAAAATGCCCTTTTTTTTGTTTCATTTAAATTAAGTAGGCATCAGAAAAGGACATACTTTAGAGAAGCTGTCAAGCAGGGTTGAAATAAAGCTATTCTTGCTAAATTAACAAATTTATGTGCCGTACTTTGGCAAGTTCTTCAACACCTTTTTAACCTGCTATATTGGTTTCGAAATTTAAATAGATAAAAAACCCTGAAGAGCGGACACCCCCGATTCTATAGGTCAGAGGTCTGGGACGGATATAGGCATAGAGAGAGTGACTATCTACAGAGAAATGGCCACAGAGAGAAGAACAAAAACATCAACAGAAAAATAGTCTTTTACATTGATTTCACCCCGTCAGTGTAACCATCCCTTCCACTTATTGCTTTTGAAGACAACAAATAAAAAGTGTAATAAATTAAGGAGGTTATATAACAACTAATTGATCAAAAAACAGACATCTGAAAATGGAGACCAAATAATACAACAACAATAATGATAATAGCATTATATTAATTACATTAAAAGTAAATCCTCGGTAAATGATTGTCTCTAAGTATAATAAATGCTGAAACTGCTAAGTAGTCATGGGACAGTGTCTCTTGAGCCCTGAGTACGAGAGTCCCTGATCGGTTGAAAACCACGATGTCACTCCTGATAACCACCAGGTAGAGAATTATATATTTACAGCTGTTCCCGGCAACCCAGACCGTCTCGAGTCGTGCAGTCTTGACTCTATGTCCCTTGGGTTTAAAGGTCATTTAAGCGTGATCCTCTGACTCCTGCTTGATGGTGAGGTTGGCAGGAAGCGGTAGGATGGGGCTGCTGCGCCGCATCTTGATGACTGACGTCTCATTCGGGGAAACGAATGCCCCATAACCCGCAGACAGAAGCTCGGTGGCGCCGCCCTTGTGGTGGGGATGGAAGTGGGAGGACTTAATGTCGGTCTCCCTCCACAGCATCCCCAAGACTTGCTTCTCCAACATGGCCTCCACCTCCACCCCTCCCTGCAGCTGCTCCAGCCGCTCGGCATGCTCACTGACATCAAAGCGCTCAATCTCCTCGTTGGCGCGCTGCACCTCCTCTATGGCAGCCTGACTGGAGACAGCGGGGCTGCCGGGGCAAGAGTTAGCTGCCAGGCAGTAGCCCTTCAGGTGAAGCCGCAGACTGCACAGGTGGATGTAGTGGCGTTGGCAGTGGGGGCATTTGTGTGGACGCTCTCGGGAGTGCAGGCGCTTGTGCAGCTTGAGGTGGACAAACTGGGTGAACTTGGCTGGGCAGAGTTTGCAGTGGTAGGGCTTCTCCCCTGAGTGGAGGCGCAGGTGGGTTTTCAGGTTGCTGGTGCTGCTGAAGCGCTTGTGACAAACCTAGAATAGGAGAGGCGACAAAAGAAGTGATGTCAGCAGCTAGCAGTAACCCACCAACTTACCATCACATCTGGTTATTAACTCATCCATCTAGGAAATCATCTCACTGAAAGGGCATCATCTTCAGCATGGTTTCTCACCTGGCATTCATGTGGCTTCTCCCCAGTGTGAACCAGGAAGTGCTTCTGCAGGTGAGCCAGCTGTGTGAAGCCTTTGTTACAGGTCTGACATTTGAAAGGTCTCTCTCCACTGTGGACACGAAGATGAACCTGCATGATCGAGAAGAGACAAGAAAAAAGTCTGCTTAGGCATATTAAGATATTGTAATTATCAGAGAAACCATCAAACTAAAAGATTTCTAGGTAGTTAACAAATATTAACTTGAGTATCTCGACGGGGGAACATAAGGAGCATTTTGTGACACTTCTTGCTATTTTAAGCGCCGTAAACTTGCTCTGCGGCCTCATGATTAAACTGCAATCCTCACAGTACAAAGGAATGGAATGGCAACAAGGCAGTAAATCAAACAAGTGGACAGGATGTTGAAAGCCAAACACGCAACAACTCGGCAGCATCTGGAGCCTCACCTTCAGGTTCGACAGCTGTCCGAAGGTCTTGCTGCACACGTTGCACTCGTACTTGATTTTGCCATTCTGCTTCTTCAGTGGGTATGGAAGCGCCTTGTAGCCCGCTGAGCCTATACCACGCTTCACCTTGGTCAGGTTTATGGCCTCCTCATCATCATGCTCGCTGGTATTGCCCAAGAGGGCTGAGGTAGGCTTGGTGGGCACCCGCTCATTCGAAGGTGCTGTGCCTGCTGTCGGGGAGCTGCTGGAGGGGGCGTGGGCGGGTCTGTGTGGGTGAGGGTGCCCGGAGTAAGGATGGTGAGGTCCTGCTTTGTCCTTCAGAGAGGTGGCAGCTGAGAAGGCACTGGTGGGCCCGGGAAGGAGGAAGTCTCTGTGGGCAGAGATTGACGAGGGGTGGACGTGGTCAGGCATCAGGAAGCGCCTCCCTGCAGTGTCGGAGGGCAGGAGGGGCACGTGAGGGGGCAGGAGGTTGCTGTAGAGGGGGTAAATCCTGGGAAAGATTCCTCCTACGGCTGGGACACCACCACCAGGCAGAGGGTAGTGATGGGGCAGGAGGTAACGCGAGTAGGGGGCTCCTGGAGGGTAGAAGGATGAGGAGAGGGGGGCAGATGGCGAGGAGTAACTAGGGTAGGAACCCAGTCCAGTGGGGTAGAAAGAAGCTGGGGATGGTGCCAGACCCGAGGGGCTCCCCTGAGGGCTGCTGTCTGGGCTGCTCCTCGCCGACGGGCTGGGTGTGGCTGAAGATTGGTTGCCAGGGGAACGGGTTGCGGGATAACCAAGCTGGACAGGTTTGTGGCTAAGGAAGTCTTCAGGGATGTGAGGGTGGGGCCTGAGAGCCGGGTAGAGGGCACGAGGGTACAGGGGGCGCTCAGGGCTGTCGGCACAGCGCGGGCGGGTGGGAAGCGGCCGGCTGGGCTCCCTCTTCGTGGACGAGGAGGAGGAGGTGCTGTTGGTGCCACGCAGAATAGACAGGACACTGTGTTCCCTCTTGGGCAGGGTGGGGGTCACTGCGATCGGGGACAGGCTGGAGGCTTCGCCCAGACGCTCCTCACTGCTCACCTGCTGCTGCTTGACCTCCAAGAGAGACTGCTCTGAAGAGACAGAGAGAGAGAAAAGAGGTCAGCGGGAGTTCACCAGATCAAGATTCCCCAAAGGGGCCAATTAATAAATGACTCCAATTTTTGCCATTTAATGTAGTAATCTTTTTAACAACATAAATATTCGAATCCCTTTAAAACTCTCTGCCTCTCTGCAGAGATAAACCTCTGCAGGTCATATAGTTCTCTTCAGCAGATATGTGTGTGTCTCACAGGGTTAAGGAATACCATAAGTAACTCAGTGGGCCAATTAAGGTGACAGATTTGATGAACGAGCGTGAGGGGCGAGTGTGGGGGGGCAAAAGACAGGAAGTCAGGCGTGACAGTTGCCTTTGTGTCTATGTGTGTGTGTGTGTGTGTGTGTGTGCGCCTATAAAATCAAGATAAAATCAAAATGGTGGCAGACAGACAGGGCTGATGGAAGGTTTCCTGCTAAAGATATCCTCCGAAAAAGCTTGGCCTCCACCTGCCCTCCACACACACACACACACACACACACACACACACCGTGTGACAAGGTACACACACACACACACACACACACACAAACACAGAGGAGCCTGCAGACAAAGGCCTTGGTCTGATTTGTTGACTCTTCCACTTTTGGAGAACACACACGCACGCACTTTTGATCAAGCTCCTACTCTCCTGATTTTACTACCAATTCCCTATTGTTTCCGGGTCAAAGGTTAGATCAGGGAACTTCCTCCTCAGTCACTCACACCTACTGTCTCCTCTGCATGATGAAAGAGTGGATTAGGAGGAGAGCTTACACACACACACACACTCTAAGCCCTGGGTAGTCAGCTCGCAGCACATCTCGGCTGTTAAATGGCCGCAGACGGGGTCCTTAAAGCGCCGCCGTCTCTCAGCTATAAGCTCATTTACTGCCCAGTCAACTTTTTACCATGAGGTCACCCAGGGGTGGGTATGTGTGTGTGTGTGTGTGTGTGTGTGTGTGTGAGAGAGATGGAGGTTGTCAAAGATAATCTTGAGTGCCAGCACTGATGAAATTTGTTTGACTCCCCCTGATTCACCCCCTCGCTCACTCACACACACACAGTCGGTGACCCTTGAATCAGAAGTATAGCGGCCGTGCGTAAACATTGAGGTTATCAGTTAGCCAGCCTTCCTCCTCCTCCTCCCCCTCCTCCTCCTCCATCCTCCCCTTTTTCAGAAAACAAACAGGGCCGCCATCTTTGATATATCAATCTGTCAACACGGCCCTTCTGCCAGGAAGTTCAAGTAGTCAACAGAGGGGGTGGGAGGTGCGATTCTACCTCTAGCGCTCCCTCCTCCACCTTCTTTCTAGTCTTTTCAAGTGGCAAATATATCAGGGCAAATGGCCGACACACTTTCACACACACGCGCGCACAGTATGTGTGAGCTAACATGTGTTTGAGATGAAAAGAGTGGGTGTGAATGCGTTGGCATGTCATGCTTAAGCCTGTGTGTGTGTGTGTGTGTGTGTGTGTGTGTGTGTGTGTGTGTGAGAGAAGAGAGTGTTTTTGTCGGCAGAGCACACCGTCTTTGAACACAGCACATGCACACACACACACACACACACACACACACACACACACACACACATGGCAGACAGGTGCTTTCAAGAGCTAACACTTAAAGAATGCTAAACGACGGCGACAAAAAAGCGAGCGAAAGAGGGGAGAAAGTGAGGGAGTGCTCACATGCACAGATGTCAAACACACACGTCTGGTTTTGCTATGACTGCACTGGAAAGAGCCAAAACCGGCGAAAAAAAAAAGAAAAAAAGCCCCACGACACAGACAACGGTAGACATGATGTCGCACTCCGCAGGAATAAAAGACAGAATGTCGCTGGGTTTGGACCAGTAACTCTGGTGCTCCCCTTGGGACACCGAGTGTAATTTAAAAAAGACCAGTACACAATAGTGAGGTGTAGCGTCTTCCCAAGTTCGATCAGGCTCTATTGATTAATGGACATGAAAGCGTCTCCTCTGACGTCGAGCAAAACATGTTGGCACTGAAAACAGCAGGATTCAGATGGAACCAGAGTTTGAACTTGAAAGATAACTTAAATAACTGGATTGCATTTTTTTTTTTTTTTTAGCACAACGGCTAGGATTCATCAGAGCAGCTTCCTCTTCTTTTACCTTTTGCCCTTGCAACTGGCTTTCGGTTTAACACTACTTAGTCAGAGAGATCGTGGTTTTCTGGGTTTTACTCAGCTGATGAGATTATTTCTGACTCAGTTTGCAGAGCTAAAACTCAAGTGGGCCACACCACCAGTCAGACGTTGTACTCATTTTAGGAACGTATGCTCATCGGACCGAACAACAACAAAAAAAAAAAAAGTACTTAGAAACCTGAAGCTCCGTAGCCCGAAGACAAAAAAAAAAAAAAAAAGGTGCAGGTAAGCGTTTCTGCTTCAGTATTCAAGTCACTGGCAGGTTAACAGGAGCCTGTGGGGCTAAATGACAGAGGAAGCTAATTAAAGACAAGACATACACTGTATACACACACAGGGGGGAGGCAGGCAGGGGAGGCCGAAGGTTACCTCCTGCCTCTGTCCCCCAGGTCATGTGCATTTTCCCCTGGGGAATGGAGTGTCCCATGCTGGGTCTGCTAGCTCCTCTGCCACCTTAACACTGCGATTAGCCTGCAGTCCCACCTGGAAACCCCTGAGCTCCCACTCTCTCTTTGTTTTCCCCTTAGCTTGCTCTCTCTCTTTGATTGGATTTTAGTGCTGTACGTCCAAATGTGTGTCTTTTTTGCCTACCTGCTAAATATATATACAAAAACTATTTATGATGTTAGTTTAACGGTTTCAGGTTTTTGGGTTGACATTAGCAGTTAGGGGATACATGTTGTTATTGATAGGTTAACAAAAGAATAGTAAAAGAAAAATATTTAACACTTTATAAAGATTGATACTTGTCACCGTACATAAGTGTTCCTCTGTGAGGACGGAGAAATCCCATGCTCACCTCTAGACGTTTTTTCCCATTAAAAGGTCACTGAAGACACACAAAGTCATGCAAACACACACGGTCTCTGCTCCTTTTATTGAGGTTGAGCAAAGTAGTGTGTGTGTGTGCGTGTGTAAGTGTAAGACTGTGGCATTAGGGCCCATATCCCCCCTGTCTGTGTAATTACACTGTCACCGGGACACACACACACACACACACAAAAATACAATGATGGCACTGACAGAGATGAAAGGTTGTTGGTCTTGTACTCACGTGCGTTTGCGTGTGTGTGTGTGTGTGTGTGTGTGTGTGTGTGTGTGTGAGCGCGAGATAATGACAGGCTAACGTTCAGAGAGGAAGGAGACACAGTTACACTCAAAAACACTGTTAGGGTTTAAGAGTGGCGACAGGACACACTGAAGACACACACACACACTTCTACATTTCCTATTGATTTTATGTTTTGTTTTTTTCCTGACAGCAGCTCAGAGCAGCAGACATTTTATGAAAATAGCCTGTTCTTTAACAATAAAGGTCTGCTGATTGCTGTTCAACGTGGTGAAAGTATTGACCTCGGATGCCAAATCATTTCTTTTCCATTTAGATCTTCTTAAAAAAAAGCCAGGTTTGTATTTCTTCCAGTAAATGTCCTTATTAGTCCTCATCAACCTTATTGCTCATTAAAAGATTTAAAAAAACAACAAAAAAAAAAAACAAAACTCACTGAGTTTCTGCATCATCAGCTCTCCGGATGGCGGGTAGTGGAGGCGTCGGGCAAAGTCGTGGCAGTACCAGACGAGCAGCTCGGCGCCGGCCGGGACGGGCTTCACCGTGTAGAAGTAAATCTCCATGCCATTCTGACACGCCGCTAGGTTCTGCTCTGCCGCCGAGTGGGCCGGGTTCACGTACCGCATCCAGTTAGAGCGAGTCTCATCCAGGCCGTCGACGAAGTGATGGAACTCCCTGTCCGCGTAGATCTGGGGCGAGAAAGAAGTAAACGTGAGTACGATTTTAGTTAAATAATGATTTCTTTAGTTTAAATGTCAGCATTTATTGTAGTGAAAAAAGGTGATTTCTACTCAATACTGTTGACCTCACCTTCCCCCCCTTTTTTCTCTTGTTTGTGATACTAAATCTGCAATATGTAAAATCCTCTCTTTCCCCCCCTCCCTTCATTCACTTCCTTTTAGTCACTTCTCTGACAAACTGACTGACAATCTAAGTGAGTTACCGCACACACAGCTGTAACGAAATAATGTGGAAAGTAACTAAATAAATAAATAACTCCGTACACGTATCGGTACACAGTATGTAAATGAGGAAGTAGGCCTAGCTAACACGGCAAATAGGCTACTTATAAGCAGCAAAACTCGCTCAACAAATGTGTAGATATAAATAAATATAAAGAACTAATTAAATAATTCGAGAAAATTAACAATTGCCACAAAGAGACACCAAGTAAATAAGTAACCTATTAGAAAAGCAAGTAATCGAGTTGCAAATAAAACAAACAGTTTTACTGACTAAATCACGACAGAGAATAACGTCAAATAAAGTCTGTAAGTAAATAAGTAACTTACCAAAGGACAAGCAGTACATAACAAACTAAGTGTAACCATGAGATTTTAATATAAACCACACAATCTGTTTTCTTATCCCTCTCTCCGGCCCGCCCTCCTTTCATTCCTCACCATGTCCCTCTCTTCACCTTCATCGCCTTCAGACAGAGTGTCGAGGAGGAGGTCCTCTTTTATATTGAAAAGAGAAAGGAAGGGCCAACTTAATTTTATTTATTTTTTTTAAATCACTCCTCCCCCTCTCTCTTTCACTCTCTCTCATAATCTCGATCTCTCCCTTCTCTCGGCTCAGCGTGTGTCAGTGTGTGTGTGTGTGTGTGTGTGTGAGTGTGAGAAAGTGAGACGTGAGCATGAATGGAACACCTTTCTGATTTTGTGTCTGCTTGTGGTTCGGAGCATCATGAGTCTTGCTTTTCAAGTCAAACCCACACGCACGCACGCACACGCACACGCGCACACACACACACACACACACACACACACACACACACACACACACACACACACACTGCGTCGGCGTTGGTCAGGTAGGTGGTTTGTGAGCGTGTGTACTCGCACTGTCAGTTACCGGTAGTCGTGGAGTGTATTCTGTCGTGTGTGTGTGTGTGTGTGTGCGCTTACAGGAACCACAGTGTGACATGCTATTTGTGTAAAGGTGACATCACATCCCCATCGCTCTCATACACACGCAGAAAAACAGCGAGCCCAGTTTCCTGTTCCACTGACTGACTTTAAACGTGTGTGACGTCACAGGAAGGGGTCCCTCCGGCTTCTGAGGAAGTGTGTGCGCGCGCTCATGCGTGTGTGTGTGTGTGTTTGGGTATACTTACCCTCCAGAAGTACTTGCGGTTGGCGTCTTTGGGGACGCTGTCAGCCGTGTAGATCTCGCCCACCAGGGGACCGAAGCGGGTTCCTTTGGGGATGTACTCCCTGCTGCACACGCCGACCACCTGCACGAAGACATGCGCGCACAGACAGGTCAGACAAAAGATCGAAGAGGTCTTTGAAGTGGACTGTTTGTGATGTTGTGTGCGAAGCCTCACGATCTTTGCACGCTAAATGCAAGCTTTTATTTTATTTTTTTAAAAGAGTATATTTTAGGATTTCTTTGCCTTTGTTTGATAGGAACAGATGGAGAGAGACAGGAAATGTGGGGGAGAGAGAGCGAGAGGGTCGGATTCAAACCCAGGCCAGCTGCGTTAAGGACTCAGCCTTGTACTCGCGCTCAACCAGGTGAGCTACCAAATTTTAGCATCGTAACAGGAAACAATCCGGTCATGTTTACACATTAGTTTGTAACGTCCAAATGCCTTCAAAACTCATTTCTTTGTTCTTTGGATGTGTTTTTTAGACTGATTCACATCCTTGTAGCGCAGCATTACCGTGTCAGCAAGTGGCATGGAAGCATCCGTCAACATTAGCGTGATTGCACGGCAAAATTCAACGTATTAACTCGCTTTTAACGTCTTGAAGTGGCAGCTCGTAACTTGTTCAGAGGCAAGAACTCTGCATGTAAAGATCTCCTGTGATAACACACGAGGAACAAGGCGGTTTTTTTTTTGACCACATGGCTTGCCGTAAATTTCGCTGTGCGTGTGTGTTTTCAGGCTGTTGTGCACGTCCATCAGTGATATGTATCATTAAGTCTTACTGTATGTACAAATACAGACGCACAGACACGCTATCAACCAGCTGTCAACACAGATGATGATTAATGAACCAACTTCACGCTCCAGTTCATGTGGAGTGTGTGTGTGTGTGTGTGTGTGTGTGGCTGGAGAAAAACTGTAAAATCTCTTTCATATCTCCTTCTCTCTCTTGTCACACCTCCACTCTTCGCCACATCAAACCAAAACTGCTGCCACTTCAGACGCTTCGCGGGGGAAACATCCAGCTACGCAAAAGAAAAAAAAAACAAAAAAAACCCAACAAACTTTTGTTTCTCCCTTTTTCCCTCTCATATGATTGAAGCAAATAACACAAAGGAGGAGATGGAAGAAGAAGAAGAGTAAGAAGCAAAAATAGAGGGATTATGTGGTGACTAGACGTCAGGCTCCAGCCCTGAATGGTAGAGAAACACACACACACACACACACACACACACACACACACACACACACACACACACACACACACACACATTTCCTTCATGCATAACCCACACAAACACACGTCTTTCCTAAACCCCTGGTAACGTGGGAAATCCCCCCTTCCTCTTTTCCCTCTTTAGGACCAGACAAAAGTGTGTTAGTGTGTGTGCACATTAGTGTTTGTAAGAGGGTGTTTTTTTTTTGGTTTTTTACTTATTAACAGACTTTTACAATGCTGTCTCTCTCTCTCTTTCTTTGACCCAAAACCCAATCTTCTTTGATCAGAGCGACAGAAACCCCCCTTCCTCAGCCCTTCCTGTCTTCTTCTCTTGGTCCAGATATTAGCTGATAGCCTGATCGGCTCGTAAACAAAACACACTTCTCTCCCCGTTTCTGTCCTCAGCTTCCCGTTGATAAGCCCCTGATGAGAAAATCGATGCGATCACGCCGCTTTAAGTTTACCGACAAACTCCCAAAGTGTCAAAATGGCCAAAGTCAATATCTAACTGTTGTCTGACATCCGTTTCAACCTTTGACACTTTGCCTTTTTTACTTTTTCACCTCTCGTTCGATCAGTGACCGAAGCTTTATCCGTTTGGTTTTCTCAAAAAGTCACAAGGTTGCTTTTCATTTTGTCAGTTGAGGAAGATTTACAGCGGAAATGTGTCGTGCCAATCAGATTTTTTCCCCTGCCAGATGTTGTACAAATAGCAAAATATATAACTGCAGGGTTGATACAGTTATAGATTATCACCATTGAGTCCACTGATTTTACCGGCTGATGTTTCTGGCTTCCAAAAGTTTTCGGTTTAGCCCCAAGCTCTGCTGAGAAACAGAATCTTTCAGTGGTTCCACGAAACCCTGATTCATATAAAGCTTGATTTTTAAAGAACATAAACCTTACAGGCCACTGCATATTTGACATATGAAGCACCGGAGGGGTCAAAGTTCACATTATAACCTCATTAAATGTCACTGAGTAGCTTTAAAATCAGCAGACAGAAGCCGTTTGATGTCTTGTGTTTATTCAGATGCTTGATTGTGCCCCCTGCCAGCAGGGACAAGTACTGCAGCTAGTTTAATGACTAGAAGGAAATGAAGTCTTTGAGATTTGAAACACACACACACACACACGTTTGTACAGCTATACTTGTGAGCACTTGACATTGACATAATGCATTCCCCAGCCCCTTACCCTAACCTTAACCATAACAACTGAGTACCTAACCCCAACCCTTACCCTAAACCTAACCTAAATCTAATTTTAACCCAAACCCTAAAACCAAGTCTTAACCCTTAGACAGCCCCTTGAAGGTGTCTTGAAAAGTGAAGACCGGCCAAAATGTCCTCACTTTCCAAAAATGTCCTCACTCCCAAGGTCTAAAACGCAAACCGGTCCTCACAAAGATGGCTGTACATGGGCACACACACACACACACACACACACACACACACACACACACACACACACACAACTGGGATAAGGCCATCATATTTTTCTCAGATGATGAATGAGTTTTCATGGATGGATAGGAGCTGATGAAGTCGCAGCGTAAACACACAACTAAAATTACGGTGTGTTTGTGTGTGCGTTGATTCTACTTCAGGCGTTTCACACACCCACTCACATGCACAGATTCCTCTCTGTAACGTGTTTTACGGCGAGACACGACCCCCTCTTCCTTACATGACCCACATCTGACTCACGTGTGTGCAGATGGCTTCCTCTGCCTGAGTGTGTGTGAAAAAAAGAAAAGAAAATCGAGACTGGAGAGACCGTTAACGTATCTGTGCGTGTTCGAGTCTGACCTCCTTGCTGCCAGCCGGGTGTTTGAAGACCAGGTTCCGGGGCAGCGACGCCTCAGCTCTGGTTGCTGATGCCATCGTGGCGTCACTGTCCGGCCCCGCCTCCCACGCCGTGTCTTTGACGATGTAGGTGCACTTCTCCTCGAACTCTGCCTCCGTCCATCTGGTCATGTCTGCCTCCTCCACGTCCATCTCCATGTCGATGTCTGTCTCTGCCGTCGCCTCGGCGCCGTCTGAGCTGGCGGCGGAGGCGATGGAGGCCATCTTGGCTTCGTGGTGCGTGTTATCCTGCTCCATGGTGTGCGCCCCCTCACTGGTCAACATGGCCGAGCTATGAGAGGTCGCCTGGTTGGCATGGAAAGAGGAGGAGAGAAAGGGGTTGATTTTTAATCTCCTTTGTTGAGGCGTTTCCACCAGCGCAAACTCATAAAAGTACAACAAGACTGTTGAACTTTAGAAAGAAAGACTTAACGGAAAGAATGAAAGAAAGAAAGACGCACGGGAGGAAGGAGGGAGAGCTGAGGGAAGAAGGGAAATAAAAAGGCAGAGAAGAGAAGGACAGAAGGAGAGGCAAAGGAAGAAAAAAGAAGAAGGTATAGATGAGAGGATAAAGGGGGGGGGGGGGGGGGGAAGGGAAAAGAAAGAAAAAGAGAAAGAGAGAAAG
>CM022486.1:3162892-3179053 GCA_011952105.1 Coreoperca whiteheadi
TATATATATATATATATATATATATATATATATATATATATATAAAAAGAGTAAAAAGCAAACCCAAAAGGAGCAACAACAACAAAAATAAAGTTTTCTTTTGGTCGCGAGCTGCCTCCTACTCACCGTGCAACTTTGGTCCCATCCACACATAGGGACGACCGGTCCGAGCCTCTGTGTATGTGCGTCTCAGGGCAGAGGGTGTGCGCAGGACAGGTGCAGCTCTCCCCCTCCGTACACGTCCCGCTCCGAGCGCCGTTACTCCACACTGGTACTGTGTGCGTGCGTGCGCGTGCGCGCGCGTGTGTGTATGTATGTATGTATGCGTGTATGTGTGTAGGATCCCCTTCGGCTTCCTGCGTTCAAATGCCTGAGAAAATCAACATCCCTCTGACTATGTTGGAGAGAGGGCCGCCTCGCTCTCTCCAAGCCACGCCCCCCCCCCCCCCTGCAAGTCCATGTTCTGGCTCCACCCATCTCCACGCCCCCTCCAAGCACCCCGTTCCTCCTGCGCGCACACACACACACACACACACACACACGCGCACACACACACAGAGACACACCGTTTTCTGTAAGATGAAGATGATGAAGAAGAAAGAGCAGCACCAGGCGCTTTCACCTGAAGCCATCTCTCTCTCTCTCTCTCTCTCTCTCTCTGTCTCTGTCACACACACACACACACACACGCACACACACACACACGCACACACACACACACACACACACACTCAACTTTTCCTGCATCAAAATAAAGTTTTTTGTCAATGATGGTGATGGTGTGCGCGTGTGTGTGTGTGGGAAATGTCTGTTAGCAGCTTCAAAAGGGTAAACAACGTGTGTATTTGGGGGGGGGGGGGGGGGTGCATTGAGTCACTGTCCCAGGATGTCCCTCTCTTCCCCAGGAAAACACACACACACACACACACACACACACACACACACGCAAGCACACATGCGCACACTCTGCCTCTAGGGGGCAGGACTGGTCTGCCCTGGTTGCTTTTGCTGAGGACCTTAAAAATACTCTCTCTCTCTCTCTCTCTCTCTCTCTCTTTTCTGGTTGTCTGTGTCTCTCGCCCCCTCTCCTTGTTACTCCCTTCCTCTCCTCTCATTCTCTACCATTCTATAGCGTGCTCTCCCTTCCCTTTCAGGTTCTCCCTCTCTTTCCCACTTGGTCTCTCTCTCGCTCTCGCTCTCTTTTACTTTCTGTCTCCTTAAAGTGACTTACTCTTTTCGAGTTTCCACTTAATAATTTCAGCTGGCTTTGTTGGCTTACATGTGGACGCGTGCTTTGCGGAGGGGGAACGCTGTGGATAGAGGAAAAGCGGGAATAAATGGGATTACAATCTGACGATGTAAGAGCAAAAAATAAATAAAATATACCAAGGATGAGCGGGATCAACTATGCACAATGTAGTCTCTAATGTTTGTAACATGTACATCCAATCGGTTTTATTCTCTACATCACACCCTCTTTCTCTGGAAATCATCCATACAGTGCCTGTCAGACAGGGGGCACGTAACATTGCTTGCGTCATCCCTCTGTTAAGATGATGGCTTTTGGACATTCAGACATGCCGTCGCCTAACAGTTTCGGGAGCTCTTTATTTCGGACGTGACCCGAGTGGTCGGTTCTCCCGCTGGCTGCATCAGTGGTGGATTTCAAAAGGCGTTTTGCTGTTGAGGCGTTCATTAAGGACCCGTGTGAGCGCGCGGCACGCTCGCCTCCACCTGCAAACCCCCGCCGGCGGGTCAAAAAAGGAAGATCGTGGTTGTGGGGAATCATCTACGGTTGGGGTGCGGTCAGGCTCAGGCAACTGAAACGCTCAGCGTTAGGGAGAGGGCGTGGGTTTTGATTGATAAAAGGGCAAACATTACTGTGACGGGAGTCGAACTCTAGTCTCCTGCAGGAAAAAGCTGATGTAGGCCACACTTACTTCCCGCGTTGGCACCGAACGGAAGTCACGGGGTGTGAAAGTAATTCCTCCAGATACGCCCTGCTCACGGATGAATCCTCCAATAACAGGTGTGACAGATGCAATAGATATATAACTCTGCTGCTTTTTGTAAAATATCGGAACGTCGTGGAATGACGCTCTTTGACTTTGTGCTGCAACAGTCTTTACGTTAACGTCTTAACTTGTCACGCGTGCGCGAAACGTTACTAGGCGGGACCTGGTTAGATTTCTGTCATGACTTACATGTAAAAAGTGCCACTCATTCTTTCTCCCTCCACATTCTCTGCCTTTTTTCCCCCTCCTCTCTATACACGCTGCTTTAATGATCGTGACATGCATCAGTGTATTACATATTATATTGAAACAAAAATGTTCGATAGCCGTTCAGATAGAAAGTCAGTAGACGTGCATGCATATAACATCTCACAGCTCTCACTCTCCCTGTTGTAGCAAAAGCTCACTCGCTCACTAACGTTGGAAATTCCCATCTAATTGTCCCCCCCGACTCCCTCAATTTACCTCCTACTCACTCGCCTCCCCCTTCTCTTCTCCTTCCCTTTGATTTCCACATTGTATTTACAAAAATGATTTTCCACGCTGACCTCTCTCTCACTAGTTTTTCCATCCCTTTTCTCCCTCTCCCTATTCTCTTGATGCCTCCCCGTACGAAATAAATAAGTTGAGAAAAGGTCACGGTGCACTTTCGCGTCCCTCTCACTTGATTTCCTTTGTTTTAAACACAGCACAAGGCCCGCGCAGTGCATTGAAATGGAAACTGCACTGAAATAAAATCAGAAGCTGACAAAAGGACACAATTACACTATTGGCGGAAACAGGGGCAGAAAATGAATCAAAAGGTGTTTAAAAATGACAAATGGAAACTGAAACGTGGAAATGAAAGAAAATAAAGCGTGCGTCATAAAATCACAAATCAAAATTGAAAAATGATTGAAAACAATGCAAAGTCTCGCTCACTTCCAGCAAAACTGACACTTGTGGCTGATTTTGTTGTTGAATTCCCAGTCAGACGAATCAAGTTTCTCGTGAAGGACATGATGCGGTGGACTTCATTCCATATTGATTGGAAAATTGATCAAAGGTACATTGGCAGCCAGTGGAAACCCGCTGAACCTCAGCAGCCGATTCTAATGGGACATTCTGATCAGATTCCAAAAAATCTGATTAAATGTATAATTATTTATCTCCGGGGGGGTTTTTTTGCACGTAAACGGGGAGTTTCTTTTTCCGAAACGCTGTCCAGTTTCCGGTCTTCTGGAAAATTCAGCTGGCAATACTTGAAAACATGAATGATTCTGTCCTCCAAAGCCAAAAAAAAAAAGAAGTTGTTTTATAGCGTCACACTGCTCCTGACTTACACACTAAACGCTCAAACTCAAACAGATAAGAGACGATTCTGGGAGAAAAGTGGCACATTAGTCATTTTCTTTCCTCTTTGGTGGCATGGAAACTGTGTCAAACTGAAAGAAACTGAATCTGTGCACACGATATCATTGCCAGATCAGCAGTCATCAGTATCGGCCTTTCGGAAAGCTAAATGAGTCTCTGTCTGTTTGTGTTCTTTTTTTTTTCTTTCTCTAATGAAGAACGATGATCAGGAAAAGAAAACAAGCAACTCGAAGAAGAGAACACCTCCCTCTCTCCCTCTCTCTCTCTCTCTCTCTCTCTCTGGTGACAGAGGGTCTGACCACATCACTCGCTGCCTACTGCTTCCTGCCAACAGACGACCCCGAAACACACACACACACACACACACACACACACACACACACACACACACACCCACACACTCACACACACACACACACACAGAGCTGCAGATCTGTCCCACAGCTGTCGGACATGTTGATGCTTTGCAGCCAAGCAGTTCCTCCCTCTGCAAAACAGCCAGAGACAGAAAGAGAGAGAGAGGGCAAGAGACATAGAGAATGACTTGAGAAGGAGAGAGAGAAAGGAAAAGTTCAATTTTCTAAGCACACATGCCCTATTTCCACATTGGCTAATGGCAGTATGTATGGACCTGGGGGCGCACACACACACACACACACACACACACACACACACCTACCCTGTCACCACAGTCAGGTACACTCATGTGCAACTATTTTGCATAAACAAATATATTCCAGTGCGATTAGTTTCTGTTCGAAACGTTCCCCCGCTGTTCTTGCGATAAGGCCAGAGTCTGCCGCTGACTTCACCTCGTCACCCACTACGCTCATGTGGATCTGCATTTGGTGGAGACGCAGCCGCTACCTTTCCAAAGGAATGTCGGATACGTGGGGTAGCCAAGACGTGTTGAAAGCAAGCATGTGAGCACTCCGAGGGGGCGGCTTCCCCTTTTTGTCATCACTTGCCTTGCAAAGGTATCCTCATGGGTGGAACCATTTAAACAAAAGGCATAAATCACATCATATGCCGACTCCCCATTTTCAAAACACAAACTCAAGTTCACTTTGAATGCAAAATCATTTGCAACACTGATTATGTTAAGAGGCATCGGTCCCAAATGCAGCACGAGAGATTTGCATGAGTCACCATTTTTGCCAAAAACACGCCAGATGCCACTGTGTATTTGTCCGCTGCCTCTCTCCCCACCCCCAAATTCCTGCTGCGCTCTCATTGGATACTCCTTGTCTCCTTGCCTTTTTTTGGGCTACATTAAAAATCAAACATGCTTGAAAATTATCATAAAAATTGTAATTACCAGTCTGGATCAGCTCACGACGGTGAATTTGCCCGCGACAGGCAAAAGTCATGTAGCCTGCGTTGCTTAGCCAACGTTAGAAAGTCTCTCTCAGTATTAAACGTTCCCCACTCTGAAAGGTCTGTTATAAACCACTACTTTTGCAGCACAATGCTGGGGGATATCTTCAGAAGGTACTCCCCCTGCACGCAAAGAGCTCTGAAGTCTTTTTGTTTCGGCAGTGGCCCCGCATGCACGCCTCCGGGAGGCAGAGAGGCGAGACAACAGAGGGCCCCGGGACCACCTGGGTCTCTGTTAGTTTAACAGAGGGCCTCTATCACACACACACACACGTAGGCTACCAAGAGTGCATGGGCAGCGGGCACACACACTTTCCCCTTTACGTAAACTTTCTGTTCTGCTCGGGAGTTGTAGCCGGTGAGTTCGGCTGAAATCGGCCCTCTTGGGAGAGCTTTTCAAAATAGGAGCTACGAGGGGAGGAGAGGAGAGGGGGAGCGAAGGGGAGAAAGGAAAAGGAGAAAGGCTTCGGGGTGAATAGGCTTCGGGGCATGCAGGTGGGATTAACACTTCACACGCCTTTGGACGGAGACGTAACCTGTCAGTTTGTGTTCACGCACTCACAGCAGTCTGACGATGGCCCCTTCCTTTTTCAATTCAATTATATTTATATAGCCCAATATCACAAATCACATTTGCCTAAAAGGGCTTTTTCAGCCTGGGCTATTTTATTTTATTTTTTACCTCCCAGTTCTGGAGAGCAGTCTCTGAAGAAAACACTGGGCCAATAAAACATACACAGACACACGAGCACTGATGCCAGAGAGAAAGGCCTGTAAAAGGAAACACACACACACACAGAGAGAGAGAGAGAGAGAGAGAGTTCATCCTAATAAAGTTCTCCTGAGTGTTAAATGCTTTCCTCTCCTTTCTCTCTCCCTCTCGCTTCCCCCGTCCTCTCCCCGACTCCTCTCCAGTCCTCCCCTGAGTGCCAAACATTTTAATTGCAACCCACAGGCCATTTGATGCCTCACCAAATCACTGTGAAGAGATCAGCTATTGTCCATTTCCTTTGTGTGTGTGTGTGTGTGTGTGTGTAAGACTGTGTGTTACCAAATGACGGTTATACTGTAGGCCAATGCATGGTGGACCCTCTGTGTGTGTGTGTGTGTGTGGATTTAGGGAGTTAATCCCTGAATAGAGAAGCCATTAGGGAGAATTAAGCAGGTTAGACTCAACCATGATCCCCCCCTCCCCGTGTGTGTGTGTGTGTGTGTGTGTGTGTGTGTGGGTGGGTGGGACAGCCGCGAACGCGTTGGCATGCGTTCGGGTCGAGGGCCTCAAGAAGAACTGACAGAGGTGGAGGGGGTGGAGGAGGAGGGGTGTGGTAGCCAACTCTCCTAATCTTGCCAGTCCATCCCTGCTGTGCGCCCGCACACACACACACACACACACACATATTAACACGAGTGGGTTCATCTCCACACTCTCTTAACAGATGGCTCTAGCAGAAAGGCCAAGGGTAAACTTGAGCAATACCCAAACCAGACAGTCACCCCCCTCAGTTAACCATCCCCCCGCCCCCCCAGTGTCTACAGCTAATCAGTGTCCTCAACACGCGACCAAACACACTCTTCATTAAGAGGCAACTAAAAACAGTCTGCTAACATTCAGAGTCTGTATACATGATGTTGACATGGGATGGTTCTGCAGATCACAGTCAATTGCAACATTAAAAAACGTGTTTTCTTAAATCATTCATTCCTACAAAAACAATTGAACAATAAGGCATTTCCACTATAGCACAGTTACGGGCTGTTACACAATACAAGCCCGATAAAGGTCTGATGTTGGAGACAACAATGCGTTGTTTTATCTGCAAAGTGTTTTGGAAGACCATTTATGCATCTAGGACGCCTCACGAGGCCCCAACGGAAACATTACCATGCCACCTCTAGCCTAGCTTCACAACGTCTAAGGCACGCTCTGTGACGCTGTGGACACTACGTTTGGACACTCCTCATCTGGGAAGCCTGCCTTTGGCATTGGCATCGTTGGCACTGGATGTAGATTGTGCACTGCGGAATTGTCCAGTGAAATTGTCCTCCAGCACTTTCGATGGTAGCTGCTCTGGCAAAATATTTATCACTTGGGTTTCCCAACACGGTGGATGATCTTTTGATTGACCAAATTCCTTTTTGGGTGACTGTGCGTCAGCCTACACAACTGTTTAACTGGACCATATTTGACTAAAGGAGAAGCCTTAGAAATGTGACTCAGTAAACATTGCTATGATGAAAACGGTTTTCTCATTCTCTTCTCACATTAGTGACATGACTTCTTTCTGTTTAGAAAATTGCTTAAAAGCCCGTAAAGTCCAACAAAGTTGCAGGCGAAGGACTGTACTACACCATCTCGACTTATCTGGAACTTATAAGCAACCAGGCCGAAACGCAACAAAAGTTGCCGCAGTGCCTCTGAGCTCACAGGACTTCTAATTGTAACGTTTGTCCTTCTATTTGTTGTTCATTTTCCAGCTTGAGTGCAGAGCAGTCCAGTCATGTGAGTCTGTTTCACTGCTGCGTACGTCACTTTCAGCCAACTATGAGCGTCAGTCCTGAGACGAGTTGAAGAATCCCTCTAAGAAACAAAAATAAATCACTTAAAGCACTTTAGTAAGAAAGAAAAAAAGAAAGGGACCCAGAGGCTTCCCGCTCTCGCTCTCAGGTAGCCATTAAAAACTTCAGGACATAAACATGTTCCAGCAATATTCCAGTAAACAGCGGAAGCGTGCAATGAGTCACCACATGCAACAGCAGCGTGGAGATAACAAACACACACACACACACACACACACGCCTGATGTCATGTTACCCCCTGTCCTGGTATTTTCCATTATAACAAGCCCGAGGACAAACCACTCGATCGCAACTATTATACTTAAAGACTCACGGTGTGTTTGTGGTTAAGAAAAAAATCTAATTAATGGTGACTTCATTCTTCTCTGTGGTGCTTTTATCTTCTGCTGTATCACTGTTACATTCCTAAAGTATTTTTAATAGTCCTTAAGTGACTAACAGGGTGTTTTACAGGAATTACTTTGACAGTGAATATAGAGCGACATTATTGTACTTCTATCTTCTCTTGTATTACTTTAATATTCTTGAGGTTTATGGTATTCTTACAGAAAAAAAGTGTATGGTTATAGATCGATTACTGATAATTATCGGCTTCTGCTGATGAGCTGTATCAAAAACTGCCAACATGAATGCAGTTGATCCATGAGAAAACATTTTGTTTTATTTTTTGTTCTAAATGCAATCATCCCTTTAAATCACGAGACATCAGGCATAAGC
This sequence comes from Coreoperca whiteheadi, assembly GCA_011952105.1. Taxonomy (NCBI): domain Eukaryota; kingdom Metazoa; phylum Chordata; class Actinopteri; order Centrarchiformes; family Sinipercidae; genus Coreoperca; species Coreoperca whiteheadi. The sequence goes on from CM022486.1 coordinate 3,170,932, forward strand.
TATTATGCTGTAAGCCGTATCGGCAGCTATTTAAATTTAAGTTCTTACTTTAGGTTTTTAATAATAAGCAATCTACAACATCTTTTATCTTTTTTTCTCTTGTGTATTCGACCTTTTTCTTCCTCAGAGTGTCCATCTGAAATAAAGCAAAATTTTATTGAATATTCATATTGGAAAGCATATATAGATCTATACCTGTGTGTGTTTTTAACTGTCACCATTTTGTAATGACTGAGTGGTACTTTCCTAGGAGTTACTTTTTTATTGGTCCGTTCATCCACCCATATTCATTCAATAATTCATTCATTAATTCATCCATCCATTCTTCGTCTCACCGATTTTGCGGTCTGAAGTGGTTTTCACCTGTCGTCAAATTTGAAAAGTTTTAAACTTTAACCGAAAAAGTTTGGATCAAACCTCATCAATGTGTAAAAAAAGGCAGAATATGTGTTAAAATGATGTTACGCTAAGTTTGTGGACTAAAATAAACCACAACCTCAGCCTAACCTGAGGTCCAACATGTTACACGCACGGAACAGCAGTTAATTAAGTCAAATGTCATTATTGTAAACGACCACAGATGTTCTTCATCTTCCTGAAGATACACAGGAATATTATAGCCAAATAAAACCGACAGCCACCATAAATTCACAACCGATTGCTCGAGAAACAGCCTTCATTGGCGAATAATACAATAAATGTTCACAAACTGACGATAAAACTAATTTTAAGAAGTGGAGAATCATTACAGCAACTGAGAGCTTGAGGCAGGCACGTCTCCCCCCTCTCCCCGCAGACCTCCCGCCGGGTCTCACCTGTTCCTGCATCCAAGCACCAGAGCCTTGTTGACTGCAACGTGCTCCTGCAGTGTTCTTGTAGTTTTTCCAATAATATTCCTACAACACCCGAGCTCCTGGCTGTGTGTGTGGGTCCTAGAAAGAGTAAAGTGTTACTTTGTGTGTTTGTGTTCCCAGTTCTTTTTCCACTCACAATAGTGAGCTCTCCTCACCCCTCCTAACTTTTTTTCCCCTCCCTCCTCACATTTTATTTTATCTCTTCGTTGCTTTTTTCCCCAGCTTGTTTCTCCCATTTCCTTGCGCCCTCTTTCTCCTCTTCCCTTCCTTCCTTCCTACTCTCCTTCCCTCCATTTAATCCTCTCCTCTCTTCCTCTCAGCTTTTCCCTTCCCCCCTCACCCTCCAAGACCAGCTTGCATCAAATATGAGTGCATGTTGTTGAAAGACAACGGTGTATGTGGTTTTTTGTTGTGTAGCAGATCCAGCCCAGAGGGGACACGTTTGTTGGAGACTCACTGAGGTGTGTGTGCTATCTTAATTGAAAACAAACAGTCAATACACAAACTTCACACTGTTATCTGTCACACATGGTAATTCGTACTCACACCTCTGATATTAATTGCCCAATTAACACCTTCTACTTTCACTAATGTGATCACCCTGAGCACAAAATGCACACACACACACACACACGCACAATTCCTAACAGCATGGGTTTGGGGAGGAGGGAGAAGACTGTTGACGCATCGTTGACACCCCACATCTCCGAACCCTGAAAAGAGACTGTTTAACTTAGTCATCTCATCCTCAGTTTGGAGGAGAATAAATTCTCTTTTCGGGGTTCAATTATGGAGAAAATGGTGTGAGTAGTCAGAGGGACTTTGTTCCAGAAAATTGACTCTGGGTACTTTTTCAATATGATACAGACATGTTAAAGTAAAGGCTTGGAAAGCATGTATTGAAAGGTGCTACAAATCTCAAACACACACGCACACACACACACACACACACACACGACACGACATACTCTTTTGCCAAATGAAGCAGAATGAAGTGAGACAATGACCACGGTCGGCAGAAAGTGGGTCATTGTGAGGAGTTGAAAACGCTCAACTGACAAAAGTGCAGCTCAGCTCACACACACGTACACACACATGCTAAAAAAGGACATTTAAAAAAATATCAGACGGATTCAAATACAAAATAGCAACGAAAGCAAAACACACTGGCTGTTGAAAACATTGAACATCTTGAACATCTTGAACATCTGACTTAGAACCTTAATGTCTATCCAAGAGTAAACACTGATTAGATCCGTTGTATTAGAGTCTCCAGCAGCTCAGTGCACTCAGCTGTGAAGTCTTAATTGCTCTGTCACTACAACCACCACTTTAATTGTTGCTAAGTTCATAATGTTCACATGTATGTGTGTATGTTTGTGTGTGTCCAGATTGAGTGACCGGTCATTAGGGGGTTAAATGGGATCTGTTGTCCAAGTTCTCTGCTGATTAAGCTGGACTGGTCAGCGCTGGTGGGCACCTGCCATAAGCAGCCTCAGACTAATCCATCACCCACTGACCTGGCCGGAGCCTGGCCCCTGGATGCTGCAGAGGCCCCAGGCCCTGGAGGCTTCTCTGCCCAGGAACTGACCACAACCATTACCCCCCGGACCTGGAGCCAGGAAGAACCATAGAGACCCCTTCTCCTTCCTAACCCCGGCCCCAACCCTTGCTCTGACCCTCAAGCATGACCACTATCATAACCCCCAAAAACTTGTATGCAGCTTTCAGAGAAGCCTGTCTGAGCTAAGGGGTTGACCCCAAAATGCTGATCAAGACTATAACTATAGTCTTACCACCAGCCAGGGTCCTCTCTAACTCTGGCCTCAACCCTAATAGATCCAAATCTAAAGCTGATCAATTGAGAATTAAGTTAACCTCTTGATGCCCCTTCCCCTCTCTAAGCTAGGTCTGAGTCCCAAATCCAACCCTCCAAGCTGACTACAACCAAATTTCCCCAAGACATGGAACCATGCAAGACCTTGGGAGCCCTACTAATCTCATGGTTTGACTCCAAAAAGCTGCGGAAGCTCACAAATTCCCAAAGAATTCTGCAGTTAGTTTGACCTCTAGTTTTATCCCTCCTAATGCTTGTCCTCAGCAAGCTGACCTGCCAAACACCAACATGATTTGGAACCTAGTTGACATTGCTCTTAGTCCAAAAAACTGACACCATGACACTGAAGAACTGGAGCTACCCTAGCACTAAAAACACCTTGTCCTTTCTGGCTTTTGGTCCTAAATACAAACTGGGGTTGACCAGCGCCTTAACCCTCAAACCTGGAGTTGGGTTGACTTAAAAGCCACCTCTCCTTTCTAACCCTGGTTCAAACCTTGGTCTCAACCCTTGCATCAACCCTAAAAGCCCAGCAGTGCTATAACCTCTATGACCTGGTGCCAAGTTGCCCCTTGGAGGCCCTTTTACGGCAAAAAGCTGACCACAGCTGTAACCTTCAAGACCTGAGGCCAAATTAGGTGTCGCCTTCTTGCCCTAGCCAAAACGCATAGGGTGTCTGCAGCCCCTGAAAAGTCTTAAAAGGTGCTGCAATAAATCATTAACAGAGAGATAGTTTTTTTGAATACCACAATCAAGCAAAAGTAAGATTGTAAGCCTGTTGCTTCCACACTTTACATCAGAGCGACTAGAGAAGTTTACTTTATGATAAAAAACTGAGGGAAAGTTTGCTCTGCAGCACAAAGGAAGATTATTTTACAACACAGAATTTTTAAATTAAAAGTAAAACTTAACTATTCTTCATTCAGCTTGTCAAGAAGCTGCCGACATCTCAAATACTTGGTCAAGCTCTCAAGGGACAACCTACTCTGTGGTAACTTCATGGAACTGATGCAGATGGAAAATGTCTTGGTGGAGTCATTTGGCTATTTTACTATCCAAATGAATGAAACTGAAGAAGATACTCCAGAGTTCAAACGTACGTTGTGTGAAAGACTCCCAAAATCCACTTAAGGTTTCTCGTAAAGACAATCCTGACCAAAACAGAAACATAATTTTACACGCTGCTCTGTGCTAATATTTGTTAAACTCACTGCAGCTTTGCTTTTGTTTGATCACACTCCAGGCCAGTTTAGAGGTTCATAACTGTAATCAAGGAACACCACTAATAGTGGCAAAAATATGAAAGAACAACAGCTGCAGCAAATAAGCAAAAACAGGTGAAGGAAATGGAAGTTTTAGAGACATTGTCCAGTCTCTCTGGTACTAGAAATATGTTAACAAAGGCAAAAGAGCTAAGTAGAACACTCTTATCAACGTTGAACTTGAAGCCGGTATTTTATTAGTAAAAATAAATGGATACCTTTAAAGAAATAAAGAATTTTATTTATATAATTAAATGTGTCCCATTATTCACATTGGGGTTTAACAGGCACAAACAGTAATTAACAGTAACGATTTTTTGATAAAAGCAGGTTTAAAAACATATCCACTCCGACAGGACAAAGCTTTAACCAGACAAAGCAAGCTCATCAGGCACTCACCTAACCCAGACTCAATAGTTTAATGTCAGCCGTCTTAAGGAAAATAATCAATAGAAAATAATCAGCGGCCCGTGTCCTTCACAGCCCCCAGCTGTCAGCTATAAATCAGAATCAGATTAATAACAATACATCTAAATTAAACTCACTCTGCTTGTGTTCTTTGTCTAAGTAGGCCAGAACACACCGGGGGTCCCACCAAAAAAATAACTAGAAAAGGTGAAAGTTGTGTTGCGTTAACAAAGACTGGACGTCACAGCAGGACATTTGGTCTTCATAATAAAAGTGCATAATTGGTCACAAGAACAGAGCGTCCTGAATGGATCTTAAAAGGAGCGTTAGGGTCAGAATTTTTTGGGGGGAAAATCCTAAAAAACTGACTTCCTAATTGAAGTTATGAAATCTACATGTTGACTATATAGCATTCTATTGTCTTGTATAGGAATAGTGAAACCAGGTTTGGGTATGGATGTAAGTGTTTGTGTGTTTGAGCTATTCGATCGTGGGGTAGGGTTTAACTCGTTTATGGTCTGTTGAGATCTGATAGAAGCTCAGTTCACTGTTTCTTTATAAGCAATCACACACAGTCGTGTTTCCATCACTTTTGGGGACATTACATTGACTGACATTCATTACCTGGAGACTTAACGTAACCCTAACCATAACCACTACTTGCCTAAACCTAACCCTTACGCTAGCTTAAAGCTAACCTAACCTTAAACAAAGTTTTAGGGGACTTGCATTTTGGTTCCCATAAGGAAGGCAAGTCCTCACAATGTGACTGTGTAAACGGATTTATGTCCCCACAACATTATTAATACCCGCACACTCACACACAACGGCAGGGCTGGTAACACTAACCCAGTGACCTGCAGGCCTTGAAAAGTGAAATGGATTTACTGCTCCTCTTTTTTCAGCCTTTTCCTCTCAGATTGCCTCGATTGCTTCATTGTTGCCGTCCTCAGCTTTTATTGCAACAAGCAGTGGTTGTGCGTGCGTAGTAAAATATACAGTGGGGTTATTAACCATCATGGGGTTTATCAAGGCCAGTGCTGAAGTTCAATATATACGGTATAAAGTGTGGGCCCCAAAAGCACCCGAGATCAGTCTCACAACATGGACAACACATACGTAACAATCTTAACTCAGCGATCCATTCTGTTAGAGGGTGCGTGTGTTATTGCATCCGTGTTGACCGCTGAGTTTTCCTCCAAGTTAGGGCCCAGTCAAACTTTTGCACAGAATTAAATCCATTTGAATATCGCAATCAGCAGATTTATTCACTGATACTAAGTACATCAGCACAATGCATTGACGTCAAGTTCCAGTGTATTGAATTTTGACGCTCATGCTGTTCACGATAACGTACCAGTTTCACATTAGCTAATGCTAGCTTCATACTATACTTCTCAGGGAAAATAAGAATTTTTGTGTCTTTCTACGAATCATTGCCACAGAAAATAACTTTCCTGTGGAGGTTATGTTACTAACACAGGTCCAGTTGTTTTGTTTGGGATTTGTTTTTTTAATGGTCAGGTCCATCTCGGATTCAGTAAGACACTAACAATTCCTTTTTCAGGTCGGGTAATTTCAGACCTTATGCACCGAATACCTTCACACGTACGTACGCCGTCATCTCTCACACTCACATTCGCTCGTATATTGTTTCCGTTACACACACACGTTAACGTTAAACCCTTTCACTCGGAGGCCTCACACACCCTCTTTATCTCAGGTTAAGTCACTGCTTTTCAAGGACAAGAAAGTTAAAAGGAGGTGAAAGACAACAGTGACACATATTCTGCCGCAAAACAGCACTGTGTACTTGTGTGTGACATGGAAGTGGGACACTTCTCAGCACCAACAACTCATGCCAGGTGCATGTTGACCTGTGTATGTGTATCGACATAGACACGTATTCACAGACAGACACAGCATCACAGGAATACAAGGTGACACCTAGACTCTCACACAATACACTGAGACACTGTTCATACAGTATACACCTGCACACACTCGCTGGCGTCTTTATCCGTCTGATCTGACCCTCACAAGGCCCACGGGTTCTCCAACGCTGCCTCCTATACATTATGTTGGTGTACTTTTAATTTGTTTTTAAACGTTTTGAAGGAAAGGAAACTTCTGCCTGCAAATATGTTCACTGGCATTGTTTTTTTTTTTCCAGAGAAGGAAGCACTTGCCGTGTTGAGTGGTGGCAGGCAGGGAATTAGGGTAAAGAACCCAAACAGGGGGGGGGGGCAAACGGTTGACAAGCAGCAAAAACAGGTGGCAAGGTGGCATCCAGGCCCAACATAACGCAATGACAAACCAACACTGAATATAGGAAATTAACTGGTATATGTAGGGGGAGGCTGATGAGAAACAGATTGCAGGTGAGGAGTGAACCAACGCACTGCAGGCTGACGAGGGCGAGTGGACACAGGTGTGAGTGGTGGAGCAGGTGGACAGGGGTTATTGCAGGGCAAGAGAATGTAATGGCAGGAAACATACAACACACGAGGAGGAGAAACTCCACAAACACCAGAAAACACCTGACTCAACCCCAAAAACCACACAGGTTTAGGGGGAGATCGTGGTGTTGGTTAAATATTGAAAAAGTTAACATCATTGTCTCGTGTTGACTTTTTATTATGGAACAAAGACCACGAACTTCCCCCTAGCCTTCACCAAGTGCTTTGAGTGCCTAAACACAACAACGACCAAAAAACCCAGCCTGACAGCACCATTTGCTCATGATCTGCCTCGAGTTTGTCACACCAATCACAGAAACATTATTTTCCAAATGACACAAGTTGACAACGTTTTTGAGATATTCACCTCTGACAATTCTGCCACCCATTACAATGGAGGAGAATAGATTTAAATATGTTTGGATGGTGGCCCCTGAGTTTCAGGGGTGAATATTTTAAAAAATCTAAGCAGAAAACCCCCCTAAAACTATCTGCATGGCGCGATACCGCCTGACTCAGATTCAAGAACAACTGGCTTGTAACAAAAACATTCAGCTTCCATTGTCTTCCATTGGTTTCTGTCTTTGAGCAGCGGAAGATTTATAATATCTTCTGATGCAGGGTTGACAAATCTGTAGAAAGAAAGCCTACTGTGAAACTAACTGGGGCCGGCTAACACAGGTTTGAGTGCTGCGTCCTGGCCAAAGCACAACACAATCTCTAACACGAAGCCACATTTAAAATCAGCAATTTGCTTCATTTTGATTGCGTCACTAAAGAAGCAGCATGTGTCGCTCACGTTGTCAGAAGGTCCAGACGAAATTCAGAGCACAGCCATTAGACCCAGACCCCAGGTGGACTAGAAAATATGGACCTGAAACCCAGACTGGACTGTGCCCACCGATACACTATAAAATGCACATTTTAAGATACAAACACACACACACACACACGCGCACACGGCAGGCTGCGGCGCGTGGCTGCTGCTGCAGGGAGACGTTTGGCTTCAGTCCGTTTGCCTGGCAGCCTGCCAAGCAGAACACACACACACACACACACACACACACACACACACACACAACACAACCATTCACAGCTTAGTGCCACCCTCAGATAAAGGTTTCCCTCGAACTGGCTGGGTGGTTGTTCCTGTGTGTGTGCGGACGGAGAGAGTGGCGAGAGAGGAGGTAAAGTTTAAGTACAGTCAGACAGGAGAGAGTAAACACTGATAAGTCCCAGCTGTATGTGTGTGTGTGTGTGTGTGTGTGTGTGTGTGTGTGTGTGTGTGTTTGGGGGGGGGGG
>CM022486.1:3184078-3195577 GCA_011952105.1 Coreoperca whiteheadi
TTTTAGGTATAAAATGCGAAAAAATGCAGGTGATTGCTTTAAAGTCCGTAGAGGCCAAGGTGAACTCTTTACATCGCTTGTTTTGTCGACCCAGCAGTCCAAAAACCCAAAGAGATTCCATTTAGAATGGCACGAAACAGACACTCAGCGAATCCTCACATTTCAGAGGCTGTAAAACTTTATGCCTGATTGATCATCAAAAAGTTTTGTTGATTAATTTTCTATCGATACACCAAGAGATTCACTAAGCGATAAAAGTGCTCCACACTGTCAGACTCACCTTTAAGGCAGCAAGCGAGCTTCAACTCGCACAGACATGAAAAGTCTGTGGACATTTTGGCTTCTTTACTTTTCGTCAAAGTTGTCACTGAGTGAAAAAGTGCCCTTGGTACATCGAAGGAAGCTGTGATACAGCTGTTGAAAAGCAACGGTTTTAACGCTACAGACTGCCAAAGTCACACGATCCTTATCAGAACATCTGTATTAGCTATTGTTTTTCTTCAGTTTCACAACCCCAGCTCTCAAGGATGTCGAAGGTTCATGATAAATACAGCACAGAGGACAGTTTTTAGAACGCGCCTTTGGCAACTTTGCAAATCTTTGCAATTGGCATTTAAACAGACGCTGTATCATTAACATTCCACGTCTCATTTAGAACTGAGGCTGTTCCCAGACAGGGGCACCTACATATTGTAACAGCCGCCCAGTAGGGCTTATGGCCATATCGGATGATTCTGCATCTCACAATTGACATCCATCCTTGCCAGCGCAGCAAGAATTTGAAAAACATTGGCATTGGACAACAAAACAGCGGCAATGAACTTAATCCAGGGTTCTGCAGAATTGTCCAGTTCTGCCATTCTCAAAACCATATTTTTGTCCCCCCTCACTTTTATTATACCAGGCGTCATACTAGAACACTGGAAAGAACCTCTATGAATCATACAGAGTCATTATTGCAGTCTGGACACTGTGACCTTTGACCTTTAATTAACCTTGCAGGTTGTTGTTGTCTTTGTCCCTCAGGACCTAAAACTTGGGTGAGCAAAAAGTTAAATAATTAGTGGTGGAAAATATAAATGAGGCAACAGCAACAGCCACACACACACACACACACACACACACACACACACACACGCGCGCACACGCACACACACACACACACACAGGAACATGTCCACACTGAGGCCATTACCTCTCTACCTTCCGCTGTAATCTGCCTCTGTCTCTCTCTCCTCTGTCAACCAGCCATACATCTTCTGATACCACCACACACTTCCATTACTGCTTCATCATGCTGACCCCCACATCAACCCCCGCAACGTCAGCTCTGACCCCAGTCTACCCTTCCTCCACTCATTCCTCTTTTTCTCCCCTCCTCCTCTACCTCCTTTCCACCTCCTTGTCCACCTCCTCCTCACCTTCCCTCGCCCCTTCAGCCCTCTTTCCGGGCTCCCTCCCTTCTCGCCTTAATATTCCCTTCTTCCCCACATCCCTCTGGCCTCTCCCTCGACATGAATGAGTCATTGTGTGGCCATATTGAAGGGGAAAAGCGAGGCAGAGCAGAAGGAGAGGCATCAAAGATGGAGGCGGAGCCGGAAGGAGGAGGAGAGATAACGAAGGGATGAATAAGTGAAGAAAAGAAGGAGAGGAACAGCGTTGATATTTAATGTTAGATGTTTTTTGTCTGTCATTTAACATCTTGGGACCTTGCGCGGTTTAAAATGTTATGTCTTGGATAAGTGTGTTCTGTAGACTCTTAAATAAATCAAATCAAATCTAAAATACATGCGATCTTACAAAATATCTGTAATTCTCTTTCGGTCTCAGGACTTATTTAAAAAAAAATCTCAACTTTAACGAGCAATTGTAGGAACAAATCAAATTCGATATAGACTTTAACTTTATTTTGCAAATTATTTTCCAAAAAGTAACAACATTACAACACGCGGGCTAAGTTTCACACCCAACCACATGGATAAATAAAATAAATTAGGTGACAGCCAGCGTGAACTAGGATGCTGTTGATTTTGATGATTAATACCTACACATTTTAAATTCCTACATGCTGAAAATGATCTGATTTCCATATTTGCCTCTTCAAATTCAATGAATTCAATTCATCAAAAAAAAGTGATCTGAACGGTATTCAGTTGTAATTCATACTGCGCATTAATGTATTGGCCTAATTCAAGCACCAAAATCTGATTTTATGCAATTAAAGCTTCGAATGGTGGCTCTCTTCTTTTCTGAAGATAATAATAATTTGACAAATATTAGGATTTAAGGAAAAATCTCTGAAAAAAAACACTATATATAGAAACCAAGACACTGAAACTACTGCACAATCAGATTTAAATACGCACGTGTGGCTCCTTTTTCCTCCTCTTCTCTCCTCAGACGTTATGATGTACCGCGAGTCTGTAAAACATGTTGCTCTTTGAAGGTATGTGCTAATAGGAGCTATTACACTCGCTCTTCTCCTCCCCGCTTTTTACTCACAAACACTCTCCTTGCCTCCTCCACCCTCCCCTTTCCCTCTTTCTGCTTCTCTCTGTCCTTCTCTGTGTCTCTAATTAGCAGCGTGTTAAACTTGGTGAACGGCGGTCAGGAATGCCCCGACAAGCTCGTAAAAATGACATCAAACTCCCCGCGACGCCAACAAACAGGTTCAACCTCCCTGCTTATACAGTGTGCGCTGATGAATGGATGGACGGAAAAGACAAGAAAAACGAAAAGGGGGGGGGGGGGGAGCAACTTCTGAGACAGACAACTTCTGAGACAGACAGCAAAGAAAAACCATTTGTGAAGGCCGGTATCGCTTACATAGTTTCTCAAAAAGTCCGGCAAAAAGTCACTGAACTAAACTGTGGTGAAACAATGAAACTGAGAGAAAGTGAATTGTGAGTTGGATTTTAACAACATTTTTAGCACAATAATGGATTTAATCTTTCAAAGAAATAAAATAAATATATAATTAATGAAACCATAAAGCAAAGAAACTAGATTCTTAAACTTATAAAACAGCTGGAACTTCTTTCAAAATGTGAACGTTTAATATTAAAAGTGCTGTTTAGAACTGAATGGGACGTCTGACGACACTGATTTTGAAACATATTTAAATGGGAAAACAGCCGCAAACGATTTATCTATGGATGGGACGTTAAAAACTCAAATCATGCCGAGGTGGTCCTGAAATGGAGACTTGAAGGTGGGGAGAAGAAGGCAGGTGACAGAGAGGATGAAGAGGAGGCGAAGAAGACAGGGTGAGAGGGGAGGATATAATGCAGAGAAGAAGAGCTGGGGGGGTGAGGAGGGGCAGAGTTTGTTTGCTGGGTTATCTGTCACATGGTGCAAACATCAAACTGCAGCGGCTGTTGCTCCTGGACCCTGACACGACCTCATTCCTGGTGTTGAAGCACACAATCTGAAAAGTCAAAGGGCCACGGAGAACCAATGTGGATATCTGCTAAATAATCAAAGAGAAATCTAAGTTACTTGAAGAATCCTGTCATGGTTTCCTGTTTCCGTTTAGTTTCGAGATCACTGATTGTGCTTGCCCTATAGGGCATGTAGTGCAGCGAGTGTGCCCCTGCTGACAAATGTAACTATATGTTGGGGCTATAGCAGCCACGTTGAGACCACCAAAGAGCTGCGACTGGTCAGCCTGGACTGCCGATAGTAAAGACAGTGTGTGGCACATGATGGTCTTTTGTGACCTTTTGTGAGGAACCGTGAAGTGATTGGACCCTCGGTTTTCGAGGGTTAAAGTGTGGATCTTACCGAAACCAAGTTGTTCTTCCTGAGAAAAATCAATCGGGACAAATGTAGCATGATTCAGCTGAGAGAAGGTGAAAAGGTGAAGGGGCAGGGTGCAGACACCTCCAAAAGCCTTGCTGTCATCTGACTCGAACGTCTAGCCAGTGATACAAAAAGCATAATGAAGGCACATTCACTGCAGGTGAACTCAGATTAATATACAGCTCTGGAAAAAAATTAAGAGACCACTTGAGCTGTAGAAGCTTGTTAAAAACAGGTTACACAAAGTAAAGATGTGAAAAGACTGTAAGTAGTCTAAATATTTGTGTGGAGAAGTCTCCCAACTAAAACGTTATAGAAAAAAAAAAACCCACAAGAACTTAAAGCACATGAGCTTTTTGGAAACGCGAACATTTTTCACAATTTATTCTGACCTCACTTGTGACCCTTCTTATATCAGAAAATCAAAGTTTTTAAAACATTTTTTTGTAAAGATATTATTTTACGTGCAAAGAGGTCATTCCAAAACACATGTATCTTCATAAGACCTTTTTGCTGCAAGGCAAGGCGATTCAAAAAATAAAAAGCAATACAATAACGCAGCACAAAAAACGTCATGACAGACTGAAGTGGTTTCGAATGAAGCTTACATCGTATTAAGACTACCCTATTTACATTACATAACATATTTTGGTATGTAATTAAAACAATTTATCCGAGAGCCAAAGTGCTATTTTCCCCTCACGCACTCTTATGCTAATTATGTTTTAATTTGGTTTTGTTGTAGAAAGTCAAATATTACCAAACACACAAAATTTACTGAGCATAAGTGATGAAAGAGCAAATGTTTGAAGATTGTTAAGGATGTTCAGGTACAGGTTTTTATCCATTTTATCCGTTTTATAAACCCCGGACCCGTCAATATTAGTCCGTTGCCCCCACGGACAGAGAATTGAATCCCGAACCTGTTACCCAACAGATTTTTAGTTACTCAGTAACTCACAGCCTCACTTATCAAACACCTTCCTGAGGATGCCTATCAACACCAGTAGCGCGCTAACACTAACTACTTCCCCTCCACCTCCCTCTTCCTCCTGTCCTGTCATCAGGTGACTCCCCCCACCCACTCCTCCTCTTCCCCCACTCCATTTCCCCGCAGACAGGCCTTATCTGACCTTTGACCTGTGATGGGCAGGGATAGAGGAGACAGTCCACGCTCTCTCACTTGAAAAAAACCCAACAAATCACCTCTTAGTAGCACCGGAGCCTCTGGTGATAGCTCGCAGCATCCATGTTTGTGTTAGCTTGTTAGCTTGTTAGCTTACCGCGAGTTGGGTTTGTTATTCTTCCTTCATCTGGAACTTACGAGGTCAATTATTTTTAAAAAAGGGAAGTTAGGCTCAGTGTTCAAGTAGTGTTTCAAGTGTGTTTTCACAAGTAACCCCCATAAACTCCAATATTTTTAAATACATCAACATTCATTTCAACTTGTGAATTCAGAGCTAGCTTCTGTTAGCATTGTCTAGACAATGTGTCATTTTTATCCGACTTTGTGAAGAACATGAACATGTTCCGGGTGTTTACTGTCTGTAAACATCGCTATCTACTACAGTACTGCGGACTACACTTTTAGCACATTGTCATGTTAGCGAAAATAAAATGCTAGCATTCAGTAACAAAAGCTCACATGAGGTTTTGAGAATAAAAAAAAAAAAGAATGTAAAAATATTCAACATTTCTTTTCTGGTGCAATTAAACTTTAATTGCACCGGAAAAAAGTAGCAAATTCATTCCAGCAAATCCTGACCATTTCTATCACTGATTAAGTGAGACTTAAAATATTTGACAAGCAAAGGTATTTGCAAACCGTGGAAGACACAACCAATGACGTGACAACCAATAGCAAACAATGCAATGTGCTGGTAGGCAGTGATCAGCGCTATGACACTTTCAGTTTACGGTCACTGAGGCCAAATGCAGCACTTTGTGTTGGCGGCAAACCCATTCAAAACGAGCGAAACAAATTGTGGATTCCAGGATAGAGATGGGAAGGGAATATGTTTAAAGGGTCATACAATTTCCCATATTTTACTGCAGCTTCACCTAGACTCAGAACTAACCTACAGCAAGTTAAACTGTTCAAATACACATTAAAAAGAAGTTTAATTGCACTGGAGACAAGCAGAGTTGCCTCAACACGTAGTCACATTTTCACTTTTCTTAGCCGAAAATAAGATTTTATGAGTCATTTAAAGATTAACTGACCTGTTAAGGTGGATATTTTTTCTGTGGCAGTGTTTCCTAACCCGAGCGGAGGGGTGTGTCTTCACGTTCGTGTATGTGTCAGAGGTGTATTTTGTTATGGTCTGATCTGACTGAGCTCTTAGTGTTAAGCCACGAGAGGTTGAAAGGGTGGAGAGAGAAAGAGAGAGAGGTAGTAACAGGCAGGGAGTGTGTGTGTGTGTGTGTGTGTGTGTTCGTCTATATGTGCGTGTGATCCTCTGTAATTTGTCCAGGCCTTACACTGAGCCTGTAATTACCCTCCTGGCATGCACACACACACACACACACACAGCACAGCCACAGGATGTGTCTCACGATAGCATGTGAAAGAGATAAATGCAAAACACTGCACAAAGCAAAAGTGACACACACATACACACAGGTAACCAGGTATGTCTCATTATCCCTGTGTGAAGACGGAAACTGCAGCTATTGCAACACACACGCACACAAACACACACACTGTCGTGGCGGTGAATAATTGCTGTGGTGGACATACTGACACAGTGGACTGACTGTCTCCTGGCTGGTTAATATTTAGTCAACCAGCCACTCACATGATCAGAAACACACAATGGGAGACAAGACTGAGGTACACTTGAAGAAGTGTGTGAGTGATTGAGAAAGAAGAAGTGCGAAGAGAAATGAAAAAGAAACCTACTTCAAATAAGAAAGAACAACGGATAGAAGGAAATAGGCAAGAAATGAACATGCATTTGTGTGTGTGTGTGTGTGTGTGTGTGTGTGTGTGTGTGTGTGTGTGAGACCTAATCTCGGCCTGTGGATTCTCCAGAAAGCAGTCATCCTGAAAACAAAAAGGTGTGTTAGACCGGCTCCAGACGCACACGGGCATTCCTATTTGATGCAGGGGCGTTGTTTCCGCAAAAGCCAAGGTATGGCAATGTGACATGACTTCACAGAAACACTCAGTGATGATGTGATTAGAAAAATATGAACTTACCTAAAACTTAATTTGAAAGCCGAGTCCCTTCCACTGCACTCATTCATTCCTACTGGGCCATGAGAAGTTAATAGACCTCTGATACGTCCATGATGTGCCCGTCGTGAGTGAACTTGTTTGTTCCTCTATGATTTTTGACAGCGTGTTAAGGAAGCATATTGCCCTGCTGCTTTAGATAAGTGCCCAACAGCCTGTACACATCATGTCCGTGATTCTAGATGTTTTTTTCTTGAAACGAGGGAAACATATTATTGAAGACTGAAATCAGCCCCCGTGGCCTTTGTTGTGTTTTGCACACCCCTTGGTTACCTATTAGCAATTAGTATGCAATTCAATGCATTTCTTTATTTTCTGTGTTTAAACAAATGACTCATGACAATA
This sequence comes from Coreoperca whiteheadi, assembly GCA_011952105.1. NCBI lineage: Eukaryota > Metazoa > Chordata > Actinopteri > Centrarchiformes > Sinipercidae > Coreoperca > Coreoperca whiteheadi. The sequence continues at coordinate 3,191,463 of CM022486.1, forward strand.
AGCCCTCTGCTCTCTGTCCATGGTGCTGAAATATACGCCAAAATCGACATGATGACATTTTATTTTGACAACAGCTGACACATCTAACGTTAACCTAGCTGGCAGAGAGCTTGGATGGGGTTGTGGGCTGCCAGGTTGCGATAACGGACGGGTTGAAATTGTGTTGTGGATTGTGTAGTGTAGATGATTTTCATAGATAGTCTGGCAACTTGGGTGACATCAGCTAAACATCCAAAACTTGGATCCGTGTATTCATAATAAAGTTTGAGGGCCATGCAAATTTGGGAGTGTTGGCAGGTAAGATTAGGCCTACATGCAACATTAGGCAATGGGAATGTGAGAGAGAGCTATATGTCCGTTAAAATAGTTTTCAATAGCATCGTAGGTCCATCTGGCTGGTCAAAGACTGAATCATGCAATAAATACCATAAAACTTCGAATAATAGCCCAGGCTTTTATTTGCATCAATCATTGAATACAACTGGGATATATTTGGGACATATAAGGGACCTGACTTTAATTCCTTTTGTACAAAACCCTTGCTCAGCAAATGGGAAATACTATCCAATTTTTTATTTAACCAGTAATTATGAATAGCACTCAGTTTGACCTACTAGGTCATACCTACACATCGAATACAAAACCCATTTTTATTTGACAGAAAAAAAGCCATTAGGATTGTTAACCATTCTGCGTACAATGAATCAACAAAACCAATGTTTAATAAATATAAAACATTAAAATAATAGGATTCAGTCAGTTATGACACTGCATTGTTTATGTATAAAGTTAGGAAAAGGTTAATGCCAAACAATATATTGTGTTTGTTGGAGGATAGGGATCAAAAATTTGAGAGGAGAGGACATGTTTAAAAACCCAAAGGTTCGGACCAATGTTAAGAAGAACTGTATTTCTGTTAAAGGGGTTAGTCTATGGAATGGTCTTTCACATGAACTCAAGAGGAGTAATTCTACCTTTTTTCATTTTAACAAACAGTTCAAACATTTAAAACTGAATAGGTATACAAATGAAATTAAAAATGTTTATATGATATGTGAAGTGTGTGAATATTTGAGAGATTTACATTTTTTCTTTAAAGTAATTGTCTAATTATCGCAGGATGGATAATAATAAGATGTGTATGCATGTGTGTATTTATACATACATGTGTTGTTAAAAAGGAGAAAAGAAAAAATGTTTTTTTGTATTTTGTAGAAACATGTCTTTTATGTATTTCATGTGCCTGAAATAAAGTGTTACTACTGCTACTACTACTACTACTACTACTACTACTAATGGTGAGGAAATTACAGTTGTCATGCAGGTGCGCGGTTTTTTTATAGGTGGCTAACATTATATACTAGCAAGCATTTGTTGTGATGATAAGATGCAGTATTAAGTCATGTAAGATTGCTGTGTAGCCCATTTATGCGAGTGTCTGGTTGATGGAGCTTAAGCGGAGCCACTAAGCTGAGCATCAAGCTAAATCAGCTGGGCAGAGAAAGATAGATAACGGAGATAGGCTGTCTTGCTGCTGCGTTTCTCGAGTTTTGCTCATTACAGACTTTGTGATTGCAAATGATTCTAAAAAGTAAAACAAAACGTATTTATTTAAAAGAAACCTGATTCCTAGCCATACCCAATTGACGCCTAAGATTTGATGACATTACTCATGTAGTAGAGTTACCAACCGCAAACGCCAATTCAGATTAAGATGCAGTTAAAAAAACACTTCGAATGTTACAATACCCTTGTTTGAACGCTACGTCTGATTTCTCCTAACCATTTTATTTAATCCGTAATCCATAGAATTATCACTTGTTACGCAGGGCTATCTTGCAAACTGAGGCGGTGTTTTCCAAGCAAAACATTTGCCCTTTAAACCAAATTGCAGGCCTGATGCCTCTGTCATTCCTGGGGACCAAATAAAGAGTCAACAGCAGGGAGAATTTTTGTTGACAGTAAGAAAAAATGTAGAATATTGGCAATATTTGCCAGAAAATATACCGAAACAGTGTTTTCACTTTGTTAAAAATACTGTTATAGACAGTTATATACTTTATACTGCATAACAGCTGTGAGTGTGAGTCTTTGTGTGTGTGTGTGTGTGTCTATGTAACCCCTTCTCTATCAGCACTGGGTTTAAACCCACAGGAAGCCACTCATACACCAAACCCTGAAATCATTAACCTGCACCACACACATGCACACAGACACACGCAATAACACACACACAAACCCACATGCACATGGCAGCACACAAACTGGTGGACGCACACACGGAGTGGCATGCACTGAAAAACACACCGGTTCACGTGTGGACGCGCAAACACACAAAACATAACTCGGAATGTGACACACATGCTTTTTAATTGTCAGCGCCGGTAACACACACACACACACACACACACACACACACACACACACACCCCACAAAACAAGACAGAGTCGTGCCAACCAAACCACTAAGACTTGTCATCAGCTCGTCAACAAACACACACACCCACACACACTCTGAGCAGTCAGGGCCTGGAGATATAATACCTCAATTTAGGCCAAAGCAATCAATCACTGATAAAAAAACACCACCTTTAGGGTCTTGGAACAAGGTGAGCACTGTTTACACACACACACGGAGGGTTTGTGAAATAGAAAGTACAGGGGCCAAGGGTTGGCCCTGCAACACCCTGATAAAATATGTCACCAGGTCAACATGAGCCAGCACATACACACGGCTAACACTGGAACAAACAACAGAAATGTGGATTTAGTCTCATAAACCCTTCCTTCCCTAGGAGCGCTGTTGTGCAAACCTGGCTATGTGACCTTCAACCTTTAAAAAAAAAGCATGCAGTTCTTACCAGAGGCCTTGAAGGTACTTTAAAGGCATAAAATACAATCCACACTTGTTCTCTGGCTTACCCAGAGTCGGAGCAGCAGATGGATATCAGTTTCATTTCTGTACATCGAGAACAGTCCCTGTCCCAAATAGACCTGACATACATAATTAGACCTGCGCAAAAATGTGGTCGACCTGAACCGGCCCAAACAGAGAGAGTACGGCAACACTGGCAGCAGCATGGTGCAGCCAAAATCAGAACCAGCGCCAATGCATGTTGCTTGGCGGTGTCCACTGACCAAATTTTCGGATTGCTTTATTTGCACGTAATTTGACCACATGACTATTTGTGCAGCCTGTGTTTATTTGCCCCAAACAATCATTGTACCGACTCTGCAGATGTTAGCTGTAGATAGCTTTTGTTATTAAGGTTTAGTTATTTTCCTCCTGTTCTCTCCTTTTTACTCTCATCTCTGCATTTATGAAGTAGATTCACAGCTCCCTAAAATAAACGGGAATTATTTGCTCAAGTTGAAGCTTTTTTCAGCTCCTATGGGCGGTCGTTGCCTCAGTTTGCCATTTGCCTTTTGGCTCGCGTCTCTCCATTAAATTTGTAGGCAATTGGGGTGCCTAAAATTTGCTTTGTGTCCAGCCTGAGCACAACTTTAGATGTTGACGCACAGACCTTATTCCTGTGGCAGCAGAACAGGACCGCAGGGGCCTACCAGGCCAAAGCCCAGGGGCCCAAAGGCACAGGGGGGCCCTAAGCATTGTAGTTGGCAAATATTTAGATTTGTTGCATATACTCTATATATGTTCACCTCTGCCTTCACGGATCGGTAGGGCACAGTATTTGGATATTTCAATGTGTGCATCAATCTAACTCAATCAAACAATCTTAAATCTCTTTCCACTACACGCTGGAGCTGCCGCGCTGACTCCACAAATTGTGCTTTTGTGGTGGTTTAAGAAATTTACATGGACCTTTTGATATGTTTTCCGTTTGTCGTGACGCTGGGTCTACTGCTGTCCCCCATGAAAAAGAATGATGCAAACAGCCACTTTTCAAGACCCTTTTCAGTGAAGTATTCCTTTAATCTTAATGGGTATGAATGATGACTACGTCAGAAGTCAATTACATTTATCAAACACCACATACTGAGTGATTTTATCTACTGATTGTCAAGAGCGACACAACAAATACATTCAACTCAAATCAACCAGTGACATTAGTAGGTCTCTCCGTCTTTCTCATTCACCCCCCCCCCCCCCATCC
>CM022486.1:3195602-3226119 GCA_011952105.1 Coreoperca whiteheadi
TCCGGGGCCTCGAGAAGCGGGCCCTTATACACATCGAGGTGGTAAAAAGGGACAGACCCAAATCACCCGGTGCCATTAGTAGGTCCCCCCGTCTTTCTCAGTCCCCCCCCCCCCCCCCATCCCCCAACCACCACCACGAACCCTCCACACACATTGTGAACAAACTGACCCACACACAGCACACACAGTGGCCAAAGGGACCTACCAGCACTGCAATAACAAGGTAACAAGGTGACAGACACACGCACACAGGCGGAGGCATGGGGAAGATGGGCTTGGTTCAAACAGCTGAGGGTACAAATGGATTCTAATTGACTTTTGCACACACACACACACCCAGAGGAACACACAGATTGACCGAGAACACACACAGAGACACACCCTGACCCTAACCCCCCCCACACACACACACACACACACACAGACACACACACAGGTAATGAACAGACTGACACACACAGTAGAAATGACAGAGCTGTATGGAGACAGAGTGTCTGGCTCCATATTTAAACGCCACTCTGTCACTGTGTGTTTGTGTTTCTGTATCGCTCAGTCTCTCCGGTTTATTACTCTGTTATTTATCAGCAGTAATGAGCTCAGACCGTCACAGCCTCGCCCAGCTTTACACACCAGTTGTCCACAAAAGGTGGTGGATGGATGGCACCAAAGTGAACGTTCAGTTATTGAGCGTCTTAAGTTACAAGTCACGTTACGTCACGTATGTCACTTGACTTCCTCCTACCTTTCCAAATAGTTTTTTTGCCTAAACCTGACTAAAACTGACTTACGTCACGTGACATCCCACCTAACTTCCCACCACCTAACGAAGTAGTTTCTGAAGGCGTCTGATACAGACGCTAAAGGGTACCATGTGCGTCCATATACCGTATATCCTTGATTCAGGTAAAGAAAAACTAGCAAAAAGTGCTCCAACTATTTCTCACCTAACATTGTCTGCGCACAAAAATGAACAGGACATTTAACACATGAACACCCACATCTCCTGCTTCACTGCTTTACAGCTGCAGCTGTATTCTTTATGTAAGCGGCCCTAATGGTGCCTTCAAGTGGAGTCTTGTTTGTCATGTTTACAAGAAGAGTCCGTTTGAACATGCCGCTGATGTGGTATTCATAACTTACTAAATGGACATTTTCTGTAGGTTTGAGTTCACGGGTTGAAACATACTGATGTCGGAACCAATGAAAGTTACATTTTAAATAGGTTTTATTAATTGCGTTTCTTGTTCCTGGCATTAGACTGAAATGCCGTCAAACACCATTTTTGAAAAGGGAACAACAAGCACTTGAACACAAACAACACTGTGGACCTCTAAAGTTGAAAATACAACTTTCAATTGAAGCTATTTAAAATCACAACTCTTTGAATTTAGAAGGCTCTGTTGGACCCTGGACTGTTGTATGGATGTTGTCGTTTCCCTGGATATCAGCAGGTAACACGAGTGAGTTAAACGTCTTCAGAACTGATAAGAGGGCTGGCCAAAACTGCACTGGGAGCAAAGTTGTAAAACTAAATCATGCCAAAGTGCCCTGGTTCACTGGGAAGCACACAAAGCCACAACAAAAGACTACAATCTCTGGAGCCTCGAGAATTGGCCTTGTGTCAGACTTAGTCTCAGCTTCTGAATGAAAATGTTCAAATGACATTTTAAAGGTCAGCATTCAGAGACCTGAACAGCTTGTATCTTGACTTGCCAGATTTTTGATGAAGACTTGAAACTTGATTTGGATTTGCCCCCCCCCCCCCCAAAAAAAAAGTAACAGATCTGCCACAAAGATGTTTTATTGGGCCTTTAAAGACACAATTATCAGGTCAGATTTCCCAACAGTGCTCTTTACTCGCAGTCAGAGATTAAATTGGGATGTTATATTTTGACAGGAAACAGCAGTGTTTCTGTAACTTGTCTTTGAGCTTTTGTCTGTTTTATCCGTTTCAGTGAATGCTCTTTTCCATGTTCTCATCCTGAATTCCTCCTTTTCCCACATGAAACCTTGTACTTCTACACTTGTGAGGACCCTAATTGGCATAATGCATTTAACCCCTTACTCTAACCCTAACCTAAACCTAATTCTAACCTAACACTTAAAACCAACTCTAAGCCTCCAAACAGAAGTTGTGATGTCCCGGCCAAAACATCCTCACGTTCCAAAAACGTCCTCACTCTGTTGGTTCAAAAATTGTTCCTGTCCTCACTATGTAGGAAGTACAAGAACACACACACACACACACACACACACAAGCAATCCAGTTGGTAGTGTGCCAGCAGCTTTTCCTCTGTAATGTTATCAGTCTTTTAATCATTACACCGGGCTGTAGTATTCACTGGAGCACTGCCAACAGCCAGTTGTGTGTGTGTGTGTGTGTGTGTGTGTGTGTGTGAGTGTGTGTGTGTGTGTGTGCGTTGCAGAATGAAAGCATGAAATACCATCATATTGTCTGACTTAATCCTTAAGCAGCATAACGCCATGTTCAAACATCAAGGGTAACGTCACTGAAGAGTATTTACCTCAACAGCGTTGCAGGAAGGTGAAAACAAGGGTGGGGGAGACCTACCAGGTAGAAGAACATGCCCCCTGGATGTTCTGTCATTCTTTAAAGACAATTAAAAGAAATACAATCTGAATCTAGGTCATATTTAAGGTTATTTTTAAACGGTTTCGGGTGCAATACATTGATACCAGTGCATGCAATAGATGTCGTGTGTACAGAATAGATTTACAACGGAAAATCATACTCTGTACAATTATGATGACAAAATGTAGGTTGGAAAACACAAGTGTGGAGGACGGATCCAGAAGTCATGGCATATACAATTATGATGAAAATGATGCGTATCGTTGGAAATATAACTATGATGGATCCAGTTGATGTCCACCGAGCAGGATCCGAGCCCCCCCCCACGGGAGAGAGAAGATATCGAGTTGGCAACATTTACGCTTTTATCCAAAGAAACGCACACACTCACGGAGTGAAGGCACAGCGTCTGGAGCAATATTCGGAGTTTTAGTATCTTGCTCAAGACACGGGGGGAAGCCGGGATCAAACCGCCGACCTTCCAATTGGTGGACGACCGCTCTGCCACCAAAGCCAGAGCTAAACTTCTAAAGCTGAGGTCACAAAGGGCTTCACAATAACAAATAGATAGAGGGCATAAATGTTCCATACATCTCACATGATGAATGTATTCCTACTCATATGATGTCCTGCTTTGCACAGATCCTTGCTAATATGGCGGATCACTGTGTGTGTCACAGTGAGAGTGACAAAGAGGTGCAAGCCTTTTAATTACCCAACGGACATATGTAGGAATGCAAGGAGTGGTGCGTGTGCGCCTGTGTTTGTTTCGGGCCCCAACCTGGCCCTGACCCGGTGCCTCTGTGTATCCATGTACATGTGGATGCTTTTAACTCTCTTTGTCGGTGTATGGGTGTGTATGTGAAATGCAAGGCGTCCCAGTTATCCCAGGCGGCCGTCCGTTAGCTTGCTCACCTGTCGTGCGCCACGAAGCCCAAAGCAAGCACGGCGGCAGCTGACGGGGTCAAAGTGCATCCTCGAGTGTCTGTGTGTGTGTGTGTGTGTGTGTGTGTGTGTGTGAGTATCAGCTAATGTTGTTCTTTCTCCTTTGTTTTTTTTTCACCCCACCTTGTGTTCAGTAACTCTAGTCTTTTTATAGCTCCTCTTTTACCACACACACTCACACACACACACACACACACACACACACACACACACACACACACACACACACACACACACAGAGTGAAAGCTGGTGCCGCTGTCGACACACACACACACACACACACAGAGTGAAAGCTGGTGCCGCTGTCGATTTTCAGTCCCCCGTCTCTCTCGATCAGCCACAGTGCAGATCGACTTTCACACCCGCCTGTTCTCTGCTTAGCACCAAAGCACCTTCACTTCACACACACACACACACACACACACACACACACACACACACACACACACACACACACACACACACACAGAGTGACCACAATAAAGTGAACGAGAGCTATCAGCATCCTACACCATGTTTGCAGGTATCAGAGGTTTACATTTAGTATTTCAAACCTATTAAAAACCTCAGTTTCGACAAGTCTTGTAAAAATGTTTTAGATAACAGAGAGATTTTTTTGGTTAATGTAAGTCCACGCAAAGGCTTTAAATTTGTTGGAAGAGGCCAATTTAAGGGATTACAAAAACCCATTCGTTCTTCATTCATTCATCATTAATACCTTTTTTCTGTTTGCACAATTTCACACTCGAAACAGTAAGATGGGAGGAAATTTGCCCATTGGTGGGGGGGGGGCATTGTTTGCTGTAACAAAATCAGAGAGTTCAGCTTTTAGTAACCCTAATTTCGACGCAAGATATTACGCTCGCTGGGTTTCCAATTCATTCCCTCCCCCCAGCTGGTATTCATTGAAGAACACATCCTCATGAAGGTAAAGTGGAGTGGCCTGTGCATTATCTTATGGCCTGAATCACAACAGATTTCAGTTCCAGCAAAGTGGTGCGATCGTTGACCTTACATCTGCATTGGCACTGTTATTTCAGGCTGCGTCCCTGGCTTTGTTGGTAAAGCTGTCCGCTTTTTGTTACCTTTGTTTGGTCATTATTATACATTTTGAACGTCATATAAATTCACTTATCAGCTCTTGTTTCCACATTCTTTTTTTGTTTTTGCAATTGAATTGTGTATTTCTCTCCTTTGCCTGCTTTTAAACTGCAGGAGCTGCATGTCTGATATCTGACAGTACAGTCACAAATCTAGAGATCATGAGTTTATACTTTACTTATGCTATATGAGTTTATAACTCCTGCAGCTAATGATTATTTCCATCCGTTAAACTGCCAATTGTTCTTTTCATGTAGTCAATCCTTAGTCTCTCATTTGTCATACAAAAGTGGACAATGTCCTCGGAGCTAATAAAGCTAATCCTGATTCTGATTCAGAGTACAAGGGGACATCTCTTAACTGTCTGTCCAAAACCCAGAGATATATTCAGTTTACGATGGTAATACGGGATGATTTGAGAAACTGGAACTAGCACGTTTTACACTGCTGCTGGTTAAAGTGACTTCAATGATCGTTGAAATTGCTCGCGTTTGATTTTCTGTTGATCGGAAAAAATGTATTACGTGACTTGATCGTTTCATCGCTACTCTACACTGTTTAAGTAGCACGCACACTCACAGAAAGACAAAAGGGCAGGGTGTGTGTGCGACCCCTGACTGCGTCTCTATTCCTGCCCTGTAGCAGGGGTCAGAGTTGACAGTGGTCCTCATACTGCTTTTACAGGCAGTAAAAGGCTGCAACTGAATACACAAGTCAAGGTAAAGGGGGGGGGGGGGAGCATAACACAAAGCTCCCGTTTAAAGACCAAAGAAACTAATAACTAAGTCATTGGTCATGTATGTTTTCTCTGTCAGGCAACAACTGTTGATTATAAAGTGATGACCGTGACTTATTATTTGATTGGAGGTCGCGATTGTTAATCCAACTGAGAGCACTGAAGTGAGTCACCGTTACTATTCAGATTCAAGTCGATACATATTGTGAATGTTATTTTTCTTTGGATATTTTTCAACAATATGTTGAATCTCTACCAAGAAGCTGTATGGGCTGTATAGATTAACAGGTTTGACCTAAGAATCTCACAGTACAGTCCTATATTCTGAAGATTTATGAATCAGTTCAAAAGGACACGCGAAAAAGAAATTACTAACTCATTAAAAAATATAATTATAAAAGGACCAAATTTCTACTAAAAATATATGACGGTATCAATTCAATTTAAAAAATAAATCATTGCTTGTATTTTTTCAAGTAGAGAATATATAAAAATGGCCTTTTCCTAAAATTTTAACGTGAAGTGGAGAAGTAACATGTAAGCCACAGTTCTGAATGTGAACAACAATAACAAAGTTCAGACTTAACGTGTTTCTGGAAAGAAATGCAGAAAGTCTTGGAGAGAGAGGGACAGAGGGAGACTGAAAGGGAGAGAAGAAGAGAGGAGGAGAGAGGGCGAGAATAGTCTCTCTTTCTTGTCTGTCTTCAGTCTTCAGCTCGTGTCTTTCTCTGTAAGTGTGAAAGGAAGAAGAGACACACACACACACACACACACACACACACACACACACACACACACCTGTCTGAGCAGCAGCTGTGCTGGGAATCGATCTGTCACTGCTGGAGCGTGGCGAGGATGAGCTGCCTTTGTGTGTTTGTAAAAAGAGCCTGTTATGTCTTAGCGTGCACGGCTGTGTGAACGCGCATTATTATTATTAATTTGCGAGAAGTGAAAGAGAGTGTGTGTGTGTGTGTGTGTGTGTGTGTGTGTGTGTGTGTGTATGCGTGTTTTATGTGTGTGCTTGTGCGTGCGCCCGCTCTGGCGTTCGGCCCTCGTTGGAGGCCTGAAAATGTCTGCGCCGGCCGACTACGCGACCGAACAAACCCACATCTGTGTCGGCAAAAAAAACCCAGTATGTGTGTATTCGTGTGTGTTGTCCCCCCAGCCGATACTGTGCGAGGGTACACAGGCGTGCGTGTCTAAATGGCATAAATGCTGCGTGCACTCTGGCAGTTGTACAGCAAAAAGAGCGGGAATGAAATCTTGAAACGTTAAACAGGCGACACGCACGCATACTGAACAGAAACGGTAAGCAGGAAACAAAGTCCACGGGGCTGCTGTTGGATGTTGCTGCGAGCAAACGCCATTACAAAGGTCTGTTTAGTTAACGGCGTCCACCTTAGCGGAAGAAAGTTGCAAAGTGAGTCATCATAAGGCCCGCTCATTTCCCCTCAACACTCACACAATTACAGCTGAGCAGCTACAGCTTCCGTGAGACCACCAATCGTGGCACCGATCCGCTGAGTAAAGTGTGCAAAAAAATATTACCATAGTGGTGATTGGACCAACAAGAGTTAGTTCCACTAAATCGGTGACGGGCGCCTCATGTTTCCTATAGCTGCTTCACAGTAAAAGCCTCCCTGATACGGCTGGCGAAGGGATCGGTGAACAGCAACGAGGCTGATATCCTTAGGTATGAACAGGGACGTAGGAGCCAAACTCCTCTCCAAACCAGAGAGATACACAGTTACAAGATACAAACGTACTGAGAGCTGAACATAGTGAGAAAGCGCTCGATTCTATGACAACTGCATGGATGGAATTATGAGTGTCCTGCCAAAATGGAGAATTATCGTCATTTGAGGCTTCGGCACAGGTCTTAAAATCCATCACCGATGCAGCATGTGAGGGAAAACACTCTTCTTCCTTGATATCATAATATTTTCAGCTGTGACACTGCTCCCCCTGTGCACGAGGTGACAAATGATGGCCAAGCATTATGTCTTTTTCCGCAAATGTCCTGTCATATCCCGATAAAGCCACGAGAAACATTTACGCAGAGGACACCGATGACAAAAACCTGTCACTTTAACAGATGGACGAAATCTAGCAACGTTAATGTGTTTCACGTCATTTGTCGGGTTTGCATTGCCGAGATAGAAAAACGAAAAAGCGAAACAGGCACTCCTTTATGTACAAGTTGATCCATCATGTAATGTAACAGTTATTCCCGCCACCTGCACATACAGAATATACCCAGTGTGTGTGTGTGTGTGTGTGTGTAAATCCATCAACCTGGTGAGTTACAGTGTTTAGCAGCTGGGATGATATGTGTGCCATCTGTATTGGAGCTGACACAAGGTCACACACACACACACACACACACACACACACACACACACACACACACACACACACACACACACAGCTTGCTGTTGAACTGACAACCTGTAGCATTTAAACGGTTGACAGATTACAATGGCTGAGTCTGTGTGTGTGTGTGTGTGTGTGTGTGTGTGTGTGTGTGTGTTATGGGGTCTGATTGGGGTTTCTGATCACTCCACGGACTCAGCTGAGCCCCGCCAGTAAATCACACACACACACACACACACACGCACACGGCTTCCCTCAATCTTCGACAACAACACACCCTGATTAGTCTCATCCGACAGTTGCTAATGAAGTCTAATTAATGAGGACAGTGTGTGTGTGTGTGTGTGTGTGTGTGTGTGTGAGTGTTGTACTCAGAAGCCAGCTGCCCCCCCCTCACCCCCTTGGGAAATCTGTCTCTCTCTTTCTCTCTCTCTTCTTCTGTCTTTATTCCCCGTTTGCTCACAGCTCTCACCCTGGCGTCCCGTTTTCATCCTGGACTTTCCCTCTCACTCTCCATCTTTCTTTCATCCCTCATCCTCCTCTTTGCTGCTCTCTCCGTATGGCTCACTATCCTTAACCCGCTCCCCCTGTTGCTTTTATTTGAGTTATGGTATTATGTTGCGCTACCATTTCCCTTCCCAAATCTGACCCTGTGTGGAAAATGCACTCGGTTCTTCCATTTGGTTCAGTGAGATTCAACCTGACTTATTATAGGCAAATTAGGGCCTCAAAAACAAACGTAAACTCACATGTAACTTGATTATCTCCTCTGTCAAGCCGTGGCGGTAATGATCATCTGTCTGTGACCACAATATTTGCGAAGCTAGAGGCCAGATTGCAATGAAATAATAAGACAAAACTGCCTGAAAATGATGAGTAACCAGCAGACTGCATGTGCTGTGAGTGACAGAGTGGCTATAATTTTTCAATCCACTTAATCAGGTTTTAGTGCAGAGCCAGAGTTCACCTGAAGTTCACGTCACTCCGATGAAGTTCCCTTCACCTCCAGCTTTCTTCGTCGTGTCTACAGTTTGTGTTTTCCTCACCTCTCCATCCTCCATCTCCTCCTCATTTAGGGTTTTGCCTCGGTTCCTTCCCCTTCTCTGTGTGGACTGCAGTATAAATTAGCAAAGGCAAACTGTTTCGGATGAATGTGCGTCTCTTTTGGTGCAGGGACATGCCATAATTCCTGATCGCCCCGCTTATGTCTGTATTTACTCCGTTGTTAAGTATGTGCTCCTTCTGTGCATGCCGGTGGAAAAAGTCATTAGTCTTTGTAGCTTTCGGCTACTCCTCATGTTCATCTCCAGCATCTCCTGGAGCAGATATGCTTCGGTTTTAGTCAATAAAGGTGTCTTCAATGGCTTTCACCTCTTGCACTGATGGCCAAGAAGGTGGTCCAGAGCTGCCCGTGTTTGAGTCCCTGGTATGACTGTTTGCGAGGCTTCAGCAGATGCGGCAGTGGCAATGGAGAATGAAAGGATAGGGGATGTGAATAAGTGGAAGGGGGGGTGTTGATTTGCTTCAAAATTTACAAGGAAAGTTAATCTGTGTTTTTATTGGCTGGTGTTGCCCAGATCAGAGTGAATGTGATGTTGCCTTGTACTTTGGAGAGTACAAGTTTAGCATTAATCGACTTTTCTCTGGAAAAATGCATCTGCCACTGCAATTGCTGCAAAGAACATTATAGACTGGGATTAGAGTATGTTGTTAGTACAATGAAGGTTACGGCACGTGTAATTTAAACTAACTAACTAACTGTAAAAAGTGGATTCAACGTGTAGAAAACTGGACATGACTTTCCATTTAAGAAAGAGATGATTTTGGAGCTGAAAGAGCGGAAAAAGATCAAGAAAATAGCAGCGATGGGAAGAGAAACTGAGTGGAAAGAGAGAGGGAGAAGGAAGGATGAGATGAAGATGTGCAGGAGGAAGTGTGTGTGTGTGTGTATGTGTGTGTGTGAGATTGTAGCTGGTTAACCTTGGTTGGTTTCATTAGTGGCCCAAGGCCAGCAGGCTGAGGATGAATTAGGAGGCTGGGGGCCACAAATTTGTCCTGGACAAGGCCTTCTCTGATTAAATCTGCTGGACACACTCACACGCGCGCACACAGACCCGCACACACACGGACAGCTAAACACATTTACGCGTGGACGAAGACGGACAAAGGCAGTCGCGCGCATTAAAACGAAAATATGTGCAGAATTCAAAACGCACATAAACATTAAGCGGACAAATACACACTGACACAAACAAAAACACACACCCATTTTCCCCAATGTGGACACACACACAAGCACACATTGGCACAGGGTGTAATCTGCAGGGAATTCATCATCTAAGTACTCCAAACGCTCAGTTCCTCCCAATCCGTCACATATGGGCCCCTCAGACCACACGTATATAACTCAACACGTGGGTGTGTTTGTGTGTGACAGTGTGTGTGTGTGTGTGTGTGTGTAAGAGAGAGTGCGTTCACCTTCACCCACAGTGGCAGCGTCAGAAAGCCCAAAAGCCGGCATGAAGCGCAAAAGCGCTTGCGCCGGCTTTACCAACATAAACACACCGGTCGAGAGATGTTGCAGCTTTGGCCGTGTTTCCACCCAAAGTAGCCGGAACTTTTATCCCCAGGAACTACTTTTCAAGGAACTAAAAAAACTCCTTCAGCCCACTGCTGTGCGCTTTTCCACCGCAGTCTAAAGACCCACTAAGATTAGGCAAACTACAGCCATTAGGTTCCACCCATCACACAGCTGCATAACTCTGTTGTTTTAACTTATTAAACACATAAATACTGCGCTTCCAGAGAAGGCTGGCCTGTGACCCAGCAACGCATTGATCCAGACGGTCAAACTACTTGCTCCTCCGCCTGTCGGTGCACGGCCCATCAGAAATGTTCGCAGCGGCAAGCCCCAGCCCAAACGCTGCTGTGCTTTTGGAAAGGGATTTAGGCTACATCCACACTACTGCGTTTTTGTTTTAAATTGCAGACGTTTTGCTACGTTTGCACCTAGCGTCCACACTGCTCCGGCGTTTTTCGGGCCCCTCAAACGGATACGTTTGGAAACGTTGCTGGCCCCCGTTTTTGTTTGAAAACTCTGGGGTTGCGTTGCAGTCTGGACGGCCAAAAACGGAGGCTTTTGGAAACGATGACGCGGCCACCCAAGTTCGCTTCTTGATTGGGTCTCGTCATTCGCGACGTGTCCTTCCCTGATACGTCATGCCCCTATCACGTGTCCCTTTTCCGAAGGAAACAAACACAAATCACGGCCAGAGACAGTTTATTTTTGAGTTTGTTTGGCATGGCTGATTCAAAATGCATAACAAATTGTAGGGTTGCTAACCATGCTGCCTATGCTAGCAGCTGCTGTGCAGTTAAACTCTGCATTTTATAATGCTACTGCTGCGACGACTGTTCGAGCGATTTGTGACACTTCCCAAATCCAGCGGCGTAATCCGCCCCACATGACTGGTGGGATCATTTATTAAAAAAGTTGCGGTTCCTGGGGAATGACGAGAAAACGTTTGAATGTCCAGATGTGGAAGGAACATCTAAAAAAATCACAACACAGAGTACAGAGCCCAAGTATTGTGTGACTACAAGTATTGTTTTATGGACGTTGTTGTCAGTTATGGATTCATTGTGATGCATCAATATTTAATGTTATGTAACCATCATTGGCAAATGTGAACTGTGCTATGATGTTGAGGAGTATTTGAGTTTGCACACTGACAGAATGGATGTTATATTGTCCATATTTCGAAAGACACTAAAACGACTTTGAAAATAAAATGATGGAAAAGACAAAAAAATGCTATTGACAATGTTTTAAGAAAAACAGCATTTTTCAAGTCTATCTGTATTTGGAGATTGGATTAACATTTATGATCTAAACATTTCTAAACCTCAACATGTAAAACTGCTTTTGATTTTAATTGATTTATTTAAAATGTCAAAAAAAGTGGTTAAAGGATAACTTGTTTCCATTGTGGTCCTGGCTTGAGTTTCGGACTTGGTGTTGATGGACAATATTGTTCCACAATGCCACCTGAATCGGAAATGTAGGAGCTGCTCATGGCTGCAAATATAGCTCAGTTCAGAAAACCAACAACAGGTTTGAAATTGGTGATACTGTTATGAAGCTGTTGCTTGATTGACGTCCGTTTTGCGTTGGAACAACGTGGTAAAAAATATGAATTGCTTGTATAGAAGCTTACAATTTGTACACATTGTAGTGTATTTAGTGTATGTAGAGGGCGGCTGTGGCTCGGTGGCAGAACGGTCGCCTGCCATTCGGAAGGTTGGCGGTTCGAAGTATCCTTGAGCAAGATACTGAACCCCAAAATGCTCTCGAAGCTGCGCCTTCGGTTTGTGAATGTTCTAATGTGCAAGTAGCTTTGGATAAAAGCGTCTGCTAAATGTAATTTAATTTATTCTATTAATTTGTACCAGACCATGTCCCACATTAAACATAAACGCTGCCATTTGATGTTCTGTAGCAGAGTTAGCTTAGAGCTAATCTGACATCTGCGATATCATATCTATTGTGTCATCCTGCCCACTTCTTTAAGGTTTAATGATTGTTGACAAAATGCATCATATAACATAATCGCAAATTTTAGTCAGAATCCTGACTCCATTGAGTTATCAACCTTTACACCAGGGAGACATTGCATAACGCACACTTTGAAAGGGAGGTTTTAAAACCGGCCAAAGGTCACCATCTATGGTCGTCTCAACCCCCCCCACCCCACCCAGCGTAATCTGACTGAGGAAGGGTCAGCGGGTTCTTGGGACAGTTTGCAGGGTGACTGAGGTCACTCTTCTCAGCCTTTAGGGTGATATTATCCTGCTAATACCCAACCGAGAGCCTAAACCCTCCAAGGTCAGGACGACCATCAGCCTCTTCACATGGAAAACACACACACACACACACACGCGCACTCGCACAGTCAAACTATGTATCTATAGACACACATCCACACACAGGCTTGTGGAGGCAACGACGTATTTGGTTCTTCAAGATTGCCCAGGTTAAGCAGATAATGGTTGGAGGTCTGATTCATACGGGGTACTTTTCTTAGCAATGTTATGAAGTGCGTCACAAAAAGAGAAAATACAACAATAATAATAAAACCTAAATAAAAATGAAATAGAAAAAAATTAGGTGAACCGGCTGGCCTTTCTCCCTGCTGGACCCGGTCAACCCCTTCAGCATTGCTGGGCTTCTGTTATTTAAGAACAGTGTTAACATATGGTTCAGCAGAGGGATTTTCAAATGAAATCGAGAAGGGCCGTTGCTCTTAAACCGATGTAAAAATAATCCCTACACAGTTACCGAAGAGGAGAACACAAACATTTGACGATTCAAGTGAAATACGCGTCTCAGATCTTCTCTATGATCTCGGAGTGTGCTCCGATTGCAGCCTGGAGAGCAATGAACTTTACTTTCCAAATACAGAAAGTGGTTGGTTTTGTGTTGGTCCAGTCCTTTTGACATAACAAACACAGTGAATCGTGTGAGGAGCCTTTGATGGAACAAGAGCAAATCAATGTCAGACGCACCTGTCACTTGTGTTTATCACTCGTTAAAATGTCAGCAGCAGACTGTCTGGAAGACGACGTTGTTTAACCCTCTGAGGAGCAAATGAGTGTTGAGTGGTTCTTGTTTGAAACTGCAGAGAAATATAGTCCGGAGTTCCCGTTGAAGAGGAAGTCCACCGATTTTATACATAAAATTCTGTTTACTAGTCATGATGAGCCTGAGAAAATTCTGTGCATGGAGACTTTTTTTTTAAACAGAAAGCCTAAGGCACTGAACGCATGGCCTGTACCGGTCAGGGAGTGCCTAACGGAAGACGCAGGAAGATCTCGGACTCTGCTGCATCATTCTTTTCTGTCTTTTTTGAGTCCCCCCAAACATCATGAAAGTGCACGTTCAGAAGCTTTGACATTTTTTAAAGTCTCCGTAAAACGGTGGTTAGGCAGGCGTGGCTGAGTGAGCGTGTGTCCCTGGAGGATATGGAGTGTTGTGGAGCTGTGGAGGACCTCCATCCTCCACCCAGACCTCCCACGCTGGCCTTGTTTGATATGAGAGAAAGGACAGGGAGAAATTTGGAGCAAAGTTTTTGATACCCACCTATCCACAATCCTTCTGGAGCTATAAGATTCCCCTTTAAATGAGCGCAAATGAGAGCTAGTTTACGGAAATAGTAGTTTTCTTTTTTCTGTTAGGGTGATTCATGGTGCTGCACGGTATTACGAGTTTTTCTGTTTGTTTTTAAAAAAAACATTTTTGGTGCATGGGTAATATTTCTAAATCCCTTTACTTTTAATCCCAGCCCCATGTGGATTTATAGCCCCTTTGTTGTTGGATGTTGCATTAAAGAACATCAAAAGAGGAAGAAAGCCCTTCAATCTCACACACTTTCCCTCTGTGTCTCTTTTATTAGTTTCTTGTCTTTTACAGTCTCTGTCTTTTTGAAACACACATACACACACAGAGTGAAACACACACTGTACAGGTCGGGTGCATTTGATTTATCCTGCTGAGTTTCCTCCATGGCTCATTTCCATAAATCACATGTCAGTGTGTTTGTAGCCAGAGGGACGTTAACAAGAGGCCGCAGTCCAAACACAGAGTACATAAAAACCCTGAAAACACTCCCGACACACACAGTGCCGACCGGCTCTACGGCCACATCCATCAAAGCGGGAGGGGGAGGTTGGAAAATTTCATGCGGAGACGGCGAGGAAATGTTTTGTCATCTGAAGAGCGCTGTTGAAAGAAAGCGTGTTCTTGTTTGAAGTGTGTTTGTGTCCTCCACTTTCTCAAGTCGGACCACATGCCGAGCAGAGGAAGGGCCGGCGAGTTCAGCCGAGATCTGCGCCAGTGTGTGTTTGCTTAGCGTGTAGTGTACGCAAGCGCGCGCACACACACACACACACACACACACACACGCGCACACAAGTCCTCTGGGGTAAAAGTTCATATGCACCCAGGGTCAGGGCGGCGGTCGTCGTTTCCATGGAAACGGCCACTTAGACGCTCCTTCCTGTGTTGTTGTTCTGAAGGCACAGTGGCTGTTTGTGTGTGTGTGTGTGTGTGTGTGTGAGAGAGAGTGTTTCCCACGGTGCAATGATTGAATCAGCCTCAGATACTATCTACTGTCCTCCCACCCCCCTCCTGTTTACTAAGCACTTCCTCTCTGGCCTCAGGGGTCAGAGGTCACCCTGTAAACTGGGACTGGAGTCTGGCCTTGAGTTTGGCCTGGGCTGGTTTTATACGAAAGGTCCAGTCACTGCTTCTCAAACAAAGATCTGAAGATGCAGACGCTCTGTTGAATGTCTTCATCTGGTTCTGCTTTATTCCTGCAGTAAATCAACCAATTGAGCACTTTGAGGCCATTTAGCCCAGTGTTTCCCAAACTTTTTGGCTTGTTGCCCTTTAAAAGAAAGCAGTGTCTACTTTCCACCCAAAAAAAACCAAACAAAAAGTTGAGGAACATCTGACAACATAAGCACAATTTTGTGTTGCAGAAATATGTTTTTTTTATTTCCCCTCTCATGTGGAAAACCCTCAGATTTATCTGAGGTTGGTTGGAAAGTAGGGATTTAGCACCGAGGTGTTTCTGTTATTTAGTTCACCCTTAGGCAGCCACACTGGAGGTTGCCTAGTCTGTAAAAAGCCAGTTTATTAGACACACCTATCTAAAACTAAACCAGTCTGATACAACAGCCCTGCAATAAATTCACCCTACTTGAAAGTTATAATGTTCAGTTTTCTGTTTTAGAGAAATTCAACTGTACGGTCATTTTGGAGGTTGAAGTTTGTGGTGATGTTAAACTGCATTGTGTTATACAGAGAGGTGTTTCTGTCATTTAGCCTACCCTGTTATGGTTTTGTGTTTGTGTTTAGTCCTTTCCTGTTTTATTTTGTAACACTCACCTCTCCTCTTATAGTTTTACTTCCTGTCTTTGTGTGGGTTTCCCTACACTTTTGATTATCTGCCCTGCCCTAATTAGTTTAACCTGTGCCTTGTTGTGTCCCCTTAACCTAAGTGTATATAGTCTGTGTGCTTCCCTTGTTTCTTTGTAAGTGCGTCTTTGTCTTTACGTCAAGAGTCCCGGCCCTTGTTTCCTGTCGTCGTCTGGATGTCGGACTTTGCCTGGACCGTTTCATATTCGTTTGCCTCTGCGTCTCTGGTTTTGACCCCTGGCTGCCTGACCAAACTGAAAGTCCTTTTTGTATTTTAGTTTCATGTTATTAAACAATATGAGCTGCACCAGTTCTGCCTGTGCGTCTGCATTTGGGTCCTACTCCTGCATTCCTGGGTCCCTGGCTTGACTAACCACAACACACCCTCATTGATAAGAATTATTGCAGGACTGTTGTATTAGATTGCGTTATTTTGAACTAGGTGCACCTAATAAACCGACAACTTAGTGTATAAGAACCATACAAAAATTGCCTAATGCAATTCCTTCAGCATGACACACAGCCCTTGTTTTTCTTTCCTTTTTTTTGTCTAGCTCCTTAAGTTCATCAAGAAGAACCCTCCAATGGCCTGTTAGACTCCATAGATAAGTAAATAGATAACATAATGTGTCTTTCTGGGATTGATTACACACAATCACATACACTGTTCCCCATAGGAGCTGTTCTGTGTCCCTGAGAAGCGTCAACATCTTGTATCTTATTAACTGCCTCTTTGACAGATGGGTGTGTGTGTGTGTGTGTGTGTGTGTGTGTGTGTGTGTGTGTGAGTGTGGGTTGATTGTAATCCGTGTTGCTCCGATTAGCGTCACACAAGCCCCCCTTTCCCGGGAGACACGCTGTCAACTCAGAGAGAGGAAAACGATAGAAAAGTGGAGAAAGGAAAAAGAGGATGGATGAAGGACAGCAAAAGATAAGGGCAGAAGGGAGGGAGGCAGAGGAAATGTGACAGAAAGTGAAAAAGAGAGCGAGTGAGCGGGGGAAAAAAAGGATAGGTGGCAGAGAGAGCGAGGAAGGAGGACGGACAGTAACACACAGAGGAAATTGCATCCCAAAAAGACTTTGATTTTGGAGGATATTCCAATTGTTTTCTTTAATTGAGACTGCTGAAGCCTCAAATTTATATATTTTTGCACAGAACCAGGGCTGTGGATTTGATCCCCCATCACTTATTAATGCTTCCACTGTACATATGGGCATGTTGGCATTGTTTTAGGATGTCATGACTGTTTTTGTAGGACATAAAACATTATACGTTACATTATACAGTAGTGTTAAAGCCAAGAGATGGTGAAATATAAGGAGTAGAAAGTGGGGGGGTAGAAGACAGAAAGAGACAGCAATAAAGACGAGATAGGACTGAAATAGAAACAGAACGAGGAATCGATAAAGCGATAAGGAGAAAAACAGAAAGCGATGAAGATTTGCTTCCTTCTTCATAGAAGTGGTGTGTATATAAACCAGACAGCTTTATAAGGAAGTCTGGTCTTTAGTGTTTCATAGCAGAAACAGAATGAAAATACAGTACAAGATGCAGCAAAACAAGCACATGGATGTTCCACTATATACTGTACAGTATGCACTGTTGTGAGCCGCTGTGAAGAGAGACTATCCCACATTGAAGCTACTTAACAGGTAATTCAAGGAGAGTAATGAGGAAGACAGGGATTCAAGTTCTGTGACAATGAAAGTGTTTAAACTTCTTGAACCTGTGTGACTAATACGTGAACTTTGAAGGTATATTGAGAAATGATGGGTGTTGTGTTCGGTGGTAGGAAAACTCGAGAATGCAGTTTTTCCACTGGAGCCTCCTGAGCCGGCTGTTTTTCCTTCAGACACCGAGATGCAGGGACATACAGCAGAAGGCACAGACTAGCCTCTATGTGAGTTAATGAATGAATGAATGATGAATGAATGTCACAAGTACACCTTTTTACACTTAATACACACTTTTACTCAAGTTGTTTTTCTGTAAGATCTGAATACCACTGGTTGTAAAGTGATGTTCTCGCAGTTCACTTCACTGTTTGCCCTCTGACTGAAGAACCAGGGGACGAGCAAACGGACCACACCTGCGGTAAAATGCCTTTCAGATCCTACACTGTGCATGAGAGAGGCAGAGAAAGGGAGGGGGAGACTTTTTACGATCATGTCAAGCCTCCAGAACACTCCTGAAACCTCTCCAGTCAGGAAGGGAGGTGCTGACAGGTGAGAGAGGAAGAGGATAGGAATCAAATGGAAGCACATAGAATACGCTGTGGATGTCGAACACGTCGTTCCAAAGACCTGGGCTTTAATCCGCAGCTAGAACAGCCTGCGCGCCTCTGGCTTCGGGCTTTCCACCAGATTTTGGAACGTGGGTGCAGGGATTTGCTCCCATTCAGCCATAAAAGCATCAGTGAGGTGACCATCACTGGTGGTGGTGGTGGTGAATATATATATGTGACTTTCCGGTACAAAACCAGAGTTGTTAGAAAGAGAAGAGATGACGAGGAAGACGGAACAGAAGCCCGTCAAAAGACAGAGAGCCGGGGACTGACTCCCGCAGCAACCTGACGTTGCCGGCTCACGCCCCCTTTCGTCCCGCTCTTCGACCTTTTTAAATTGATGGTGTGTTTGCTGCCCTGGAAAACCCCCATTGTGTGTGTCACCTGTACAGGGAGACGACCATTCTGTTACTGAGACTCACGGGAACGTGAGTCCATGAGCCACAGTGTGTTGACGGGGAAAGGTGTCGGCTTGTTTTTGGCGGCCTGATTTAATTTTAGTTTTAGTCTAGTCTTTGTGCGTCTAGTCACGTTCATACTCTTTTTAGTCTAGTCAAGTTTCAGTCAACTAAAAGTCTGAGCATTTTAGTTGACGAAAGCTGATGACATTTAGTCTAGTATTAGTCACTGAAAATTGGATTTTAGTCTATTTTTAGCAATGCAATTCTATTTAACTCAGTCAATATGAAACCCATTTCAAACAAGGTTATCTTATTGTATTATTGTTACCTTTTTAACTCAACAGGAAACAATAATAATAATAATAATAATAACGCGACTAAACGAGACGAATAACGTTACAACATTTCGTTTCGTCTCGTTCTGGCCAACGAAAATGAAGAGACATTTTAGCATGGTTTTTATTTTGTAAACCACATTTAGTCTCGTTTTTATTCGTCAACTATATTGAATTGTACATTTAATTCTATTCATCGTCACATCCCCAGCCTTGAGAATAGAAACTACATGGAAGAATAACATGCTAATGTCAAGTTTGAAATATAAGTTATGGACACCATGAATAAACCTTTAAAGGATATATATAGATCTTCAAAAGTCAAATTTAAAAGTCTCTTTGAGATCCAAGTTACGTGAACATGATAAGACCGAAAAAACTCCTCAAATACCGTCTCACACACACACGATAGACGGTGAAATAAAAGTTGTAATGAGTCGGTGTTTCATTCGGCGTGTATCTGATCCACCAACCAGCGCCTATTTTAGTGAGGAATCTTCATTTTTGAAACGTTGGCCTCTCATTCCCCACGGCCTTCTCGCACTACAACAGCGCAGCTAAACAATGGAGGCTGGTAGCAAGTTGAGATGACAAAACCCAAAATGAGAAGTACGAAAAGTAGGTCAGTAAGGAAATACAGTTTATCTTTAAGGATTATATTGATGCCAAATTGACAAGAAGACCATTTTTTTAACGTTTCGTCACCACTACAGAAACACTAGGTAAGTGCTGAAGGTTGTCTGGCGTTGACTGTGGTTAGTTTTTGGTTTGATTAATGGTTTACAGTCTAATAACGTCTGTTTGTATTGATTACTGTACGTGGCTCAAGTTTATAACTGCAGCATGCAGTAAACGGTTGCCCTTTGTGTGTTAAACTACTTTCCTAATTAAACATGATGTGCTTGATGGTGTTATGGACTCCTGATAAAACTTGAAAGCTCAGCATCTCGTTGCTCTTTAGCTTCCCTTTTTAACATTTTATTCACCCAGAAGAAGCTCATAGTTCTCTGTATAAAATGACCTCCTCGTTCTGTCAGCTGCTGTGTGTCTGCAGTGGATTTACAGATTTGGGACGTTATTTGCTTAATTTTCCGATACATTTTCAACATACATGAATAACCATAATTATAATATCAAACATGGGTTTGACGCTACAATTTGTCAGGTTTGAGTGGGTCCCAGCCTCACTACATTGAAAACCTATCAACATCACTGCACTAGTAAGAAGTGGGACTGTAGAGCAGACTCTGGGTCTTGAGAAAAGTAGCTAAATGTCATTATTAACGCTGGCATCTGTCGGAACCTCTCAGGTCATCCGGCAACACGAGAGAACAGGCATCCAACGCAGCAAACAGCAGTAGTCAAACAAAAGAGAAACATTTAATGAGATGTAGGCAGTAGAGTTTCAGGCCGAACAGCAGGGACGACCCACAACAATCTCAGCGTGCCCACACCCGGTCCTCAGCCCCAGACCTGGTCCGCTCCTAAAAACGCCCCTGGAGGACAGAAGAGAAGGAAAGCAAGGAGAGGAGATATGAGGACAGCAGAAAGACAGAGGGAGAGAGGAGGAAACAAAAGACAAGGAGAGGCGCTAAAAAGAAACCAAAATATTTGCGACATATCTGACCGATTTTGTGACACATCAAACTAATAACGCATATTCAGGAGTACATGTGAAGTGTGCCTTTCCTAAATTTACAGGAAAGCACAGATGGAGGTGGGGAAACAAAAGAATGTGAGCTCCTTTCTTCAGCAGAGGAAAGCAGAGGATGGGTGGAGGGAGGTGAAGAGGATTTACAGGCTGTAGGGAGAACAACATGGGTCATGTGGTTTGATGTGTAGCAGCAAATAAGGACAGACAGTCAAAAAACATCCTCCACTTGTGGCTTCCATTCGTCTGTTTAATTGTTTAATCAGCCATTCAAATGGGGTAAAATGTCACATTTTTAGTTACAAACCCGCTTTTAAAGTTTTACCATGAACACAGGAATAAGGTGGGGTTCACAACCAATTCTGTGTAACATAAACCATTACAACCTAAATGTGGTACAGGCATAGATTAATAATTCATTTAGTTCAATATGCTGCAATATGTTTGTTTTGCATTGTGCTCCGCTACTGGAGGTGTCGTCTTTAGTTGATTCCTCTTCGTCCCTACTCGTCATTTGTTCACAGATGTCTTGGCTCCACAGAGTTTAAGTGCAAACCATGTGCTAATCCTGCTAGTACTAATATGAAGGCCCATGAAACGGTCGGGAGCTGTTTTGCACAGAAAGCAGAAGTTGGAATAATGTGTTCGGTCAAACTGAGGTATTACTGGGATCGGGACACGGCTGGACAAACAAGAGATGCGCATGCACACAGTTTCTCAGTGCAAAGGTCGATTTAAAAAGGAAATTTCGGGCATGATTACCTTCATTTCCTCAACATTAGATAATACGGTTGAGGTGGATTTATTTAAATCCTGTCTGAGCATCTGACTGCTCGTGTTGCTGTAATGATCTCTGTTGTGGCCACGTACTCCAAACCTGAGGAACGATCCGAGGAAGGATGGCCAAAACTACCAAAATAAGAAACAAGCGGTAAATTCTATTTTGTTTCAGCCACTGTGGCTTCGTAAAGGGCATGACACGACTTGTTCATCGCAGGTTCAAATCTTGCCTCACACCTTCCGTGCTGCCCCCACACTCTTGCCTTTCTGGTAACGCTCGACCATGAAATATTAAAACAGGGAAACGTCTTTATAAAAAAATAGAGGCTGGAATGTGAGACGTGCAGACAGACACCGCCTCCAGTCCTCTCTGCCTTGGAGGGAGAACTTACGCACACACCCACGCACGCACACCCACGCACGCACACACACACACTCAGGGGTTCTCCTCCCCTCCATATTGCCACTGTGCCTCTGGCGAGCTGTAAAGCAGCAGGTCTGCAGGTTTTCAGGGTGTGGACGATCCAAACCATTGACCGGCGCAGCGCTGCGCCGCCGTGGCTAAATTAGCAAGATGGCCCCTCCCCGGGAGCGACATATGTTTTACTGTCGTCTCGAGTCTTCGACCCAAGCGCACACACGCCCGCGCACACACACACAGAGGGACCCCCCTGCCAGCATCTCCTCAGGTCAAACAAATCCCTTTCAAATCTGGGCCTGCAGCGTCCACCCAGGAGGTAAGGCGGGGCGCTGTGTGTGCGTGTGTGTGTGTGTGTGTGTGTGTGTGTGTGTTCACATGAGTTAGTATGTCTGTATGAATTCCTGGACGGTCAGTTAAACCCTTTACATTCAAAAGACAGGCAAAATGTTTCCTAAATCCTCCGCGCGTCCCATCACATCCTGCAAAACATGGTGGCTCTATGTTTTATGACAAAACATTTCTGCTTTTGTCACTTCATATAAAAATTGCCACTTGACCTATAATGATAGGTTCAGGGCTACGTTTTTTTCTTTTAAAGGAAATTTCTGTGTTTCTGCAACCTGGACGACGATGATGTTTTAGTTCTCTCCATCCTCCCTGTCCGTTATGATTACATTTTTGCGTTAATTCCCGAGATTCCTCAGCAATTAGCTCGGTGAGTTCAATGCCATCACAACTGATAGGCATGATAAACAAAACGGAATGGTCCTCTGTGGCTCATGCAAGTTATTTTGAAAAAGGTAAAGGTTTTTTTTTTTTCTTGGGTTCAGTTCTTTCAGTGTACTACAAATAAAACCCTGGTTGTGTCCCCATGGGGATTTGTTTGTATAATGATAAACGATGGTGTATTTGTTTTATAAATGAGTTCGTACGAATTCAAGCTCCTCAAAGCAAACATTTCCTGTTAGGGAGATTCAAGCAACAGCAGCAGGAAAATTCAAGAATGGCATTCAAGATATTTTGAAGCCTCTCTCTCTCCTTTCTATTGAGATGAACAGATTCACAAAATGCTGTAATGTGCAGAATGAGTGTATGTTGTCACAAAGTCAACCAAAGCCTCTTTAAGCTTCCAAAGTTTCACTGAACTGAAAGGAAAATTCAGGATGTTTAGAAGGCAGCGTGTCATTGCTACACAACACTGGTGGAGTTAACCACTTTGTGTGTGTGTGTTAATTAGCTGAGCTGAGTTAATCATCCGCAGGGAGCAGGGGGGACGACCTGCAGAGCTCGGTGACGTGTGCCACATGCTTCAGTAGCTGAAACGGACGAAGTAATCCTTCCCTCCTGAGTATGTGTGTGTGCCTTTCATATACACCCACACACACACGCACACACACACACACACGCACACACAGAAGGGTGGTCTTACTTACAAAATCTCCCTTTCTAATATCCGTCCGATATTCAGGTTTACGACGCTGCAATCCAAAATGCCTTCGCGATAAAACTCTAATTTGTGGTGAAAATCAGACTTTCTGCCAGTTTTTGGTCCAATAAAATGTTCACTTTCCAGTCTTGTCCTGCGCTGATTAATGGGAGGCACTAGATGACTCATATTACTGTTGGCAAACATGACGTTTCTATTTTACTGTGTTTTAAATTTAAATTATTAGTGCTTAATTATGTCTTGAATTCCTCCCAGGCCATGGGTTGTCAGAGACAAAAACAATCTATTCCTTTCACAAAAAACCCCCTTGACAACTCAAGGTTTTCAACTGCATCTCATGGTCTTCATCACAATCTTCACTGTTTGTGTCATATATGTGGAATAAAACTGAGGAAACCGGGATTAAAGGTCAAGTTCTAGTTTAACATTTTTAAAAGTAAGTGGATGATTTTTCTCTGAAACGCTGGTGAAATGTTATGCAACCTGCTGTAGTTTTAGCTCACTAAAATAAAAACAACACCACGCATTTTGTGCTAGACGTTCTTTTTAAGGTGCACGGTAAACAAAGACAGGTCCAGTGAATAGGGAACAATGAGAAAAGACCTCAGACTTCGGTGGATTAAAGTTAAGATAAACTGAATTCACAAACTAAATAAAGCAGGGGAACTCCCCGTCCAGGTTTTCACCGTGTTGTGTTTTAAGAAAGCCTACCGCTGCAAAGGATTTTGGGTGGAGTTTTCTGCTTCTGTACATTCAGCCGTTTGACTGAATCGACAGAACGGGGCTGCGACGGGGGATTTTGGGCCGGGCGGAGGATTTGGGCTGCGGGCTGATTTTCTTGCGAGTTCACTGTCACAACTTTTAAGACAAACAGTTTGACCAAGATTACAGCAAAGGTGTAGAGGGGGTAGAGCAGGAAGGCTGGGCTTCCCCCATTGGACCATTTCTGTTTCTCTGCAACTTGGAACGACTTTTTAATCAACCAAAACTGCAGAACTGGCCATGCGTGCTCTTTTCTCGGAATAATTAACACCTACAAATGGAACAAAATCAGCTCGCGGCTTTAGCTTTAGCAGTTGTGTGTTTTAAATGGTTTCATGAAGTCAGGTATGGGAGAATTCCTGGTCAGCTTTTTGACTTGAAAACTTGAAAAACTGCAAAGACTTTCCATTGTTTCAGAACATTTTTGCTCTCCGCATCCATATTTTTTGTCATAATTTATGTAAGACTCTACGAAAAGCACAGTCATCAGTTTGTTTTTAGTCTCGATGCAACACTTTTGGATTGTGCGTTGTACTGAACATTGGAGCCTCTAGGGGTCTAAATCCCATCTATATGTCCAGGCTTTATGCCGTCGCCTGCTCCGACAGTAAACGGAGAGAGTCGTCTTTGTTTTGGTGAGTGCCTCTCCCCTAGTTTATAATCTGCTGAGGCCAGTTCGCTGTCTCAGACACTGGAATTAGACCAGTGGATTGGCCTGGTGAAGAATTAGCCTGATGAGTTTTCTCAGCGAACACAACAGCCCCCAAAACTCCCCCAACCTGTAAGCTGCTCAGAGTCTGGAGACAGGCTCTCGCTGAGACACACACACGCACACACACACGCACTCATGGATATATGCAGATACACATCCAGAGCCACAGAACTGAACCTGCACACGTTGATCAAATCTCATCTTCGGAAAATATTGCAATTCATTTTTTCCTGCCAATACAAATGAGAAACCGGTTTTTCTTCTTCTTAGCAATCAGCTAGGGGGTTAGAGAAACCCGACACATTGACACACTGTGCGGCAAAACACACTGACAAGGTGCATGTAAACACGCGATTTTAAGTAATCGGTTATTCTCTGATTTCGTGCCACGGGTTTTTCTTGGGGTATGAAAATGCAGTCAAAGGCTGCATTTGGAACCACTGCCTGTGGCGAACCCCGGCCAGACAGTGGTGAAGCCTACTGATGTTTTCGCGAAGCCTTTATTTTAATTTGTCCTTCAGCCGTAATTTGAAACACCTTTTAGTCGGTTATGCTTTTTCTAACGAAAACACAGTAAGCGCTACAAGACAGATACATGACATATAATGAGCTCTTACCATCAATACACACATGTAGGCATTAATCACAATATTCGCTGACTTACACACGAGAAGCTAGTGGAGCTAGCATTACCGTGACATTGTAGCTATCCGTGCAAGCCTTACTATCAGAAGCTATCATTTGTACACCTCTTACGATTGCGATGCATTCAAACACTTCAACTTTCAATGTACAACATCACGTCCCTTTACCTTGTTCCCATTCTGCATAGTTACTAAATTATCCACGCGAAAACTAAACATTGCAGAGCAAAGCAGTAGCGATGCGTACTCACGTCAATTTACAAACTTTTACATTCAAGCTACCTATTCCTCCAGAAGGGCGCCAAAATATAAGACAATATTAGGTTAAGGCCCTAACAAAATGAAGCTCACCGGAAGAGATTTCCCTATGAGTCATTTACGATTTATTTAGCAGTACGCTAGGACAGGCTTAGCTGGTTTCCGGTTTTGGAAAGCGGAAGTGTACAAAAGGAGGATTACATTTTGAATTTAATCTTGTATAAGAACAATTCACAATGTAATGAACGCATTGCTACATTATTCCTGCTAACGTCATCCAAAACAAAGCCACTTCGTTTAAGTTGAGCCTGCTAAGATAACGTTTGATCAACCTTTGCGAGCGTTATCGGTGCCTGTACTTTTTGCGGCGAGTTCGGCACCTATGACTCTTGTCAGCCCTAAGCAGTAGCCTAAAAGCTGATGTTGAATTTGAATCAAAGGCAGTGGGTGGTTAATCTGCCGTTTCTTTTGTTCTTCCACTATCAAAACAACTCAGGCTGACAACCTCAAGGCAAAGATGAGAAAACCAACACTGGTTCTGGGTGTGTCAGTGTCCTAACAACCTCTGACAAACCCCACGGTAAGTGAAAGGGGCTCGATTAGCATGTGTTTACTGACTCGACAGCTGTTAGATCCCTGTCAACCAGCTGACACATAATTTCCTCAGTTTCATCAGTTAACAAATGCATATAGGATCTGCACCACTCAAATGTTTGTGATTGCGTCATCCGTTAATTGAATTGACTTTATATCCAGGAGCCGGTTGTCTTGGAAAAGCTGATTTTTACTTGTTTCAGAAGGATGACTCATTTTATTTTGGAACGAAACTCTTTATTACAGGCGCTGTTGGCATTTTTTTTTTTAACGTTTATGGATTGATGTTATCACATACAATTCTAGTATTTCCAGTTTAATGTAAATAATGTATTTCTTTGTTTTCAAGATTCTCTGTAGAGAGATTCATAACCTCAGGGCCGACAAAACTTTATTCCTTGAGAACTTGCTGTTGGAACAGCAACGTATCCTAGATTAAACACGTTCTTAGGAAATGAAGAAAATGACTAATGAGTCACATGACAATGTTTTAACAGTTTCCAATAGTCTACTAACTTATTCATAAAGATATGACAATATGCATTTTCAACTCAGCCATACTGGTTCTTTTGTATCTGTGCACATACAGTGATGTTGAATAACTGCATAGATCTTTGTAAATGTAATCTTGTGGCAGTATGCCGTCATTTGAGCTCATCTGTAATTTGATTTTACAGTTCCAACCGCAAATTTAGCTTCGCGTCCATCAGGAAATTATAACTTCTGACTTCTGGTTTCTCCTTTTGTTTTTGTTTTTTTCTTCTTTTTTTGTTAACCTTCTCTTCTTCCACAAGCGCAACACCACGGTTTGAGGACAGCACTACAAAGCCCAACTTTACAGTTCCAGCTGCATTATTTAGCTGACGTTTTCGTAAAGTGTATTCTGAGCAAATACAAGGAAAGTTAAAAGAGATTCCTGGGTGTGAGAAAATGGAAAACGTGATGAATGCTGCATTATTATACTCAATTATCACCTCACTCACAAAACTTTTGTGTATGTCTGTAGTCAGCTGGCGTTTCAAATGCAACTTTTAAAAGAAGACTTGAGGGGTTTGTAATCAGTCTTAATGGCGCTTGTTTTTTGAGATCGCGTTGGGCCTGACCTGTCTCAACTGCTGTGCCTCGCGCAATATACTGTTACAAGGCATCTGAAGAAAAGGGCTACAATGAAGCCTCTGTTATACATCAAAAAGCAAAGTTGCCCATTTAAAGCGTTGTTGCCTGCCTTTGTTCTTTAGCTCATTAATGCTAATGCTAGCTGTTTGAGGACAGCGGCTACGTAAACGAACCATGAAGGGGAGCGGATTGCATTTGCCTACGGTGTGTGCCACTTTTGTGTGTGTGTGCGTTACGGCACTATTTGTCAATGGAGAGGTAACGCTCAAATATGTGCACACACTTGCAATACCGTTTCCAGTCTGTGTTTTATGTTGTAACACTCAACTTCTCTTTAGATTCTTCTCAAAAACATCCCGATAGAAATCTCATACTGTCTACACATCCGGAGGACATAATGGACATCCGGACTCATTAATATTTTTAGTTGCTTTTGCAGTTATTCTTGTAATGCTATTACTTGTATCAATATTACTATCAAAACATGTTCATTCTCCAATTAAGAACATTTAGATCGGTGTGTGTCTTTGTGCACAGAGCCTGCTTTGGTCTGCAGTTTCTGCACATTTTGATATTCCAAAATGAGTTATTTCCATACAAATAAGATTCCATGAACTGTTATGGAAATGATCACAATGCCATCTTTTCTCGCTTTTACCATGCCAGCAGCACTATTAGTAACTGCCACTTTCTGGTATGCTTATATGAAACAGGTTTTCTCCCAGGTGGTGAGTTTGCATCAGAATAACTGCTCTGGTTTTACCCAAAATTGATCAAACTGAGCTATAAGTGATGCAAATCAATGTGCTTTTCAGAGAAAGATGATTTGCATAGAGTCTGGCTTTTGGTTAAATAAGATGAAAGATGATCTGATAAGAAAAATGTTGGGTTTTTTTTTTCTGAGAACACTGCAAAATACTATCAATCAAGTTATATTTTGACTATAAATGAGTTAAATTTCTTGATTCAAACAGCAACCTGCCTTCTTCTAGCAAGTTGATTTCTACTGGGACCAGGTTGCACTACTGAAGCATGCAACTGAACAATGAAGTATTCTTCTGCCCTTAGGCATCATGTACTTTCAGGTATAAGAGACGTTTATTCACATCGTGAAACAGGGTTCAGAGTTCAAATGGAAATGGAGATGCAAATTACTGAGACACTGACGCGGGAACATCAACGTTTTTATTGAATATTTTAATATTTCATTCATTTACGGTGCCTTTTAGTGAGATTAACAGTGGGGTCATCTTCATGTCTTCAAGCACTTTTAAAACAAGTCACCGACAGTGAAGGGGTCAAAGTCTCAGTGCCTTGACAGTACAACTTAACAAAGGGATTCACAGCAGTTTTTCCACGACGACGGGCGACCTCTAATGATGATGGACGCTGCTGTTGTGGAGAATCACAGCATTGTTCCAGGTGACATTCCTGCCAGTCATTTGGGTCTGCGTTTGCCAACCCTCCTCTCTCCATGACAAAGAACTGGGTCACCTGACGCCCCAACTTCACCCGCTTCACTCAGCAGCCCCCCAGCTAAAGTAAACAAACTGTTAATTCAGGATAATTCACCATAACCTATAGCCCCGACCATATAAATTCCACACCTCTGTTCCCTCCCTTCCAACTCTTCATGGTTCCACCCCTCTCCTTTCTCTCTTTCTCCTCTTTTCCTTAATTAACTAAAATGTGAGTAATAATAAACAACAGTAAGGTCATCAGGTCTCCAATTGGCTCGATTTGATTCCAATATCATGCTTGTTGTTTTTGGGTTGATAGAACATTATTTGAACATTCATCTAGGTGTGTTGGTGGATAGTTACCCAAAAAGATACAGGAGTCTGCTGATCTCCGGGGAAAGCTATTGAAATGAACCCTTAAACAGATTATTTTATGTAGTAACGGGAACATTTGGGGGATAGAGTTGTGGCTTAGTTACCCAAAATGTGATCAAATTGCCAACAGGCCACATCCTAGCCATGATACTTTTCTGTGGTTCCTGGAACGTTTTGAGGTGCACAAAGCCAAGGGCTGCGAATGCACCTAAGCAGCAGCTTTGAATAATCAAATAGCGTTTTAGCCGGGCTTGTAGCGGGGCCGGTCAGTCGGGCCAGTCCACTACTTTGGTCCCAACCCAAATATGTTGACAAATATTGGACGGATTGCGATGAAATGTCGAACATGCATTCATGTTCCCCACATGATTCTTGTAATAAACTGTAGTGATCCCCCGAAGTTTGCTCTAGTGCCACGATCAGGTCAATACTTTGGTTTATGACCAAATACCTGCAAAACTAATGGCATTCCCATCAGCCTCAGTTCAGATGCTGAACTAAGATGGTGAACTTGGTTAACATTATGCCTGAAAACCATCAGCATGTTAGCATTGTCAATGTGAACATGTTGGCATGTTGACGTTAGCATTCAGCTCAAATATAGGCTCTGAGAGATGCTAAGCTGGCGGTAGACTCTTGGTCTTGTTCACTGACGTTCGGTAGTAGGATATGAAAGAAAAGAAGGAATTCTGACAATTCTGTCCAGCGGTTGAACAGCTAAAGACTGCAAAATGTGCAGCAGGAAGCAAGCTGTTAACGAGCTTTTCTCGTGCTCTCACAGGTCTGCAAGACATTGAGAGTCCGCAGCCATTTATCGACTTGTTGTGAAAGCATCATGGCAAGACAGTGACAAATCATATTCTGTAGTCACTTTGTTTCAACATCGAGCCATTTTGAGGCTTTTATATCGGCAGTTTAGAAATGACAGCGACAGCAACAGCAGAGAAAGTTTTGGTTCCTTATTTACCAACGTAACGACCGACAGTGAATCAGAGGTCACAGCATGGTGGACGTTTTTTTGACTGTTTTCCTCGTAGGAGTTTACTCAGAATTGTAAGTTGTTTTAATTTTACAGATTTTTACAAAACATTTTTGTCTCCAATTTTCAGTATTTTAGATGCGCTCTTAGTGCTTGCACAACATTCCCTATTTGCACATAATACTTTTTCTTTTTTCTGCAGTAGTGACCTTCGCCTCTAAGCCAACTCAGGAGGAGCGTGAATGTTTTCCTTTTTAATTTTTCTGTGTTTTACAGCAAGAAGGGTCATTTGATTCTTGACGACGTATTTTAATGGGACAGTTCAACGGTGGCAACAAATCAAGTGAAATTCTGGGTGTATGAAGGTAAATAAATGGTTGTTGTTTTTTTCGGAGGAGGAGAAGCTCATCACCCCTCTTCTTTTCTCCTCCTCATGCCACAGTGAACGGGATCATTCATCCTCTTATCAGGTGAGTCCTCCCCCCCTCCGACTCCTGCCCATTCACCTCTCCCTGTCTCTCCTGGGCTTTGTCCTCTCCGACAATGGGGCGATCGGGGGTGGGGGTGTGG
>CM022486.1:3233825-3260854 GCA_011952105.1 Coreoperca whiteheadi
CACTTACGACATCTATTGCATGTCTGTCCGTCCTGGGAGAGGGATCCCTCCTCTGTTGCTCTTCCTGAGGTTTCTTTCATTTTTTCCCCCTGTTAAAAGGGTTTTTTTGGGTAGTTTTTCCTTAATCGAATCGAGGGTCCAAGGACAGAGGGTGTCGTATGTTACAGACTGTGAAGCCCTTTGAGGCAAATGTGATTTGTGATACTGGGCTATATAAATAAAATTGAATTGAATTGAATTGAAATTGAATACAGTATCTTAATTAAGAAAAAAAACAAACAAACAAAAAACGAATGTTTGTATTTGCTACCAAAGAGGATTGAAAATGGGGTATTGGCCTACATGTGTTTTGGGAGGAGTAGCCTGCCCCATAATGTAGGTTAATTAGTAAATGTAATGTGATTCATTCTCAGAGTTAGACAAGGGATAGGATTAGGCATCTCAAAAGCATCTATTTGGCAGAAAAGCTAAAGTCTATTATATAAGTACAATAGTCAGTCTAGCATGTCTATCAAGTACACTGACATACAGCAGCGCTTGTGGTCTGCCTCTGTCACCAGATTCGTCACGCGCTTGCAAACACAGTACTGGCCATTTTCAAGTCGCATCTCATATCTACTGCGGCGAATGTGATTGTATAATGGCGCTTTTCCATTACCAGTACCAGCTCGGCTCGCCTCGCCTCGACTCGGCTCGCTTTTCGCTCCGTTTGCCATTGCAGGAAGTACCTCCACAATAGTACCTGGTCGTCATAGCGACGCCGCAGGAAACTGTCGCGACACACACCCGCTACCCCCCCCCCCCCACACACGGGACAATGGAGGAAATGGAGTGTGTGCTGTTTTTGATCCTCGGGATGTGGTTGTTTCGTTTGACCGCGGCGTGTTCTTCCGAGTCGCCGTAATAGTGACGGGTAAATAACGCCATCTCTGGCCAAACTGTTTAAAAATGGCGAGGTTATTCAGGATACTCCCGTCTGGTGCGTGCAATGACGACGCAGTGAATAGTGACGATTCTCTCTGACCAATCAGCAGCCTGCCGTGTTTTCACGTCACATTTTAGTATCGCCTCGGCTCGCCTCAGAACCTCGCCGGAGGTGGCACGAAAAAAAGCGCCTGGAAGCAGGTACAGGTACGACTTTCACACCGTGGAGAACCAAACCGAGGCGAGCTGGGACTGTGTAGTGGAAAAGTGCCATAAGTGAGCACTTCATCGCAGCCACCTACCAAAAAAGACATTTCAGCTGCTGTTTGGCGAGCACAACAGGGAGCCAGTTAGTTTGGAAACCAGTTGGGACACAACATCGGCGAGAGCAGAGGGGGGGGGGGCCTTCGTGTTAACAACAAAACCAGCCGAGCTTGCGCCGCAGTATGAAGTTCCAAGTGTTGTGGGGATGAACAAAGTCCTATTTCATCTTAATTAATCTTAATGACGACTCAGGATGCAAGGTTTCATGTTAAAAAAAAGGGCAAAAACAACTACAGTGTTGTAGGTCTCTGTGTCATTAATAAGAGCAGAAACCACATTATCATTACCTACAGCACAAAGTAAATGCCCCTAAAAACACTTTGTAGGGGCTGACGAGCTGGGTAATTAATCTGCATCTGAATTTATTTGATGGTGTTTGCCGTGAAGTCGTTTCATAATCCCCGAGAGCTCCGGGGGATTTTCTCATCGCATGGGGCTCATGGCCCTTTTTCAGGTGTCACAACATGATGAGAGGAGCACTTCACACAGGTAAGAATGATGACGTGTAAGATTAACATGTATACTTGATAATTACGCGTGGAATTAGCCCGAACAACCTGAAGTTCATCTAAATTCTACGTCGGGAGTTATGAGATCTTGACGTGACAGAAGTGCCGTGCACACATGCATAAAGTGTAAGTGGGGCTATTTGTCTTTTCCGTCCTCCGACACGTTCTTGTTCCGTTCTGATCCGAGGCCAGCAGAGTGACGGGCCGCCGGCTAACTTTCCCTTCTGGGGCAAGATGAACTCTGAACTCTTCACCTGGCCGTGACGGGAGCCACACACACGCACACACACAGACACACACACACACACACAGCTGCTTTGAACCATCACACACACACACACACACACACAGCCCAACACTCCCAAGGTCAAACCTGCTGTAAATCAGCCCCGACACAGCACAGCAAAGCATGCCACACACACACACTCACACACACACACACACACTGGCAGCAGCATGTCTGAACAAAGCCAAAGCAATGGAGAAGTTTAGAGTTTCATTTCTATCTTCTTCTTTTCCTATATTACTCTTTCCTTTCTGTCGGCCTTGCTCCCTTAAAGCTGCACTGAAATTCACTTTTCAACTTATTTCAACTTTGGCTACTCTTCATGAGCACCAATTTCAGAATGCACAAAAAAAAGCAACACACGCACACCAAACAGGAGCAAACAAACTTTAAAGGCTGTACAGTTTGGCTTTAAAAGTTGTAAAAGTTAGCAAATGTCTGGGAGGAATCATAGTACTTGATGTCCAATCGATCCCTCCCTGTCTTATGTCCTGTCTTCCCTGTCATTTCGAACGGTGGGATAATGGGTGGACCACGCTTAGGGAGAAAGTGAAAATGCTTCTTCGTTTGGGCATTTTAAAGGAATTAAGATATTTAAGTGAGAGTGTCACTTCCTTGCACATGAACAGTGGTCTTCTCTTCCGCTGTGGTCCAGCAGTCTGGTCTGCGTCACCTACAGGAGCGCCCCAAACTATTTAACACTGTGCAGCCAAGGCAAAAAAATGTATAGTGG
This sequence comes from Coreoperca whiteheadi, assembly GCA_011952105.1. Lineage (NCBI taxonomy): Eukaryota > Metazoa > Chordata > Actinopteri > Centrarchiformes > Sinipercidae > Coreoperca > Coreoperca whiteheadi. Next base: position 3,236,602 of record CM022486.1, read on the forward strand.
TACAAGGGATTTTTAGGTACTTTTGGAAAAGTTCTTATTCCTTTTGATTGCAGGAGACTGCAAAAAAAGCCGCTGGGCTTCACCATCGTTCACTGCACTCTGACTGTGTCAATCAATTCATCTTTAACTTAAACTAAATAACACAGCAACCGCAAGTGAGCAAAGGAAATCGTGCATAGGAGGTAAAAGAGCTACAACGACTTGAAAGCCACAAAACGACCTGTCACCGGTTTGTCACCAGTTTGTGTCCCTGGATTCCTGACTGTGAAAACAGTGACAACAGCAGTTGCTGCAGAAAAATGTGAATGTGCTCTGTTGCGTCCCGTCAGAGCCGCCACACACACACACACACACACGCACACACACTCACACACACAAACGCACACACACTGATGGGACGAGAATGAGGCCAAAGCGACAACATCGTTACAAAAGGAGCCTGCTGTCCCATGGCAGGGTGGCCCGATGGTTACGCCGAGGGTCCCATAACAGAGAGGGGACCGTCTGATCCCAGCAATTTCGTCGAACTGCACCCACAGAGTGTGTGTTGATGTGGAGGAGAGCGCCATCTAAGGCTGGAGACACACACTACACCACTGGAGAAACTGGATGCACACTTCGAACGACGCATTTTATTGTTAGCAACACATCCAACGAAGAGACCAAAACCAACAATGAATTTCTCCTTTTCAGTGTTTTGTTGTAACTTCAGGCGTTTACATATTTATACATCATCTTCCTTTAATCTGCCTCTCCGTTCTCCTGTGGAATGTTTACCGTATGCTTATTAGGACAGTGTGTAGCTATGGATTTCCTTGGCATGACAAAAAGATCTTCAGACTCACTACATTGAAAACCTATCAACATCACTGCACTAGGAAGTAGTAGAGCTTCAGTCAAGAGCACACTAAGTCTTGAGGAAAATAACTATTATTTTGCTAATTTGCTCATAAGACTTTCTCCAGCATGCTCCTGTTAGTGCTGGTCTTATTTCTTTCTTTCTGTCTGGGGTTTAGAAATACCTTGATGTTGTACTGATTTTTCAAATCAATTATTCACTCAGTTTTGGGGTTACGGTTCGACTGTAATTATTTCCCATTTAGTTTCTCAATAAAAGATCCCTGAACGAGGACTCGTGGAAGATTCAGAGAGCAAGTTTCACCGATGACAACCAAGGTTCAAACTTCTCAGGGAAGAGAAGTTTTTTTTTTTTTTTTTTAGCAACAAACTGTTTTAAACGTCTGAGAGCTCCGAGGGGTTTTCTCATCCCACAGAGCTCAGTGGAGATTATCCGCATTATGATGTCTTTTTCAAACACAACATGATTAATGCTAACGCCTTCCTCTAAGGACTGAACTTTTCCTTCCCCCCTCCACTATGGACCCTCTCACTCACACCTTTCTCCAGACCGAACATTTGCACTACTGTCTCTGCCTCACTGGCTGCTGGCTCCCACTCGCTTACCACTGCACATAACACTGCACTATGTACGCTCTCACGTACCAATACGTACTGTCCATACTGTATATACCTGCCTTACGGTGTATTCATATTCATACTAAAGTCTATATGCTACATATCTGACCTTTAGTGTATACATCGTATTCATATCCAGCTGTTTATTCTGTATATAAAGTCTCCTACTAGCATTACTTATATTTACACCTGCACTGTATATTTACACTCTTACCTATACCTGAAACGCCCACATACTGTATATATCAATACTCAGTGGTTTGATGTTCCTTCCACATCTGGACATTCAAACGTTTTCTCGTCATTCCCCAGGAACCACGACGTCACTAATAAATGACCACACCGGCACTGGTTCTTCACCCAAAACCGGTCACGCGGGGCTGATCTCGCACGCCGCTGGATTTGGGAACTGTCACAAATTGCTCAAATAGCAGTCGCAGCAGTAGCATTGTAAACTGCAGAATTTAACTGCTGCTAGTATAGGCAGCAAGGTGAGCAACGCCTGTAATTCGTTTTCCAAAGACACTCGATTACCCGTGTCTGGCCATGCTTTTTGTTAGTTTTCTTCACGTGATATGGGGCATGACAAATCAGGAAAGGACACGTCGTGACTGACAAGACCCAATCAAGGACGTATGGAGGACTAAAAGTGCCAAAATGAAATAATTAAATACACCATTAAATAATTACTTAAATGTGTCATTAAATACATAAAATACCAATTATTTCAATATTTACATTTACATTTCATGATTTAATGAATGCGCAGGGTAACCAATCAGGCATTAGGATCCGCCCACCAACTTTGATGGGCGAGTTTGACAGTTTGACAATTCATGAAGCACTGCAACACAGGACCATGAAATGTAAATGTAAATTGTGAAATGTAAATGTAAATATTGAAATAATTGGTATTTTAATAATTTAATGACACATTTAAGTAATTATTTAATGGTGTATTTATTTATTTCATTCTGGCACTTTCAGGCCTCCATAGATGTGTCATCGCTTCCAAAGGCCTCTGTTTTGGGCCGTCGAGGCTACAACGCAGCCCCGGAATAATCAAACAAAAACGGGCGCCAACAACTGTGCTTCGATCGGACGGAGAGCTCGGCCTGCGCTACATTCTTCACATTGTAGAGATGGAAAAGGTATAGAGTCTACTGTCTAAACACACACACACACCCGGTCGCCTCCTTGTCTTGCTGTTCCACCTGGGGTCTTCTGCAGCCTAAAGGGCTTAAGGAGCAGAAACACACACCCTCATTTTAAAATAACCACTGTCTTGTCCCTGTAGTGGCACTGCCGTCTGTGTTATGTTAAGGCGTGTGTCTAAGATGTACCGACTCACACACATGCATACACTCCCTCTAATCCCCCACACGGTCTGGAGCAAGCGGCCTGAATAAGCAGAGCGCGGAGGGCGAAACATTCAGCCAGCCGCTGCAGGAATGTCACCATGTCAAATACAGTAACACACACACACACACACAGAGCAACCTGAGCCCAGCGGCATTGTCCTGTAACATGGATGAGACACTGACAGCTGCCATGAACAGAAGAAGAAAAGAGAGGAGAGGAGGGAGGGAGGGAGGAGGAAAAATAGAAGAAGAGATGAAACAGGAGACGCTCGCTGGTTCCAGACCAATTTAGGAAAGAAGGACTGAAAGGGAAGAGACAAGATACATATACGGAGAACCTGTTTATTGTCAGATTATTAGAACATGAGGAACAATAAATGTACACAATCAACACAATCAAAAAAAATATTTAGCTGTACTAGAGAAAAACAAAACTCCAAAAGGAAGCCACATACGATGATGATTTTGTGACTGGATATACGTGGTCAGACGAAACAACGTTTGCCTTCCTGCTGTGAGAAACAGCCACATGCCGAGGATCAAAAACAGCACACAGTCGATTTCCTCCATTGTCCTGTGTGTGGGGGGGGGGGTAGCGGTTGCGTGTCGCGGCAGTTTCCTGCGGCGTTGCTATGACGACCAGGTACGATTGTGGAGGTACTATCTGCAAATGAAAACGGAGCAAAAAGCGAGGCGAGTCGAGCCGAGCCGAGCCGAGCCAAGCCGGTACTGGTAATGGGAAGGCTCCAATAGAGAGACGGTGGCGAGAGGGAGGATTAGTGAAGGAGGACGAAGGTGTTTAGTTTCACAGCTCGAGGTGTGAGCTGTGAATATTTAATGTTAGAGTTTTCTCTTCTGTTCACGTTCATTTACTCCTCTGCTCTCATTTCACGGTGCCTGCCAGCTCCGTTTACACTGCAGAGGCGTTTCATATGGCCGAGCGCTACATGCTAGTGATGCTAAGTGAGACGTGACCAGCTCCGTGGCGTTGAGCGCTAACCACGGAGCAGGGCCTTGAAATAGAATGAGTAAAACCCTGTTATGAAATATTTTACGTTGCCAAATTCATGACATTCATTGCAAGGGCAAGCAGGCATTTGAGTTAAAACTAGGTAAGTGTGAACCAAAATGCAGTAGCATCTTCAGCATCAAAGTGCTGTGTCATCATCCCTGCGATGGAAAGGCTGTGCATCATTTCCGGATTTCTGTGAAGGTGAAGACGGCCTTACATGAGCAAGATGAGGAAGAGGCGGAGGACGAGGTTTGTGACAGAAATTGGCAGATGTGAATTCCTCTGATGCAACATTTATGGCCAGTATAGGGACTTCCTAAGCTAAAGGGGACTTGTGAGACCAGCCACCATGATAAGAAGTTCGAAAGCATACACTATAAGATATAACAACAAAAACTAATCCCATTTCTGTGCAAAACAAGAAAAAACTCAAAGAAATAACGCAACGTTTTTGTGACGCATGAGGGAAGCCCCTGGGTCGGTCATAAACATTTGGCAGTGACGGACACAGCCTAACTGTTTGCCACTACAACTGCAACGTAGGGAGGATGAGGCAAACTTTAACGTTCTCCCCACCCTGGTTCCACCTGCCACTGACGGCACCATGTACGGCCCCTCTCCAAGGCTTTTATGTGTGTTCACATTTCCTTATATCATTTTCTTTTAAAAAGCTGAGAAATGCATTGAAACAGTGCCTGTAGCAGTGTTGTCCCTATAGCATACCTGCCAACATTTAGGTTTAGGCGTTCTTTCCTGCCTGCCCAGAGACCAGCTGCGCACACGGCCCTTGGCTTGAGGTGTGGGTTGCCGGGTTTGCGATCGCATCTGGCTTGAACTTGCATGCAGTGTGTGGATCGTGTGGCGTAGATGTGTTTCATACGACGATCTGGCAACTTGGGTGACGTCGGACAAACGTCCAAAACTTGGATCGGCGCATTCATAATAAAGTTTGAGGGCCATGCAAAGCAGCACTGCAGCCGCCAGGCCAGGCTACAAGAGGGGATCACAGGAACAATAACTGCAGGATGCTGCTAACTAACTGATCAACTCACATTGACTCTTTTTTGTCAATGTTATAACTGATGTGTGGTCCTGATTTGTTAACTTGTCGTTTTTCTTGTGCCTCTGGGCCACCATACTCTCTCTGTGAAAAACATACACAAACAAACACACAGAAAAACTCTCTACCACTCTCTCTTCTTTACTTACTTACACACCACACACACACACACACACACACACACACACACACACACACACACAGCTAACACATGTATGTGTGTATGTGCATACACTAAACTAAAAACGCACCAAATACGACTGTGCGCACATTCTGCGTAATATAATGCAGTCCTTCCCAAACACACGCGTCACTGACAATGGCCACAGTCTGAGTATGCGTGAGTGAATCTTTAGTTCCTCGTGTTACACTGAGGCCTTATGTCTGTGACCCAGAGAGAGAGAGAGAGAGGGAGAGGGAGAGGGAGAGAGGGAGAGAGGGAGTACTGGGAGCATCGTCCTGGTAACAGACATAAGATGACGGTGACAGAGGACTGTGTGCGTCTGTGTCTGTGTGAAAGCGAGAAGGAGAACAAGAGACATTCAATTATTTACATATGCACTTTAATACGATTTTCACTTTGCTTGAATTCATTTAAATGCACAATATGTTTAACCAGGTGTTTCTGCAGTTACCTGATTTCCTTAAACTCTGTAATCGGGGCAGGGGATAGGAGAAGCCTGATTTCCCCAGCTAGATCTCTCCTTGTTAAAGACAGTTTCGTGGCCATGCATATATGCATGTAAATATAACGTAAATGTAAATGTAATGTGTACGACAAAGACGTCAGAAAGGGAACAGCACAGCGTTGGGTTGAAAAGAACGGTCATTTGGTTTTGGTTTATTGTGAAAATATCCCGTAAGGATCCGTCGGGGCGGCTGTGGATTGGTGGCAGAGCGGTCGTCCACCACTCGGAAGGTCGGCGGTTCGTTCCCGGCTTCCCCCGGCCAAAGCATCCCCGAGCGAGATACTGAACCCCAGAATTGCTCCTGAAGCTGCGCCTTCGGTCTGTGAGTGTGTAAGTTGCTTTGGATAAAAGTGTATGCTAAATGTAAATGTATTCATGCTACAACCATGACATTGCAGGAATCCAGTGATGAACCTGCAGAGAGTCCACGCTCACATTATTAAAACCAGGAAAGACATCCAAAAATAATTTAAAAAAAAAAGACTGACTATGGAATAATTACTGCTTGCTGTTTTTATGACTATATTTGGGATGAAGCCTTCTGCTTGACTTTCAGTTCCCTGCTTATGACAGACACATGCACACCCACACACAAAAATGTCAGAAACATACATTGAGTAAGAGAACTTTCAGTTGTTTCTCAATAGACCACAGACACATCTTACACTAAACACATTTAAAAAACAGCCGGTGTGTGCGCGTACATGTGCATCCACATGTACTGCCAAACGACACCACATGTTCTGCGAGGTCACGTGTGTGCATGCACTGCGATGTAGACAGTAGCTAGACGTTTTTATTACTTTATTTTTTTTGATGTGTGATTGCGTCTGGCCTGGCTGAAAGTACGTACAGTATGTGTGTGTGCGTGTGCGTGTGCGTGTGTGTGTGTGTGTGTGTGTCGAATACTGCATGAACAAGTGCACAGTAAGGACGTCAGCAGTATTAGGTTCTTTCCAGTCCTATATATTAGTCAGCCTGACCAATCAAAAAGACTAAAGTATGGCTATGTTTATATATGGCCTTGTCTCTGTGTGTGTGTGTGTGTGTGTGTGTGTGTGTGCGCGCACGCGTGTGTGTTTGTATTTATTAGTCATCCACTGACTAGTCGATCTTGGCTAAGACTCATCTGCAAACAGCTCACCATAGAAACATACGAGTGAAAAACTCCAAACGTCGACGTGTACAGTTTACTTGATCAGAACTGCTGTGTCATTGCCAGACAGAGTGAATGATGGGAAAAGTTCTGAGTTTATTATACAATCATTTGTGTCACAATGACTACGCAATCGCCCCCTCATTCACTGTTACGACATTGTAATCACTCCGTAGTTGGCGGAAAATGCTGACACTTAATTATCATCAGCATTGTGAGAGCAAAGGCAACGCATTGCATTGTTTACTTTACATTACTTTATTTATGTGTTCTGCTGTACATAACACACAAAACAAATCAGATACAGATATTAAAAAAACGCAAAAATAAAAGCAAAATGTTTAGGAAATCGGAATTCTACAGCAAAAAATACCGTTAATACTTAGTTCAATTGTGGGAATATTGTCAGGGCAGTATTAAGAAGATACATGTTAAACTTTGACTTTGGACACTCGTATATAATAAAAGTAAATATAGTGAACTCAAATAGGAAGTGCTGACTAAATTGCAAATAGCACTACTGAGGAAGTATTTGCTATTTTAAGACAGTCTCAAAAAATAAAACCTATATGCACATTAAGGTCTGCAGAATTTTTTCAAATATTGAGCAATCAATATCTGGAAAGATTTTTTTCTTTTTATAGATTTTTACTATTGCAAACCTTTAAATATCAGCTAAGTGAAACTGAAACAATCAAATCATTGGCAAACGTAAGACGTTTTACCCAACCTGACTGTCATAAATACCACTTATCATAGTTGTGCATGAATACTGTTTTCCAGCTCAGTGAGGGGTTATAATCAATATTTTGGGTGCACTCTTGTTTGGTTTTACCTCCGAATAAGTGATTTAGATAATCTGACTGAACCTTTGGCTTATTTACAGCCTGTGGGGTCATCTTAAAGATTTGTTTTGGGGCCTTTTTGCCTTTATTTGATAGGAACAGCTGAACCCTAACCCTAACCCTTAACTTGGTGAGTAAAATGGAATAATAACTGATACGTTCCCTTAAAGGTGCATTCAAACTGGGCACAAAGCCAAAATTAACGGGAGCGGAAGTCGACAAAAAGCAACGAGAAGACGCGAACAAACTTGGATTCCCGCGAGGTACGTCCAGTTTGAAATGTTTGAAACACACAGGAATGACTTAAAATGATATACTGCTTCTGAGACCAGCGTTCATCGACAACTGTTTCCTACCAAAGAACAACCAAAAAGATTTCGGAAAAGAAAATGTTGACATGAGGTCTGAGGAATGTCCAAAAAAACACAACATTGTTTCTAGAAGGAGACGTCGATGCTGAGCTTCACAGAGAACTTTTTTTTCCCGATTTTGATCACCGCGATGGAAATTCTTTTCACCCCAATTGTAGTGGGATGATGTAGTGCGTTCAATACCCTTACAAGTAAATCTACAACTATCTGCACAACATCCCTCGAGGTACACTACATGACAAAACGTACTCACACTTGTGGGCCGTTCATACAAACGTTAGAACAAAGACATCACTATGAAGCGTGTTAGCCAACCGGCCAACGTCAAAGGCGCGTAAGAGAAGAGATTAATTGAATTTTGAACTAATAAATGTTGATGACTTTTCAGAATGAAACATCATCCAAATCTAATATTTCATATACATAAACATACAGACAAATGACCTGTTTTAACAAACATTAAAGCGTAAACGTTAAGCTGACTTCCACAAGATTCATTGCGAATGGAGCTGGCGCTGCAGGCTGGCGCCACCCGCCAAGCTGCAGTAGTCATGAGGCGCCCAGCGATGCTACAGGGGTAAGTTGAGAAAAATACAGTTTATGCAAATGTCCTCTTGTTTTAATGGCTGCAGGAACGGGAGCACAGAGTTCTTTACTCCTCCGCTCCAGTAGAGTGCTGTGGGATTGCTTCCAGTACAGATACAGGATCGGTAACGCTAATCGGTCTTGCCAGCTTGAGTGCCACCGTGGCATTAAAAACTGTTTCAAGAACACATACCGCATTAAACAAAGACTGCACAAGAAAGCTATTCTGTACTCGGGGAAACAAACTGTACAACAAGAAATGAGCAACTTCCTCGTGTGTATTACGGCGACTACGTCAGAACACAACTGCCCAGTCGGAGCAGAGTATGTAAATTAAGTGCTCAGCGCAACACACAAACAGACACAAACACACACACACACACACACACACACACACTGCCTTCTACTTTGTATCTCTCTAACATAGCGTTAGACTGACACTCTAACAGCCTCCACTCTTCTGGCTTCAGGCTTTCCACCAGATGTTGGAACCTGGCTGCAGTGGATTTGCACCCATTCGGCCATAAGAGCATTAGTGGGACCTCACTAACTGATATTCGGTGATAAAGTCTGGCTCACAGTTATTGAGCAGTATTTGGACAGGAGTGCCCACATACGTTTGCCCATATTGTCAGTCAGTCAGTCATTTTCTACCGCTTGTTCCTGTTGGGGGTCGCGGGTGACTGGAGCCTATCTTAGTGACTCTGGGCCTTAGGCGGGGTACACCCTGGACAGTGGCCAACTTAGACATTCACTCACTAGGGGCAATTTAGAGTTATCAATGAACCTACACATGCATGTCTTTGGACGGTGGGAGGAAGCCGGAGAACCCGGAGAGAACCCACGGTAACACGGGGAGGACATGCAGACTCCACCCAGAGAGATCGTGTGACGTTGGTCTGATCCGGGATTCGAAACCCACAATCTCCTTGCACCCCCTGGCCAATGGTTCGTTTTGTGATTTAGGTGAACTGGTCCTTTAAGCCCATTAATGCAACCGCAGGGGGGCAAAAGCCAGTGTCTTCATGTGCCAGTCCCAAGTCTGGATAAATGCAGAGGGTTGTGTCAGGAAGGGCATCCGACGTAAAACACATGCCAAACTAAAAATGCGAATCATGACAATGACTTCCATACCGGATCGGTCGGGGCCCGGGTTAACAACGACCGCCACCGGTGCTGTTGACCTACAGGGTACCGGTGGAAATTGGATTACTGTTGGTCGAAGACGAAGAAGGAGAGGAGGAAGGTGTGTTCGTAGGCAGAGAGAGAAGAGGAAAGCTAAGAATGTAGGACTGACAGTAGGGACTTTGAACATTGGAACTATGACAGGGAAGGCTAGAGAGTTGATTGACATGATGCAGAGAAGGAAGGTGGACATACTGTGTGTCCAGGAGACCAGGTGGAAAGGTAGCAAGGCTAGAAGCTTAGGAGCAGGGTTCAAGTTGTTCTACCATGGGTCAGATAGGAAGAGAAACGGAGTAGGAGTTATCCTGAAAGAGGAGTTTGTGAGGAATGTTCTTGAGGTGAAAAGAGTGTCAGACAGGTTGATGAGCCTGAAGCTGGAAATTGAAGGGGTGATGTTCAGTGTTGTGAGTGGTTATGCCCCACAGGTAGGATGTGAGTTAGAAGAGAAGGAGAAATTCTGGAGTGAGTTAGATGAAGTGATGCAGAGCATCCCCAGAGGTGAGAGAGTGGTGATTGGTGCAGATTTCAACGGGCATGTAGGTGAAGGGAACAGAGGTGATGAGAATGTGATGGGCAGGTTTGGTCTTCAGGACAGGAACGCAGAAGGACAGATGGTGGTAGACTTTGCAAAGAGGATGGAAATGGCTGTAGTGAACACTTTCTTCCAGAAGAGGCAGGAACATAGGGTGACCTATAAGAGCGGAGGGAGAAGCACTCAGGTGGACTACATCTTGTGTAGACGTTGTAATCTGAAAGAGACCAGTGGCTGTAAAGTAGTGGTAGGGGAGAGTGTAGCCAGACAACACAGGATGCTAGTGTGTAAAATGACTCTGGTGGTGAGGAAGATGAAGAGGACAAAGGCAGAGCAGAGGACGAAGTGGTGGAAGTTGAAAAAGGAAGAATGTCGTGTAGTTTTCAGGGAGGAGCTGAGACAGACTCTGGGAGGTCAGGAAGTGCTCCCAGATGACTGGACCACTACAGCTAATGTGATCAGGGAGACAGGTAGGAGGGTACTCGGTGTGTCATCTGGAAAGAGGAAAGTGGACAAAGAGACTTGGTGGTGGAACCAGGAAGTTCAGGAGTGTATACAGAGAAAGAGGGTAGCAAAGAAGAAGTGGGACACTGAGAGGACTGAAGAGAGTAGACAGGAATACAGGGAGATGCAGCGTAAGGTGATGGTAGAGGTGGCAAAGGCCAAACAAAGAGCATATGAGGACTTGTATGCTAGGTTGGACACTAAAGAGGGAGAGGTGGATTTGTACAGGTTGGCCAGACAAAGAGATAGAGATGGGAAGGATGTGCAGCAGGTTAGGGTGATTAAAGATAAGGATGGAAATGTAGTGACAGGTGCCAGGAGTGTGATGGGAAGATGGAAGGAGTTCTTTGAAGAGTTGATGAATGAGGAAAATGAAAGGGAACGAAGAGTAGACGAGGTGACTGGGGTGGAGCAGGAAGTAGCAAAGATTAGCAAGAGTGAAGTGAGGAGGATGTTGAAGAGGATGAAGAGTGGAAAGGCAGTTGGTCCTGATGACATACCTGTGGAGGTATGGAAGTGTCTAGGAGAGGTGGCAGTAGAGTTTCTGACTAGTTTGTTTAACAAGATCTTGGAGAGTGAGAGGATGCCCGAGGAATGGAGGAGAAGTGTACTGGTGCCAATTTTCAAGAACAAGGGAGATGTGCAGAGCTGTGGCAACTACAGAGGAATAAAGCTGATGAGTCATACAATGAAGTTGTGGGAAAGAGTAGTGGAAGCTAGGCTAAGGGCAGAGGTGAGCATTTGTGAGCAGCAATATGGTTTCATGCCTAGAAAGAGCACAACAGATGCAGTATTTGCTTTGAGGATGCTGATGGAGAAGTACAGAGAAGGTCACAGGGAGTTGCATTGTGTCTTTGTAGATTTAGAGAAAGCGTATGACAGGGTGCCGAGAGAGGAGCTGTGGTATTGCATGAGGAAGTCTGGAGTGTCAGAGAAGTATGTTAGAATGGTGCAGGACATGTATGAGAGCTGTAAGACCGTGGTGAGGTGTGCTGTAGGGGTGACAGAGGAGTTCAAGGTGGAGGTGGGTCTGCATCAAGGATCGGCTCTGAGCCCCTTCTTGTTTGCTCTGGTGATGGACAGGCTGACGGATGAGGTTAGACAGGAATCTCCATGGACTATGATGTTTGCGGATGACATTGTGATTTGTAGTGAGAGCAGGGAGCAGGTGGAGGAGAATCTAGAGAGATGGAGGTCTGCTCTGGAAAACAGAGGAATGAAGCTTAGCCGCAGTAAAACAGAATACATGTGTGTCAATGAGAGGGACCCAGGTGGAACGGTGAGGTTACAGGGAGCAGAGGTGAAGAAGGTGCAGGACTTTAAGTACTTAGGGTCAACGGTCCAGAGCAATGGAGACTGTGGAAAAGAGGTGAAGAGGCGAGTGCAAGCAGGTTGGAACGGGTGGAGAAAAGTGTCAGGTGTGTTGTGTGATAAAAGAGTATCAGCAAGAATGAAAGGAAAGGTGTTCAAGACGGTGGTGAGACCAGCGATGCTGTACAGCTTAGAGACAGTGGCACTGAAGAAGAGACAAGAGGCAGAGCTGGAGGTGGCAGAGCTTAAGATGTTGAGGTTCTCTTTGGGAGTGACGAGGATGGACAGGATCAGGAACGAGTACATCAGAGGGACAGCTCATGTTAGATGTTTCGGAGATAAAGCCAGAGAGGCCAGATTGAGGTGGTTTGGACACGTTCAAAGGAGAGACTTTGAATATATTGGTAGAAGGATGCTGAGGTTGGAGCTGCCAGGCAGGAGGTCTAGAGGAAGACCAAAGAGGAGATTTATGGATGTAGTGAGAGAGGACATGAAGTTAATTGGTGTGAGTGAAGAGGATGCAGAGGACAGGGTTAGATGGAGGCGCATGATTCGCTGTGGCGACCCCTGAAAGGGAACAGCCGAAAGGAAAAGAAGAGGAGGTCCTTTAAGCCCATTGTTTAAGCACCAGGCAGATAGAAATACTCTAAATGGAGTTCAACATGTATTTTAAATGTCTTTTTTAATATATTATGTTGCAACGTTATTGTACACAAGTTTTGTTTGGACCTAATGGAATTATTTTTAGATTTTTCTTTACTTCAGTTATATTTTTTTATTGTGTAACTAATTTATAACTATAAATATATAGAAAATAAAGGAAAGGAGAGAAAAGGAGCTTTAGTTTCCGACCATCGTGCCCCCTCACATCTACACCTCCATGCTTTACCGGATACAATGACCGCAACAGATGGGACCCCCCCCTACTCACACACACACACACACACACACACAAAAACTATTCCAGCACATGTTACCTCTTTTCGTCAGGACGGCTTTAGACCCTCATTGCCACAGTCAATTAGTCCGTCTGACTGGACTAATCAGCTCTGTACACACACACACACACACACACACACACACACACACAGAAAACTACTCGGACATAAGACGTATTGCTCTTAATCGGGGGCACAGCACATGAGCAGAAGTGATCTGTGAATCACCAGCCTTTTCAAACAGTAATCTGTTGCTGTGTGTCGTTTGTGTGCGCTTGCGTTGTTTGTGTACATGTTTGTCTCACCAAAACACAGCCAAAACAAACTGTGACGTTTTTCGACTGCCAACGTATTCATCGCCTCACACGTACTTAACGTCTTTGTGGCGCAGAAACATGTGGAGGCAAAAGAGGAAGTGGAATTATTGGAGCAAAAACTGAAATGCACTTGTGACGGTCAAGTTAATAAACTGGATATAAATAGCTGCAGCCTTGCATTGCATTTTTCAGTTATAGAAAGTATGCACGCAAATGGTTTCTATCAGGCACACAAGCTATTTCAAATGTTTCATGTTGTTTAAAACTTGTTCAAAAGCAGAATATTGAGTTTCAGTCTAAAATAACAGTAAAAAAGTGATTTTCTTCATTTTTTATTTGACCGAAGAACAGCTGATTATCTGCAGACAAAGTGAGAGGGACCTGGATGCAGACAGGACCTCCGCAAAAGGCACCTCTGTCCACGCAGTGAAACGTGGTCATTTGTGCAAGAACATCTACATTGCGCATGTACGTGCGTAGTCATCATGCGGCAGAAAATGGAAAAAGATGAAACACAACAACTTTATATATATATATATAGGCCTACTTAAAGACTGTACTTCCAAAAAAATTCACCCAACATGTGAAATGTGCCACCAGAGGAAGTAACACACTCGATCATGTGTACGCTAATATTAAGCATGCCTACAGAGCCGTGCCCCTTCCACATCTGGGCCTGTCCAACCACATCTCACTGCTCCTTGTCCCAGCCAACAAAACATACCACAACAAGGATCAGAACCTGGCCCGAGGGAGCTCTCTCCTCAACTACAAGACCAAATGGGATTCATTTGAACATCAAGACCTAGAAAAACACACACTAACTGTTCTGTCTTACATCACAAGCTGTATTGACAACGTTACTGTGGATCCGAGTCTATCCAAATCAAAAACCCTGGACGACGAGAGAAGTCCGCGCACTCCTCAGAGCTCGCGATGTTGCCTTCAAGTCAGGAGACAAGGCCCTGTACAGTAGAGAGCTGACTTAAAAAGGGTCATCGAAGATGCCAAACAAGGCTATAAAAGGAGGATTGCAGACCACTTCACAGATAACAATACAAGGCGGATGTGGCAGGGAGTACAGCGGATCACAAACTACAAGGGCAGGAGGACCTCTAACTCCATCATCGATGCTTCGCTGGCAGAGGAGCTGAACTGTTTCTTTGCACGGTTTGAAGGGAAAACCCCTCACTCAGATCATATCCACACCTGATACAGGCACCCATGCACCCGCTGTACAGGAACATGAGGTGAGACAGGTGTTCAAATCGATACAAAGATAAAAACCACCAACTTGCTGCTGTCTTCACAAACATCTTCAACCTGTCTCTGGCACAGGCTATCATTCCACCCTGCCTTAAAAGAAACACTATTATCCCAGTCCCAAAGAAGCCTGTTGCCGACAGTCTAAATGATTACAGACCCGTTGCACTCACTCCCATTGTTAAGTTCTTTGCTCGTGCTGAGGCATGTTTCAGAAGACTGCCTCCCTCCCACCTTTGACCCCAATCAGTTTGCATGTAGGGCAAATAAAGGCTTCTGGATCTATTCACTGATTTTGGTGGTTGGTTTTGATCATATTTTATGGAGCGAATATCTTCTGGCTTTCCCTCTGTCCTCCGGCTGCTCTGCCTCAACTTTTGGTGACTTATGGAGTTTCCTGATTGACAGATAGCATCACCATAGCTTATTTAGCCATTCAGCTAACATAGCCGTCCTGTTAGCTGACTCTGTCCAGCAGCTTGGAGCGGCGTTGGAATGGGCACCAGAAATGGAGCCGGGCAAGTGGACAAAGGGCCACTAGTTGAGTGGCCTGAAAACCTCCCCTGAGCCCCCTGGTGCTCCTCACTCTCAGTCTGGGCAGAGTCAGCTAATAGGATGGCTATGTTAGCTGCATGGCTAATTGAGCTATGGTGATGGTATCTGTCTGGAATCAGGAAACTCTGTAAATCACCGAAAATTAAGGCCAAGCAGCCGGAGAACGTCAGAGGGAAAACCAGAACACATATTCCCCATAAAATATGATCCAGAACATGTGGTTATGATGATGGAAACTTTAGGGGGTTCGTGGTAGAAGACGAGTTCTGTTGATTGATATTATTCATTTCTATGTCTTGATATTTTAATCTGTTTCATTTATTTACTTTTATTTCAGTTACCTCAATGTATAATCTTTGAGTTCTAGTTGACTGTCAAGCCAGCTCAAGGTTTTTGATACAGCTCAAAAGGCTGGTCCCAAAATCCATCATTTTAAATCATACAATGCATGATGCGTACAGAGAAGTCGTATTACAGAGAATTACAGAAAAACCAAGGAGTTCATGCATAGAGGAAGGTAGCATGTATACAATTTCTGGAAAGCAACTTTAAGTGTATTATGTGAAAAAGTTCAATGCATCATTGTTCTGATGGACATTGGTTTACATATAAATGTGAATAATGTTATGTATATAATAATAATAACTTCATTTATACAGCTCCTTTCAAAACAAAGCAACAAAGTCCTTTACAATAAATCCAAAATAATAAAAGTAAATCCAAAACATAGGATATTAAAGATAATAAAATCATTTAAATAATTACAGAAACTACCAATCAGTGAGCAAAAAGCTATACGATCAAAGTGCAGTATTCATTCAAGTATTAAAAACGATCAGTAAAATCTTAAAATCAATTCTAAAACTGACAGGTAACCACTGAAGGGCAGCAAGGACTGATGTGATGTGGTCACTTCTCTTGGTATGTGTTAAAAGCCTGGCATCAGCATTTTGTATAAGTTGCAGTCTGTTTCGTCTGCTGATACCAGCATGAAGTATGTTGCAATAGTCATGTCTGGAAGAGATAAAAGCATGGACGACCTTTTCTGAATGTCCAGATCCAGCCAGGCAGGACATACTACAGGAAACATCGGTGGTATCAGGCTTTAATGGAACATGCAGTTGCGTGTCCTCTGCATTGCAATGAAAATCAATATTATGTCTATGCTCTAGAGTCTATACTCTATGATAATAGTAAGAGGGCATTCCGAATAGAGCCCTGTGGGACCCCACAAAAGAGAGGAATATGAGCGTAGGAGGCAACTCAAAGCATAACAGGGACAGCTGATTAAGACATTGTGGTCCGCTGTGTTAAAGGCTGAGCTGAGGTCAAGGAGAATGAAAATGGAGTACAGGCCTGTGTTGTCGGCAAGCAGTGAGTCATTAGTGACCTTGACCAGAGCAGTCTTAATGCTGTGTAGAGAGCGAAAACCAGATTGAAATTTTTCAAAATTTTTATTGTAGTTTGTCAACGAAATCAATTGAGTGGGGGCATTTTTTTCTAAAATATTGGATACAATTGCAGTTTCGAGATTAGTATAAAATTACTTGAAACAGAGGGATCTAGAGAGGGCCTCGTAAATATTGTACATACTCTATTCTATTCTGTACTTTGTACAAAAAAACTATATTGCACAGTTAATGCACAAATAGCAGCTTAATGTGTGTCTACCTTGTTGATCTTGTTCTGATTCTGATTACGAGCGGGTAGACAGGGCCATTTTTAAAAATGCCAGTAGACAGAGAGCTGTTATTATTGGCAAAGATATCCGCACCAACTGTCTGAAATACTGCTTGTAAAAACCAAGAGGGAATGCAGTCTGAAGGGTAGGTCAATTGATATATATATAATACACACACACTACCGCTCAAAAGTTCGTAGTTGCCTCCCCCAAAAGTCAGATGGCTGAGAGGAATACTCTATATTTTTGAAATTCTTCTTTAAATAATTTCTATAAGAATATAACAAATTTGAATTGAAACAGGTTCCGGTTCTAGTGTCAAGTGCACAATAATGCTTCTAACAAGCTGGAATTAACATGCGTGTTGCTTTAGCAAAGCTGTTCTTAAAACTACAAAGCAGAAATAGTAGGTTAGTGTAGCGTAAGCACTAGTGGAACTGGATCACAGAATAGCAGCTGAACATACTATGGACTGACAAATCAGAGTTATTCCATCTAACCACTGAGTAGACCGCAGAGGGCCCAAAGAAACACGGGCTCCTACAACAATTGGAGCCCAACTGCACAGTTGTGGTTAAAAAATGATCTGGGGTCACTCGCACTCTTTTGGACTGGAAAACAAATAAAAAAATACCATGTGGGGACATCGACTAAATGGCGGTAATCATTTAATTATTCTAAAATTTGTTCAAATGTAAATAATACATTTGGTGTATAATTATACTGTTTTTTTTTAAATCTATTTTAAAAAAGCCATTACTGAAGGAAAGTTTGACTGAGCAGCTGTTCAACACACCTCATGACAGACAGGTGTCACAAATAACGCTAACCAGTATTCCCTTCAGGTGTGTCTGTTCCAGGGCTGCTCACTTGAGTGGCCCATGTCGTTGATGTTATCAGTTACACCTGTGCATCCCGACGTGCAAACAAAGAGAACATTACAAAAAAAGGGCACCAATAGAGGAAATTCAGCTTCCTCATATTTCTGTCTTCTGTCCCAAACATTTTTGGCTTCGTCAGGCCGGTCAAAGACGGCAGCAAACAGAGTCAAACATCAAGCATCAGGCACATTTGCTGGCTTGCTGTCACATCTGGTTTCAACAGTAAAATACATCCAATTATGGAAGAAGATCTCAATGTGCAGATTCATTGTGACTATGATTCTGTGTTAACACAATGTTGCTGTGTTGAAATGGTAAGACGTCTATTGAATCCCTGTTAAAAGTATCTCCGCCCACGCTGTTAAGGCACCTAGATTTAGGCGCCACAGCCTATAAACGGGCACGCTCACCGTCAAAGGGCTCAGTCAGCACTCAGACCACACGCACACAAACACAACACACACACACACACACACAACACACACACACACACACACACACACACACACACACGGAGCGATCTGACTTCCTCTGTTCAGGCCAATGCCTCTCTCAGCTTCCTGTGTGTCTGACAGAAGGAGCGAAAACATTCACTTTCAACACACTTTCACTTCGTCTTCCTGCAGGCTCTCGTGTGCTGAACGAGAGACAGACAGAAAGAAAGAGAGAGCATGGGAAAGAGGAATAAAGATAAGAAAAGGGATCATTAATACTGAAGTAATAACAAAGTCATGCTTGGCTTATCCTGAGCTTCATCTAACCAGGGTAGAGTTTAAGCTAAGCATTTTTTATTTTTTTTTGAATATGCCAATATAAAAAATATATACCAATATGCCAATATTGTTTGTTTCAAAAGTTTACAATCACGCTGCACACCATTCTCAGTGTATGTGCACAGGAGGCTTCAAGTATCCACATCACACTTCCGTAAGTTACTTGCTGAATCACGACCGGCTTTCAAACTAGTTGTGATGTCACAACAAATCCTGCTCGTACGTCCACGCCTCAAACCGAGATTCAAGGTGTGAGAAACACGCAGAGAAACTTTCCCCCTTCAGCAGGTGAATGAGAAAACAGCCTTTTTGTGTCAAACTCTGCGCATACATCATTCTTGCACAGTGAAGCGCAAACATCCATGGGAAGGAGCAATAAGCAAAACACATTTTTGAGAGGAGGGGGGGCTCCCCCACCCATGTGAGCTGGTCAATGTTTCAATCGCCAAATCATACCTTCAAGAATCCTGAAACCTCACTTTGGCTATTTTCTCCCAACAAGGTGTGCTGAATATGATCTTCAGAGCTGCCAACCCACATTAACAGCTTGGCAGTTTTTATTTTGTCGTTCGCTGCAAACTTACAACAATAATTGCCTCACAGAGTTGTGTTCAAATATGAAGACGATCAAGCCATTGATGTCTTTGTCAAGAAAAGCTCTAACAGCAGGTTTTTCTTCACTGTACTTTCATCTCTGTTTTATCATATCATTCATTCCATCCATTGTACACTGGGAGCTTTCCAGTTGAGCCACAGTCATCTTCTGTCAGACACAGAGCAGCTCTACTGGAGCAGCTGGAGGTTTGGCTGGTTTATCCATATTTCTTACCCTTTGGCAGGACTGTAGACCACAAAGGACCCCAACGGCCACCGTTTTGCCCATGGATAAATTTGCGAAGTTTTCCTTATTTCCATCGTAACCTGTGCCTGTGCAGGGAAAATCAAAATTTTGAAGAAAAAAGAAAAGAAGGAGCCAAGGCCCAGAAATAAAGTATGGCTTTTGGTACTAGTTACATGATCTGCAGCACAGTTGAGCTACTATTTCAGGCCTCCGAGGGTCCTGGTCTGACTGTATTTGTTTGATTGTCTCGACGTTTCTTCTTTTAAACAAGCGGCCCAGGAGTACGAGAGTGGCACGTGCAGTAGGGCGACAGGACCCCACACCCTGTACGAAATGATAGTGCAGGAGCATTAAACAGAAAGAAGACCATATATATCAACTACAAATATACATTCAGCTGAGTCACTGTGCGTGGCAGTGTGGTTGGTAAACAGGCAAAGGAATGAGAGCAGTGATTGGTCTTGTCAACCACACGGTTGTTATCACAATGAGATCCATATGACAGCACTCTAAATGACACGTCAGTTATGATCTGCTCAAAGACGAAAGAACAATAAGTAACACAAAATCGTCTTTGAATGTTGATTTGGAAATCAACATAAATTTGGCATCTGCCATGTTTTTTTGCCCGTTCTCTACGTTGTCCAAAAGTTCTGTGCATTCTGTGAAGTGTCAAACTCTGAAATTATTTTTGTTAACAGGGTTTTTCAGGGCTCAGAATGGGCATTTGGAAGGTGACTACACACAACACCTTTATTGTAGCAGAACTATTTACAAATGTGACTGGTGAGTTCTGTAACTGTATCTCAATCCGTGTGGGCGTAATCAGATTTGTCAATGTGCAAATAAATCTCTAAATGCGTACTGAGACTTGTGAATGTGTACAGGAATCTGCAAATGTGCATTCAGAATCCGTGTATGCTCAGATTTGTAAATTTGTAAACAAAATCTCCAAATCTGTTTCCAGATTGGCAAATGTATTGAGATTCGTAATATGTAGACAAATCTGTGAATGCATACATAGATCTGTGAATGCTAAGACAAATGCATAACTTTAAATGTCAATGCGTATTTTGCTCCAAGAGCTGGAAATACAGACAAGTCATCAGTTACAACTCAAACTGAGTCTGTATTACCTTAATTGACAGAAATATTTGCATTTTCCTGATATTTCTGACCATTTGTCAGATGTAGGGCTGTGACGAATGTCTATGCAGGAAAAACCCTGGTTAAATACTTCCTATTAGTGCATGCGTGTTAGCTGTAAGGAGCCCCTAGTACTGCAACGTTCATTGCACTTAACACTCAACATTTTCAGTTTTATGACCAAACAAAGGAGGTGAAGAAAGTGAAGAGACATTTTAAAAGAGGGGGGGTAAGAGAGCATACAGTAGCGCAACGCAAATTCCACACAGAATTTTAAAATAGCAATAATGTAATGGAAGGGGTAATATTAATGAAACAATGATAGAAGTAATATTGATAATAATAATAATAAGACTAATTATAATAATTGTAGTAGCAGCTGGGGAGCAGGAACAGGAGGTGACTTGAAATAACAGATCCAGACTCTGCAGCTCCGGAGGCAGAAATACCTGCTGAAAGCATCACAAGGAGAGAGGAGAGAGGCGACAAAGCACAAAACTACAGGACAGAGAAGATGTCTAGTTAGTAACATGCAGTAATAAAGAATGCATACAGATAGAGAGGGAGAGGAGGAGAGAGGTGCATCCTGGGAAGTCCCCCGACAGTCTAGGCCTATAGTAGCATAACCTAACTATAAGCTTTATCAAAGAGGAAAGTCTTTAGCCTACTCTTAAATGTGGAGATGGTGTCTGCCTCCCGAACCCGAACTGGGATCTGATTCCACAGGAGAGGAGCTTGATAGCTAAAGGCTCTGGCTCCCATTCTACTTTTGGAGACCCTGCCTTCTGAGAGAGCAGTGTTCTAATGGGGTAATAAGGTACTATAAGCGCTTAAGATATGATGGTGCCTGACCATTAAGAGGATTTTACAGGGAGCCAGTGAAGTCCAGCTAACACTGAAAAAAAAATATGATCTGCTGTACACGTGCCGCAGCGTTCTAGATCAACTGAAGAGTTTTAAGGGACTTATTAGGGCGGCCTGATAATGAGGAATTGTAAAGTTTGCTGAATTAATGAAACAATTAACCTCAGTCTTTTCCAGGATTATGCTTGTATGTTTTTTCTAAAACTAAACTCATGAACTGAAAGTTGTTCGTAGTAACCATTTTGAAAATGTTTGTTTGAGGACATGCAAGAAAAACAGCTTGAAACATCATAAAAGGCAAAGAACCATTTGCAAAAATGTGAAACAACTAAGAAGATGAGCACAAAGAGCTGGGACCACAGTCTGAATTCTCACCTTGGTGTATTAGCACAAAGGATTGCAACTTCAAATGTACGGGGAAACATTAAATAAGGAGAGATGAGGCACTTGCATTCAATAAAACGTGCTTCTCATTATTGAGTCATATAAGGTGCACGATTTCAATAAAATACAACAGTTGTTGATGAAATTGCTTAAAAGCAGCAAGCAATGGCCCACAGGGATTTTGACCTGCCGGGAAGTGACAGACAAACATTATGCACAAGTGAAAAGTGTTGGATTGCACATGCGTGTGGCTGCAGGTTGGCTAACAGCGTGTTGAAAGTGAGTGACGACACAGCTGAGGCTGTGAAACACAACCCAAGTTGGGCTACAGCGTTGACACACACACAGACCCCACTTCGACAAACACCGTTGAGTCCCTCAGTCCTCCCTGCTCAGTTGTCTGCTTTTGCGTGAGAAAAAAGAAGGAACTCGTTTTGGTGACGTTATTCTCACGCAGACAAACTGAAATAATCGGAGTTTTTTTTGCCTTTTCCTCTCTCACACTGTACATCCTCCTCCAGCTGCACAAAAGCAGAAGTGTTTTAAAGAAGGTGTTAGTCACTCAGTGTCTGCATGGTTAGTGCTGCTGTCTAGCATTTCTGCTGTGATTAGTCAGTGAGCATTAGATGTATTTCTGCAGTCATATATGGGCCTATATTTTTGCCGTTCCCATGGATAACCACAGACGACAAAGAAGTTCTAACTCTCTAAGAACAATAAACGTATCTTACAAGCTAACTGTGGCCAACCGCAGATGGATGTAAAACATGATATTTGACATTAGATTTTATATTTAGCCTCTAAATAATGTATGATTTCACTTTCATTTGGTGTGAAAGGCTGAAGAATTAGCATTTTAAGACTGTAAAACAATAAATGCAGCCTCATCTGAGTAGTGCATGAGCTTTAGCTTTGCTAATTTTGCTAACTGGACGAAATGCCAAATGTATGATAATCCCTGGTTTATGAGTCACTGATGCGCTGCTAACTGCTAATCAAGCTAAATGCTAAATGCATGCTAATCCCTGTGTGATGAGTCATTGGGGTAGTTTGTGCCTTGATAATTGCTAATTGCTAATTGCTAATTCTCTTGCTAATCCTCACTGAGAAGTGTAATGCGTCATATTGTGCGATGCTTCACAGAAATACACTAATCTGGGAATAGCAAATTAAGAAGTTTGTCTGCAACTGCTCTGTGAGTCTTTGTGTGTGTGTGTGTGTGTGTGTGTGTGGTAGAGAATTGGGAAATAATCACCGCAGATTACAGATGTATGCTTGGTCAACATGAATCATTTTCAGTGCTAATCAGTATATTCTCATCTGACGTAATGAAACAGATGAGGTGGCTCGGATTCTCTGTATTGCCCCTGAACAACATGTTGAACATATATTACTTGTTTCTGTTATTGATTAAACATTTGTTCTCCTTTTTCCATATTAATTAAACGCTGTGTCATACACTTGCTTTTGCAACAGTGGCTATACCAGATGCCCTGTAAAGATTTACTTTAGGAAAATCACAACTTGCAGTCTTATTATCAGAAGAAACACTTGGCTGGTGGAGCGAATACTATATTGAATACTCGTGTGAATGAGGCCCTGCATGTATCAATGTGTGCACAGGTCCTGTGTTACCACTGTTCCCTTATCGCCCCTCTGAAGCCTGTAAGACACAGATCTAACTAGCACTGATGCGACATTTGTCCTTCAGCCACGTCTTAGTGGATTAGTGCTAACAAGAGACAAGAATGATCCACGCGAGCGTTTCTTTTGACTCACACCACCTCGTGCGTGTTTGTGTCTCTTTTGTATTCTGCGTTTTAGGAGACACACAAAAAGGAACTATAGAGTTTTGCGGGCACCGCATGCCAGTCACTTACTGCTTTCTCCCTTGTCGGCCTCTGCAGGCCTCCTTGGCTGTTGTGGTTGCCAGATCGGAGGGGAAAAATCCCCCTTAAATGCAACCAGGCAATTGATGGTAAAATGGCTACCAGACCGGAGAAAAGAAAGACATGGAGGAGACGAAGCGACGTGTAGCTCTTTGATGGCAATGTCGAGGAGTCTATGTCTATGCGTGTGGCATGTATATGTCTGTCTGTGTGTGTTTCTGCGTGTGTGTGTGTGTGTGTGGGGGGGGATCAGTGTGGGTGAATAAGACTGTACTGCATACGTATATGTGTGTTTGCACGCCTTGTTGTCATTCCGCCCGTGAGCGACCACCGTTTACATACACAAAGCTTAGCAGGAGTGGCACTGTGTGTGTGTGTGTGTGTGTGTGTGTGTGTGTGTTGGTGGGGAGGCAGGGGTGTTAGGAGTTTTTGGGTTTCAGTGGTTAACCCCTAAACTTTTTATTTTTTGAAGGAGTTGAGGATTGGTGGGGGGCATTTGAGCATCGGCACTGGTGTGTGGGCACGTTCTGTTCTTTATAGGCCAGGCACAATCAACAGGGGAGGAAGTGAAGGGTAAATAGGGGTGGGAGGAGAGCTGGTAAGGAAGTAACTGCCCCCCAATACCCCCCCCCCC
>CM022486.1:3260879-3397598 GCA_011952105.1 Coreoperca whiteheadi
CCCCCCCCCCAAAAACACCCTAACACTACCACTGGTGGGAGAGGAGGAGGCTGCTGGACCACAGACCACCCAGAGAGATGGAGACAGACAGAGACACAGACATGAAGACAGACAGTTGTTAAAAACAACAGATTTTTGTATAAAATGAATGATGTCGTCAGTGGAGAATAATCATTTGGCTCAAACTAACTGTGAAAGAAATGAAAAACTTTGCTCATGTTAATGCAGCCAATGAGATCAAGAGCGATGACAGAAAAAAACAATGGGCCTCATTGCGAGAGCATTTTCGTATTCTACTCCTAAACCTCTCTTACATTTCTTCTGGGAGGCTTGTTTGCACCGATGTTCGAAGTCAGATTCACAAACTGCACACTTGTCATAAATAGTCTGTTCAGCTTGATGAATGTCGCCCTTACAGGAGGACTTTCACGAGATCTCATTGTTATCTTTACCGACGGCCCCCAAAGTTGCCATTCTGCTCCATTTGTGGGCAAGTTCCATTCACAAAAAAATGTCACAAAAGAAATAACTTGATGTTGGAGCTTGAAGAACCTGCTGTCAGAAATCAGCAGTAAGAAAAATGTTTGCGTCAAAAGAATATTAGTGCAGCGGGCACAGCGTGACATCACAGAGAAAAATAGTTTGAGATGAAATTAGGTGCCAAAAAACCATCCTGCTAAAGCAAAGCGGGCCATGACTTTAGATGGGAGACCTTCAAAGGGATGTGACAAGTCATCGAGAGGGACAAGAGAATAGCTTCCATTGCAGGTGATGTTACACTGTCAGGTGCAAAAGAGGATGTGGACGAGTCTTAGAATTCCATCCAATGTCTTTACATTCATTCATTTACATTGTTTCAAATCGCCTTCACACACGCGGGATTCACAGGGAACGATGCAGCATTTAACCCAGCATTTTATCTCATCGATTTAAAAAACCTTTTCACTCAGGTTACACCATAGCAGAGATATATGAGATTACTGCCAGTGCAAACCCAACACGTCCGACTGCTGCTGCTTCACATTATCATATTTTCACCAAATGTGTGTCTACAAACAGTGTCAATTTGGGCATATTATAAAAATAATGCAAAGTCACATCAGTCTGATATGGTGAACAGAATAGTCATTTCACACATACAAGATTTATTTTATTCTGTAACATATTCCATATTCATTCAAATGAATGGCAGATGGTGGAGAGAGGTTTTCCTGTTTTCTCAAACTGTCTGTGCATGACTGGTACAGCCGTGGCCCAGAGGCCACGTGTTAAAACCGAGAAAATTCTAAATACAAGACATTTGGTGAGTGCGAAAAGTTCTCTTAAATAACTTGTAAGCATAGAGTTGGAATAATCTGCTCATAGGAGTAGTTCTTGAGTGAAAAGAATAAAACAAAGACAGCATGTAGACAGTCTGAATTTATAAATGATAAAAGAAAAAAAAAAACACATGTAAGAAACTGACGAAGAAGCGTGACGAAGAGACCCCGCAAAGAAATAAGGCAAACAGACAGGCTGTCAGGTTGGATCGGGGGATCAGTGCTGTGACTTCGTTTTCCATGTGCTGCTGGTCCCAGGAGGAAAAAAACCTCGGCGCTGTTGTTCTTTATTTCAAACATGTTCAGAAACAATAGAGGTCTGTCAGTCCACGAGGCCTGTTTTCACTCTCTGCTCAGTCTGGACAAGAGCTGCACTTCAGAGAAGAGACAGAACGTCAGAAAGAAAGGAGGAAGGGAGGAGTGCAGGATCTCATTTAACCTCGTGTGTCTCTCACGTTTATACAGTAACAGTAAAGGGCCACTTCACGTTTTAGCCGTATCCATACTCCTCCGCTACCACCTCCTGCCAGTGCGAGTAATAAGCACAAGGACAGATGACTTTGCAAACATGGTACATTATATTTTTAGGACTATTATTTCATGTGATGATGTGTTGTCTATTCGTGTGTGTTCATGTGTGGGTAAACTTTCGCTATCGGCTGTGGAAGGCAGTATCTAAACTCAATATTAGGGCTGCAGCTATTGATTATTTTAGTAATCGAGTATTCTACCGATTATTCTATTGATTAATTCAGTAATCGGAGAAGAAATACTTTTGCTTCATTAAAGAGCAATAGTAAATATGCAAAAGAGAAAATAAGACAGGTCTCTTAAAATCAGAATCAGAATCAGCTTTATTGCCCAGGTATGTGTACACATACAAGGAATTTGACTCCGGTTTTCCCGTGCGTACATACACAGCAGTACGACAGTATGACAGTACAGTGAAATGAACAATTGGTTTCATTTAAGAAAAATCTACATTTTTATTGCTTAAATTGCATACACTAATATTATATGTCAAAGCTAAACCCATTTTAGCGCATTTAAGTGTCACGGTTTTAAAGAAAACAAGTTTTGAAATGCAAAAACAAACACAAGCTAAAGTTACACGATTACTAAAAATGACTGTAGTTGCTCGAGAAATCATTTCAGCCCTACTGAATATACATGAGCACGGTCTCTGTATGTGCTGATGTCTGAACTGTAGGTATGTGTGTATATATGGTTGTATGTGGGTAGATGACAGAGTTTTGCCTTCACCACATCAGTGTTTGCAGTGTGTGTGTGTGGTTTCCTCTACTTCACCGCTGCCTCCTCCACTCAGCCTCACTGCTCCCCTCTTTTCTCTCTCTCTCTCTCTCTCTCTCTCTGACATCGTCAACATCATTAAAGCTCTTTTCACCATTTTTATGATGGAGTTTATCACTTCAACTGATCACTGGACAGTCTGAAGAT
This sequence comes from Coreoperca whiteheadi, assembly GCA_011952105.1. Classification (NCBI taxonomy): domain Eukaryota; kingdom Metazoa; phylum Chordata; class Actinopteri; order Centrarchiformes; family Sinipercidae; genus Coreoperca; species Coreoperca whiteheadi. The sequence continues at coordinate 3,263,657 of CM022486.1, forward strand.
GTTTAAATCACTGTTGAGACAGAGCTGCCAAAACCTCAGGCAGCACACTGGTAGTAGTGTACTGCGCTGTACTGTATGTGTGTTCTTGGCAGGAAATGTCCTGACAAAAGTTATTCTATTTTTATTCTATATTATGGAAGTCAGATAACAGTGAACCATCACAAAAGATGCGGCCTTATACCACTCACAAACCCTAATATTTCAGCAAATTAGAGGAAAAAACATTTGCAACACTAACTCAAGTTGTAGGGTCTGTTGCTTGAATGGGCAAAATGTGTGTTAATTGTCACGCAGAAGAGGAAAAAAATGCATGTGTTCCTGTGATCAGTAGTCAATGTCTTAGTTCGTGTAAGCGAAGGCAAACAAACTGCTCCTTCAATCCCAAACTCGGTCCAGAGAAAAGATAGAACTCTCAGATGTTTTTCTCAGTTCAGCTGAGTTCACAATGCAAAAACATATGCAATGCAAAATAAGTTCATTAAGCCACCTGCTATTGAAAAATAACATTTCATTCACGGTGCATGAACATAGCATCAGGCACACACGCAGTCAGTCAGTCATCCACGCTAACAGCTCTCCAGAAAACAGCGAGGGAATAAACTTCTTCAACTTTAAGGAAAAGTTTGTGGAATTATTTAAAGTTCCCCTGCAGGCACGTTTGATATATTTGATTCTGAAAACTTCGACACTACCACCACGCTACTGAGAAATGTACTTATACTAGTAATGCCACTACTTGTAGCGCCGCTACTGCCCAACAACGAATTTTAGCGAAGTGTAAAGACATGTCCCCCTTCAGTAGAGGAATGTGAAAACACCTCTCTAGTGACAAACTTTGCCCCGATACAAGTCAGTAAAGTCAAGGTCTGACATTTTAGGGGACTTAAACATAAGAAAACCCCTTTTTTAAGTGGAAGGGTTCTTTAAGTTTGCGCTATGCCATGTTAAAGTGACAAGGAGGGCAACAATGGCAGGCACTGAACCAATAGCGGAATCCCACAAGGTAAGCTAAGTGGTGTTGAGATTAATCAAGATGGACAGTGAACACAGGATTTATAATGTTTACTGTGCAAATGATAGAGTGATCACATGTGTGTTTTTTTTTTACTTGTCCATGTGTTTAGCGCTTGAAGGATGCTGGTTTGAATCCTGGCTGGGAAAATCTGGAACCCTTTCCTCTCTTGATCCTTGTGCAAGGCACTAAATATGGACTGAGAAAATAAGAGGAGACGATGTCCTGGAAAAGAGAGGTGAAAGATGAAGAGAGAGCAGAGTGAAGACGAGGGGTAAGTCCGAAAATCTGTCATTCTCTCTGGGGAATTCAAGGAAAAGGAGGGAACTTTACAAATGACTCACAAAACAGAAATAAAGTGGAATGTGTTTAATAAACTTTTTTTTTTTCATGCATTCATTTGGTTAGATTGTTTCCAGATGGAAAAAAAATCAACATTGACTAACTGGAAAGAAATCATATTTTTAGGCAACAAAAGCAAGTCACTGAAAACTGTCAACCTTCATCTCTATTTGTTAACAGCGTCTTCTCCTGACTTTCCTCTCACTCTTTCCCATCTGACAGAAAAAGCAGAAATACTTTTTTTTGGGAGGGGGGGGAGGAGGAAGGAGTGAGGGAGGAAGAGGAGAGGTGGAAATTCCCTTCATGGATCCAGGTCAGTTACTTCCACATGTCCATCTGTCTGACTGTCTGACTCACACTGCTATCATACAACTGAGACACAAGTCAGGTGATACACATGGCCAGTCAAATATATACAAGTAGACCGTGGATATGAACTGAGAAGTATGAGAAATGTTTGCTTTTATTTACTGGAAATGGTCTAACGAGGCACCTGTAGCAGACCACACACTGTAGTTTTTCATGTTTCAACATGCACAGGGCTATCTGGCTGACCTTGCCAGTACATCAAACCCTAATACAGTTTGGTTCTGTCATTCACTTGCATAGCTTCTCACACCGCTGCTATGCTGATGACACCCAAATATTCATATCATCCCCCCTATCTGACGCTCATCACCTAAAGGTCCACCCAGACAATGCTAAGCTTCTTTTCATTTAGGGAAATGGATGCCTGTGCCAAGACCTGACCGACTCGGACAGCATTGAACCTGGACGGTGAGCTGTTGTTAAGCAAGTAGTAGCCAGCTTCTGTAGGTTCCTCCTGTGCTACATCAGGAGTAATTTACCCGTTCCTCACCGGGGAGACTGCAGCTCTGCAAGAAAGCAGCAGAAAGCAACAAAACACATCTTTAATGCAAAAGTAAGCAGTTTTTCCTCCAAAATGTCTCCTGTTTTAGAGAGGATGGTCAAGCAGATGGGACATTTTTTCCGCCTCACATTGCTCAGGTACATTTTCAAGATAAATGAGCAGACTTTCCAGGTCAGAAAATGTGACAGATGTGTCCAGAAACAATGCTTGATAGACAGTAGTTATGGAAAAGATGATTTCGCTGGTGTGACACATTTTGTTTTGTTCACAACACACCCGTTCTGTAAGAAGGTGCAGCAGTTGTGGCCTGTTCATTTCATTTTCATATTCATTTTCTAGGGAGAAATTCACAGTGTAGTACTGTAGTATAAATTCAGTAAACAGATGATATTTTATATCATGTTATATTTTATAGGATTTACAGCCTGGGTCAATTTATAATGCAAGTTTCTAGATGGGCTTTAAAACATATCCAACGCAGTGTCCCCATGTGGAAAACAAATTTTCTATAAACTTTAGAAGATCATATTTAGTGAAACAGGACTTCTTCCTGCAATCTGACTGTGGTTTTGGGTTGTTCAGATTTCTTGTAAATTGTCGGTTTGTGTCAGTTGCACCCACACATTATGTTGTGTGTTGTGTGTTTCTGTGTGTGTGCCTGCACTTCACTGTCTGAACTGTATGTTCTCTGCCTGTGTGCAGACTTGTTTTGTGTTTGTAGATACGTGTGTGTGTGTGTGTGTGTGTGTGTGTGTGTGTGTGTTATGTGTGAGTTTTTGTGTGTAGATCAGGTTATGGGTGTGTTTCTCCATTTCTGAGTGTGCGCACAGTCATGTGTTTGTCTGTGGTTTTTCTGACTGTGTGGGCCTCATTCTGCTGTAAGCGATTGTTGCACATGATCTATGATAGTAACATCAATCTCGCCTCTCTCTCTCTCTGTCTCTCTCTCATTAAGAGTGCGTTTGTTTCAGGTAGTCTTTAATTTTGGTTATGCTTCTACTTACCAGCTCTGATCCAACCAGAACATTTTCTCCTGTTTTCTCAACAATCTGTGATAAAGTGCTTAATTCTGGCTTCATTACTCCCAATTAAAAAAAAATAATAATCTCAAATCATAGATGGTGTAAAATACACAGTGCACAGTATGTAAATGCTTTGTATGTAAACACTGTCAACGCATTTACTAGGATTATACTTAAACTGAAAAAGAAAGTCAACCAAATGAAAGTGGCCGTGGACATGAAAGGAATGAGTCTATGTCCACGACAACCAAAGACAACATGAGGCAACAACTTGGTGGCCGTTTTGTTCAAGGAGGCGGGGAGCCAACATGGGCCCGATGTCTTTTTGATGTGTCGCGTGCCGAGAAATTGAGGCTCCGCTCAGTCGTCAGCTGTGGAGCCGAACAGACATAATTAATAAAGACATGTAGGGAAGAGGATACCTCTGATCCTGATGGACAGAACGTGTGCTTGTGTGTCATGTGTGATTGTGGCCCATAATTAATTCGCACTGGCTTATTCAAAAATGTGTTTTGTTTTGTTAAAGTGATTGTTTAAAGTACTTGTAATTGCTTCCAGTGAGAGTAATGACGATCTTTAGTCTAATTTAGTTATTTGGTTGATGAAGACAGCTTATTGGTCTCTCTAATCCGGTGAATTCTTACTCTTCTGGGGGATGTTTTGCTCCCTCCACAACTATTTTCCCCTTCATTTTATCTCCTTAACAACTTAAAATCGGTCCTCTTTGGGTTTTATTAAACTTATTTTATTTTATTTATTTAATGTTTTGTGCATAAGAGGTGATAATTAAATGATACATTCGGTGCTCTTAATGAGATGATCAAGGCGTGCATGTAATGTCTCTGGGTATTTAATCCCGGGCTGCTGCAGCCTTTTTGTTGTTGTGACGGCCTTCAGTTGAGACTTGCAGCAATGTTGTAAGTGTTGCAGAGATGTTACTAGGTCCAGCCTAGGTAAGCAACTTTCATTGAAATGAATGGAGCGCCATATCCAACTCTCTTAGTAAATCCATGGTGGCTTTCTTCCCTCAATCCAGGTAGTTTTAAGATTCTTGATTACCATAGACAGCCTAGGAAGACAACCTTAAGCGGTTAGACAGACCCATGGGCATTAACATATTGGTTTTGTTCTATGCAAATTAGTGGGGTGATTGGTGAAAGTTAGTTACAACCTGCTAAAGTTGTGCCAAATCTTCTGATTTCATTTGACCATTGTTGTAAATTTGATTAATTTAGCATTTTTGCATGAATTCTGGATGGACTGAAACCTGCACAGTGTGCGATATGTTTGTGTAAGTGTGTTTGTGCGTCAGCTTGTCTTTCAGTCTGTCTGTATCTGTTTTTCTCTCTTGTGTTTGTAACGGCAACACACACCTACTCAGGGTGTGTTAATGTATGTGTTGTACTCTGTCTGCTCTTGCTGATTCCACTTCTATCTACTGTATGCGCGTGTTGGACAGTAGGTGTGTGTGGAGGCTCGGAGAGCAGGTTATTAGTGCTGAAATCCCTCTTGCTTTCGATTGTGTCTGTCTGAGCGTGACTCACCGTGCGGCTCTGTACGTGGCTAATCGCTGCGGCATTAACCGTGATTAGTCCTCATTGTTGCTCAGGTTGGGTAACAGACGATGGTTTTGATAGGGAAAGGAGAGGCAGCGGGCCAGACAGTCGGCTGCGGCGCTGAGGTCACAGAAAAATGCCATTTTTAACCTCGTCTGACTCATGTTTCCCAATAAGACTGCAGACTCGCTCCGTCGCAAAAAACGACACTCAGGTGATGGGTGTCATCCCTACGGCCACGCAAGGTGAAACATCGAAACTTATACCTGATGGAGAAATCCATGTTTAAACAACTACAGATACTGTTAGTTTATTTCTGGGTCTCTTTAACTGTATACTTCATCTTCCCGTAATTATATTTTGATATTAGAAATAGTTAAAAAAAAAAATATGGCTTTATGTCCACCAATTAGAGTTGCCATTTTACACTGACGTTCATTATTGGTGGGAAATCCATCTTGGAAGAGGCAGAGAAAGCAATGTCTGCATCCACTGTAGCAAAAAATACTCTGGGTCAGAATACATTTCAGCTTCACGAAAGCTGACCAATACTCGGCCTTCAGAACTTTGGCTTGACTCTGACTTGAGTTTCAAACCTATGAACATAGTTAAAGGGTTTAGTCAAGATGGAGGCATGCCATTTAGTGTCAGGTTGGACTCTGATTGGCAACTTACAACAACACAATGCACGAGAGGACATTCAAATACATTAAACAAGAATTGTTAGGATTCCTAGCAGCAATGGAACTCAAAATAGATGATTTTTTTAAAGTCCTAATGAAAAGTCAATCGCAATTAACAGGTTTTCACTGAAGTTGTCTGCACATATATACTTTTATACTTTTCATACATTGGGATACTCTGCTGAGAGTGAGCGGTTTGAAACTCACAATCCACATTGCACAACAATATTATATATTTAATGATGTTCCTCAAACATTTTCACCTATTTGTTATTTTTACATGTCTATTGCTTTTTCAATGGACATCCTTTATTGCATCGGCAATTTATGCTTTATAAAGATATGTTATTAAAATATTACATTTAAGGATAAAGCTGGTGATATTCTATATTTTTCCTAATGTCAAAGAATCCAACGAAAAGCCCAAAACTAACGATGAATTCATCCTGCTCAGTATTGTCTGTGTATCCAAAGCCTGATATAGCTTCTTCCTCTGTGCCACGGAGCTCCATTGTTGTCCAAAAACTATTAAAAACACACCAATGATCCACACTGTTGCCCTGGGTTCATTGCCATTGACACACGCACACACTGTAGTTTATTTTGACTCAGTCCCACACACACTGCTTCCTCAAACACTCACTAGAGCACCAAATGTCGATTAATCCGCCGCTGAAAATAGTCCCCAACAAATGCTAAAAACTACAGTGCCCAGCTGTTTTAGGAATCAAACTATAGATTTGTGAGGCATTTTTTAAGATTGACATCTTCAGTGGGAACAAACAGGCTTGTAGCGAAGAGCCACAGACAGGGTAGAAGGGTAGAAGAAGTATTGAGAGACGGAACTGGTCCTTTCATGGGATTTGGTTACGCTAACAAAAATATAGAATATCGCCAGTCTCGTCTTTTAAATGATGTCATGGTCAAATGTGCAATTGACATGGTGACACACACAAACGCAGTGACCGCTTCAGGCTCTCCAACCAGTGTTATGGTGTCTAAATGATGCCATATGATCAGAATCTTACCATCAGAATTTCACTTTACTGTCCTCAGTTTTTGTGTTTTTCTTACCTGTTTCTGTCTTCCACATGTATGCCATAGTACTGAAGGAACACACTTTGATCCCCCTGTTTGTTGAGTACTCTATATAGAGTGACAGACAATAAATTCTACCTTGATCTAATGATGACTTGCCCTAACATCCATTTATCCAGACCACTGTGAATGCAGTGTAAAATGGACACGTGTGTGCAGACCCTCAGTAGAAACTAGAAAGCAGAAGAGTCCGTTGTATTTTCTTCCCCCTCAGTTAGGGTTTTACCTGTTTGTTGGAAAATTAACGTTTCTTTTACAACATGAACTTGCAAGTCAAGTATTTTGGTGACGTTTTAACGGTGATCCAAATGTGGGATTTCCCCCGTTATTCTGATTAATGTCTAAAATAAACTTTGCCTTTGAGAAGAGAGACAGGATCTTTACACATGATTGTTCAGAAGAAAAGGATTACAGGCATTCTCATAAAACTCTTGGAAGAAGACAAGCAAGTGATGCATGAGTTGCTCAGAGGTTTGTTTGTGTTTCGCGGATGGATGCTGCTTTGTATCTTATGGCAACAGCAGGGATTTCAGTGGGTGACGAAGGGGGAATCTACCTGAACTTCTGAGGAAAACCCACAGCTTAGTTTGTGCTACGCAGAGGATCAACCCAACCTTAATGCACTTTCCACACCCAAACGCAGAGCAGGGTTCACCTCCGCATTGCTCGGGATTGCGCGGGGTGTGTTTCAGTCTGGTCTGTCTTTTTAAACTGTGCCTGTCCACATCTGATGTTTTTCACCTTTAGTTCATTTTGAACATAACCACACATCTATTTGTTTTATTTTTTCAACTGTGTGTTACTTCTCCTGCAAAAAAACCCCAACAACTTCAGAGTGGACTTTTAACCAACATTTGCTGACCTCAAACATCTCAACAAAATCAAGTGTCAGCCAAGACTGAGCAATATGAACGTAATCAATTGGATAGATTTTTAAGTTTTTAAGCAGCCCGTTTTACACAGCATGTTCAAGGTGGGATTTTTGCCCCGTTATTCCGCCTCGCCATGCTGTATAAACGTACAAACACGGAATGGGGTTTATTGTTGTTCCCGACAGTGGTAACCGAGCCGGATCAACGTCTGTGTAAAGCCTGGTTTATGGTCGTCGCAGTGTCCCCGGCGCAAGGGGCCACGGGCCAAAAATGACATCATCGCGCCTTTCTCTTCAGGCCGCGAGCTGTCACGCTGCTCGGGCGTGCACCTCTCTGTAACTCGGCTTTTCATTCCAACATGGTCGCCGAAGCTGACTGCGTAATCTCGCCTCAACATCCACTTACTAGTTTTTCCTTTTTTGAGTTTTCCATGAGAAAGGTGGTGATGATGATGGTAGAAATGTAAAAATGCAAAAACATTTAGAGACAATTTCACTTTTTTACAAGTGATCTGTATAATGCCCATCAGAGGTGTATATTAGAACTTAGTTTTCATTGCGATCAGGTTCAGTATTTGTTTTACATAGGACACGTTTCATTTTCCTGTTTTTATTATCTTTTCATTTCATGCTGTAGTGATTCACCACCTTGTAAAGTATGTTTCGATATGAATGCTATGGACTAATTAATTGATTGCTCACGGGCATTACTGTTAAACCTCGCTGACGCGACACAAACTTTCCGCTCCCGCTTCACCGTTTCTCTGCGTCACTGACAGCTCTGAAGAGTGACATGCAAACAGGGGAACACCGGTGATCGAGATTTCTCAGGCAGAAGCAGAGAAAGGCCAGGGAGAGATGGAGGGGGCCAGTCACAACACGACACCAAAGAGACGGAGGGTTAATAAGACGTATGACCGCCGCCTGTTGTCACGTGACCGACTCGCCACACATCGGTCACATGATGACGCCTGAGCCAGCTCCATTCGCTAATGAAATCCATGAGATGTGTTTGAAAGCTCCTAAAAGGCTAGTTAAGTGGACCGTGATATGAGATTCATTCACACATGCAAAATTGACCTTTCTGTCCTTGTGTTTGTTTGCTTTATTTATGTCTTTATATATTATTTTATTTGCACTTACTTCTTCAGTCACTTATCACTGTATTATTTCCTTCCACCCATCCCTTCTTCCATCCTCCTAATCCCTATCTTTCTTTCTTAAAGCTTTACTTCCTTTTCTCTTTCCACCCTCTCTTGTGTCTTTCAAATCCTACCCCCCCGCCCCCCACTATCCACTTCCCACTCTGTCGGTGTGTTGTGTCTTCCTGGTTCGTCCTTTCATCCGTCAGAGGACGAGGAAGAGGACGGAGGCCTGTTTGAAGTTGGCGTCTGGCCCAAAATCAGTGGGCACACCTGGAGGCCAAATTGGTGGTGTTGTCCTCTGGTCTCTCTCACACACACACACACACACACACACACACAGAGAGAGAGAGTCCCCTACTCATTTTCTCACACACACACATTTCCATCCATGCATCAAAGCGTCATGACTACAGGGCTCGGAAAGACTAAATACCGTTTACCTTCAGCTCTACTGACTGATTGGCTTCCTCTGCACTCACACACCACTGAAAACACACACACACACACACACACACACACACACACACACGGTTACTCAAATTAAACTTGGTGACCAAATGTTTTTCGACTGAATGCCCTCCAGCTATGAGAAACAGTTGCATCTTATGTGTGGGAGTGTGTTTACACTTGTCTATGTGTCACCTTGAACATATTCACAGCGAGGTGTCCCGTTCCCGTGGTTGGGGTCAGAAGTCACCGTGTGGGCGTGCACCGCTATACCATGACTCCCCTAACAGCGCTCAGCTTACCTGTGTTTACACCTGTGTTCCGTTTGTAATCCTCCCCATCGCAAACACAAATAAGGAGACACAGCAAGTAAGTTACGCTTCAAGGAAGTTCAAGTTTCCGTCAAACGGGGATTTCCACATGTCTCCATATCCGGCTTTTTGGTTGTCGTTAATCAATTTGAAAGAGAACACAACTCCGTAGGAGAGAAACTAAAGCGTTTTAACTTTCTGATCACTGAAACAATCTTGAAAACATTTAAAAGTGAAAGGATCCGATGTGTAGTAGTATGTTATTCCCGTAATTCAAAGTACATCCATCCATTGTCTGGGAAATAAGGAATTTTTCTAACATCATTTCAAATAAATTCATTCCAATTCAAAAGGTTAAAGCCCAAGTGAAGTTATGAGTCATTGTGTGAAATTCACAGTCGAGTTGCAAATCTCTTTAGATTTTGTCAACTCAAATCTAAAGTCATCAGATTCTCGACACAAGTCCAAACTTATCACAGACAGATTTATAATATATTAAATACATAATTCATTAAAAACAGATATTTTAAGTTCTGTAACACAATGATGATGTGTAGCAATAATCTACGTTCAGCAGTTATTGTTGCTGCTGCTCCGCTGGAACAGTAGTTCGTGTTTATGTCTGCTGTCCTACAGTAAAGTCCTGTGTGCTCTGCGGCGCAGGACAGATCCCATTGCGGGTCATCCTGCATCTACTGTGTCAGTTCTCCTTTGTGTCACAGCGCTGAAATGTGTCAGCATGACAGCCAGCCAGGCCACATGACATGGACCCGATGAACCGGCAGAAAGTGAAGTCGACTCTGATTCTGATTCAGAAACTCATTGAACGAAATCTTCGGATGCGGTAACAAGCAACATGTCCTGGAGAAGACCGGCTGTGAAATGATGCTAGGTAATTAATCCCAGAGAAGAAAAAAAAGCAGATGGAGCAGCCAGTAGTTTTTGATTACTCAACTGACAGCAGTCATCAGTGGGCTCTCACAGGGCTTTCACCACAACATCACAAGTTCAAATTTAACTCGTGACCTCTGTCACATGCCATCTCTGGCTTTGTTTCCTATCACCCTCATCTCTCTCCACCATACAGACCCATAAAAATCAAAACACCATCATTGGTAATTGCATTGATAGGGGCGGCTGTGGCTTGGTGGCGGAGCGGGTCGTCGACCAATCGGAAGGTCGGCGGTTCGATCCCGGCTTCCCCCAGCCATGTGTTGAAGCATCCTTAAGCAAGATACTGAACCCCAAATTGCTCCCGAAGCTGCGCCTTCGGTCTGTGTGAGTGTGTGTGAATGATTAGTTTAATTTGTACTGATGGGCAGTCAGCTCCATCAGTGTATGAATGTGTGTGTCTGGGTAAGTGTGATCTGTAGTGTGAAAGCGCTTTGAGTAGTCGGACGACTAGAAAGGTGTTATACAAGTACAGACCATTTACAGTCCATTCATGTAGCACAATTCAAAAACAATGAAAACGAATGGTTTGCATGTAAATAAAATACATTGTTAAACATTTAAATTTAAATGTAAGAACGCAACAAAAATATAGACAGAAAGAAGACAATATAAAACAATTTAGAAAATATAATTTTTTTTATATGACGATAGTCTACATTTTTCTCATTGTCAACAAATACTACGAAAAGACCAAAACCAACACTGAAATGCTCCTACTCACAGGTATAGTGTGTGTATCCAAAGCCTAATACCTTCTTCCTTCTTCCTGGGAGCTCCATTGATGTCCATTAAAACCACGTCAGTGACTTGGTGACATGTTCCGTCATTACCCTGAATGTAAATACTCACTGTAGCAGTGGTTCCCAACCTTTTATGTCTGAGCTGCTCCCACAGCCCTATAGCTCAAGTACCCCTTCGGTGACGCCACCCAAATGTGTTCCAAATGTGTTCATTAACATTAATTACACGACGTAAAGACATTGGGATCCCGGAATTGTTCATGTTTAGGCTTTCTCTCTTTTTTTTTCTTTTTAGTTTGTTTGGTCAAGGTTGCATTTACAACTACCTCCTTCAAAGTTTCTGCTCGCTTGCTAAGTAGTTTTCATGCACTTTCAAACGCAGCACATGGTGCCAAGGTTAAGGTTAAGGTTTGAACTGACACAGTCCCCAACAAATGCACTATTTGACTCCAGTTTGAGTAGCGTGTGCTAAAAAACTACAGTGCCCAAGAAATGACTAAGCCATTTTTTTTTTTTTTTTTAAGAAATAAAAGTATAGACTTGAAACCTGTATTTAAGAATTGAATGGGCTTGGGCCCGAGAGACACAGACAGGGTAGGGAAGTTGGAAAGTACACCAAATCAATAAAATTTGCGAGTGATGAAATGATCAGTTCACAGTCAAAGCAACTAAAGTAGTATGCTGTATTTTTCTTCAAGTGAGTCACATGTTGAGGTTTTGGTTCAAACGTGAAATGCCAGCAGTGTCATGAGACAAATCGTTTGGACCTTACACGGGATGTTCGAGTCTGTCAGGTGTTTTTGCTCACACACACACACACACACACACACACACACACACACACACACACACACACATACACACACAAGCTCACACACATGTACAAACTGAGACACCGCTGTAGGAAATGGTTGGCTGACTGGCTTTTATTTTGTAAACATGTTTACGTTCCAGCGGCCAATCAGAGAGCAGGTCTGTCACACACACACACACACACACACACACACTAGAAACCCAGGCAAGTTGCTGCATGCCGTAGTCACACACAGACACTCCCACACAAACACACGCACGCACACACACCAACAAATACACACAGATGCACAGAGAGTGCCGACGCAAAAGTGGTACATGAGCGCCTAGCTGACCCAGACATAAATGCTTCAAGCCATTCAAACATTTAACACTTACACACCTAAAACTCTCTCTCTCTCTCAACACACACACACACACACACACACACACACTTATTTAAACAGTTAGCCACCGGTTGTTCCCAGAAATCAAACCCAATCACAAAGAGATGACAGACGAGGCCCTTGGGACTCACAACACATATCTGCTATAACAGTACCTACACAACAGACAAAGTGCTGGTTTCAGTGATACAGTATAATTTATTTTAAATACAGCTGCATTAAAGTTGTCCCTCATGACGTCCTCGAGCCGCTAATTAACACGTTTAGTCGCACTATTTTCTCCTATTTCTTTTAATCAGCACTTTAATGTTCATTTGGTTTCATTGAAAAAAATCAAATCAAATCAAAGATCAGACACAGTGAGAGACAGAAGCGTCTCTAATAATTACCAGCAACACGAATGATTATTTCATCGGCTCCAGCGATGCATTCATCTCTTTCCAAAAAGGTTAAAGACCAAAAAAACGGCCGTGTGAGTCAAAACAGCCACGCCTTTTCCCTGTATAAAGCCCCACACCGGTGGTGACACACGGCTGTCCGAAGGAAAAAAAAGGGACGCAAATTCCAGATATGCAGCAAATGTTTCAAGTGCACGCCCTCATTTGTCCTGAAAGCCAGTGTATCAGGTTTTGACCTGATGAAATGATTAAGTTTATACTTTGAAAGGACCTCAGCTATGTGAGAAAGAAAATGTGAAAAAAAAAGAAATACAACTGTGAAAAAAACGAAACACGGCTTTGAGGGGAAAATGTCCAAACGTGGGGCCGTTTCCAAAGTCTGCATTCAGAGGCACGAGAGACTCGACTTAAAGACGTGTGCCCCATTTGCGCTTGTCTTTTGAAGTGTCTTGTACCCAAATAAAATCCAGATGAGATTTAATACACTTTCATTTAAACTTCCCCACATATGTGCATTAGCTACATCGCAACTCCGATTGCAATTGGTCTTTCATACACATCAGGGCCGTGCCTACTCCAGTCCAGAGGGTTATGGTAATGCACCTGGAGCTGTTTGGTAATGGCTAAACAACGCCAGGAGAAGAATACCCCTTGCACTTGAGCAGTTTAGCTACACCAACATTTTAGCTAGGTAGCTGACAATGCATGCATATGTGGAAGCTAACACAAACACACGGGTGACCCACATGGATGGACTATCGAGCGTGGGCTGTCATTCATGCCGCTCTCGCACCCATACGTCTCAATCAGCGGTTGAACTGATCATGGATCAGGGGAAATCTCTGTGTGCTGCCTGAATGATCGCATGTGTTAATATCACTGGAGCCAGTATCTTCCTGTCACAGGAAGAACACACTATTCAAAAAGCAGAACACCCAACGGTGCGTTCATCTCAGTAGCCTCATTTAGCCTAGTGTACTGTAAAATGTTATCAGTTATCATTTCTTATGCACAACGACTATTAGCTAGATTAGTTTAATCCATGAAACGCTGAGAAAAAGCCAGTTTCGAGTCACTGAAGAGACTCTTCTCATGTCAGATCAGTCTATAAACATTGTTTTTTTAGGTCACAATAAACCCTCACACAACCACAATGATAATCAAACCAGCACTCCTTGTCACCTGTAAACCCGTGTGTGTGTGTGTGTGTGTGTGTGTGTGTCCACCCACAACAAGGACCGTCCAACTCTACCTGTAAATTACAGGGAGCTGTGTACATCTCTGTCATGACAAACAGTGTGTCACGTGTCCTTATACAGTGTGCTGTGTTAGTGATCTGGCCTTGTTGGCTCATAACATCAGCTTAGATCATCTATCATCTATCATTCTATTCTGTTCTTTCGCTTGGACTGATTTCATTAATTTATGATTCTTTTTCAACTCTGGTTCTGGTTCTTGTCACGTTTTTTTTTTTGTTCGTTCAAAAGATGTTGATTTCTAAAACTTTTCTTCAGCAAATCTGGGCAGCAGTCACATTGGAAGCCCCTGAAGTGATGTATACCTTAATACTTTCCCTCCCTTTTTCCGTGTGAGATTAAATAGCTGAGGGTGGTCAGCAACAGGAGCTGCTAATGTTGCTGCACCGGACTGTTCATCATAAATAAATAGTGTCACGTGCACAGGCGGTAAATGATTTGTTGTTAAGTGGGGGAAAGTAGTAGGAAATTAATTACTGCAAAACAGCTACCAACAGGCCAAAATATACAGTGCATCCCTTCGGTTGCCAGCAAACAAGAAAGGGTGCCACCTGAACACCGACTAGCTTTCATTTCACATCTTCTTACTGTTGTTTTGCCATTCAGATAACTGATTCACATCCTGGCCCCAAAAAGAAAGATAAAATCAACACCCAAATTGACAATAATCAGTTAAATATTGAGCAAAATGACCTGCAGTTAGCGTGAAGTATTTGTGTCTATCGCAATGTGTGATGGTGTATTACTTAATTCGACACAGGTGTACAGTATGACTGTGTGTGAGTGTGTCAGGCTGAGCTGTGGAACAGTGGTGAGCTATGTCCGTCTCTGCGGTGTTGCGTGTCAGCATGTGTCCTCGATGGGAGATGGATGAGCTGTGTGAAAAGGAGGGATTTCAGCCCAATCCTGCCCACGACTGGCAACCCTTAAATCACTCCGCACTTTTGGCCCCGGGGTCATGGCAAAATCATGGCTGCCAGATTAGACGAAAATCCACTCTCTCCGTCCGTCTCTTTATCAGTGTCTGACTGGACACAGTCGGGTGGGTGACGGGGAGAGGCGTGGAAAAATGAGACGGGTAGAGAAAAAAAATCGGAGGAGGGGTGAAGTAATGGAGAAAGAAGTAAAGAGAGAGGCAGGAGAGAGAGAGAGAGAGAGAGACAGAGAGAGAGAGAGCGATGGGGGTGAGAAAGGATGGAGAGAGCAGGAGGAAATTAATGAAAGAGTGATGGGAGAAAATAAAAGGAGAGAAAATTGACCAAGAGTAAAGAAAGGGAGGTCGGTGGGAAAAGGAGGAGGATGGGGGAGGGAAGGGAGAAAGGAATAAATGAGGAAGTGGGATAGTGAGAATGTGACAGAGGAAATGAAAAGGAGACACAAAGTGCAGCTGAGGGGGATCAGAATGTCTTTAGCTTTGCAGCCCTTGTGTACTCTGTGCTAATCGATATTTTCCTATTACCAATACGTCCTACTCTGCAGTTCTACTGAGCTTTTTAGCCTCTTTTATCTCATTGTTTTGGTTTTACAGCCCATCTGTTGTATGGTTTCATCTCAGCGCCCTCATCAGCCGCGTTCCAGCCACGGCAGGCAGCTGTTTTCGTCTCTGAAGGAACACAGCGACACCTGTCCAGCACCGGAGGAGCAGACAGACAGAGTCAGCGGCTAAAGAGACACATATATTTTTCAGGGTTGGATCTCAGAGACCAAAATCGAGTCCTTTACTTCCTGTTTCAGCTAATCAACAGCGTGTTTTGTTGCCTTCCAGTCCTCCTGCTGGCGGCCTCCTTACGTCGTTGCTCGCCTGCGTTTCCAGGTGTGGCTTTCAGGGAGGTGCCTGTTGATGCCAGTAGGCTGGGGCTCTCGATATCAGCTGTCAGACTGAGTGACTCACCTGATGCTCGTCTGGCTATTAATGACTCACACACACACACACACGCGCGCACACGCACGAGTACGCGCACACAGGGATGTGCAGTACACAGCTGAGCCCACACAATTATTTCCTAATTGCTGTATGCTGAAGGACGCGCGCGCACACACACACACACACACACACACACACACACACACAGGCCGAGGGCATTCCCATGTGTGGCTGACTCAGCGTCTGTGAGCGACAGACACAGACTGAGGAATGTAAACAGCAGCGGTTGCCGGTCCAAATTCATGCAGAATCTTCTCTCGCTATCAGAGAGTCAGCTACCGGAAGACAGCTGAGAAATCACACCTGATGGACAAACAACAAGCAGACAGCCATGTTGTGAAAAGGATACCCTTCATGTTATGGGTTCTGTACTTTCCTAATAGTTTCCTTGGACTTTTCCTGGAAAGAACCACATTTAGCGGTGGAGTACATCTCCTCAAGTACTGTACTTAAGTACAAATCTAATTTATCTGTATTTTACTTATTCCATTTCTTGACACTTGATTCTTCCATTCCACTACATTTCACTTCTAGATTTCTCCTCCGGTTGTTGGGAGCGGTGAAAAAATTGGCCCAAAACTCCTGTAGTGCGAGCCCAGCTTCAGTGTGGCTGTGATGAAACGCTGACGTTACTGCTTCATGCAGGATTACATTGGCCGTATTGAAATAAGGTCTCAGTCAGTGTAGAGTGATACGGGAACAGTTCTCCATCGAATTAATGATTTTTTCTCTGAAGAGATAAAAAAAAAACAAGTGATACACACTAGAAAATGTTCGCCTCTAATGCACCATTTGTATGATCCTCTACAGGACAATGTAGACTTAATTTGACAGACAGTATTTACCTGCGTCATTTCCTACAGGTGCACAAGAATGAATGGCATGGGCCAACCTGCAGTGCCTCTACTGATAGAAAACAAAGAAATATTTTCAGGCCTTATACACTCAACCTGACCTGCTGACTCATTGTTAGTCGCTTTCATTAACTACTTCTACGTAATACTAGTTCTCTTAAAGGGCAGTGTAAATTAAAACAGCCAGGGGACCATTTAGACATTTAAGGTGCTTGGTGGGAAAAGTAAGCATCCAGGTAAGTGCATTCTGGTAAGTGCGGTAAGACGTTGGTAAGTCCTTGTCCTCGTGCAAACTTGCTCTTCTATGATAGTGCTTTCAACCAAAAGGATGCTGGCATCAGGAGGCTTCATTTGATTAATAACAAGAAAATAACAATTTTTCCATGCGAAACAATTAACAAAGGAAGAAGAAGACGAGACAGCCAACTTGTATGTTAGATACGTTTTTTTCTATTCCGCGTAGAACTAAAACTTAATAGAACCCACTCTAAACACCGTCAAACTGACCGCATTTATTCGTAGAGCACGCTGCTTTGCAAAAGGCAGTTAAAAAAAAAACAATAAGGAGAAAAATGTATAGGTAAACAAAAGACCTTAAACTGGAAACGAATAATACACACCTGGTAGACCAGTGTGCGGGGAAATTATCTCATACAAAAGAAAACAATGACTTCCCTTGGACTGGTTGTTGTCTCATCTCCCCCCTTCTTCTCCCCTATTTGACATTCTCTTGGTATAATAAAAATCATTGTCCCCTCAGTATTTTCAGTTTCCTTTTATCTGTTGTATTCTGTGGATCTTGAGATACAATATTTGTTTCCTGTTTTCATATCAAGTATCGTTGGTGTCATTTTATGCCTTTTGTGTATTTTAGGACTTGACTTCTTTCTGAATGGCTGTGCCTCCAGCGTAAAGATGTTGTGAGTTTAATGCCTGATACATGTCTATGAAGGTAGTGCTGACAGTGTGTGGGGAATTCATTACTTTCTAAAACAAATACCAGAAAAACAGCGTAACAGAAATAAAAATGGCTATTCGTCAATAAATAAATGAAAAACTTAAAGGTAACGTCCTGTTCTAAAACCCTTGCATAAAACAATCTTTATATGAATAAAATTAGCTTTGTAGCGTTCACATTAGCAATAAGCAGTAGTGGAAGTAGTAACTCCAGCAGCAGTACTCATAATAATAATAATAGTAATAGTAACTATTTATATTATGTAAGTGGAAGTAGTGCCAAGTAGTTGTGATGAAAGGGGGGAGTGTGTCAGAGTCAGGTTGATTTTCCAACTTCCTGAGTGTGTTTGTATGCTCGAGCACCTGTCTGTGTTCCCACTCATTAGCCACGTTTCCACCCCAAAGTACCTGCAACTTTTATCCCTACGAACTACTTTTCAAGGAACTCAAGGGTTCCTTCGGCCCATTGTTGTGTGCGTTTCCGCAGACTAAAGACCCGCGAAGGTTAGGCAAATTACACCCATTAGGTTACACCCTTCACACGGCTGATAACTCTATTGTTTTAAGTCTATTGTTTATTTGAACCTATGCACTCTCACCTGTTTTATAGATTGGGCTTACTGGTGTATAATGGTGAAAGTGAGAGCCATAGCTTCCTCAGAGCCTTGTAAATATTAGAATACAAGTAACACAAGCATATCGTGGCTTTTTACGTATATGGTAACATATACTTGTTTTCAGATACAGGAAAAGCCACTATACACACATTTTATCGCGAGTGATGGCAAACAGCGAGAGGACTGACGAGGCAGACGGATGACTTCCCTGACGATGCGGAAAACAGGGTACCAAATCCAGAAAGCCAAAAACAAACAGGCAGACAGCCACAGCAACGACGAAGGGGAGCCAACGAGACAGAGGTGAACTAATTAACACAGGTGAAAACACTCAAAGTGATCAAGGAAGGGTAATAAAAACCACCAGACACATGAGGGAGGGAGAGAATACCGAAATAAAACAGGAAACCATAGAACACAAACGCAAAACCATGACACATTTGGTTCCACGTCTATTTATTTATCTGCAGAAGCATAAATGTGCAAAATCCAGCGCTTGTGGGCTTCAGCAGGAGGCTGCTGTTGGTTGCAGGAGTGAACACGCGAGTATCTGCAGCCCGCAGTTCACTTTACCCGTCCGATTCATCGGAAAAACACGCTGAGGGAAAAAAAGAAAGAAACGCTGCGTCTCACTGCGACCACATTAGCCAGATATCATTTTGCACGATCGACTTAGCCAACCCTCGTCCTAACGAACGCCACGGTTCTACGCCATTAGCGGTTGGCGTTTGCATGTAGCTAACGTGAGCTTTTAGCTAGGGTAGCAATAGCATGACAACAGTTAGCGTTGCAGTATTTAAGAAGCAACATGTGGGCCATGTGTGATTTGCCTTCAACCGACTTGCTCATCTGTTTCCGTGTCGTCCACGACGGCGTCCAAGAGCACAATGGCTTAAGGTCGGCCTGGGACTCAGCATTGATCGATCTAGACCAGTGTTTGACCTTTTTTGAGCCAAGGTACATTTTTTTCATTGAAAAAAAAATCAAATAAATGTTAAAATTTGAAATTTTGAAAACTCTGTAGCCTATATTAACATATACACTTGACAATGGAATGGAATATTATTTGCAGACAATAATTAAATAGTTTAAAAAATATGTTTTTTAGACCAATTTGGTAAAATTGTATAATTTCCCACAGCACACCTGACGATCTCTCACAGCACACTAGTGTACCACGGCACAGTGGTTGAAAAACACTGATCTAGACCATAGGTGTCAAACTTTTGGCCAGTGTAATTATATTTGGCCCGCGAGGCAATGCCAAATGACTAGTAGAGCTGGCCCGCCGGTATTATACAGCGCATTCACCGCTAATACTACAAATCCCACAATGCTCTACTGTTGTTTTGACCCAGAAATGCCCTCTCCTCCGTGACAGTAATCACCACCGTGCTACCCCTTCCCAAAAATGGCGAAAAGAAGGGCAGAAAACAGGAGCTTTCTGGACAGGTGGGAGGCAGAATATCAAAAAGAATATGTAAAAGATGCACCTTTTGGGGGGTACAATAGTGCCCCTGGAACTTTATTTAGACTCTGGTCCCTGCAGTGGAAATGGACCGAGTTCCTCCAAAGGTTCCTAGTCCCTGGGGAAAGTTCCTGAGGTGGAAACGCAGCTATTCATTCATTCATTCATTCATTCACATCCCTGCTGCTGCTGCTGCTGCTGCAGGTGCTTCATTCAGCCCGGTCCTTCATTCACAAATACAGGCTGTGGTGGAAAAACAAAAGGAAGGATGTTGCATTTCAGCGGAGCAAAGAATGGATGCATTGTGTCGCCACATCGCCACATCCACCGCACATTTCTCACACTTTTCATTTTAAAGTGGGCCCGAGGCTCAAGCTCACAATGTTGGGAAACGGTTGCTGGGTTCATTTCCACAGCGCGCACGGTTTCTGTTTTGGAAAGAAATCCTCACCCACATTTTGTCATCAGCCAGCAGCGGCTGTAAACATGTGGCTCGGAGAGCTGCGCGTCTGCAGGTTTTCACTGCCGTACCCTAACCTGTCATTTATACTACTAGACTCATTACTTACTACACATAAATACAGTATATGCACAAATCCTGAATGTCACCCTCTTGACTGACTATGAGGTATTTTGTTGTTTGCATAACACAGCGTCACGTTACCACTTCTTTCCTCCTTTCTAATGTTCCCTTTCATCTTTTTTATTTTTATGTGTCAGCTCTGCATGATTATTTGACTGCTTTTGCCTTACGTCCTTATTGTCGGTCCCATATCCTTAGATCCCGTATGAATCGCATTTTATGTCCTTTTTATGTCTTGTGTCTAAAACAGGGTTCTCTTTCTGTGTTTTGGTTCTTACAGTATCCTGTGTCTCCTGTCCCCTTACACTGCAGAACACTTCGTGCTACTTGATTGTGCTCTTCTAAAAAATATATTATTTCTGCACTGGGAAAATTGTGGGAAAATAGTGCTAACGTAAAAGGAACAATACAAATGAGCAAATTTAAAGTTTAAATACTTTTAGAATAATCCTTAGACAGTATAATTATATGTCAACTATTCTATATTATATCCTATTATATACATTATCTATAAATTTTGTATGAATTTTATACACATTGTATTGAGGAATAACAACCCTTTTTAGTTGAACTTTGCTAAAATGCAGCTTTGATGGAAAAAAAAAGCTCCTGTTGCTGTCACTAAAACTCATGGTGGCTCATAGAAGACCATTATATAACCAGAAAGTCTCAACAGCCAGTGCTGTTCATCCACACCCAGGAGTGCTTGAGAACAATATGTTCATAATGTAGAGCCATCTGAAAGGCCCATGGGCAAACAGCTCCATGGGTTTAAACGCTGTAACATGTCAATATTGACTCCACGTTGAGCCACACAGAGGCCACGACTGACTCACGGACAAACACAGTGTAACGGTTACATAATATCACTTTAAAGTATATTTATTTTTGCCCTTCCATTCTTCGGAAATAAGTCACCGGTGTCCCAATCAGAGCGCAGGTGAGTTCGGCTAATCCCCCCCGGGCTCCCTTTCCCCACACCCTGGGAAAATCATGACCACACACCGCCCGGCCTTCAACCCCAGCCTGAGTCACCTCGCCCTGCGCCGACCACAGCCCCAGCCTCCAGCTCGGCTGCCTCGGCCTGCAGGACTGCCAGTCCTCCAGCCGCAGGCACGCTAGCTTAAGCTAACGATAGTCTTGAGGATTACCCTGTGATGAAACTGTGGTTTCAAAAGGTATTAGGGTATTTCTAGCGGATTTACCCCCCATTTCTTTTTGATCCATGGGTATTGGTTTCGAATGGTTTCAACTTGCTGATGTGCAGACTGACTCGTGTGCGGTCAGACGCCACAGAAAGCAAAGCTAGGAGTTAGCCAACTGGGGTTTTGTCGTCGCTGGATTGTTGGCGGTGGTGTAATTTCTCTTTAAATGACTGGTGAGCTGTCTCGTACACAAATACACACACTGACTCATCAAAACACACGCACATACATACAGAAACGGATTCATGGGGTTTAGAAAGCAGCGATCCTTCGGAATCACAACACGTCTTGGATTAGTTTTAATATAAAGTCAGTAACGCAACTCATAAAATATTCTTTCATTAGGCGACTCTTTCTCAATAGCTTTCTAGGGTTTTCTGTCCGTATTATAAAATGAACGATGTCCTCTACTGTACAAGAAAATGGAACACAGATATAAAATACAAGATAGTCAAATTTGAACACGCGGCAAAGACAAACCACATGATTTTATCAGCATTCAGCGACAGCAGCGGAAATGGAAATACAAACAGACACCTACATTATTTTTCAGCCTAATAGAAAAACTGTTAATGTGCCACAATAATCTTAATTTATAGGCTCCCATACTAGCTTTTAATCATATCTCATGGTTCTGGTGTTTACCAAAGTGACACACGTAGGTCACGTAAGCTATTTGCTGATGAAAACCGCGCATATGTGGTTGAAAGCCCCAGATGAAGCCAGTGAACGGGCTTTTAAATTAAGATTAGTTTTCATCACTTTTGTTCCTGAGACTAAGACTTAACCCGCTCCACTATTAGGAATAATTGTACAGATGAGGCTAAGGATGCTAGCTTGAAAAGGAGGCTGGACTTTGGCTCTCCACTGGGGGAAACACATCTATTCTGTCACATTAAATACATTTTTGGGTGAACGAGATCACTCTTGTCTGTTTTCTCTCGAACATCAGTTTCCTCTTTTGCCCGTTTCAGTTTCAGAAAAGAGTTTTTCTCCCATTTAAGCCACTTGACTTAACATGAAATACGTCGACCATGAGCACAGACAGATGCATGGAAGGATGGTAACACATAGAAACACAATAAACACACGCACGGACAGCAGATCTGTGGTAATAACAGAGCAGTCGGCTGCCGGGATCTTTTCTGTCCTCCTTCATCCAGAGCTTTGAGTCAGACCTGCTGCGCGTGTGCGTGTGTGTGTGTGTTTCTGTCTTTGGGAGGATCAGTTAAAGTTTTGTAATGACATTTTTAGAAAGTGATGCCAGTCCTCACTTCTTCAAATGTTCAACAGTTAAGACTTGGTTATAGGGTTTAGGTTTAGGTTAAGGGTGAATGCATTTTGTCAATGGGGGGTCCCCACAACTATAGAAGTACAAACACGTTTCTGTGCGTGTGGTAGGATGTTCCTTTCTACTGTTTGCTTTGAAGTTTCAGCAAAATCATCCCACTTCTCTGCTGCACCAACACACACACACACACGCACGCACGCACGCACGCACGCACGCACGCACGCACACACACACAAGCAGATGTTGTGAACGTACTCATTCATCAGGCCGATCAAAAGACGCGTACACACACACACACGCGCGTGCTCACACATGTACGCCCACACATGCACAAAACTCATCCATCATGCAGCCGAAAGCGCATACAGAGACACACAACAAAACCTGTGTGTGTGTGTGTGTGTGTGTGTGTCTAATAAACAGGCCTATAAATAACATGAGAGGAGGACGCACACAGCGTTTCTGTTGTGGTTTGATGTTTTGTCGCTGGAGGATCCTGCAGACACACAAACAACAGTAATTAACGTCTCCGTGGACACTGACGACTGACGAGCCCCCTCTCGGCCAATCGCAGGCCCGGGGAAGGGACAGGGACTTTCTAACTCCTCCCCCCGGCTGCGGCTGTACATCACGCCATCTGTCTGTGAGCGAGCAGCAAAAACAGGTGAAAGTCGAGGTAAAACCTCCAGCTGTAAAATGAAATGTCCACAAATGTATCTGAATGTGTTCATTTTTACTAGCACAGCCACGTTTGCGTGTCTGTGTCACATTATCTGAAGAGCACTTTCCGCCTTACAACACTGGTCATTCTAGTTGTCGTGTCGATATCGCCATATTTGTGCATCAGCTAATGGCGCTTTCCACTTCCAAGCGTCTTTTTCTGCTCAGATATTACAACATTACATTACAAACCCAGTAAGGAAATCCATGGCTAAAAAAATTTAAATTGTGCTTGAGAAGTCTGCTGTGTGAACGTCTGTTATCTCAATTAATCCTTAAATTCATTGGTGTTTAACCAAACATTCCTATGGTCTACAGAGACCTGTTAAAAGATTAACGTAGATTGAGCTACTAATTAAAATAGCATACATACTATTACAGTATTTTACAATTGCTTCGGCTCACTTTTTTCAACAGTTTCATTTTGCAAAACACTTAACGCAAAATGTTAATTTTGTCCTTGAAATCACAAACATAGCGCACAACATGAAAACATTGCTATCAAATTAGGTAACGCATCATGCAAGTATGTTTCTCAGAGCACCACAACATTGTAAATGTTTACCACAGAATTTTAATCATTGTTGCAAATTTAAAATAAAATGGTCTTCATCAAATATTGCTGTCAAATAGTAACTAACTCTCATCAAAACAGAGAATGCGGTGGTCATTTCCTCAGGATTATACAAAAAACTAATTGCAATATGAGCAGATTTTAGTGATTGAGATGATTACTTTTGAAAACAATGAATTTTATCGATAGAATATGGTGCTTTGCTGTAAATATAGATCACGTAGTCTTGAGTATGACTTTGCACTATTCTTACCAGGTAAATTAATGATTGTGACTGTACTTTTTCGGTTCTGTGTCAACCGCAAAGCCCATTTTTATTCCAGACACAAACACATATTTCAACCTGTTGTAAGCATTGACACATGATGTGTCTTTACCATGAAGACTGAGCATGTGAATTAGAGTTTCGGATTTGGTCTGTAAGTTTAGCATTTTGTGTTTAAAGGTAAGAATCTAGCAACTCTGTCCGGCTTTACACATTGAAAATGGCTGTATGGATTGCACACCGCGGCGCCCCGTCTTGCCATGAAGTTCACGTTCTCGGTGCTCTGTCGTTGTCGTTGCATTAGACACAGCTTCACTGTGCTGCTCAGCACTGAACTTGCCACCTCAGCGCTGCATCATCATCATCATCATCTTGCTGTGACAATGAACAAACATAAACAATCTTCTTGCTCCTTTTGTCTGTGTTGACCCCAGACAGGGTTAATCCAGGGCCTCTGAACAGGCTTTTAAGGGCTAAGGAAACAGGATTGTCATCTGTATGTTGCTTAAGAAATCAGCTTTTCAGAAAACTAACTTTCATACACGAGACATACATGTGATGCCGGTCTACTGACACATGTTACTTCATGTCACACCCATTTGATTACATTACATAGTCAACAAATAGAGTTAAGTTTCCGTTTCACGTCTCTGCAACCTATATATATGACCACTCCTCCTCTCTCGCTTTCCCAGATGTACGCGCTCTCTGTTTCACTCTTAATATAACGCTCTCTTTTCGGGGATGTATACAAACCAGTATCATGAACTTTCCCAATATTTGTAGGAGGTCACGTCGTACTGGCGCGCCTCGCGTTACAACCAATCAGGTTCCTACGGGACCCGTTCATGCGATCCCCGCGTCAGACCTGTATCCAAGCCGGGGCAGGAGAAGGAGCGTGAAGGAGAACTGGTTTTTACCCGCGCAGATAGTCCGCCAACGCGTCACGGCGTCTGTCTGAAGGAGGTGTGAGTAAGCTTAGCGGAGGAGAGAGTGACCACGGGGACACAATGACCTGAGGGAGGGAGAGTTCTTTGTTTATGAAGGTAAACAGGAAACCCTCGCGCACACAATGAAAAAGGATTTATCCCTTTGATTGTCAAGGCTGTGAGAAATGATCTTCAGGCTGCAGTGTGTGTTTGTGTGACGGTATTGTTGCCACTTGGCCCCTCTTTTAATGCCCTCCCCCGAAGGTCTCTTTGACTTGCGAGACCTCCCAAACATGTAGGTGTCCACGCACGCATGTGTGCACACCAGCTGTTTCAAAAGAAGCTGTGCGGTTTATTCTGCGTATCAATAACGTCCAATCAAAGTGGATCAAGAAAGTGGATGCTGCTGGTTCACATCAACAGTAAAAAACAATAGAAACCAACATTGTTACTGACGAGGCTGTCGTCTTTCTGGTCAATACACCCATGCTTACCACAGTCACCTCAGATTTTTACCTTTTGGTAACATTTTCTTTGGCAATTTTCTTAAAATGCTTGATTATGGAATCCACCACATACACAATGAACTTAATTGATTCCATTTTATTTTAAATGGAAATTTTAAACTAATTATTTGCGGATACATACTTTTAGTATCAGCTCACCATCTAAGTAATTCCTCCTCGTACCTGTTTTTTAAGCCTGTACATGTTGCAACGGTCTGCTTGGAGAGGTGTCCACGACCACACGGTGGATGACAAATGGAATCCGAAGGCGAAGGGCCAAAAGTCTTCTTACTAACTCATTCAAGTAAGAGATATTTTAGGAAATTGTGGTTGATTGCTGAGTTTAGCCTAGCTTAGCATAAAGACTGCAAGCAGGGGCAGACTGCTAGCCTAGCTCCATGAAAAGTGTTAAAAAGAAATCCGCCTTTGAACCTGCTCCACAGCTGTCGGCTTCGCATGCTGAATCTTGTTTATGTGTATCTGACAACATGTAACATGAAAATAGGTACTTGTATTCAAATCATTAAAAGGGTAGTTTTTACTGTCTATATTCTATTCTATCTATATTTGCAACACACACACACACACACACCAACACACACATGCATGTGCTCATCTATGTACAAAACACGCTGACAGGCTGCATTTATGAATATGAATGTATAAACATGAGCACGTGAATGTACGTGTGTGTGTGCGTGTGTGTGTGTGTGTGTGTGTGTGCCTGTGCCTCTGTGCTCTGAGAATAGCGCTGAACAGGAAGTCTAAATCTAGCCTGGACCAGGAAGAAAAGTGTGTGAGAGGAACAAACAAATCAGGAAATCCTACCCCGCATCCCCCTCCTCTACGTCTCACACACACACACACACACACACACACACACACACACACACACACACACACACACACACACACACGTTGTCTCAGAGATGCAGTGGAGGGTAAATCCATCTCCACTCACTTTTGTCTCGTCTCTTCATTCGAACACTGGACACCCGCTGACATTTACTCTGCGTTTAATCTGTTTCACATTTAATATATTTTAAAGCTGTTTTCTTTAAGAACACACTGAGAAGAAAGCGTGCGCACGTTTGAATAATGTCGGCCTGTAAATGGGTTCGGGCTTTTAAAAAGCTGTCAGTCAAAATGTACTTGTCGGGCTCGGGCCGAATTCTGTCGGGCCTAACTTTTAAGGCCCGATCACAGCTCTAGTTCAGACAGACTGGGAGGCGAAGTTAGGGCGCAATTGGACACAAATTCGCCTGGATCCGCTTGACTTAAAAAATTCCCGAGTTCCTGGTGACTTCTGGGATTAGTCAGATGAGTCTGAGCTGCCACACAAATACACACACACACAGGCACACTCCCATGCCCACGGTCAGGGCGTCCGCTTCTAGCTAGCGCACAGCTGACGCCTGTACAGTGGGTACATTGGTTGTTCGGGGCGAACCAGCACAGACACAACACTTGCTTTGCTCTCTGTCCGAAGGCACCTTCAGGACAGAGGGTTTCGTGACCCGTACGAGGAAAATGTGTGATTTCCAATCCATCCCAGTGGAGATCGCGTCTACCTTAATCTTTGCACAGTAAGAGCAGTAGTTATCTGCAGATGTAACTATGAGACAAACTAACACGGGCGGATTTACACAACTCGGGAAAGGATGGATGTCTGGAAAAATACACGCAAACATAGCCAACAAAATAGCATGATTAGCAAAATGGTCAGATATGTGATTTGTAGTAAATATGATTAACCATGCAAAACCGTTCTTTACTGATTTGTATATGATCCATGCTCAGCTACATCCTGGTACCTGGCATGGAATCGGGTACGTTGTGTGACGTGTGAGTAATATACAACCACGTGTGTGAAAAAAACGAAATCATTATCCTTAAGCGAGGCTAACTGTTAGCACACACACCTGCTAACACACACACACACACTCACACACACACACACTCACACAGAGGAGGAAGTAGGATTCATTTTTTCCCTGAGGAAGTGTGTGTGTGTGTGTGTGTGTGTGTGTGTGTGTTTGTGAGAGAGAGACAGGTTCTCAGGCTGACCGGTACTTCCTCCTCCTATTCCTCCTCCTCCTCCTCTTCTTCTTTTGTCGTTTGTTCCTCCTCCAGCTGGACTCCAGACAGGAAACAGATGCTCTCTCCCCCTCTCTTCCCTCCTTCTCCCTTTTCTCTTCCTCCTCTCCTTTTTAATCTCCCTTCCTCCCTTTCTCCCCCCCTCTCCGTCTTTACTGCCATTTCTCCTTTTTCCTTTGTCTCTTCTCTCTTTCGCCTACCCCCCTTTCTCCACATCTTTTTCCTCTCTGTATTTTATGTTGTCTCGCCCTTTCTTTTTGACTGTACCTCTCCCTCTTGCTTTATTCTTCCTTTCTTCCTCTCCAGCCTGCTTTGGCTGTGCTTTTATTTGTTTTTCTCCTCTTTCTTTCTCTATCCTAGCAGTCTTTCCACATGTCCTCCTCTTTTTTTCTCCTTCACTCTTTTCCTTCCTCCTTTTCCCCTCTCTCTGCTCTTACCTTCTGTCTCTCACAGGAGCTCCTACTGTACCTGTTGTCTTTCCTCCATTGAGCTGTGTTACACTCTTTTCTTGTCATGCAGCTTTTGGTTTATTTAAAGTTTCAAATAAGCATCTCTCCTTACAAATATATAAAATCACAATACAAAATATAAAGATTTTGAAACCAATAACACAGCAAATACTGTATGTATAATAAAGGAGTTTTTATTGCTTATTTACAGCTTATTACTGTAACTAATATAAGTTCGCAGTGAGATTCAGCTTTATTATCTTATCATGTTTTCTTCCTTTCTTTCTGTGCAGTTACATTTTTTAAATAATGTTTTCTTAATGTCGTCAAGTCAGTACTTTTCATTTAAAAACAACAACTATGGACCACCACCAGAAAACTTTAAAATGCAGCAAGACAATTAAAATGAAAATAAATAGATGGATAAGCAAATAGAAACCCGCGCTGAATGAGGAACATGAGCAAACATATCCACACAACAGCTCATTCATTTCACAGGAACTGTGGGTGTGCGTCCGCGCATGTGTGTGTGTTCGTGTCTGTGTGTGTGTGTGTGTGTGTGTGTGTGTGCGCGCGCGAGAGAGAGAGAGAGTAAGTCTGTGTTTTTGGCATTGTGTCACCACCTAGTGGTCATGCTGAGAGTGCTCTGGTTTCGGCTCATCTGACTTTCAGTTTACGTTTGCTTCAATGACCTCTTTCATTGCAGACATTTTGGCTTGTCATAGCAGGACAATCACATGTGCAATTCATAAACACTAACGATCAGCTCCACCAGTGTCCCAATGCGCCATGCCAGTGAGCTTTGTACAATATATGGACTCTGCAACTGGACACCCACTGGAATGCCACCGTCATCAATGATATCCTCTGCACCTGTGCGTCTCCTCCAATGCCGTGAAAAGGGTCTATCATGACATGTAAATATATTTGTGTTACCAGCGCGTATAACTCAAGAAAATACTGGAGAAAAACAGGAAAAAAAAATCTACTTTACTAGTTATCTAAGGAATTATGAACAGTGAACTTTGAAGATCATGATCAAATCTTTTGTGCTCCCGCTGGTGTTATGTCAGAAGCGCCACATTTGTTACACTTAAACATGACTTAACTAGATACAACATTCGAGACGGTTTGATGTAGGTTGACCGGTTAGTTGTTGCCTGTTATCCCCAACAGAAAATGCTGATATGAATTTGCTCTAAGGCTGTTGTGTTTTGGACACGTGCAGAGGAAATTTGATGTCTGTGTGGCCGTGGTTGCCGATACGTGACCCTCTCTATCTGTCTGTGCTGACAGTAGCAGGTTGTATTGACCTTCTTGTATTTGGTTTCTTTTTGTCGTGTCATGACTTTACAGCCTGCCGAGAGCCTCCACACTAATAAAACTTCACCAAGACACTAAGCGCCAAGCGCTGAGCGTGTAAGTGAATAAGGGTGAGAGTGAAAAAGAAAGCAAACAAAATTTCTATTGGACTCCGGACGGAGAGTGCACACTTATTGCTGTCTGTTGAAGAAAACAGATACAAGGTCGGCCAAAAAGAGGCGAAAAGGTCCTTGCTTTTTGCAGAGGAGAGTGTAGGTTCAGATGCGGGCTGCACGTTTACGCGCACAAAACAAAAAAAAAAAAAGTTTACGAATGAGCAGAATGGTTAAAATACACGTGGAATCCATTTTCAGCTCCGTCTCAGACCACATGGTGTTTTTGGAAAAAAATCTCATAAGAATCACATCTGTAATTAACTGCGCGGTCTCCGTGACTCTCCCGGATCATTACAGCTCCGGGGCATTCTCAATGCCTCGTCGACGACATACCGCACACATGTGCTACCTGCCAGGGTGGCGAGCGCTACCTTGCGATACTGCTTCCCTTGCTTCGCTCGCTTGCCCTCGGTCAGCGTCATCTACGGTCAGACTTTGGCGGCCACGTTACCTCTGACTGCCCCAGGCTTTCGTTGGCCTCGTGTTGCCGGTGCCCAGAGGGCGCAGCACATTTCTGCTAACTGCTAGGCTACTAACTGCTCCGGCTGCGTCGCTAACTAACACTAGCTGGCTAGCTCTAGCTACATCATGACTTGCACCTGCTGATCTGGTTAAGCACTAGCTAACAACGCGACTTCCCTTGCTTGCTCGCCCGACATCCATCCACTCCGTGCCCAGCTGGCCCAGCTGTCTATAAGGAACTCCGGTTCTTCCTGTTATTTTGCCGTCCCCGTGCATTTTCAACTAGCACAAGCGCCCACCTCAGTTCGCGGGGCCAATTGGTGGCCGCTGTCCCGTCTTGGCTTTGACCTTATGTACAGTCCCGCCAGCATCAACATTCACTTTACGTTTGCAAGTTTTACTGGTTCAACCCAAGTTTAAAATGAAGCATTACTTATTAAAAGTTTAGTAGCTTGAAATGAGGAGATATTACTTTACTTTTAAAAGCAAAGCAAATATTCAGAGCCATGTGTCCCGACCTGCAGCATAAACTCGAGCCTTGAAGAGTATGAGCAGCTGC
Source organism: Coreoperca whiteheadi (assembly GCA_011952105.1). Classification (NCBI taxonomy): domain Eukaryota; kingdom Metazoa; phylum Chordata; class Actinopteri; order Centrarchiformes; family Sinipercidae; genus Coreoperca; species Coreoperca whiteheadi. The sequence goes on from CM022486.1 coordinate 3,294,500, forward strand.
AACGAGTGTAGGGTTTTTTGCGCCTTTTGTGTTTAATCCAAATTTGAATTTTTCTAAACCAAATCTGCAGAGAGGGGCTTCCCAGTCAGCCTTTCTTCCTCTAATAAGGTGAACTGAGGTCAAATATCCTCCGTTTGTTTACAGCTGTATGTTTCCTAAAGTGAACGTGGGGCGCAGAGCTCAGTGCTGCGAGATGTGGGGGATGTTTTCTGGTTTTATGATGCCATGTAATCCTTCCAGTAAAAGCAGTCCACTGTAACTACAATTCAGCTCGATCTGAATGAATCAGAGTTTCCAAGTATCCTGCTCAAATGACCCCCCGCCCCTCCTCTGCACACACACACACACACACACACACACACATCCTCTTGTGAAGCCACCACACCAGTCAGAGGAAGCAGCCTGGAGCTCACGGCTGCAGTGAATTATCATCCAGCGGTGGCTGCTCTCTGCTGGATGTTCTGCCGGGATGCCCGCTTTGCTTATGCCTCCCGGAACTTTCCTTTAATTAATATGTTCTTGCTCTTCTTCTTCTCGCCCCCGTTATGTTGTTCTTGTCTCCTTCATCATGCCCCGCTTTTCTTTTTTTTTGTCCCATCTCCCCCTTTCTTGATAAATCCTAATCACATTATCTAAATGCTGACATCAAGCGAACCCTGGCAACTGAACTTTGTTACAGACAGTCAATGAAAAGAATTCCAGTTTCCCGGTTTGTTTTGTGGCTTACTCTCCTGCATTGTCATATGGTTGGAGGACTATCTGTGAGGGCAGCTAGTTTTCTTTGACAGGCCCGGGACTGCGATTTGCTCAGAGATCTCCTGGCGGTGATTCATATAACTCACCTGTTATGCCATTACCTTATTCACGTAGCCTAACACACAGCATTGTCACCGATGTGGAATCTCTGTGGGTGCAGGACCCAGAACCGAAGAGTCCCGATAAGACCTCTGAGCTGTGAGTTTTTTAACGTGTAAATCCTTACTATTAACAAATACCAGTGTAAAATGAAAGCCGACTAAGCCAGTCTTAATAATAAAGTAAATTGGAGTTTCGGTTACTCCTGGGCTAAGAGAGTGAGTCTTTGTTTTTTGTCTTTTGCAGTTTTAGAGCAGTTTCTCTAATATGTATTTCCCTTTTATTTAATTTACTGCTAATTGATGAATTTGGGCTGAGTGGCTGTCGGAATATAAGGGTTTTCTTTCTTTCTCGCTCTCCCTCCTGGTGTCGGGGTTACCTGCTGGTCATTTCAGGGGCCTATCACAGCACTCATACATCACGTCTTTATTAGGAGGAAGTCATTAGGTTTCTGCGGCGACCCAGCCTTGACCCCGCTGAAGCCGCATTGAAACCACCGACCCAGGGGTCAGGACAGGCTGGTGGGGCTTAGGCTCGGCTTCAGCCAATCACAGATGACCTGGGCACCCAGTCGGCACTTTGGGGCAAGGTTTTCTCTGCATGTGTGTGCCCAGAGCACAAAACCCATTCATTCAGTGACAGGAACTCTTCCCTACGCAGTACTTACGTTTTCACGTTCTCTGCCCACAGTTCTGTTTTAGCCAGACAGTAAAATTCACTGTTTTGGAAAGCTCTCTGCATGCATTCTGTGTTACCCTTTGGCCCATAACAGGATAGCTTGAGCTGAACAGTGCTCTGCGAGGGAAAAAAATTAGCTGTAATTCTGGTTTACACAGTGGAGGTGGCCAAATAAAATAAAAAACAAAAGTAAGAATGTACAGCCATGCTAGCGGCTGGCTGAACACAAAGTACAGCTGAGGCTAACGGAAAAGTCGTCAGTTTTGCAGGTATTTGGCCGTAAACCAAAGTATTGGAAAAAATCAGGGGTCACCAAAGCGATTAGGATTCATCCTCTGGGAATAAATATCTCTACCTTATTTCATGGCAATCCATTGAGCAGTTGTTGCGATTTATCTCTCTGGACAAAAGTGGTGGGCTGACGGTTGCACGTTGCCAAACCTAAAGCAGCTGGGCTCTTTGAAAACACATGACTAATGTGAGTGATTTAAATTAACAGAAATGCATTTCAATCAAATCACTTCGTGTGTACAGTGGGGAAAAAAGTTGTTAGTCAGCCACCAATTGTGCAAGTTCTCCCACTTAAAAAGATGAGAGAGGCCTGTAATTTACATCATAGGTTCACTTCAACTATGAGAGACAGAATGAGGAAAAAAAAAAAATCCAGAAAATCCCATTGTCTGATTTTTAAAGAATTTATTTGCAAATTACGGTGGATAATAAGTATTTAGTCAATAACAAAAGTTCATCTCAATACTTTGTTATATACCCTTTGTTGGCAATGACAGAGATCAAACGTTTTCTGTAAGTCTCCACAAGGGTTTTTTTTTTAAAATTTTTTTTACACACTGTCGCTGGTAGTTAGGCCCATTCCTCCATGCAGATCTCCTCTAGAGCGGTGATGTTTTGGGGCTGCCGCTGGGCAACTCGGATTTTCAACTCCCTCCAAAGATCTTCTATGGGGTTGAGATCTGGAGACTGGCTAGGCCACTCCAGGACCTTGAAATGTTTCCTACGAAGCCACTCGTTCGTTGCCTGGGCGGTGTGTTTGGGATCGTTGTCATGCTGAAAGACCCAGCCACGTTTTATCTTCAGTGCCCTTGCTGATGGAAGGAGGATTTTTTACTCAAAATCTCACGATGCATGGCCCCGTCGTCCTGGTCCCTTTGCAGAAAAACCGCCCCAAAGCACGATGCTTGCACCCCCACGCTTCACAGTAGGTATGGTGTTCTTTGGATGCAACTCAGCATTCTTTCTCCTCCAAACACGACAAGTTGAGTTTTTACCAAAAAGTTCTACTTTGCTTTCATCTGACCATAGGACATTCTCCCAATCCTCTTCTGGATCATCCAAATGCTCTCTAGCAAACTGCAGACGGGCCTGGACATGTACTGGCCTAAGCAGGAGGACACGTCTGGCACTGCAGGATCTGAGTCCCTGGCGGCGCAGTGTGTTAGCCTTTGTTACTTTGGTCCCAGCTCTCTGCAGGTCATACACTAGGTCCCCCTGTGTGGTTCTGGGATTGTTGCTCACCGTTCTTGTGATCATTCTGATCCCACGGGGGGTGAGATCTTGCGTGGAGCCCCAGATCGAGGGATATTATCAGTGGTCTTGTATGTCTTCCATTTTCTAATAATTGCTCCCACAGTTTATTTCTTCACACCAAGCTGCTTCCCTATTGCAGATGCAGTCTTCCCAGCCTGGTGCAGGTCTACAATTTAGTTTCTGGTGTCCTTTGACAGCTCTTTGGTCTTGGCCATAGTGGAGTTTGGAGTCTGACTGTTCGAGGTTGTGGACAGGTGTCTTTCATGCTGATAACGAGTTCAAATAGGTGCCATTAATACACGTAATGAGTGGAGGACAGAGGAGCCTCTTAAAGAAGAAGTTACAGGTCCGTGAGAGCCAGAAATCTTGCTTTTTTGAGGAGACCAAATACTTATTTTCCACCATAATTTGCAACTAAATTCTTTAAAAATCAGACAATGGGATTTTCTGGATTTATTTTCCTCATTCTGTCTCTCATAGTTGAAGTGAACCGATAATGTAAATTACAGGCCGGTCTTATCTTTTTAAGTGGGAGAACTTGCACAATTGGTTGGCTGACTAAATACTTTTTTTGCCCCACTGTATGTGTGTAGATAGAGTTTTTTGACCGATATATAATATGTGAGCATCTTCCATGCAAGGTGCTGGTCTGACCATCGGGGGCAATTTGGGGTTCAGTGTCTTGCCCAAGTGCCCCAGCTCCTCCTATCCATGTGGAAATCGGTGGACAACCCGCTCTACCTCCTTTTATTTCTTACAGCTGTTGCAAATTACAGCAACTGTTAAGTTTATTGTTGGACGAACTATTGTGTATATGTATCTTTTTACTTCTACTCTTTTACATGTTTAGTAAATGAATAACTCTTGTACTTCCTATGGTGATTTAATGTTGATTTTTTTTTACCTTTTTTATTCCTGGCTTGATGAACAATCTAAGTAATTTGACAGTTAGTCTGTACTTTTAAAATGCAGTATCCTTGTAACCGTACCTATTAATTTAAACAATACCCATATAATAGCCTTTTTCTGATTTGCAACATTGAATTAGTGTTTTTTCCAATACTGTTATCACCGTTCCACAATTTCTTCAAGGACAAACTTTAAAGACCAACTCCTGTGCATAGCCGTGCACCTGCAAGGGAAAACAGACTATATTTCACGTGCTCTTGAGCTGAATACACCCCATTTATATCAATGAGGGTAGACTCCATATTTGATAAGCTCTCACTAAAATGCAATACAGTTCAACAGCACCACATAACAGTATTGTCTAAGTTCATGACTGATGTAATGCTCTGTATCTCTAAGTAATTTTTAAATTAGAAAAGAAAGAAAAATAGTTTGGCAATGTTATTGTACATATACTGTTTAACCTGCTCTTTTTAACACCCTCGATGGCAATTTAGACCAAGCAAATGTATAGCTCTAAGTTACCCGCCTTCTTGACATAAACCACCCCACCCTCGTGTTCCAATCAAACCTACGCCCTCGTGAAACGGTGGCATTTCATAATTTTACAATAGATGAATGTTAGGGGAGCTGACACTAACCAGCTCTGGACTCTGACCTTTAACCTCTGGTCTCCTTGTAGAAGTTGTGTGTCAGTGCATTGTTTTTATTTGTACCATCGCGGTGGACCCGTTGATCACTTTCAGTGGATGAGCCAATGTTTCGCCCATGGGTGGGGCAGCTGGGGATGTCTGTTTGATTGACAGAAGGCATAATGTGGCGCCGGGCGTCCCCTTACCCTCCATCTCCCCTCTTCACCTCTCCTCTGAACTTCCTTCTGCCCGGATCCCCTTTCTGGGGGTCAAAGGTCATTCATTAGGATGCCCTTTCGTTCCTGATAATACACACACACACACACACACACATAGACAGAGTGTGTGTGAGGGTTATAACCGACACAGGGCTCTGCCAGGGGTTGCGAGGGCCGGAGAGGGTTGACAGCTACCATCAGTCTTTAAACAACCCCCAAAACCATCTCTATCGCACACACACACACACACACAAACACGCACACGCACACGCACACACACACACACACACACACACACACACACACACTTCACCCCCAGGGGTATTAGTGTCCTTACTTTGTCCTGAAAGGGAGTTGCATTGACCGGTCACAATGATGACAGAAAACGCTCCGTCGGTTCAGCGCTACTGCCTCAAACTGAACTATTTTACAGCGGTCAGGTGTGTGACAGTACAGCTGTGGTGGCCTGATCTGTTAATGTTTGCTTCTCAAGGTGATACTCCACCGAAAAGGCTCTCTTTTCAGTATCGAACAAGCCCTGTAGGCTTGAAAGGTAGCTGTAAAAAGGTCGTGGTTTTGTCCTCTTCGGAGCACGAAAGCCGTTGTCTGCTCGGCTTCACAGCAGTTACACATGATGGACAACGGCAGCAGGCTGGTGATCCTGGGCGGCCCCCAGGAGGAATGCATTGAAATGTGTTAATCAGGGGGGTGCTAACCAGTTCACTGTTTGTTCTCAGTGAGTATTTGCTAGGTAAACACAAGGGTAAAAGTTTGCTCATTTACAGAAGGAAGCTGGATATTTTTTCCCCCTTTAGATAACAAAAAGGTTTCAGTGTGTTTGGAAATGTGTCGCTATCACTGGTCATCTACCAAACACCCACTCGGGACGTGCTTTTGATTCTGTTTTCTTAGAATTGGACACTTCCTTTGTTTGGTCAAGAAAAAGATTTGATCATTTCGTGTTAGTCAGAGGAGGAAAGGATGAAGATTTGGTTTGTTATACAGCCGGGCCAATAAAAGGCAACTTTGTTTTTCGGTTTCACTGAGCTGTTAATGTGGTTTCTGCTTTCACGTGGAAAGATCTGTGAAGGTACAAAACCAAATCTCCTGTGCAGACTCCTCGAACTCCGAAGAGCTTTGGCTCACTGTTACGGTCATTGCAATTATACACCCTTTTATTTTTCATTTACTTTTCTAACGTCAGTGTTATTTTTCCATGCTTGAGATCCTTAGATCGCTGTCCATCCGCTAAACTTCAAAGTGACATTTTAAGCAATATGCTTATCCTCCTGAGATTTGAAGATGGGCACTTCTTTGATACCTTTGAAAAGAAAACCTAAAACACGTTTTCCAATTCCAATTTCCATTTTTATCTAGCATCTTCTACTATACTATTAAATTTTGCATCTGTCTTTCACTTTTTCTTTTAATTCTAAGGGGCCAGTAATTATTTCCACATAATTCTGAAACTCCTCAGTCTTTCCATTAGAACAGGGTGGTTTTACTGGCAAATGCAGATTCAGCTGACTGACTGTGAATGTGTTTCTCTGGAAATGTCTGCGGCTGGGATGGAAACTGTTGCCGCTTTTTTGTAAGGCAGATTCAGAAGGTCAGTCGGCTGCTGCTCAGTCATTACATGCATGAAGAGAGATAAAAACTGTTTATATTTGCTTTGTGTACACCAAGTAAACAACTCAACCAGCCCACACACACAAATACTTATTAAAGTATGTTATTTAGATTTGAACTTTATTTATTTCCTAAAAAGAGAAACATACAGTATGGTCTTGATTAAAACTTTCTCTTTCTTCATCCTATGACAAACCACGCACACACCCACACACACACACAAATCTGCTGGCAATTAGTGATGGGGGCGCGAAGCAGTCCGGGTCAGCCTGCAGAGTCAGTTCAGTAAAAAGATTTGTTCAAAACGATTCGTTCACCGATTTCGTCCAGTGCTTGACCGGAGCTCGCAACACAACAATGCAACCACTCCATGAATTCTATAAACAAACACTGAAGGTAGGCTACTGGATAAAGCATCCATATAAAGAAGAGATGGTGGCACTCAGAAGTTTACTTAATCATCTGTCTGGCAACGCACAAAATGTTATCGGCCTTCATCAGTGTGTACAAATGAGCAATTTTAGGGGTTCAGCATCTTGCTCCAGGATACTTTGACTGGGGGAAGCCTGGGATCGAACCGCCAACCTTCCGATTGGTGGACGACCACTCTGCCACCAAGCCACAGCCGCCAAATGTTTTAGCCCACGCATATAATATCAATCATATATCTGGAGTGCAGTGCAAGACCAATGTTGGTGAATCATTGCAGCTAAATGTTCGCAGCCTGAATCCGCTGTGTATTTGCTGCCTTGAAGACATTCCTCCTGACACAAGACTACGGGCCATTAGGTAGTTCCATCCGCACCTCCTGTTGGAGGAGAAACACCAATAGACATACCAAGAAACTAATACTACACAATATATTAACAAGAAAGAGGAACAAGATGAAATAGTCCATCCTAGAGGGTGCATGAGGGTGGACAACGATCCCAAGATCTTTGCTGGAGGAAATGGTTCATCCTCTTGGAAGCATCTTTTTCCATTAGATTTTTAGATATTTCAAGTGTACAACTAGACATTTAGAAAAGTGTGGGAGCGCCCACGTTTAGAAATCCTTTCCTGGGGAGCGTGAATATCCAAAGCAAATTGGAAAAGCGGGTGCATCGATAACAGCAAAACGCCACCAAATGTAATGGAAACAGATTTAGACAGTACATTTACGACGTACGTGAAGGATGTGACTTCAACATCCACTGAAGCTTCAGCTCCACTGAAGAGACTTAAAGGCAGGAAAACAACAGGGCTGTGCGGGCCGATGAGGATTGTTCCTCAAATGAATACACGAAACGAACATGTACGCCATATTTCTGTCACGTTTTCTACATGCTTTTCAACCATTGGAGGCTATGTTCAAACACTGCAGAGCTGCGAGTGAACCTTCCGAATGGTTAACGCTTCTAAAAATCTTACTCTAGTTATTTTATTAGCTTTGCGTCATGCATTCACCGACATACCGACACACCGACCGTCATACGGCCTATACAGGTTGTGGGTCTCGTTGAGCAATCGTGAGTGACGTCCGGCGTCAACATCCGACACTTTAAGTATAGCCCTTCTGCGCGTCTCAGTCTGTTTCTTCTTCTTCTGTGGTTGCACAGTGCTGCGTGCATTGTCTGGGCTCAGTTTGACAGCTTGATGAGCCATTAGTCGACATAATTTATCTGTGTGTACGCTCTGCCTGCAGACTCTCTGTCTGCTGAGGGACGGCGTGCCTTTGTCCTGACTGCTGCAGGGGGCAGGGCCAGTGCTTGTCACGCACACGCACACACAGCCTGGTACTTCTATACTTGTGAGGACTGTCATTGACACAAAGCCTGCCCCAGCCCCTTACCCTAACCCTTAACCATGCCAACTAAGTGCCTAAGCCCAACCCTAACCCTAACCCTAACCCTAAAACCAAGTCTTAACCCTCAAACAGCCCTCCTCAAACAGGCCTGTTGTAAAGGGAGGACCTCACTTTGCAAAAACGTCCTCACTCCCAAGGTCTAAAACGCAAATTGGTCCTCACAAAGATGGCTGTACAACTAATTTCTTTTTAAAGAACAGAAAATAGTGGAACAATAATTAAATCAAAACTAGTAAAACACTTTCATTTTAAAATAAATGCTTATTTGTAATGTATAACTTCTCACACCCATATTGGCTGTCCAAACATAAACATAAAAAACACAACTGCAATAAAATAATTGCACAACAAGCTGCAAACGCAGCATAAAGTCATATAGTTAATATGGTGAACGCTTCACCAAACAGTTGCTTATTTACACATTGAGCCGACGCAGGGCTGCATTAACATTCCTTTGTGTTTCTTGCCAACTGATGAATTGTTCAGTCCAATACGCAGCTCTGTTCTGGTTTCTCCTAACTCCTGTGAATAAGATCAGTCTCAGCATTAGCTGCCAAATGCCTCTTTATGTTCACCAGTTGATCGCTAACTTTGTCTTTTTACCTTTTCTTGCTGGGCAGGCAGTGTGCAAAACACAGAAAATCCTTTTCGGACAGTATGGAAAGTAACTTCTCTTAATACATTCATGATACAGAGAGAGAGAGAGCTGTGACGACGGAAGGGGCGATGGCTGGAGATGGCTGGGAGCTGATTGTGCTCGGCGACCCGTCACCTGTAAGCGGACATCGGACAGGGGTCACGATCTTCAACAAAGATTGGACGCTCCCAAAAACTTGGTGGCTGTCTGGAAATATTGTCACGTTTGCCCAAAGCTAGAAACTAAAGCCAGTTTCTGAATTGATTTCACATGAAAAACTGGTCATTCAGTGCAGTTGTTATTACACATAGGAATCATGTCCAAGACCCAAACTTCACGTCTTCCTACACCTCCTGTTAGTTTGCCGAGCTTAATTATTCAACAGCCTGTTTGCTTTCGGTGTTTTAGGGCCTTGGAAAACATCTGCACGTCCCGTCTTCTTTAGGCCAGTTATCCAAGAGAAGAAACACTAAGCACTACTATGACATATGTCATGTTGACAGTCTCTTAAGGTGGCTTTCTCCTTTTGAACGTCCACACCTGTTTTGAAAGAGAGAGAGAGAATAACAGGCAGATCAGGACGGAGGGTGAACTCAGAGGCCAAAAGGAGAGATAAGAAGCATACAGTCAATGTTAGTTACATTTAGGATTAGGGTTAACCTTTCTGGGAAAGGTTAACAGTCGACAACACAATGCTCAGTCTTTCAAGTTCATAGTACACATTCTTCCACAGGTACTGCCCCTTGAGTCCACTCTGCGCCTGCTGTGGAGTGAAACGTAACGTCACCGGTGTCTTTTGTGGTTTCGGCTCTCACAGCTCTCACTTTGCTGGTGTTGTAACCGGCCTGTTGCTCAACAGCTGGAAGCCACTGTGAAGAGAAGCGAGGAAACACTGAGGGGAGAGGCGAGAGGGGCTTTCTGCCTGGGCGGAGGGCAAACTCCCAGCTCGATAAGAAAGGTGAGGGGTAAACATTGACTGGAGTCCTATCGCTGCTTGCCCGGGTCCATCTTTCACTGGAGGAACTATGCAAACAGCAGGGATGCTCTGATAACTCTCTTTCACGCCAAGCAGTAAACTTTAAGTGTCGTCTGATAACGAGGAGCAGACCCCAGGCGTCACAGTTTCTACCTTTCGTTTATGGTTGTATGGCAAAAATGATCCACGCAATCTCGTTTTCAAATTCGGAACGATCTGTGCGAAAAGGCCCTGAATGTTTTAACCCTTTATTATCAGCCGTTTCGTTGTAGCAAATTCTCTGATCCGATGTTGCGTGATTGCTTTACTATCGTTACGATCATTACTGTTTTAATAGATATATTTGCATGAGCTTCTTAATGGCATGTTTCTACTGCAGAATGTCCATGTAAGAATAATGATGTAAAGGCGGAAGTAGCCTGACATTGTGATAGTGCCGCAAAGCCTCTTGGGAAGGAGGTCGAGATAGATGTTTGGGATTTTGAGATCAGCGACGGCTGTTTGCATCCTGTCCTTGCCAGTCTTGGTTTCTTTTAACCATGACCACGCCGCTAACCTTCTTGCAAACCTGTAAGCAAACATGTGGATGCACACATAAACGTACATGTACACAAACGCGTCACCAGATGAGTGAAATGGCCACAATGTCCTTTTCCAATTAGGTCGGTTTAACAACCCATCACTCGTTAATTTGACACTCACATTCATATTATCTATAAGTGTTGTGTTCTTTCAGCCATACGCCGTTTTCAAAGCTTGCAGAGTATAGCTCTGCTCCCTCATTCTCCAGCTGAAATACCAACCTTCGCACAGACAAGCATCTCTTGGACCAACGTGGGTGGAATTGGTGCCCGGCACGGTTCGTTTCACATAAAAGACTCTTTAAATACAGCTTTACTGCACCGTGAGGTCAGCGGACACACGTTCATTCATGCGTGTGTAAACACTGTCCAACAACTGTCGCTCCAAACATGAAGCCAGGATATTGAATCTCTCCCGGACTCTCATTGTTAATAAGAGACAGCACATTTCCTGTGCCTCTCAGTCGTAAACACACCCGCGGCCTGCTAACATATGGCACAGTCATGTTTGACTAGGACCGTACATGATGCCAGCTATGTCCGATTTAATGACACGCGAAGCAAACAGGGAGGGGAGGGGAGGGGAGAAACACTCTTCCTTTTAACCCACGCATATCATCAGGGGTACAAGAGGTTGAATGAAGGTGTTTCATGGCGAATAATGACCGAAAGAACGAGAGCTCTGTTGAGATTCACGTTAGAAAAATGCAAAATGACACCGAAAGTGCAAGATGGACTGAATTTTACAGGGAAGAAAAGGAAAACATTTGATGCTCATCAAGCAAACGCGCAGTCGAATCCAAAATATGAAGAAAAAGGCCTCCAACGGCTTCCAATGGGGGCATGGCAGAAAGACTTTTAGAATTCTGTGTCTACTTTACATGAAAGTTCCCATTCGTATTCCAACCTGTAAATTCAATTGGTGTCAACATCGTGACTAATAAAGATGACATATTTTGTCAGAAAGTTTTCCACATTTGGCCATAAAGATAACCCTGTCAGTCAACTTCGAATGATACACTTTGGTGTATTTGTCGGATGATAAATAACAAGAGATTGCAGCAAAGCAATGCCAAAATAGGTTTGAGGAAATACAGAAACAGTGTCACCGTCATATAGTTTGTCCACCAGAGGGCCCTGATATGTGGCCCCACACAACCCAGCTCTACTTACCCAGAGCACAACTGCACTAACACTAAATTAACTATTGTTTCAGTGTAATTACAGTCATTAATCGTAACCCTTCCAATAACCATGACGATCCTGAAAGCTTGCAAGTTGTAATCATGGAAATCTCTCCCATTGGTGCCGTCCATCCCGCTGAGCCAACAGAACACAATTACTTCTGTGTTCCCAGTGTCTGAAACAAGGAGGACATGCTACAGACTAAAACGTGAATGGCTAATTTTAGACACAAATCACAGAGGGGAAGATGGATTCAAGTTTGGCATAAGATATCACAAAATACAATAAATTCAAGAGACACATAAGCCACGACAATGTATCAATATGTAATATGACAAACGTCCTTAAGAGTGTCAGTATGTGTTGGTGCCGTTGCTGCCAAGATGTCAACCTCTCATCCTGTGTTGGATGTTTCCAGATGAATTATGTGTAACTCCATGAGGATTAAGTGAAACAGGGACAGCCATCACCAGGGGCTTCAGCTGGCCAGAGAAGACAGCTGGTCATCATCAGGTCTGTGTCTCCCTCTGCTGGCCATTCGCTGTACTTCAGAACCTGGTGTTCAGGGCGCCATTGAGGCCACGAAAAAGCTTATTTCCCCAGTGATTTGAAACGCTTCTCTTCATGATGGGTACCAAAATGTACAGAAAATACAATTGGCCAGTTAACGGATCAATTAAAATACAAACAATGATTCAAAAGGTATTGTTAAAATGGTCAGGTTTTATTTAGGGGTGACTTGGACCTCAGTATTTGCTGGCTGTGACCAAACCCACTTCACCTTTTGGGATTTAAAACGCCTTTTGTTCAAGGACAGCAGTCCTCCAACACTAGATAGTGGGCAAGATTTCATAGCACTCTTTACACGGCTTGGTGGCAGAGCGGTCGTCCACCAATTGGAAGATCGGCGGCTCGGCGGTTCGATCCCGGCTTCCACCAGCCGTGTGTCGAAGTATCCTTGAGCAAGATACTGAACCCCAAAGCTGCGCCTTCGGTGTGTGAACGTGTAAGTCGCTTTGGATAAAAGCATCTGCTGAATGACTAAATTACATTACAAAAGGGTCAGAGCACCCAAATAAAACAAAGCTACATTTTAAAATGAAATAAAATGTCATTCTACAACTACTAGGCCATTAACTAAGAGATTTCCCCCTCAATAACCTCTTAATTACCGCTTATTGATAGTAAGTAAGTAAGTTGCTGTACATGAGTTACGATCTTAATATGCTTTGGTCCGTATGGGCCTTATAGAGTGTTGGTACCAAAAGAATAGTCATTTTACCGTAATCACTATGGTTTACTCTTAACAACGAAGCACAAAACTACAAGTGTTAATGGTGTCCAAATCACTCTAAACTCAGAATATGTCCCCCATTCTAAAGTGAGGTCTTGCTCATAACTAATTCACTAGTAGTTTGACACTTATCCACCTACACAGGTTCCCTGTTGCATCTAAAGTTGTGTCTAAAGTGCTTTATAATGACTAATAAAGAGCTGAAACGCTACTAATATGCATGCTAATGAGCAACTAGTTAATGCCGAATGTGTGTACCTTAAAATAAAATGTTTCCAGTATTATTACTATACAACTTATGATTAATTATTATTATTTTTATCCCCGGGACCCGTCCAGAAGACACCCAACCCTTGTCCGACATTTCTCTCTTCCTCTTGAATTTTATCTCTATTTGTATTTCCCCTCTCTCTTTCCCACTGCTATAATCTGGCTCACATATTCCCTATGCACGCACACTGTCTCACACACACACACACACACAGACACATAAAAAGTCCAATAAGAACTTGCTAATTACTTATGCTCATCTGCATACGTTTTAGTTGTTTCTCGTAGTTTGTCGGTGTCACCTTGTCATGTCTCATATATGTCTTCTTGTCAGTCACATGTCTTGCACTAAAAGGCCCATAAACCAATCACTGCAGGGTATGTGAGAACCGGTTTGGAAAAAGCTTTGAATCAAATGCAGTCACAGAGTAAATTGCACATCAAACTTTGCCCACATTAAAATATAAACGCTATGAAGGCTAGTGAGTGCGGGGTCATCTGGCTGCAGTGGCCATATGCTGACACTTGAGGGCACTAGTGATTGATGTGTGGTTATACAGCTGCTGGTTGGTTGTTATGGCCCTTGGCTGTCCGCTCTGCGTGGCCTCTTCTCTCTATCTTGGTCCAACAAACCATACCACTGCTTTGCATTGGGATGTCTCCCTTCACGGCTGCAGTAGCATGCCACCAGAGCTGGGTGTTTCTGAGGAGTTTCAGCAGAAATGGCTGTCGGCCAAGCGGCTGTTACATAATTGAAGACGCTTTACGACTTTGTAAGGGCCCCGTATTGAGTTTCTCCAGACTGCATTGTGTGCAGTCCTTCGGAGGGCTGCGTTAAATGCCTCTTCGCCGCACGTGTGTTAAAGAAGACAAAGGATGTAGGCTCAGCGACCCTGTCACTCATCGGGGCTGCAGTTCGAGTCAAGCTGTGCATTTCATTAAGCCGACTGGCTTTTACGCTTTCCTGCCAAGTGTTAGATGAGAAGAGGCTAACCACCCTCATATCTGTCCGTTTAATATGAAGCTACAGCCAGCAGCCACCATCGTTGATGGCCTGGAAGGGGAGGCTGATGCGAGCGGTATTCAAACGGTTGCCAATTGCAATTTCACTGCTGGATGCCACGAAATCCTAAACGCTGGACCTTTTAAAACTAACGGAGAAAACCGCATAACATCTTAAGTGAGAGGATATCTTATGGACAAAAGAAAAAAAAAAACCATGGAGGAATTGGTTCATCAGCGGTGCTTCTTTTGGCAACATTAGAAGGTGCTGTGGTAACAACTGAAACCTTTACCTCTAGAACATGAACATTGTTACTATGTAAATTGTGTTAAGAAAACCTAATTGATTAAATGTAAAATTGCAGACTTTCACCTTTTCTTAGAGAAATGGTCCTCCTCCTTGCATCACTGTTTGAACAATCGTTATAACATTGGTTCTCTTTTTCTGCGGTTTCTTTTTGCCGTTTCAGTGACTTTAAGAACACAACACAGTTTGGGACACGTATGTGCTGTTACGTAAACTTCGTCTGTCACCTATTCTCATACCTGGGCCTAATGTTTTATGGAATTCATCTGAACAATGTCGAAAGTTGTTACCCGAATAACTTAGCCTTAGCGTCTATCTGCTGCTGCCTGGCGGTGGCAGGGTAGGCAAACCCGTGTGGTCTACTGGCTGCAGTACCATGACACCGGCGCTCGCGTTTGAGGAGTTTGTGCATAAAGGGATGTCAGACAAGTTCCTGTTACATAATAAGTGAAGCTTCCCAACTTTGTAAGGGCCTGCGTTGAGTTTCTTCAGACTGCCTTGTGTACTTGTGTGAGAAAAGACAGGATGTAAGGGCGACCCTGTCGCACATCGGCGTTCGCGCTTGACAAGCTGTGCGTTTTTATTAAGCGGACTGGCTGTGCTGTAATCACTTTTAAAAAGAAATGTTTTTGGAGTGAATGTCAGTAACCTCAATGTCACTTTTGATTAGTGTTAACATACACACCTTTAAGTCTTCAGCAAAGAGCTCTCAAATGTATACATTGAATATTGGCATTTAAAACTTGTTTAAGAAGTTTCTTGTAGAGGTTTAACTGAGCTTCCTTCTGCTACATGGCCAGACTAATTTAGCAACTGTCATGATTTCTGACTTGTGTAAATGTTACTAAAAGATTTATATCAATAGTGGAAATAAAAATGAAGCGCTGCCTTACCTTATTTTGAAATTTAGTTTTGAATTTGCATCTGTTGTAGGAAAAAAAAAAAATTGAACACTGGCACAATTTCCTGTGCATTCATCATTTGGAGTGAGCAAGCACTAGACCAAGAGCTGAGCTTGTGTTTCTCCTCTAGGATAAATAATATACTTTTTTGGATTAGTACATGTCTCATTCCAGAGGCAGTGCATTATTGAATGACAGGAAAAAAGTTCAAGCCAGGAGCCATTAAGCACCCTAATGCAATGAAACCGTATCAAGACGACCAATTCAGAGATAAATTCAAATGCTCCCATAATTCCATAAAAGCCTCTGTTGCTTCAGTAATTGTTTTCCCTTTTTAAAGACCAGCTTGTCAGAGTGACTTTACAGTGTTCTTTGAAACGCACAGCCATAACGCGTCCGATGAATGAAAGAGTCTCGGAGGCTACAGGACCGACGTCATTTAGTGTGGCTGGCCAACGTTTTCCCTTTCAGAACAAGGACAGCAGGAGCGGAGCGTTGTGGGAGGAAGGGACGACGTCAGGACCAGAAGGCTGACACGAATGAATCCGGTCAGACCCCGTGGTGCTGCTCAAGGTTGCCAGTCAGCTTTTTAAAAGTCTCTTCCACATGTGAACAGGTCCTATATTACCCAGGTTTCTTAGTGCATCTGGCTGTATACCTGCGCCGAACTGGCCCGAGGCAACAGCCTCCTTTAAGATTTGTAAAAGGTTTCATGACATTAAGCAGTCCAGCGTGCTTCTTATAATAAGAGACATGTGGTGACGGGTTAACATCTTTATTAAGATGAAGACTTTCCAGGACAAAAAGACAAGTTGATTTAGTGAGCAGTGATGCATCTCTTGCAACATTACAAATGCTGTGATTACATAATGATGGAAGCCTTTACAGCACTACGAGTTATTGCTTTAATGTGAAACAGACGCCATCTCTTAGAACCAAGGTGCTAATTGCTGCTCTTATCGTAGTCGACAAAGAATTCATTGCAGGCGAGAGTCAGTGAGACAACCAGCATGACAAACTCCTGGAAGTCCACTTCACCGTCCTTGTTTTCATCCAGCTCACTCATAATCTTCTCAACCGCCATGGGGTCCTTGCTGGCCTAAAAACAGAAGCATTGCGATGAAAATGGAACCTGAGAAATTTGCCTCACAAGATCAAATGGCAGCCGAGCACACACTTCCAAACCTTAAAGCTGAAGTTCGGGCCTGTTCAGGTACAGTATCCTGTCCGTCCTTCCCCAAAATGCTACAGACCATAATAGCCACGGTCATCTGAACCGAACATTGAAGAACTCATTTGTTAGGAGCGCTCCAGAGGTACGGACGAGTGATTCAGTAGAACGTGGCGGTAGATTCATAAGACCAGACCTGTTGTGGGAGTCATGTACAGACGGTCTGCCTCTCTCCACATTAAATCATAACATGGTACTCTGAATGAATTTGGAGTTTAAGTACTGAAATCGATGCCAATGTAAAGCAAAATTAACATTTTACTATATTATGATTGGTATATTTTGGCACAGCAGCTTATACATTTCAGTATGTCTTGGGGAAAGTTCACTCTGACAGCTTCCTCTGGGTCTTTACACAGGTCACGGTCCTCTGTTACAGCCTAGACCAAAGCGTCACCTACTAAGACTATAAAATTCTCCCGTTTAATAGCTCCTTGACGTTCACGTCCTCAGGTCAGGACCACTTTGCTTTTAAAAGATGTTTTTAGCATTCCTCAATTTATGTGACCGTACAGGCAATGCCGTAATGACACGTTTGCAGCTGTATTCATATTACTGTTTTGGGTCCCCAACATGGCAACTGACTGCTTAACATGTTATTTTACACATTATATAATTTGACCATGTTGTATTTGTCATGAAGCTATGTTCAGATGGTTGTAAGTCGCTGCGCAATCTGTCATGAGTTGAAATTTTGAGCTTTCCAATATGATGGAGACTACCTGCACGCACCTTTCTGTCTCTGTAACGCTACATTGCCTCCTTTGGGAGGAGGTGTAACTTCTGCCCACCAGCCTTCCACCCACTGAACGGAAGCGACACCAGGAGTTGACGCAGCAAAATTCATTCCCAAGTCCTCGTGAAACATTTGCTTGTAATAGCTTGGTGGAAAAGTGTTTGTACGCGGGGGTAAAGTAAAAGTGGACGAGGCAGCACAGATAAGCTGCATTAGTGGAGTTCTTGCTCTCCAGCCCATTCTAATTCCCAGGGCTTCAAATACTGATGTTTTTTTTTTTTACACCCCTCAGAGTTTTATATGGACACACAAGATATCATTTGGTGTGTGTATGGGATGTACAGGGCTGCCAGAAAGCCTTAAGTCAGGGGACGTATAATGAGCAACTGAAGCGTGAGAAAGTCCACCTGTGGAGGAAACAGGCTGAAGACACCTTCAGAAGGCTTCTGTAGGAGACCGTTTGACAACCCATCTTTTTAGCACAGCTTGTGGCTGATCTTTTAAGTATGCTGTACATGTTTTAACACTTCTGTTTTTAATCTTCAGCACTTCGAGTTTTAAGTAAAATGCAATACAATTTATGTATTATTGTACATTGCATACTGTTTTGGGGGTACTCTTGGCTGCCCCTATGGTAGATAAAATGCCTTCCAATGGCAAAAACTCAGTGCTACATTGTCTTACCTACCTGCTAGAAAATTAGTTGGTCTTTACATGGTTAAAGAATAGCTACTCACTGCCATGAGTTCGCCAAGTTCTCCCAGCAACAGGCTCTTCAGCTCTGCTTTGCTCAGCTTGTACTTGTCGCCCTCTTTTCCAGAATATGAGTGGAACACTTTGATGAGGCCCTCTATAGCGTTCATCAGGTTGGACGACATTTTTCAGTTCTACAGTTAATGCCTGGAATGACAAATCAAGAGTGTTATTAAAAACAAACCACAATTTACTACTGACTAGTTGACCTCAAGCAACCAAAAAAAAAAAGGGATTTTGTGGATTTCTGCTGGAAATTGAGGAAGAATCATTCCAAAGGACAGGTAAGATCAGATCAACACAAGAGTTTGATTCAGATCTGTATGCAGGGGACAAGCACCATCCAGCAACAGCAAAATAAATCCTGAGTGCAGTACAATAAACTTCAGCAGGAGGCTGGAGATTTAAAAAACAAAATAAATAAAAAAGACACCCCTGCAGGTATTAGGTTGCCAAAGATTTTACTTGAAGGGTAGAGACTGAGATGGTTCAGTGAAGTCTGTATGTACTGGCACACAGACTCAAACCTTTCCTGAAAGTGAAACAAAAACTTGAAAGGGATAAAGAATATACAAGACACTGCGCAGACTTACTTGCCCCGAGCAATCACCACATTAACATGTTATGTCTGGTGCATCATCTGTCAGTAGGCGACTATGGTTTAATTTTATGTAGTGCGAGAAAAGCTCAGAGACACCTTAACCCCATAAAACCACAACTTCGTTTTTGTATGGATTTAACAAATGAGATGTTAAATTAGGGAGCTTTAGAGGTGTTAGCAGGCCGACTTCGTAACCTCTGGACTAGAGTTAGATTGGTAAATTGGCCACTATATTAGGATATTGCAGCTGTATAGTGTATATGCTGGCCAATAAATAACACCTTTCAACACTAACTGCAAACTAGGTTTATGTTAATTTAGTATGTCACAACATACCCTTTTAAAGCGGAGCATATAGTTCCAGTTCGCCGATAATCACATTGGCTACCAGTTTCTCACAAAATCAACTTTTAAAATTGTACAGCTCGTCCATAAATCACTGAGCCGTTTAGGGCAAGACGCATGTAGACCTTCTGGCCAGTAGGAACCTTGCAGACCTCTCGGCTCGCCTGGTTCTGGATCCCAGGTTGTTCCCGGCGTTAAAATGTAGACATGGTGAAGCCGCCTTTTATACTGCTCAAATGTGAAATAGCCAGAGCTGAGACTTACACATTATTGACTTCTTTCACATCCAAGCTTAAGGTTTCCCCGTTCGCCATTGCTTTTAGTTCTCTTTTTAAAATCAGATTCATTTTTATTCTTTTCTTCTGCTTGCTTTTTCAGTTTTTGTACTTTTGCCTGTGTACTCTGAAGCACTTTGGGTGTGACATGCTATATACATTTTCACTTGCTTTTTTTTTTTAATCTAAGCTAACAGCTGCTGGCTCCTCACAAGAAAGAAAGTAGGCGTACTCCCCAAAATGTAAATTTTTTCTCTTTTTAAGTGGTGGACCATGTCTTGGACACAGTTGCCTGGCAAGCTCTTTTACACACAAAATAAAAAAAAAGGTAGACAGAAAGCCACTTTGAATGTACTTGAGCCATTTCTACCAGTAGAAGTGCAGTGACAAAACCGTTTTGTAGCATGTTTGTTATGCATGGGATTGTCAATAAGTTAATGTTGATGAGACAACATGCAGAGACTAAGCTAGCATTCTGTTGTCATGTGGGAGGACATCATGGCGCTGATTGGGATGTGATTGCACCAACGTAGTAGAGGAACTGAATAAAAGGCCCCTTGTGAATGCAGAAAGTGGCATCAAACGCTGGAATACACATCATTAAGCTATGGGTGAAAGCAAATACAAATTTGACCACCACCATTACACTTGTGGGAGTCACAAATATACAGCTTTCACCAGAGTTTGGTTTGAAAATGCAGGTAAGGGAGGGTCCGGAGGAATGACATCAGCCCTTACAACCTACCTAATCAGAAACTAGACTCACGAGGAGGTTTTTTTTTTTTTTTTTTTAAATGATCTGTATCAATTCAGGAATAAAGAAAATGTTATATTTATGTGGGTCCCAGCACATACGGGTATTCTAGGAAATGAAAAGGTAGACGAAATAGCTAAGAAAGCATTGCAAAAAGAGTATAGAAGCAGATACCAGCCTTTCAAGAACAGAAGGAAAGAGTATAGTGTGGGGGAAAATTATTAAAGAACGGCAACAAAGGCTGGACCAAGAACTAAAAGGAAGGTATTTATACTTCATTAAAAAAGTATTGGTACTGTGGAAAATAAGGCAGGAAACAGGAGAGAAGAGACTGTAGCCAGATTAAAAGAATAGGGCATAAGAAATTAAATAGCACTCTCCACATAATGGGGAAACATCCTATTGGGTTTTGTGATCAGTGCCAAATACCTGAAACTGTAGAACATGAGCTTATTAATTGGTCAAAATATGAATTACAGAGAATAGACATGATAAAGGACATGGACAAAAATAGAACATGGAGTAAAGAGAAGAATGACTACAGTAGAAGTGAACAAAATAAAATATATTTGAGTTGCTTTCTGACCAAAACAGGGCTAATGAAAAGGATGATTATTAACGTGTAGGGGAGATAACTAGAACCAGAAGGCGGCAGTAATGCAACGTCAAGGATGCCAGCTGCCGTTAAAACCCAAAGAAGAAGAAGTATCTGACACCTGAGAACCTGCTATGGGGCGGGGGGGCTGAGTCATTTCACCTCCTGCCTCCATGAAGCAGCAGAGGACAAAGGACAGACCCCCTGCAGGGCAGGCTGCACATAAAGTACACTTAGATCGTGGTTTGCATTACCTTACATAACCCCCCCCCCCCCGATGCCTTCATGCTGAGGATTAACTGTAGCGCTCGGTCATATGGCTTCATGTCTGATGATTCTTATCAGGGCCATGAGGGGAGGCTGCTCTCTGTCAGTAATACAGGGCTGCTGTGTGGGAGCACGGGAATAACTCACTCAAGCGGCACTTTGAGAGCAAGAGACGCGACACCCCTTCCCTGGATGACGCGCGCCGCAGTCCCTTAATTAGACCCGATAATTGCCGTTAATCATTTACACCCGCCGCGATCAGGGGGCTAATTAAAAGGCTTTGAATGTCAAATGCAAAGCATGCAAATGCTGTTGATTAACTGAGGCAGGAACTGAAGCACGGACATTTGGAAGTGTCAAAAATGATGCCACTCCACATGAAAATAATAAAAGAAAGCCCCACTGAATTAGTTTTTAAATGTTACCACCCTCCTCTCTCTTTTGGTATCATGCACTCTGACTTCTCCTAACATAAGACAGCCCCTTACATTTTCGCAATTAAACAAGAAACGACCAAAAACCGGCAGGCACTCACCTGGACACCGACGCTGACAGGTGCTGGTGGAAGTGGCTCCAGCGCGCAGCTCATCAGTTATATATGCCCCTCTCACCTGTGTCCAAATCAGTCAGAGAGGCGCCTCCCTCCTGACAGCAGCGGCATGCTGCACAGGTGAGCCCAGCCTCGCCATGTAAGGCAATCACGGGCGGTTTATGGCAACTGCACAGCACAATGGACCTCTTTGCTGTTTCACCTGGCAGCCAGGAACAGCACAGCTATAACCAGCAGCACGGATTATGACCATTTAGGGGTGCCAGTAAGGCCCTTAGGAACCCTGCACCTAAGGACCATAGTGTTATTGATTACATTTCACAAAATGATACAACAACTACTCATAAGTCAACCAATGAACAGTAACCCTAACAAATTAGAAACTAATTTAGTCCAAAACATAGTTAAAAAGTAGTGCTGAAATTATTCTAAGTCAATGACTATAGCAGATAAATGAGAGGGGACTGTTAGATTGTTAGATGTTTTTTAAAATGTGTGTGTGTGTATACATATCTATATATTAGGATTAGGATTCTGTCTCTTATATTATAATTTCATTATCAACTCACACAAGTGCTTTTCAGAATTATTTTGTCTTGTTAACATTATCCGTAACATTTGGCAAAAAACGTGCCTTTTTTGTGTACAACATAGCCCTCAGTCCTACAAATGTGCATCTGCCGACGCCTCAAAGTTTAGTGTCGATCACGTGACACAGTATGGTTGCACTTGAAAGGCACTTCTGAGAAGATTCCGATAACAAACTCTCTCTTTTAGGTCAAAATATATGTCAATAATTTCAAGACCTTCCTCGGTGAAACTCCATTGCACGTACAGCAACACAAAATCCATTCTGACCTGGAGTCTGAATCCTGTGTTACCCTGCTGTATGTACACACAGTTTTATAGCTCTATAGGAGCTTTGAAAATGTCCGTGTGCATTGTGCCAAATGTAGCACTTTAAAATGTATTGATTACTATGAGTGACATTTGCATCCAGCGCTATTAACTGCCTACTGAAAAATAATACAAGTAATAGGCTGAAGCAATTCCTTCCTCTTTCCTGCCATAGCTTTTCCCTGTGTGCTGCCATTTGTTCTGTTCATTTTACTAGGCCTCGCTTATGCTTATTAGGTGTGACTAATGTTTTCCTGCAACATTCATTTGCAATTAAGGGAATGATTGCGCTTGAATGCGAGTCAACTGAAATCCTCTTCTCACTGAATGCAAACCATTGGGGCTGATTTACATCGGTATCTCCAGTTGACCATGATAAAGGCTTTATGGATATTTGCATGCTTCTAGTTAAAAATTAAACTTGGGTCCCCATTCCTCGAAACCAAAGTATATTATATACTGCAAAGAAAAAAAAAGAGTAGCAGTTATGAGGTCATTTGGTAAGGCTCCAGTTGCCCTTCTGCGTTTCGTTAGCGACACAAAATGTACTGTGTGTACTGTCAAGTGAGTTGAGATCCTGTTACCCCCGATTTGTTTAAACTGGGAGTAAGGGAGAAATGAAGAGTGAATTACATCTAAAATTCTGATGGGACTGGTGGAACACACGAGTTACGTTGAAATTGTAAGCTGCATTGCTAACTAGAAGTGAAAATAACCAATATTATTCAGAAGAAATGTTAGTGAGAATGTTTAAAGAACTAGATGAACGTGTTTACTTGAGTTGAGAGGGCTGAAAGTCTGACAAACTGAAGCACAGTTAATGCAGCACTGATAAAATATAGTGAATATGATATGATCTAAAATGCCGGGCGCAGTCATAACAAGAGCGGGTCAACAACTGCCAGAAATGAGCGTATGTGCTATGAGATGTCGACAATGTGTGAAACATGAGTGTGACACTTAGAGTGATATAAATTAGGGAGACAGAGAGAGAAACTGGGTTATTTCCTTGTGTGTTTTCATCCGAAGAGTAAAAAGAAGGAGATCGTGAGCATCAACATCTACAAAAAGGGATTTTTAGAACTCTGCCACTGTCAGAGGACTTGAGCACGCAAAGGATTAACCATTTACTCCAGTGACGGAGAATCACAAATTCGGACTGAAGTGCCTTTTTCTCACACTGTGAAACACGGACGTGAGACTCCAAGAACATTTTGGGGGCTTTGGACGAAGCTGTGAACTGTTCATCAGAGACTCGGTCTGACAACAGGGAGAGTGGGGTCGCTCCGGCCAGAGAGACTCTGCTTTCTCTCCATCTTCAAGAAACAGATAACCAATTTAAATTTAAGTCTCAGCTGTGTAGTTACTCTGTGATTTATTTGAATGATTTTTTTGAAGATTGAAATTTGAATTCAACTGTTTTACTACTGCCCTTGCTAAAGGTTATTGCAATAAATAATCAAACTAGAGTGAAAGTCTAATTTGTGGAGATTTGATTTCTGAGTTCGTTGATGGTGGTAAAAAGTTAGGTTGTGCATAACATCTTAAAGAGGTTCTTACAGGTTACTCTAACCAGTGTTATTAACAGTCCCTTGGGGCTCACATCCGAGCCACTAAAACCCATCCTAGCACCATAACAAGCTGCCAGATTAATTAGAGGAGAGCTGATGCTAACGAGCGCGACTGGTATTGGTAACCGGGATCTGACACTACACAGCACAATATTTTATATACAATTTCTGAAAATCTTGCTGATACGTAATTACATAATTTCTCTGGTGTCAGTGTATTTGAAAAATGCCTTTCGTGGACTGGCATTATCTTCGAACAAAATAGTGTCTCAGAATTCAACATTTGGCAACATTATTAAAGAAAATGTGAAACCTTCTCAGACCAGAGATATTTTCTATTGTTGATTTGAGGAAAAGTAATAGTTAAAGATGAAACCCTTTCTTTGACTTGATTATTAACTGAGACCCACTGGATGTGTGACCCTCTGTAACGGCCCTGATCTCTCTCTTTTGCTCTGCTGTGATGGGCTGCAGGTGAGCTTGATTGATTGATTGAGTGGCTGAGGGTGTGTGAGAGTGTAGGTTAGTCCAGGGAGAAGATTGGCTTGGGCCTCCAAACTTGCAGTTAGATGCTGTGCTTCCCGCAAATTTAAGGCCTTTCCCCTGGGTTTCCTGCGGGCTCGTCCGGGATCTGAACCTTCAGCCCCCATTTGTTACACCGTGGCGCAACATAAAAATGAGACTCCTCTCATCCAAACTCTGAAGAACCACAAGCCACCCCATACCTAAATGCAGTGTCCCCCCCTTAAATTTGCAGACTTTCTAACTGCAAGTTTGGAGGCCGGAGCCAATCTGCTCCCTCGACTAACCTAAACTCTCACACACTCTCATGCACTCAATCAATCAACCAAGCTCACCTGCAGCCCATCACAGCATAGCAAAAGAGAGAGATCCACACACATACATGCACAGGAGACTACCGCACATAAATATATACATAGAAAATGTTCATACGCCCTCAGGGCCGTAACAGGCTCTCATCGCTCTATTGGGTGGGAAACCAAAGCAACCATCTCTGATAACTGACCAGACTTGGTCTAAAACCAACTGAAGACAAGTGCCAAGTATCCAAGATAATAACACATTTACAGTCATGACTAAAGCAGTGTTCAATTCATTACACAATCATACATCAATGCATAGTAAGAATTATGAATGTCCAGAATTGTACAAATAATACAAATTAGGCACATACTGTACTTTTGATTATGATAATTTGAGCTGGAAACACAGAGAGTATAGACATACTAGAAGTCTGCATCAGAAATAAAGTTTGCTTTGCCAGAAATCTTTTGCTTTGCATATAGCACACTTTAAACTTTAAATAAGCCTAATGCAACCGCAGGGGGGCACAAGCCAGCGTCTTCATGTGCCAGTCCCAAGTCTGGATAAATGCAGAGGGTTGTGTCAGGAAGGGCATCCGACGTAAAACACATGCCAAACTAAAAATTTGAATCATGACAATTGATGAATGAGGAAAATGAAAGGGAATGAAGAGTAGAAGAGGTGACTGGTGTGGAGCAGGAAGTAGCAAAGATTAGCAAGAGTGAAGTGAGGAGGACGTTGAAGAGGATGAAGAGTGGAAAGGCAGGTGGTCCTGATGACATACCTGTGGAGGTATGGAAGTGTCTAGGAGAGGTGGCAGTAGAGTTTCTGACTAGCTTGTTTAACAAGATCTTGGAGAGTGAGAGGATGCCCGAGGAATGGAGGAGAAGTGTACTGGTGCCAATTTTCAAGAACAAGGGAGATGTGCAGAGCTGTGGCAACTACAGAGGAATAAAGCTGATGAGTCATACCATGAAGTTGTGGGAAAGAGTAGTGGAAGCTAGGCTAAGGGCAGAGGTGAGCATTTGTGAGCAGCAATATGGTTTCATGCCTAGAAAGAGCACAACAGATGCAGTGTTTGCTTTGAGGATGCTGATGGAGAAGTACAGAGAAGGTCACAGGGAGTTGCATTGTGTCTTTGTAGATTTAGAGAAAGCGTATGACAGGGTGCCGAGAGAGGAGCTGTGGTATTGTATGAGGAAGTCTGGAGTGGCAGAGAAGTATGTTAGAGTGGTGCAGGACATGTATGAGAGCTGTAAGACCGTGGTGAGGTGTGCTGTAGGTGCGACAGAGGAGTTCAAGGTGGAGGTGGGTTTGCATCAAGGATCGGCTCTGAGCCCCTTCTTGTTTGCTCTGGTGATGGACAGGCTGACGGATGAGCTTAGACAGGAATCTCCATGGACTATGTTGTTTGCGGATGACATTGTGATTTGTAATGAGAGCAGGGAGCAGGTGGAGGAGAATCTAGAGAGATGGAGGTCTGCTCTGGAAAACAGAGGAATGAAGCTTAGCCGCAGTAAGACAGAATACATGTGTGTCAATGAGAGGGACCCAGGTGGAACGGTGAGGTTACAGGGAGCAGAGGTGAAGAAGGTGCAGGACTTTACGTACTTAGGGTCAACAGTTCAGAGCAATGGAGACTGTGGAAAAGAGGTTAAGAGGCGAGTGCAAGCAGGTTGGAACGGGTGGAGAAAAGTGTCAGGTGTGTTGTGTGATAAAAGAGTATCAGCAAGAATGAAAGGAAAGGTGTTCAAGATGGTGGTGAGACCAGCGATGTTGTACAGCTTAGAGACAGTGGCACTGAAGAAAAGACAAGAGGCAGAGCTGGAGGTGGCAGAGCTTAAGATGTTGAGGTTCTCTTTGGGAGTGACGAGGACGGACAGGATCAGGAACGAGTACATCAGAGGGACAGCTCATGTTAGATGTTTTGGAGATAAAGCCAGAGAGGCCAGATTGAGGTGGTTTGGACATGTTCAGAGGAGAGACTGTGAATATATTGGTAGAAGGATGCTGAGGTTGGAGCTGCCAGGCAGGAGGTCTAGAGGAAGACCAAAGAGGAGATTTATGGATGTGGTGAGAGAGGACATGAAGTTAATTGGTGTGAGTGAAGAGGACGCAGAGGACAGGGTTAGATGGAGGCACATGATTCGCTGTGGCGACCCCTGAAAGGGAGCAGCCCAAAGTAAAAGAAGAAACTTTAAATAAGCCTGCCATTTCTTGTGTTCCATACCAGCATGCCTTATATTCAGGAAATGCATTTATTACATAGAACATTTTACATATGCAGTGGTGAGGACTTGTGTGGCTTTACTCATCGTTAATGCAAATCTCTTGCTTATTCTGCCTGTCGGCCAGCAATGACAACGTCAACGAAAATAGTCAGTTCAAGAGTGTCATCTACTGGCCATTTACAAAATGGCCTAACATGTAAACTCAGCCGTTCATAATGCTTTCAAGAAACATTAACATGGCACAAGTGTAAGCTCAATTCAACTCAAATTCATCAATAACACAACAGTTCTACTGTTGTACAATAGAAATGCTTCACAACAATGCTTAATTATTTAAATTTGCCTACTGTACACAGTATGCTTCAGTCAGTAAAATAAAATAATGTTATTTACAAAAACAATGTATTTTTTCCAAGAAAAGTTGGAAGGCAACCAGCATTGTTTCCTTCAAATTATAAACCTAAAATGGCCACGAGTTTATATTCACATTTTTCACATCTGGTTGACACTGTTGCTTTATTGCACTTTGTTTTAGTACTTCTGCTGATAGTTTTTATTGTTATTTTTTGTAAAGTGTGTAAAGACACCTAGCATTTTCATTTAAGGCTCTTGTACACAACCAGCCCCTTATCTTGCACTAAAAGGGATATTTGCATTAAATTCTGAGATTTAAGGGATCCTGGCTGCATGACTAAAGATTTTATAAGCTAAGAGATGTTTGTCGGCTAGTGAGTGTCAAGTGCAAATCTAGCTGTGATTCTGCTTCATCATTTTAGTTGGTCTGCAGACATGCCTAATGAATGCATTTAACGTTTCCTTTCAGCACTTTTACAGTTAAATCCAGATCCGATAATAAATCCGATAATTCTAATAGGTGTAAAGACCTAGCTGCATTAGTCAATATTTATTCAGTATTAACAATGCATCAAATGACTATGTGTAATGTGAAACGAGAAGGAGTCAAACCGATTGATAACCTCTCTGCATTAAGCCACTTTTAGCTCATAGTTTTGTTTTTACAGCAACTATTTTGGTTCAGTCTCAGCACTCTCATCAACACTGTTCCCTGCAGCTCTGATAAACTGACTGTACACTACCTTCTCCGCACCAAATGGCAGACAAAGTTAGCGAGTAGCTGGTGAAGAAAGTGGAACATCTAGCAGCTAAAGAGCCAGATGTCTTTCTCAGCATTTGGGGTAGACGAAACCAGTGCTAAAATGATAATGAATACTGGGCTTACATTGACCAGATGGACAGAAACACAACTCCAAATAATTGCTATTGTTGCTGAATGTGCAAACAGGCAAATGTTTGCTAACATGTTATCCAAAACAACCTTTTGACTTTCATTGATCGGGTGGACATAAGCGTATCTGATGGATTTGTAAGTAGGCAATTGGTTAACACGTTCTCACTCCCAAGTCGTCAAATACGGAAGCCCTGTCAGTGTCCCTCTGCTTCAAAATATGACGCCATATGACGTCAGGTGACGTAGTTTAAAGAACGCAAAATCCACATATGGAGCATGGATGTATCTTTAGAAATGGATGCTGGACCAGCGGAACCATATCCAGTTCTTATTATAAATCCATGATTTGGAGGTGGTGGATGAGTTAAACAAACACAGGACTTTCACCGAGGAGACTGGGAACAAAGTTCTGTGTGAAACCAAAAGTAAATTATTTATTTTAAGTGAAGTCTTGTAACGTACTATAGATACATCAGATACATAAGGTAACTCAAGTAAAGTACTTATGTTACGTGAGTTACGTAACGTAACTTACAATATTTTCCTAAAAACCCAACCAAGTCAGTTTTGTGCCTAAACCCAACCAAAGTGCGACCGTTTCAGATTAACCATCCCAGCTTTATTTTGACAGTCTATCCGGATGTTGCATACTTATTATTGCTAACTTGACCTGACGTAGCATGTGTATTGTTGCAAACTTGACCATGGAGCCCTGCGCGTGCAGGAATGATGCTAGAGGGGTACCTACAGAATCATATTTTGAAGCAGACGGCCACTGACCAAGCGGCAGTATTTGATGAGTTGGGGTGAGAATGTGTTTAATTGGTTGCAAATTACCTTATAATAGAAGATGAGCTTATATTTTAAAAAACAAACAATTGGAGAATAACTTGTAAGCCTACTGAAAACGGTCACTTCAAAGGCCTAGGACAAACAGCAATCAAATTAGTGATTACCTCACCATACATGTAATAGTTGGGAGCAGCCAACTTGAAACACTAGAAGGCTTATTGAGACCCACTTAAAAATGATGGGCTAGGAAGTGGGTGCAGGAACATTACTGATCTCAAACCTCAGAGGAGCCAAGAATGTAACAGAGCACATTCCTTTCACAATGTGGCTCCTGTCACCACAACTTCCTGGCACCTCGCTTGATATCCAGAGTGCGACATGGGAGATCTCATTTGAGCCGTTGAGTTTGTGGCCTTTCAGCGCCTGTCAGCAGGGCACCCAGTCTGACACGCTTAGAGGGAGAATGGAGTAGAGGGCATCAGCTCGGCCCTCAGGGATAACATGACAGAATGCCATGGGCAGGGAGGGATAGTGTTATTGTCTGTTATCATAAAAGACGTTGGCTTTTGCTCCTAGCATGCCATAACCTGTGCACAAAAGGTCACTTGAGTTCAGGCTTTTAGTGAAACAATATTGAAGTAATGTAAGCAATTGTACAATCTTTGTTTTTAATGTTTTGGTCAAAGGGCCAGAGGCATTTGTCTCTGATTTGAGAGCTCATCATTATTACTCTTAATGTTTTTGGTTTCTGCTTCTTTGTCCTCATTTGGTTTTGCTTCTTCTGGCCTCCTATCCTCTATGGGGAGCTCAATCAGAGAAATGCCTCCCATAGATGAGGTTCTGCTCTTGACGCTGTGCCCCCCCCCTCTGGTCATTGTTGGCTTGCCCAGAACGCTCTTCAGCTGAGCCCAGAAAAACGCCTGCTGGCTGACCTGCTGGGGCCACTCCAGGTAGGTCTTGGTACTCAGCATCTTCTTAAGCTTGCAGTACTTGCTTGGCAAGGAGCTGGGATCAATGGGCTCCTTCACTACTAGTATGACATCACTGAAGGTCTTTCCCATTGCTCTCTGCTGAGCGAAGTACAGCTCGTAGTTGCACCAGTCACTGTTAACGAAGTGCCGGGAGAGGACAAATATTACCTGAGGAGGGAGAAAAGAAAACGAAAGGAAAAGAAAACATGGATTACAGTTGCACTGTAATATTTTCTTCCACATAGCAATGGTGAGGAATGGGTTGTGCTAGTTAGAGTGATACTCTATGTAAAAGCATGCCTTAGATGTTAGGTTTCAGCTTAGATGCTTAACAAAAGCCCAATGGCAACCAACAGCCAATTGTCTAACATGTACCCCTTGAGTTATGTAATTGTAATTGTTCACTTGCTTCTTCATCCCTTAAAGAATGCATATCACAATAGTCAGCAAGTTTTCACTTGAACAGCACAGCAAGTCTTGGCACTTCCCAGAGAGGAAATGAAAAGGGGAAGTCAATTAGGGCTTGTTAAAACATTACTGAACAACACCGTAAACCCAACCATGGCCCAATCCTCACACACAAGTAACTTAAAGCACTTGGTTAGTAGATCTTTTGTTTTTATGCACTATATGCAGCAGGAGGAGAGACTAAACTTAAAAAACTAAATTCAATATGAGAGAATGAGCTAGCTTAGTCTATGATAAAGGCTGACTACTGCCAACGTCTTAAAACTATAGGGGCAAAATTCAGCTCAGATGCTCAACAACAGCCCAATGGCGACCACCAGCCAATTGTCAGCTTGGTGTATAACGATTCTAATGTGTACCCCTTGAGTTATGTAATTGTTCACTTGCTTCTTCAGCCCTTGAAGAATGCATATCACAAAAGTCAACAACTTTTCAGGCAAGGTTTCGCTTGAACAGCACAGCAAGTCGTTGGCACTTCCCAGAGAGGAAGTGCCAAGGGGAAGTCACTAAGTGCTTGTTAAAACATTACTGAACAACACCGTAAACCCAACCGTGGCCCAATCCTCACACACAAGTAACTGGTTTGTAGATCCTTTGTTTTTATGCGCTATATGCAGCAGGAGGAGAGGAGGAGAGACTAACCTTAAAGAACAAAAGTGAATATGAGAGAATGAGCAGGCTAAGTCTGCGATTTGTCGATCGCCATCCTGACTCAGCTGAAACATCAGCTAGTCTAAAACATAGTTTTTCAAAAGCTGTCTGCCCACACAAGCTGGTAGGTTTCACTACAATTATTTTCCCTGAAACCTTCTGTGGAACCTATTTGCAAACAAAATTGTGGTTATGCAAAGTCTTTATATTCTCGTGTATACACAGTTGTTTGTACCAGTAATTCTGTATTTTGGAATGGATAAGTCTATTAAAAAAACTAAATTTGGTACCTTACGACTGCTTTCAATGTTGTCAATGATGTTATCGATGATCCACCTTCCTGGCATGAAATCCCTCTCATGAATACACAGACGATAGGGGTTCCTGTTGTTCTCCAAACAGGGCAAAAGATGGTCCCTCACCCAGTCTGCATCAGAGTGGCTGTAGGATATGAAAGCATGATATGTAAAAGTCCCTGTTCCCCCTGCTGCTTTTTCCTTGTGCGCTCTGTATTTGGTCCTGATGATCTGATATGTGGCTTTCGTGTACCATGGGAGGTCAAAAATATAGCAAATCAGCATCAATATCAAGATCACTGCTGCAGTGGTCGCAACGCAGATGATGATAACTAGCCTGATATCACATGCCACTTGACCTGGTAAGTATTCGGATATGACTGTGTTGAGCAAGGGCTCTGGGTGGTAACATCTGTAGTTCAAAGGCCAGTCTGTGAGGTTAACCTTTTCTTTTGACAATGTGTCCTGGATGAACGCATGCAGCTCACAAGTGCAATGGTAAGGATTGTTCCCTGCTGTCAGGTGAGACAGTTGAGGCATGTCCTGGAAGGATGCCTTGCTAATGAGACCAAATGAATTCCCATCCAAAGCTAGCGACTGCAGTGAAAGACTTTCCCACTTAGATGGGATGAACTTGATTTTATTCCCACTCAGCAGGAGCTCTTTCAGGTTGGTGGCTTTCTCAAAGTACGTCATGTCCAGCTGGTCCAGGTTGCAGTAGGACAGGTCCAAGTAGTGCACTGTGGTGGGCAGACAACGGAGGGCTTCACTTTTGAATTGATTGTGGTGAGCGATAAGCCGAGTGATATTTTTCTGCCAAACACAGTCTCGACTGTTTTCAGCAGATCCCAGTTTGTTGTTGCTAATATCCAACACCCGCAGCTGCTGGAACTCCCTTGTTAGTGATGACAGGTTTTTTAAGCTGGTCAGGTCATTGGTGTTCAAGTTGAAGGTGTGAAGATTTGGCATGGTTCCCTTGTAATCACACCGCTGGTTGAAGACGAAATCATTCTGCAGTCTATTATTGGAGACATCCAGAAGCTCCACACCTTCCATCTCAACCCAGGAATCGCAAGGCACGGAGTTGAAATACACGTACTGAATAGACAGTTCCTTAATTTTGTTGAACCAGGTGAAGCGCCAGTCAAATCGCAGCACGTCAGGATTGCTGATATACCTATGAGAAATAGACATTTGTTGTGTTCTGTATGGGCAAATGAAAAGCAAGGAACAAAGCTCTTTGTGATTAAAATCATGAAATATATTGCCTTTGTGTACCAAATGTGGTATATCAAAAATGGTGCAAAAAATTTGCATCCATTTCTGTGTGGGTTTTGGTGGAATTTTTGTGATTGCGAGATAGTGATTTCCTGGAGGGGCTAAATATTTAGTACACTAAGTGAATATTTAGAATAAACTTAAATTACAGTATGTAGGCTTATACTCTACAAAAATAGGTGAACAGCATGTAAACTGCATTGTGAGACATCATGGGGCAGTGTCAACCTGTCAGTCTAGCAACATACGAGATTTTGACAAGCAAGTGTTAAATTCCACACCAAATTAATAATATTTCATCAAGCACATGATGCCCCCAAATGAGAAGATACTCACCAAAGTTCCAACTTATCCAGTGCCAGATCTGTGATGCTTGAACCTGCTCCGCTATCAACAAATGTGGGTGAACGAGCAAAGTCGATATACTGAAGTCTCAGAGATTTTATAGGGGTGACTTGTAAGTTAATTAAAGCCATCCTCAGGAGATTCTCATTGAATTTCCCTCTGTGAAAGATGAGCTGATGGGCTGTGATGTCTTTTAAACCCTGGAAAATGTCCTCCTCTCCCATGTAGTACGTAAACTCAAAGAGGTTGCGGAACTGGATGGTGCTGAAGGTCTTGTTGGCGAGGTCACGTAACATGTGAAGCAGAGCGTTTGGTCGTTGATCGATGGCCATATCGAAGTGCATCTGCTTTGTCTTGATGACTTCTAAACTTCCAGGCTCGTAGTAACTTAGATTGGAGGAACATTTGATGGCAAAAACTTGTAACTCGATGTTCTTCAGGGACTGAAAATCAGCTTTCTTTAGGCCCTTCACCAGAGGGCCACCCATAGACAGTACTTGGAGTGTGACAAATTTGGAGAAACTATCAGCCAAAGTGGCATGTGTGTAAAGGTTGTTGGACATGGAGAGCTTTTTAAGATTCAAGAGAGGAGTCAGAGCTGTGGCAGGAATTTCCTGCAGGGAGTTATTGAAGATGTCAAGATACTCCAGTAGCGTGTTGTTTTTAAAGGCATCGTTGTCAATGTGTGAAATGTTATTGTACTGCAGCAGAAGGATGCGAAGCTGAGGGAGGCGGAGGAAGTCGTCAGCATGGATAGCTTGAAGTTTATTGTAGGAGAGATCTATGCCCTCCAGGGTGGTTGGAAATTGTCTCCATGGGACTCTGTCGAGCTGTCTTCCCAGACAGTCTGCGGAGCGGCCAGAGTTGTAGAAGCGACAGGATCCTTCATCAGTATCAGTGGTGGGGGGTGAAGATGGAGTTGGGGATGTGAGTGCTCTAATAAAAAGAGCACTAAAATGAACCAAATTCAAAATCATCGTGACAAACCTGTAAAGGAAAAAGAAGGATTAAACGTTGGCATTTTATTCTTTATTCCAATGAAAAAGTGGCGCAACATTGACCTACATTGTTTTTGGAAGCAGTTTGCTAAATACTACTGTTGGTTTATAAAGCACTGAATGGTTTAGGGCCAACGTACATTTCTGCTACGTTATGGACCATCCAGGCCTCTCAGGTCATCTGGACAGGTCCGCTTTCTGTCCCCAGAGTCAAATCTAAACGTGCAGAAGCAGCGTTTAGTTTGTATGCACCACATATCTGGAACAAACTCCAAGAAAACTGCAGGTCTGCTGCAACTCTGTTCTTTTAATTCAAAGCTGAAGACGTTTCTGTTTGCCGTTGCCTTTTATTCAATCAAATAATGATTAACTTCTTACACTGCACTGTAACTTTTACTCTCGTGGTTTCATTTTCCATTTAAGCCTTTTAAAGTGTATTTATTATGTTGCTTATATGTTTTATGTAAAGCACTTTGAATTGCCTAGTTGTTGAAATGTGCTATACAAATAAACTTGCCTTGCCTTACTTTTTGCTTTTCACATGTGCTCCATGAAAGTATTAATACCTCTGTCCAGAGAGCAAGCACACGTTTGAAATACTGGTACTTTGTCTGCTCATTCACATCCAGTAGTACATTTCAGAAGGAAATGTTCTTTTTGAAATTTAATTTAATAATTACTTTTTACTTTACATTTTGTGCTCTGTGTTTCCCTTCGGTGCTTTTTGGCAGAAAGGCTTCCTGCCTGTAGCTTTTCCCTAAACCTAACCAAGTAGTAAAGCTTTCTGGCAGAAATCCCTGAGGGCAAACGTCTCCCATGCACTTCTTTTCTTGCCATTTTATGCTCTTTTATTTTTGCATTTCTCCCTTCTTTCTGCTTGTTATTCTCTTTTCTTTCGTTCTCCCCTCTGTGCATGTCTATCCTCTTCCATTTCTTTCCTTCTTCTGTGTGTGTGTTTTTTGTATCCTCTATTTCTCTTTCTTACCTTTTATTTAACTAATGTGTAAGCATAAAAATCCCCCAAAAATGAGATAAAAGCTTGTCAACTCACAGTGAAGCTAAAAACTACTTCTCTTCACAAAATACTTTTACTTTGGATATTTGTTTATTTTTACTATTAAGTAAAAATTGCTGCTATTGCATATTCACATTCACAAGTAAATAAGTACATCGGCTGTGAGTACTTTTCTTTACTGCTACTGGCTCTCCATGACACACGCACACACACACACACACTTTCTCTCTTTGAACCCCCTTTCAGCATATTCCTGTTAAGAGATTGCATAATATCTTGATCTGGGTTGTTATTGCATCAAAGTTCCTGTTAGCAGAACAGAGAGGGGTGTGTAGCTCATTACATTGCATTCTGTGCTAAGCAAAAAGAAATTGTGGCCACAACACTACACCAGTTATCTGAAGTAAACTGGCATATACTTTCTGAAAACTCCAAAAAGCCAAATATAACCAGAGAGACAACAGAGATAGATGATAGATGAAAGAAATGAAGTTAA
Source organism: Coreoperca whiteheadi (assembly GCA_011952105.1). Classification (NCBI taxonomy): domain Eukaryota; kingdom Metazoa; phylum Chordata; class Actinopteri; order Centrarchiformes; family Sinipercidae; genus Coreoperca; species Coreoperca whiteheadi. The sequence continues at coordinate 3,330,156 of CM022486.1, forward strand.
TCTTCATGTGCCTTTGCAGAATAAATTGACATTTAGTTTCTTCTGCAGGGTAAGTGAACCTTGCAAGAAACACAACAGGCAAGTTACACACGTCACTCTACAGTCATTCTGTGCTCCCAGGCAGCAAAGCTGCAGGGAAAAAGACATCAAGACTCATCCATATGAAACAGACATTGTCCTCGGTCCCCCACAACAGCACTTAGAGCATTATACACTGCAAAGTACTTACCCTTAAGGATGCTAACGCAGACTCTTTCAAATCCACTCTCTTAAACCTTTATTTATATTGCTGATCCAAGGCTACACACTGTTTTGGCCCTCATGTGGAGGAGCCGTCAAGCTTTATAAACCCTGTTAAACAAACAGAGTTCGTTTTATCTAGTCCAGAAGTGACGTGTCTTAAATAACCATTTATGTCTGCGCGGATATGGGTAGTGTTGAAATACATTGCTTCCTATTTATTCTGTGATAGCCTGGGCAACCACAAGAAGAAACCAGAGTGGTTTGATTCAGAATGAGAACTAAATTAAAATAACTTTACAGCAGCTGCAAAAACCCTGATATTGAGGGGGAGGTGGTGAAAATTGTTCGAAGCTTTTCTAGAGGTTTATTAGAGTTTATTAGTAATGGCTAACATTTATCACATGATCAAAACCAGACTTGATCTTTTGTTATCCAGATATGTAATTATTGCTGAAATTTTCAGCCGTGTAAGCAGTGAGGAATGTGATGGATTGTTATATAACAGGTCAACAGGTCAACTTAATGACTTTTGTTAACACGCTCTTCTGGATAAATACAAGACAACAAACACAAAAATTGTATTCTTTGGATTGACTGATGCCACCCTGTGTTTACTGTGTGACTATCATCTATCTTCCTTGACAGATTAACATTGTCTGGGTTATAAAACAGCAGCAGTGATGCTGCTTCAGTGAGGAAACCGGAAACACTCCACAGCTATCTAATCTGGTCAACAGAGGACAGCTGTTCCTGGAAATTGACAGTAGATTCGATGAACATCAACAATATTGATTTAGAGAAAGCCCTAGCATGAAAGGCACTGTTGTAAAATGATGTTGTAATCTCACCATGCAATAACAAAGCTTTTGAAATCGATAACATTTTTTCTCAGACGGTTCATGTTTGAAGCATTCAGCTTCATGGTCTTTTGCACACAACAAACTTTGAAAGGTTCTGGGTGTTACTAGCAGTTTTTAAGTTTTGGGGAGCAAGTCTAGCGACAGAGGCTTATGGGTACTGTAGTATTTTCAGACATCCGCCATGCCAGAATGATGGACAAAACATGATTTCTCAGTAACAAAGTTGGAAAAGAACTAGTGGCTGTGAAACTATAGGATTGTAACATTAGGAGTCCCATGTTTCTATTTTGAGTAACACTGACTCCCTTTACACCTTGCATTTAAATGCATCTCGTATCCAGATTGTATCTAAATATGATTTAACCTGATTACATTTCAACCCAAGTCCTCCAACCCACACAAGTCATTTGTTCATACCCTGAAATATGACCCGCATGAGGTATTCCTGAATTAGGGGCTCTACCGGTGGCAGTTGAGGACGAGCACGCTTTTCCTGCTCCAGCGTCCAGACAGTGGTCGGGAAGCACAGGGGAGATTTGCCTCCACGGCCGAAGTCGATACTCACTTCGGAGCGAACCGCCTTCAGTACTCCCCCGCATTGGGTGGAAACAAGACACGGGAAACTTCTCTGGGACTCGAGGGGCTGTAGCATTTATTTATGCACCAACCGCAACCCTCGCTGTACATTCTCTATCACCTCGCATGTCTGTTTAACCATAATCTTTCCAATAAACCAACCTTCAACCATAAGTGCATCAAGCCCTGAAGACATTAAAGTCAAATAAACACTATCCATTCTTTAAAGTCTTCTCTGTTTATAAAGCATCTGGTCATGACTCAGGTAAAAATATCGAAGCTGCCTCAGGAGAATTCCTGCATTCCACACGGCGAGGGAGTTCAACCAAACCTGCGTGTTCCTAACCTACATACGCCTAGTGTTTTGAGTTTGCGACCTCCAGCTAGTTTGCCATTAACTTTCTGAGTTTCTGTGTGAGGATCTGATGTAGAGAATTTCATGGATGACTCATGTGTGCCCAGTTTCCAGATGCGAAAACCATCCTGTTCCTCGGTGTATGCAGCCTTATCTGTAAGAGAAATGTGCACAAATATGCTTGCAATGCTGCAGGCTGTTCTCCATGTCATCATTGAGTATCATTCTATGCAGCTTAAGAGGTCTGTTGCAATCGCTTCAGTGTCAACACATATTTAACAGGTTTCAGGATTTCTTGGTAGTACAATCTAAAACACCTGCACATGCGGCTCAATGTGAATACGTTCAACATATGGCCCTTTTCCAGGTCAATATTTTTCATGTGTAGGTTGGCCCACAGCCAGTTTCATATAGTAGGGAAAATATTTGTTTGCTCTTCATCTGAGCGATAGCTTCTACAAATCCTGTCATGTTTAACATCTATAGACTCACACTGCCCGGCAACAATGACACTGTGTATCTTTGGACCCAGTTGAACAGGTGTTGCAGCAAAAATATGCAAAAAACGTTTCGGTGTGACAGCAAGTATCATTGTTTGAAAGGTACGCTCCCTGTCCTCTAATAATAAAAATCAGTGACAAAGTTATGATTTTTATTTTAAAACCAATCTCTCAGCCAAAATCATTAGCTAACCATCCCCTGGAACAAACAGTTAAGAGTATTTGGTCTTTATAAACAGTTTGTGAAAATGTAATGTACCGGTAGCTCAAAGAGGAATGCTGTTAGAAGTGGGAGCTTTGTTTTGCTTTTGCAGCCTCGGGACATAAGAAAAATCAAGTTTAGCTATGACATACTATCAAAAAAGAAACTTCACAGTAAAACATGTCCGCTATAAAAACATACACACCACAAACCTCCTTTAATGGTGGGTAGTTCTCTGACTTGCAAGGCTACAGCATCCATACAGTAATGCAAGGTCACAGACCTAGCTCTACATTGTCAGACTTCACTTACCTGTCATGGTTCTAGGCTGTATGATGCTTAGCTCAATGTGCACCAGAAGTGTGATGGAGTTAATGGTAAAATGAGCACCACAATCATTAATGGGTTGTCTTCAAGGGGGATTCATAAAACGCAAACGAAAACGATAATGCCCAGTCTTCATCAGACTGGGATTGGTAGCATAGCATAGGACTTTTGTAACACTACAACTACGTTAGAATGATGCATCAGATGCATTAAGCTTAACGTACAGCTGAGGATGGCAAAGTGGAGCTGATAGTGATCTTAAGCTATGTGTGATTAAAAGAGTACATTTTGATTCAGCATTGCACCCCTATAACACTGTCAGACTCTGGACGGTTTAAAAAAACAAACAAACTCAAAAATTGATGCAGCATAACCAGAGAAAGCGTCTTTTTATTCCATGCATTCTGATTCCTTGTCAGAACAGATAAGTCAACTTAACTTTTTAACCCCCCCCCCCGATCTTTCAGGTAAAGTGAAGGAAGTTTATGATATTACGCCACTACCCTTCGTTGGTGTTGACAAGAATCTTTATTTGAGCAAATTAGTGGTGAATCACCATCATGCATGAAAAGCCTAATTTTACACATGATCCATGGTTATGAAGATACAGAAAAATAGAGATGCGCGGCAAAAACAGCATATTGTCAATATTTTAGAGACCCTCTAAAATTTTTTCAAGGGACCTCATGTCTTATTAAAAGGGAATCCAAGCTCCCCTGTTAATCTCCCCGGTCTGTCCACATCATTTTAGCCAAATCTTCCCAGAACTTATTGCGATGTCAGGCTAAAATATGGACTAAAAAAAGAAATGACAATATTCTTTGTCTAAATAAACTTATGTACTGTATTCAAGCTGACAGATGAAAAAGGGATTTACGTGCTGCACTGTAGGCTCCATAGTGTGAGGTGTTAGTCCTGCACTAAAATAACAACCAGAAACAATAAATGGCTCTATCAATCATATCTTGATGATATTCCATGAATGGCGTCACCCAGTGAGCTCAAAGCTCTATTACAGTGTCTGGTATTTACCCAGCAGTCAATAGTTGGGGGCAAACAGCTCTTTGATGACGTGTTGGCAGCACCGTGCCGGGCCCTGCCTCTATACAACATATTAATCTGGCAGCAGTGTTCTCTTCTCGGGTGTAATGGGACCGGTTCCATGTTTACATGCTACACACAAACACAGCTGCACTTTTACTTGAGCAGTGAACATTCTGCTCCCAGGTCATCATGTTCATCCTCCATGGCAACGGACACTCCACATGCTTGTGTGCTGGGTTTGGTCATAACATCAAGTGATCTTTCTTTTTTCACAGCACTGATACATAACAAAAGGCATATAGGGTAACCAAAAAAAAAAAAAGTTAGCTGTTCATCCAATTTCTTAAAAAAAAAAATCCTGTTGACAGCTTTTCTAAGAACTATTTTTTTTTGTCCTTTATGACTTTCTCAAATTCTTGCCCATTTGCTAGTCAACTTCTGCTATTCCACTGAAAGATGGTAAGTACCATTACTGGCTTAATCACTAGACATCATAAATGAAGGGGTTCATCAATTCTTGTAGCTTTTTACATTCCAAGGTACTTTTTTTACTCCTTCCACAATTGTTTCGATTCTCTCATTTAGTTGAAATCCGACGTAAACCACTTTACATATGAACGCAAACAAGTTGACTTTATCCATAAACATGGTTCCCTACTTTATCATGTAGTCCTCTCTGATGTGTTTGGCTGTTTTCTGAACTCGGAGGATCATTGCAGTCTCCTGGGTTACTCCTTTCAGTGCCGTTTTCCTTTGCCACATGTTTGTTGTTGATCCTCTTAACAGCCTCTGCGTATGAAGCTTATTTAACATTTTTTGGACTTCTCCTGCATGCTTTTGAACTGTACATCCCCCATAAGCTGCACTGTGATCACCTCCACAATTGCAACATTTAACCGGCACGTCTTTCCCACACTTTCCTCCACGTCTTGTCCTTTGCACTGGCTGGCAGTATGCCCCATTCTTTGACATTTAAAACATCTTAATGCTGGAGGAGTTAATTCTCTTTTTACATAGCTGAAGAGGCCTAGCATAACTGTACTTGGGAGGTTGTTTTCAAAGTCGATGGTTACTGACAGCGTTTCTGCTCTCTCGCCATTTCTTTTAGTAGTATTTCGTTTAGCGTCAAGCACTTTCCCTCATTTCAGTTCTGTTTTGAGATCCTCTATTGAAACAGATAGTGGTACTCCAGATAGGACTCCTTATGTCTAGCAGCTGACCCAGGTTCATGGGTTTTTAACTACCATCCAGCGTATTCTTTTTCAGAAAAGCGTTTTGTTGTTCTTCACTTACTGCATGTACAAGTATACGCTTGTTATTCAAGTACTTTGCCTACATCCTTTTCCAGAGCTTTGGCCACCGATATGAGATGTAAACGCTCAACACAAACAATTACAACTTTCCAGTCATTATTGTTGGTTTTCAGCCCTAGCTCTTTTTGCCATTTCATCAGACTCTGCCCCTGACCTGCTTAAATTCCGATTATTTAAATTTTGCTTTTCAACGCTACTTTATACCTCATGATCCCATCCGTCATTGTCACCCCCAAAAGTCATGATTGTTCCAATCACGACACAGTTGTTTGGAGTTACCCACTACTCGATGCCGACTCCTGCTCATTTTTCTCTCTTCTTCCTAAACAGGGAGATGGCGGTTGACAACCAGGTGGCAGGCAGGCAGGCAGGCAGGCAGGCAGGCAGGCAGGCAGGCAGGCAGGCAGGCAGGCAGGCAGGCATAAATCCAAAACAACAGGACTAACACAGTAGTAAGGATGAACTGACAAGGAACAAACAAAGTGAACCAGTATATATAGTGAAAGGCTGATGAGGAAATGAATAGTAGGTGAGGAGTGGACCAAATCACTGCCGGGCTGATGAGGGAGAGTGGAAACAGCTGTGTAGGTGGTGGAGCAGTCAGGTGATGGGGAAAGGGGTTATTGCAGGGCACGAGAAACAAAAGCCAGAAAGCTAAACCATACAAAACACGCGAGGACGAATCCTAACCGAAATAAATCAGGAAATAACTAAAGACAAAACCATGACACATTGTTAATAAGTGTCACCTGAACATTTCCTGCTATGACAAGACAACATATCCACAGTGAGAAAGGTATATTACATGGGACTCATGGGGAATCTTGTATTTCGTTTTCAACTTAATGTTTCTGTTTCAATTTACCATAGGAGTTTAAAAAATAGTTACTTACGAGCGCAGTTTCACTGATAAAAAACGAGACAAAGAGGGGTGTAGAGGAGTCTTGTATTCACTCAGTAACAATGGTTCCAAGGCTTCAAAATAGAAAAGAAGGTTAAGTTGCTCTTCTCGTTGCAAAGACTTTATTTTAAAATCTTAATTTCACAAAAATCTAAACGTTGTCCAGTGTGGCCTCCAAAAGGGAACAATGCTCGACACAGAACGGTGTGTACTATGTTAGTGTGATTTGACTCCACCTACATGCCATTGTCCTCTGTCCGCTCTCAATGTGCTCTGTGCTGTACTGTGTGACATGGCCAGTAATCAAATAATGAGTTACCAATCAATGAATAATCAATGACTGAGTCATACCAGGACAAGTGAAGCCAACCCAGACAACAAGAAACTTCGGGCTGCATCCGTCTATTGTCTTCTGGCTGTAGTTTACATACTGTACAGTTGACTTGGCAGATCATGGCCAAATGTGGGATCACATAAAAATACCCTTCTTTTCCTTTTGCCAAAAGGATTTGGGCCAAATCTGATCCAGGCTTATAATACATTTGGGCCAAATAGATTTGCAACTTGTTCAAAAGAACCAAACACCCTTTTATCCACTGGAACAAATGAGAGTGTGGGAGTCAAGATATATTGCTAAAAAAATAAAAAGTTTTAAGTCTTTTTTTGCAACAATGCCAGTAAGGTTTACTTTAATGTAGGTTAGAGTTAGGTACATTGCATATAAAATAAATTCTGTCACCCTTTCACACGCAAATAGTTTTGTTCCTATTGGTTCTGCCCACATTCCTAGCTAACAATCTTCATAATAAAGCTTTGTTCACTCTTGCACGGGACACCATGGTGCCCTGAAGCTATGCCCAACACGTAATCTGTTGCAGTATTCTCAAAAACACCAGGGGGCGTACAAACAAAGTATTCTCTAAATAAGCAAGAAGTCAACAAGTGTTAAGAGCACACTATTCTACATAGATATACAGCATACAAGCAAACAGTGATCTTTTTGCAAATCAGTTGAATCCACTGTAAAAGGAAGTCTATTTTGGATGACTGACACAAATAATGGTCTCCATCAACCACAGATGAATGCTGCGTGTGTGCTGCTAGCTGGCTAGATCGTTAGCTCATTTGAAAGAATTGGCTAACAAATCAAGGTGACTTAAGTTAGCCAAAAGTAACTGCATGGTTCCGTCTCTACTGCTCCTTGTGGATCGCACTGAACTCCGTTCATTAATCAAACACTTATAGTTGTTTGACGCAAATCCTTCAATGTATGGTTTTGCAATTTATCCCCTTTATGTTAAGTGTTACCGTCCATTTTCTCATTCATTCATTTCTCTTTGTAAAAAAAAAAAAATGTCCTATTCAAGCATGACTGATGGACTGAGGGCAAGGCTCACTGAAAGGGGATGGGGTTACCCAACCATCACCACCACCTTCCAATGACACTGCAAAGACTCAATGAAAAATAAATCCAACGCATGTAAGTGAGAAGGTTCTGCAGCCCGGCCCCACTGTAAGCCACACACTTCTGAAATGCCTTTAAAGAGTTCAACACTTCTGGTTACAGCATAACCAGAAGTAGTAAAGGACGCTGAAGCCTCGGACAAAACTTCTGCTCGCTCTCAATAAAACACACGAGCTTGTAACCCTCTAAAAATGGTTTTAGCCTACCAAGAACATACATGTACAGTATCTGTGCCTCACAGTGTCATAGAGAAAACTCCACAGACATTATCAGCCAGGCAGTATTGACAGCAGCAGCTGCTCAAAACTGGCTGAAATGAGCTTGTTGGAGCTTCACAGGTGCCAACAATTAGGCAGGCTGATTGCTGGACTGATTGGTGTCTTAGAGGATAAGACTGGAGGTAGTTTATCTTTTTTTTATTATTATCAACAAATCCTTTTATAAGAGCAAAACCAACAATGAACCTACTAACAAGTATTGCCTGTGTGGTAAAGGCCTAAAATAGCGTATGCCTCCGCACCACAGAGCTCCATTGTCATCCGAACACTATGGGCCACATTCATTGTAAAAGATAAAATCTGCCACCTAAAGTTATGCGATTTAAAAAGCTTATTGCACAACAGTGGAGTTTTAGGGCACAGCGACATAAGCTATATCAGGTTTTGGCTACTCAGACAATACTTGAAAGTGGTTTGTTCATTGCTGGTTTAGGTCTTCTCAGGGAATTAGTTGATAAAAACAAGACTCTACACGGGTCTGCAGCTACACTAGCAGCTTGGACGACCTAACCTACAGTGTTGGGTGTAACATGAGACAAAAGTAACGCAATTACAGTAATGTATTGCTTTTTGCTGTAACACAGAAATAAAAATTTGGTAATATTATACCCATTACAATCTCAGTAACATGTGTCACAATGCATTGGTGGTAATTAAGTTTTTTTAAGGATTCACCAACATTTCGGCACCACAGAAAACAAACTCTGTGAGTAAAAGAGTAACGTTATTTGCTGTTGCTGGAATTCGGTGGTTGAGATGACGACGGTAGAGACTGATTCTACATCTGCGAGATGGAGATACTCCCATTATTTTCAGTTCATCATATCGCCCTCCACTAGATGTACAATGACCTGCAATTAACTAAATTTTAGCATTTTAGAACGCCAAGTCATACTTCTAGGGTTATTTTGGTGAAAGTGACTCAAAAGTAATGCAAACGTAGTGTAAAGCATTACAATTCAGAGACAGTAATATTGTAATATAACTAATTACTCTCAAATGACAGTAACTAGTAATCTAACGTATTACATTTTGGAAGTAACTTGCCCAACACTGCTAACCTACTAAACGACCCTGATAGGACTCTTGGCCCTCTAGCATCTTAAAGTTGATCTTTTGTTAAGTATTTTTGAGTTATTTTTGACAGCTCTTTTAAACTTGATAGGCAAATTGGTTCAGTTGTCAAAAGTACCTTCTTTCATTTGACTTCTAGCCAAGGTAAAGTTCTATCTCTCTCCCAAAGAGTCTGAGAGAGTTATCCATGCTGTTATCACTTCTTGGTTGGACTACTGTAAATTCTTTGTACATGGGTTTAGAACAGTCATCTCTTCGTCATCTGCAGTTAGTACAAAATGCAGCTGCTCGACTTTTAACTGGTAAGAGAAAGCGCGTTCACATAACACCAGTTCCGGCCTCCCTCCACTGGCTTCCTGCCCGCTTAAGGATTGATTTTAAGATTTTATTGCTTACTTTTAAGGTTTTAAATGCGCTGGCACCACATTATCTGGCAGAACTGTTTCATCATCATACTCCAGTTAGAGCACTGAGGTCAACCAACCAGATGCTCTTGGATGTTCCAAGATCCAGGCACAAAAATAGAGACGACTGAGTCTTTGCGGTGGCTGCCCCTAATCTCTGGAACCTATTCATATAAAAGCTGCCCAGATCTTAAAAACGTTTAGGTTGCTGCTTAAGACCCACCTCTTCTCGTTGGCATTCAATTCTAGTGGAGTTTGACACCTTGATTTCATTTTCTATTGTGCTGCTGTTTTTTTTTAATTATGTTTATTAACTTTTATTTTTGTTTACATGATTTTTTTTATCCTGTTCAGCGGCTTTGGTCAACAGTGGTTGTTTTAAATGTGCAATACAAATAAATGTGTTCATTCCAGGACAGCCAACAGGTAAGATATTGATAAAAGTTAGGTTTAGTAGTCAGGTTTAGTAGTTAACATACAGTCACAGTCACCCGTTAAATGAACCAATGAATTTGATCTGTGGCTTACAGACACTGTTTTTGAGAAATATCTGTATAAAACTACAAAAACTAAAACCCCGTTTGTTGTTGATCCCAACACATTTTGACACTTTGAAATGACAGGAGGAGAAACATTGATTGCTGAGTAGTTCTTGCTATAAGACTGTATGAGACAGATTTCTGGCCAGGGATGATTGATGAATGATGAATCAGCTTTCAGTCTGAAATCTCCATTTACACAGCGCTTTACCATAGCCATATCCAAAACCTTTATAACTTAACGATTCCCTGTAGTCATGTCATCACGGACAAAAGCACAACCAATGCGTGATGTCTGTGTGATAATCCAATGAAGATAGTCTTAATAAAACTTATGAATACAGCAGATTTAAACTGCAGCAAACTTGACTAGATTATTTTGCATGTTACGGGACAAAACAACAAGTTTGAAATTGACAGGAGAGGGGGGAAAAAAAACTTTCAACTCACCTCGAGATGATTCTCAACACATTTTAACCCGTGCTGCGTGTTAGGCACTCCTTGAAAAGTGATCACTGGATGAGTTGTGTGGAAACTGTCTGCTGGGTTGTTTTCTCTCTCTCACTCACTCTCTCTCTCTCTTTCTGTGTGTGTGTGTGTGTGTGTGTGTGTGTGTGTATGCGCAAGTATTGCTCAGGAATGTGGAAATTGTCAGGAGGAGATTTTCCTTGCCTCAGAGGCTCCACATTTTTTTTAAATCAGACTTTGCTGTCTTGACTGATAAACAAATCCCAGGTAAATACAAGAAAAGGTTCATTACATTCAGATATGTTGTTTTTCTAGCTTTATTGGGACCATTATTCTAGCCATGCAGAGACATTTGGTTTTATTTGTCCAGGTTTTGAGATATGGATTTCTGCCTTAAACCTGATAAAAAGGAATGAATGGAATTTAATTCGTGGTGCTTGAAATATAAACAACTGCCATTTTTGTCTGGCAGGTACGGGTAAAATGAATTATAGATGGTGGAAAATAGTTGTGGGCGATCCTAAAAGCCGGTGAGAAAAGCAACTGTCCACTTAACATCTCTAAATGGGGTTGGAGGATTTTCTGAACATAGAAGCTGCCCACTTGGCTGTTCAAATGATCTTACTGTAGATATTGTAATATTTTGGAACAGCTCACCAGTACGCAGAAGTTCAGTTAAATCCTTATTTATGAAGGTATTCATGCTGTGCCAGGTGCGCATAAAACACGCAGGATTCTGGAGTGGTCTGAGTGTGCTCTACTGTGTGCAATCTACCTATATCACAGTGGTGCTGTTGTTATTTGTTTTTATGATGTTGTGCGCCCCTACAAAAGCAGAACATGCGGTCTACAGTTTTCATACTGTTCTTTTGGAGAGAGTATTTCAAATAGAAACCGTCCAGGAGACAGATATCTCAAAACCTGGGCAAGTTAAAGCCCGAACTGTCTCCACTGGTAGATATTGCTAAGTGAGAAAACGTTGTAATATCGGTGAAGTCAGTGTTGTTGTTTTTTCTCACGCTCAGATTACCATTTGACCATCTTTACTCCTCATTGTGTTGGGAAACATGACATCTGGAAACAATTATGGTTTGGAATAAGGTTTGATGAATTTTCTTGTCTTGGGTTAAAAATCTATTTCTGTGTCTGTGTTTCCGCCAGTACAACCACTGAGAAGATTTCACATGTGAACTTCTTTTTTGGATGTGTGTGTGTGTGTTTGTGTACAAAATAAGACAGTCCTTGTTTGTGCATGTTCCTGATACCCGCAGAATAATGGATGCGCCAAACAAATTGAAAAGGAAGAAGATTTCTATTTAATGGGTCCTTGGACCTAATTTAAGCCAGAAAATATGAATAGAGTTGGTAGGCAGAAAATTGCTTGCAGAGCTTGCAGAGTGTAGAGACTCTATTGGTCTTTGATAAAAACGCCTTTGTAAAATGTTCAGGATTTGATTGACTTGTAGAACAGGCTGCTTTTACCTCTGAAGGATCTCACGTGTTGTTTATGAATGAATAAATTAAAGCTCAGTTTAAAAAAGACCTCTGCTGATTTTGTTATTTGCTGTTAGCTTGACCAGCCATATGGCTAAACGTGTAATGTTTGCTCTGAGGGTGGCACTAGACGAAAGGGCATGAAAATATTAGAATTCATCCTCTTCAAACCATGAACATCCAGTGGCATGTTTTCAGCTTCCACACATCCTACAGCACAGTTTTGCTGTTTAGCAAGAAATAACTTCTGGGTAAAACGAGGAAACTCAGCTGCGTTTCATTGATCGTTCCACTTCCCCTCATAGACTTACCTCAGCCGTTGGTATTACATTACAGCACCCATTGCACAGAGGACTCTTGTACCATGTGTGGGTAGCGGGTGTGTGTGGCGGCAGTTTCCTGCGGCGTCGCTATGACGACGAGGTACTATTGTGGAGGTACTTTCTGCAATGGAAAACGGAGCGAAAAGCGAGCAGAGGCGAGTCGAGTCAAGTTGAGCTGGTACTGGTAATGGAAAAGCGCCATAAGTAAACCAGTCCCAGAAGACCTGAGGGATTTAAATGGAACGCACCCCGTGTCCACTTTCAGCCCAAACTATCGTGGCTCGACCACCAGTTGTAGGCTTGGCGCTATACTGTTTTTACAAATTGTCAGAGGTACCTGCAGATTAATTCAGATTCAAGCGAAGGTGTCTTCAGCAAATAATCGCAATCCATCGGCACTTGGAAATGAGCTGCAAAACAGAACTTTTAACATACAGACAATGTTGGGAATAAAGAAATAACACAAGCTGAACAGTAACAATCTAAGTAAATATTAAATTATAAAATGATGTAGACAACATGTTGGCAAGGATTGACTGAAAAACTTACTTTGCTCAATTTATTCATCTTCTCCTTCCACGGTGGTAAGCAACCAGAGTTTTACATAGGCTATAGTACTGCCACCTACCCCCGGATGTATTTTCTTGCAACCAAGTGCATATCTGCAAAGCACTGTGGGTGATATACACCTCTGTGGTGACCATTGTTGTTGACTCGTTCCCTCAGCACTCCGAGAGTCGATCTCAAGAAGTTCTCTTCAGTTTTTCCGACAAATGGAATGAAACCAATGATGGCGGTGGGAGGCAAAGTGCTGAGGGGACGTCAACGAGGGCATGTTAAATGAATAATGGAGCCTGAGTCTACAGCCATGCTAGCAGCTTTGTGATGCTGTTAGGGACAACTGGCCACCAGTTCACAATGACAATAATAACATGCTGAAGGTTTAGCAGGTATAATGTTTACCATTTTTGTGATCTTTAGCGTGTTAGCCTTCTAACATTTGCTAATTAGAACTAAACACAATGGACAGCTAAGGCTGATGCCATTAGTTCAGTAGATATTTAGTCATAAACAAAGGTATTGGACAAATACAAATTGTGACTTGATGGTGGCGCTACAGGAAAAGTTAGGGGATCACTAAATTTGTTACAAATCATCGTAAAGGGAATATGAATGTGTGTATCCAATTTCATCAATCCAATGCAATCCATCCGATACTTGAGACGTGAGATACAGTATTTCACAGGGTAACTGAAAAGTTTGGCCTGCCGGCGGTGCAACAGGTAAAGTCAGGAGCTCGCCAAAGTCAGTAGGATTCATTTATTTCAGTCTGGGCCAAAGTAGACCGAAAGACGTTGCTAGTATTATACAACTAGCATGGCTCAAAACAATTTCTTATGATTCGACATCATTTCACCCCAAGGAAAGGTAGTTGCAAAAGTTATCAAATTAAGACATCAGTGTTATCAAGTTTTCTCTAATGGTATTAGTCATAGATTGTTTACTTTTTGCATGGTCATTGCTGTAGGATGACTCATTTGTTTTTTTCCTTTGTCATATCTTCAGTTTTACGGTATGATTCATTTTACTGCAGATGTTTTTTCCTGGAATACGTTACATTTATTTTGACATTACAGAGATTTGGGGAGTCACCTGTGCCTCAGCTCTGTTTTTCACCTTTCCAGGGAACACGACCAGCTGTACTTGTGTCTGCTTGTTATATAGAGGTCGCTGCTGATTGGGTAACACCTCTGACACACCCACCAAACAAAAAAACGACCTCAAAGCCCGTTGCACACCGTTTCGAGGAAACATGCCGTTCAACCTGGAAACTGTAGAAAAACAGTGTGCACTGTTTTCAGATTGAACGTGCCCAAGGCAAAGCCTTTTTCTGCAAAGATGCTAACCCCCATCTCTATGGAGAGTTGATCTGAGGTATTCATTTGAGCTGCTTTTGTTTCTTTTATTTGCATGTGTATCTGTATGTGGCTTAGAGGGTTGACTGATTATTTGAATGTTATTGGCCAGATTCTCCCTTGACTGCTAGCACACTCCCTGGGTCATTGGTGACTGATTGGGCAAAAACAGCCATTAACATCTCTAAGTGAAAGCTGATTTAACCCATTTCATGAATATAAAAAGGTAAAACATATAAAACCCTCCTTTTAATACCCATTTAGTGTTTTTAGGTCATTGTGTAATGGTTTTTCTTTGTTCCTTTGCTGCAATGCTGATTGCTTTTTTGCAGCTTTTATCTTTGTGTTTTAGTTCAGTGCTAAGAGTGTCTTTTAATTCCCATCTGTCCACCTTAATGCTGCTTTCTGTGTTCTAGGACAGAACTTGATCCAGGAAGGGGGGTCGTAGGACTATTCAAGCCGGGGCCTACTATGCAGAATAACAACTATGCTACTAGCACTAGTTTCTACCTTTGCACAGTGTCTCTTTTGTATTTTTGGCTGAACCTCCTCCAGACTTTTTTTAATTTTTTTTTAAAAATAATATCAATGTTTAGGTTTTCTTAGCATTTGTAATAAACATAATTTTCTTAACCTTGGAAACTTCGCTGCTATCTCCGTCATGTTGTACAAGTCCAAAATAACGGCCTTAAGTTGTTTAGATCCTCAGCCCTTGCTCACACAAAGTTTCAGACAACTGTGTGTTATTTGTTTTCAGCCTTTTCTACACTGCATGCAGTGTTCAGCGCAGTTCTCTGCACATCAAGTACAGACACGCAGAACTTGCAGGACCTCAATGAGATGGTTTCCCCCTCAGGTGAATAGTGTGTGTGGTTTTATCTTTCAGCAATGAGTTTAACAACTCATTTAATTTTTATTAATAAAGTGGAATTTTCTGGTAGGCCTACATTTCAAGAATGGTATATTGTTTGTAGCATTCCCTAAAACCACAAACTGTTTTACATTTGTTTATGTACAGTGTTATGCACAGTATTTGGCTTTTAGAGAGAGCCAAGCAATCTGTTTGCCCCTGCTTCCAGTCTTCCAGAGAACGGTAGATCAGCTCAGCTTAGTTCTCTGATCATATTACTGAAATATCCAATTTTAGATCAGTTATCTGGTCTTGTTGCTCACACTGGGTAACAAAATACTGTATAAGGTTCATTATTTTTATCTCTGTTTCCTTCCTTCAAAAATACCCATATTTAACAGATTCAGAATTTCACAACTGGTGCAAGAAGGGTAAAAAGAATACAGGGGAAGGACCCAAATGCCTTCAACTGAGGCAGAGCTTGATGCAGTTAAATTATTTAATTAATTCGATTTTATTTATATAGCCCAACATCACAAATCCCAATTTTGCCTCAAAGGGCTGTATAATCTGTATAACATACGACACCCTCTGTCCTTTGACCCTCGATTTGACTAAAGAAAAATTACCCCCCAAAAAATCATATTATATATAATTATAATGACAAAATGTAGGTTGCAAAACACAAGTGTAAATATTGTAAATCATATAATTATGATGAAAAGTGTAGAATGTAAAGCACAAGGGAAGAGGAGGGGCAACAGAGCAGCTCCAGGTGGAGCAAAATTACACAAAATGGAGGTGCAAAAGCTTCCAGGATGGTGAGGCAGGTGAGGGTCAAAATTAGAGGACAGTCCAATACAGGCAAAGACATGCAATAAGGAGCAAGCAGGAATCCAAATTCCAACAGGCAAAAGGTCACACATGCAGGTCAGGCAGGGGCAAAAGTGGGACTGACTACGTAGGGCCCCAATGGAGGTAGGGCCCTCAAAGCCTGGATTTAAAAGTTTGTTTTTGTTTGCAATGTTCTATTTCTAAGTAATTAGTCTCATAATTAAAATTGGCTGAACGAATAGATTGAGATTGAACTTTGTAGTCAAAAGAAAAATACTGGAGGCTCTAAGGCCCCTCTCACCCCTTTCAAAAGGTGCAAAATGGCTTAGTCCGCCCCTGCCCTAGGATTCCTCTGTAAACAGCAGAGTGGCTGAGGAGAATAATTCAAATTTCCTTTTGGTGATCAATGAGACAGAATCGAATTAAAAGTAAGATTATGTTACACATAGGCTTACCATTAGGCCACAGTTAAATGTTTGGCCATTTCAAACAAAACAATTTCATTTCAAGTTTTTCAGCTTATCTGTTTTTTTCCCCCATATGTTACTGTTACTGGTGCATTCTGGTCAGATTTGATTCTTGTCTTTACAAAAATTTGATTTGATTTTCAAAAATGAAGAAAATGTTCTTTTAAGCATGATACTCCAAGCAAACCTCATTTAACCCTATTAAAAGCAACACATAGTAATTGTGGGCTAAAATGTGGTGAGATTGAACTGAACTTTGCAGACTTAAAAGCACATATCACCGATTATTACTTTTTTTGGCATGAACAGTTCATGAACTGGTATATGGTGGGTAGCTGATGAGGGAATGAGTTGCAGGTGAGGAATGGCTGGCGTAGGTCAGGTAATTGCAGGGCCGATGAGAGAAGTGGGAACAGGTTTGTAGATTGGTGGGGCAGTCAGGTGAGGGGGAAAGGAGGGAAAGTCTGAGGGTATCAGGTGAAGGATGGAAAATCTGTGGAGTTGAGACAGGGACATGTTGTGGACATGCAACACCATTTATGTCCACTTCCACTGTGAAAATGTGACGGATAGAAGCATTTGCATTATCAGCAAGTCATATCAAGCAATAGAGTAACATTTGATGGCATTCTGATATTTGAACACTTTCATGTTATATCACATTCAATGGTTATAGTGTTTACCGTCAGTTAGAGTACAGTATTTTTGTTTTCTTATGTTCTATGTTCAAAATGTCATTATAACACCAGCAGTACAGTAAAAGTAGTTGTAGGGACCAGAGGGCTGCAGCAGTGGGCGCGTAGAGCCGTTGACCAACGTTAAGGGACACAACGTATCCCCCCCTTCAGTCATAATGCACATGATCTGAGGAAAGTTGTGGCCGTGCATCTTTCATTCGAATACTCACCTTTTCAGGGTTTTTACAAAAACGAAAGGGAGATGCACAAAAAAAGTGAGTATAAAGCAACACAGTGTAGTCATTGGGGAAGTCATTCGGTATTCAATGGTACCGAAGTGTTTTAGGAGAGGGTTAGTTACGCCTGTGTGGAAATTCATCCTTTTTGACAAACCTATTAACATTCGTACATGTGATCAGCTCCCGCAGAGACTTTTATTTGGTGCGTATAGTTCAATTCATCATAAAATTAAAAGGAATAGCAGCAGTCTCACTATACTCTTCAGACAGACATACATGGATATTTCAGCTATAAAACATTAATCAGTCTAAGAGTGCTGGTTTTCTTTTTCAAGCCTCATCATAGTATAGCCTGCTGGCTAGTGTTACATCATGTCCGGTTATTGGAAAAGACAGGTTTGACACCCATGTTACCTTAGTGCTGATTGGTGGAGTTGACCTTGTTATTAATTATGTTTTTATCGACAGTTTTTATCATTTCACCTGCTATAATCATGACATGATGTTTGCAAGTGCAAACAGCTGCTAACTTCACATTATTATAATCAACAAGAACTCGCTTCTCGGCACTAATTTGCTGTATTTCATGTTGTCATATAGTCTATTGCCCATGATGTTGCAGATGTCATTCCAAAAGTATATTCCTGTGACAACAGTTGTAATTGGGGCTGTGAGATGCATTTCAGATCAATTTGACTTTGTCAGTGTCTGTGTGCAGGCCTTTGTACATTACTGTAGCCTTTATAACTCAATCACATATATAATATACTGTATATCCCTCAATCATGAATGTGATATACTGTATGTAACTTTATCTGTATACTTTTCATACAAGCATTTGTAGTGCTTCACACAATGAAATATATAAAAGCTATATAGCCTACTGTGTGTGTATGTGTAAAATAAAATAAAAAGTATGACATCCGTACATTCTTGCCACGTTGTGAATTGAATAAAAAGCATATAAGTTGTCATGAACACTGCTATGATCATCTGACAGAGATCATAAAATGCAGTGGCAGCCTATAGGGCTATAACAAAACAATGGACAGATGATGCAGATGTGCCACATGTCGCATTTAAATGGCGACTCCAAAGCAAGCATGTCACATTTCGTTAAATGCCTGTTGCCTCGCTCCTCCCTACTCGAGTCTCTTCCTTGGCTTCTCCACTCGCATCTCTGGTGGCAGGGACTGAGGAACGAGGAGAAGGGTGAGGAGAGGAACCGAGGATGCACAAACTGAGGAATTAGAAAGGCCTGAGGAGGCAACGGCAGAACGGCTGCAACATGGAAGCAGCCAAAAAAACTGGAATCAGGCTGAGTTTAAGGAATGACTAGTAGAGACTGAATTTATGACTCATGTCAGTGGATTTTAAATAGGCTGTATATCTTTTTAAATATTCTTGTCAATACACAAAATATTGGCCAGCAGATGGAGATGAATCCTGCTTGTTTTGATGGGCACCTCCAGTGTCAACCATTTTGTGATGCGGTGTGTGCAGATATTCCACAATATTCTGCTTGTGTGAAATTCTACACGCAAATAAATGGATAAAATAATGGATCTTAGGGTATTAATGGTTTTCTAAAGGGGGTAAACCCCTTAAACATTACAGGTACCCCTTAATTTGAAACAAAAAAATATGAATGCCCTCGTAAGGCACTCATTGAGGTATGGCTTTAATGAGTTGTTCCTCTTTTTAAAGCTCCTAACCTGTGTAAAAATACTTTAGTTTACTACAATCCATTTAATTTTCCCCAAAACACCATGATTACACAATTATTAATGGTTAAATTAATGTAATTTAAAGGTAAATTAAAGGATTCAGTTTCATTGTGCTTTAAAATAAACAAACAAAACATACTTTTTTGATACTTTTATTAATTTTCACCGCACATGTTCAGGGAAACACATGTCAATATGGATTTGTTACATGAATATCTATTGTACTAGATATCAGTACTTTTAAAAATACATGTTATGAGATGGCATTTGACTGGCATGGCACCAATATAAATCTCTTTATTTAATAATAGAGTTTGGCATGTTACTTTTAAAATGAGATATAGAGAGACACAGAATCGTGGGCACACATCATATACAGTACTTGACACTCAAAACCCCAGAGCAAACAAAACAGCGCCCCGCATCACTTGACCTCGAATTCGTTTCCAGGAGATAGCGTGATCCAGTAAAATGGTTTCCTGAATGCAAATCAAGAGCTTGCTCTGAAGGAGATTGGCCTTTATCGGTCTGGCTGACGATGACAGATGTGAGTGAGCGATAACTGAATTCACTGAAAGTGAAAATCCATATCAAAGCAAGGACTTGAACATGGAGGCGATGTGGCTGAAGATGGCAACTGTTGTTAAATGCTATAAATCTCAATTACACGCATTAGCTGGAAAAAGTGTGGATATTAAAGCAAAGCCTTTTTGGGTTGAATGGTGACTGGGTAAAGTGCTGAATGATGAAGGCCTGATTCCACCTGCCTGAGGGCCAATGCTGATCCTAATGAAGAGGGTAAATGACCTAAGCAATGTCCCAAATCCACACTATAACACAGACCTGTTCTGTGTTTTAGCATGTTCTGGAAGAATGTACAATGACAAAAATACCCTTTACCTCAAAATTTTAGCATGCAGGTGATATCACGTGGTTTTTGAGGATAGTGTTGATGGACAACAGCTGGGATGGAGGAGCGATTTCAACTCGTTCTCATTCCCATGGCGTTTTGTCACGCCCCCCCGACGTTGTATACAGACGCACATGGTACCCTTTAGGGTCTGTTGAAGACTCCTGCAGAAACTACTTTTGCGTCTGTAGGAGACACTTTCAGAAAGTACCTGTTTAGGCAGTAGGAAGTCATCTGAGGTAAGTGATACACTTGGTTAGCTGTTTAGGTTAAGTCATGGATGTATAATAAGAACTGGATATATTTTTCCAGTGGCCCAAAAATTATTTCCCCCAATGGCCGCCACTATTAAAGAGACGTCCGTAAACTGTGGTTGACAGGACACCTCAAACTGGAAACAAGGTCAGACTCTTTCTATTACAAAATTTAGATCCATTAAGATTTTTTATTTGTGAAACTTTCCTTGAGTCATCACATCATCACAATGTAAAGTCTATGGGCCGGGCGGGAACTCACGGGGGGGCCAGCGGGAGAAACACTACTATGCATATTCAGTGGGCTGCATACCCCGGAAGCTAGACATTCTTTTTGCCGTATGTGCCAGGCGAGCAATTCTCATTGGAATTAATAGGCGCCATTATGGGGTCCGGGTATCCAGTTCTTACATCCATGGGTTTAGGCAACAAAATTACTTGGTCAGGTAGGAGGAAGTCACATGACGTAAGTGACTTGTAATGTTAACATGCAACTCTCAATGTTGACTTTTGGTTTCACGGGGACATGAAACCCAGTCTCCTGGGTGAAAGGCCTTTGTTTGTTCGACCCATCCAACCACTCCACCACCTCAACAGGCGGACTTTCTCACTCTTTATGTTGCTTGTTATACTACATCACCTGACTTCCTTAAAGCTTGCAGCCCTGTGTGTCCCACACAAACGCTAAAGGATATCTTGTGCGTCTGTATACAACGCGGAGGGGCATGACAAAATGGCGGCATTTGATGCTCTGGGAATGAGAACGGGCTGGCAACTAACAGCTGAAAATATGTAAAACCTTTTTTTAAAAATTCAGTAAGGTTAATAAATAATTTAAAGCTAAAATAGAATAATGATTGTGGACTATGGTGAGATGGCTCCCGTTACAGCAGTAATTCCTCAAAATATAGTATTCATATAATCATAATATTTCTCCTTGGTAGTTATGGCACTTATTATCAAAAGGCTTCTTCTTGCTGTACTGTGGCTTGGATTTGACCTCATTTGTACAATATGTCACTTTGGACAAAAGCGTCAAATGAATACATGTGAATGTATTCAAACAATTTTTTGCAAATTTGAAATTAGTAGTAGTTTTGCCATCCATTCTGCTATTTTGTTCAAATACAACATTACTTTCTTGTGTAATTAACTTCCCAAAAATGGTAGACTAAAGTACTGTGGGGACATGTAATGACATAATGCACTTATTTATAGTTTTCCTTTTCAAAAGAGTGTCTACATTTCCTCCACAAAAATCACAGAAAAATTGTACATTTTTCACGCATGTCTCGAGCTACTTTCTTTGCAGGTTATGATTTGGATACAAATCTTTTATTGCAGAAGAGATTTTGTAAAACAAACATTATCATTATCGATTTTTTAAAGAGATTCTTGAACTGATCTGACAGAAATAAAATCTCCAAATGTTGGAGTCCAAACTGGGAGATACAATGTTTTCATCTGACCACAACAGTCTGACTCTACTCCACCTAGACCAGCAATTAAAATACTGCTTACTGATTTCAAATGTTTAAAACGTTTTGAAAGGGACCATTCTACGCATATTTAACATCTGAATATCCCGATGCTCATACTTGAGACGAGAACAGTGGTCTCCCATCTCAAAGTCACATGCTTTGTACACCATCCACCAACCACCCACTGTGACCTGTTATCTTACTGATTCTGCAGCGGTACCACTGTCATGCTACCGCCACCATTGCTACTTAGAGTCAATTCAGTCAAGTCAATTTTATTTAAACAGCCCAATATCACAAATCACAAATTGCCTCAAGGGGCTTCACAATCTGTACAGCATACAACACCCTCTATGCTTAGACCTTCGATTTGGATAAGGAAAAACTCCCCAAAATAAGGAAAAATCCCCAAAGTTAATAAATATTAGGAAAACTTAAACATACAGTGGGTTGTTTTAAGTGATTGAACAAATGACCGATACTGCCGTTTCTCTGTTGTCAATCAATACACAAATATATAGTATGGACTTGGGACACAGTGAAGAAGCTTATGATACCAGGTTTGTTTGTCTAATTAGCATTGGATAGAATAAGGCCTCTCATAGTGGCTTGTAAGAACAGCTTTCTGAGTCAAATCACGACACATATACAGTACAGCACTTATAGTTATAAAGGAGGTTATAGGGGAAAATGCATTGAGCACATCTGTGTACGTTGAGTTAGTTCCCTGCCAAAAGTCTCTGGCAGCATGGACTAAATGTTTAGCAAGCACTTGGCTGGTGGCTGGTATTAATTTCCCACCCTGGTGGCAACACAGAGACTCAATGACGATTAATATGCATGTTAGTTCTACAGTAGGTTTGTGTTTGTGAGTTTGGTTGTGGGGAAGACTGACGTTGTACACGTGCTCAGGGTTTGGGCTGGGACAAAATATTATGCGAGGTAATAAGCGAGGGACTTTGTAGATGAACATAAGAAGAGGCAATAAGCGTCGGGCGGATGAGGTGGCTCAACATAGCTTTGTTTTGTCTTTTTTTTTGGCACAGTCAGTAGCCCGCATCAGTGCAATGCAGAAAGCAAGCAGATCCCCGAGCAGCAACGCACAACCGACCTGAGTGCGAAACATGCCAGTGCCTCAAGATTTTCCCGGCTGAGAACATGCTCGCTGCTCGTGTCCCTGACGATGTGAAATAAATTCTTTAATACGGTGCATGACGAGCCGGCTCCATTGTCTCATTAGCTATTAATGAAATTGCTGCCAATGTGGAAGGCTCGGCACGGCCAGATTTATGTAACATTACTGAATGATCATTCTCAAAGCTGTGGAGAACATGCTAATCCGCTGCATAATTCATCACCGCACAAGCCTACTTCTTCAGTCAGCTGATCAGTATTCATACCTTTTGGCATTTCAGTGCTGTTCAACTGCAGCAACATTCACTCTTATTTTTTTTTTACATTCAGCTTTAATCTGCGTTCTTTGTCTTAACCATTTTGTGTGATTAGAAGAGAGGTTAGAGGATGATGCTGCAGATGTAGCGCGATGGTAAATCTTAAAGCCACTGCTCTCGACCGCTGATTGTGGTTGCTGCTGTACATCAGTGAAGCATCTTATTGGAATCTGTCAAGCCTTGTGTTTCACAGCATAGAGATACAAGGAAAAAAAAAACTTTGTTGTCTATTTGTTCCTGGGGAAAGAGGCAAAGCAGTCAATGGTTACATATCACGCTCTAACTATGGCATAAAAACCCAAACGATCTAGACAAAGTGTCACATACGTAGGCAGCAATGGTAGAAATCAGCATCTGCAGAGCAATACAATACAGAAGATACTTCACAGATTTCAGTACAAGCCTTTTTTTTTCTCCTGGTAAACTAAAAAATGCAAGCCTATTATGTAATTTCCATTTAGCTTCATCTGCCCTTATGATAATGTAAGTGTGTGTTTATTGAAATTGCTATAGCGTAACACCTTGTTCACATCTTTACGCATTGTCGGAGTGACAGAAATTGGATGTCATTTGCAGCAGATTAGCGCCACTTTGTTCGCTATCTGCTCTGTTTCCTAACTGATGGGCACCTGGGATTTTGCACTAATGCCATGCCGCCAACATACCAAAATTAGCAAGAAAGGTCACCGCTGTTTCATAGAATTTGCAACCACCATCTCTCCACAATAAACGAAAATATGCAGAGTTTAATCTTTCACGTTGGTTGATGGCGAAGAATTTAATTATTTAATGGTTTGTAATTAAGATTTTCCTGTTGAAAGATTCCGAGGGCGGTTTACGCTAACATTAAGTAACTTTTTTCCAAAGGAGCTGTAGGCGATGTTGTGTTTTTCACACACTCTAAGAACGAGTGTTTTGTTTCTGATGCTCTGGGGTAGGAGGAAACACGACAACATGTACTAAGAAAAACAACGGCCAAAGCTGTGAACAAGGCGTAATAACGATGTCTGATACCATCTGATAAAAAGATGCAAGAAACTGCCTCGTCTGACGAGATGCTGAGACACAGTGATGTTCGAGAATGAGCTCTTGCCCATCCGCCTACTTCCTGTCAAAAAGCTGACACTTCCTCCCAGCAATGTTGTTAGACTCAGCTGCACTAATTATAGCGCCAAGTCCAACCGAGTCTGCAGTATTCTGCCTCGACTGCAAAATTGTGCTTAGGAGTTTATGTCCCAGAAGTGTTAAGGCTTTTTAAATCTCAATACCAGACATTTTTCTAAGCACTAATGAGCTATACCAATTTAGTTTAACAAGATGAATGAGTAGATGTAAGAGCAATATTAAAGGTTTGTATATTCACAAATAAGCACAATCAAGTCAATTTCAAAATATGTAGAGAAATGGTAAAAAGAATTGGCCTGGTATTGGTGTTTTTTTGCCCAACTCATACGATATGTTTATCTTTTTGAGTCAGGGAGGAAAGGCTCGCAAAGCAGCTAATTATGGTTGAATCTAGATCGTACTCGCATTAATGTATGTATTCTCCAGTTCTGATCTTATTAAAACAGCTGCAGCTGCAGATATTTTACTTTATGCTTAAAATACTGAATATAATCCCTCATTCAACTTGGAAAAAGGTGAATTTTTCACCGTCCAACCCAACCATGTACTTCAGTGCTCTGCGAACCTAACCTCCTAACAGCGGCTCCTTGTCTTTCCTGTCATTGGGAGCCATAAGGATGAGGGGTTAGCATTAGCGTTAGCTGCAGTTAATGGAGCCACAGGGTAGCCACGGCGAGCAGGAGCGACGGCCCCAAGGTGGAGGCCAGGGAGGCGGCCAGGAGCCTGCCGTTGTTCACCAGCCTGAAGGAGATAACCTCCACCTTGAAACCGTCCTCGGTGGCCATGCAGCGGAAGACGCCTTCCTTCAGGGGCGTGTCAAAAAGCGGCCCCAGGACACAGAAGTCCCCGGAGAAGAGGCAGGGATAGTTCTTGACGCAGTTGTCCTTCTCCCAGCGGTAAGTGGCATGGAAGGAGCGCACAGGGCAAGGGAGAAAGACGGAGGTGTTGGACTGCACCAAAACTTCTCTGGGGGAAGTTCGACGCTGCTTCAGAGCTGTGGGGACAAATAAATGAACAGTTTTATATCTAACTGTATCCTTTCACGTTGTAATTATAAATGCTGATTGTACTTGAACACCCGATATAACTCAATAGTAATTCAGCCCATATCTAGCTCATTTTGGTTTTTATATTTGCTTCTCCAATTGTTTTGTAGATTTTTGCCAAGGCTGCCAAGTTGGTGAGTAGTTATTTGATTAGCTGCAAATGCATATGGCAATATGCACCACTAAAGCACATTATCAACTAAATTGATATGGGCCCTGAGGCGGTCCTACAGTATCATCTGTCTTTTCGGGGAGCCCAGTGCCAAGTGGTCAATGGGGACCCATAGCTTAATTTTGGCTTGGGGACCCCTAACAGGTTAATCCAATCATGATCTTTGAGGGGGGGGGATCACACTGAGGTAATGCATTTTAAATTGTATTGCTTAGTTTGAATAAACGTAAGAAAAATTGGGTAGTAGTGATGGGGCAAAGGAATTCTTTTCAGTGTATTAGGATGATTGGAATTTGAATTGTTCATTAAAAAGATTTGTTCAAAAGATTTGTTCACCAGAGTATTAAGTGCTTGACCAGAGCTCAGACTGTGTAGTCCCGCTCACTGAACTGAAACACGCCTGAACTTTCAGTTCAGCTGCTAAATAGTGAACTGAGAACGGTCGTTTGTGAAGGATAAGCGAGTGAGCTGAGAATTTAGTTGGATAAAGATACCGTTTGCAAATTATTATGTACAGTATGTACACTTTTGCGACACCTAATTATTGAATAAAATATTTGGTCCTAGTTCCAGACATCAAGACATGAGAGGGAGAGGTGCGTGCTTGATCAACTCAGCGACTGTCCATCACTCAGGGCTCCCGTTGCAGTGAAAGGATCTGAGACAGTCTCAGGCTTAGCCACCCATTTTTCATATTGCAGGTTTCACCATGCATTGTAAACTGCAGCGACACACACACACACACAGATTGGCGTTTATACTGGAAAAGAACACCAAAGGGTAAAAAAAACACACATTCAGAGAGTGTATTCTTCTAGATGTCCACTTTTCAATACAGTAAGGTTGTCTGTGTGTGTGTGTGTAACGTTAAATAAATAATGAGACATGGTAGGCCTGTGAAGCTTTAGATACTCAGCATCCTGTTTACTACCTACAGTAACCAAACATTACTTTACTAAAATCAAGAGTTAGCATATCATTTGCTAACTATATTGCTATGGGGGGGGGGGGTTAAAGATTCTGTTAGAAAAAGCCCTGTTCAGGATTGACACATAAACTGCATAGGAGCCGGTGTAACACCACTCACAGAAGGCATAAAGCTGACCTTTGTGAAAGAAAAATTCTAATTTTTAAATGTTTCCTTATAATCCACTGTAACACTACAAAAGCTAACAAGCTGCACCGCAACACAAGAACAACTTTTTTCTACATGGATCCAGATGAGGATGCTGGTACCTGTAGCTTTAGTCAGAATAATAATGTATGTATAATTTAGCCAACAAATGGATATACCTTTTTGGCGGAGATCTGATTATCAAATGAGTCAGCTGGAAACATGGAAAAGTCAGCTGGAGATGGAGTTGTTATTTAGCCAGTCACGGTCGCCAGCTATAAATGAGAAGCCTGCGTTTGTCTACTTCTGTCTGAAGTCAAAGACCAATGCCATCAAAAAATTGCTACAAATTTTGAATGTTGTAAACTGCAAACATGCAGTGCTACATTGCACAGCTTAGCAGGCATAGCAGCAGGAACTGAGGAAGGCTAAGCAAAGCGTCATCATTTGTGAAAACTAAATATATGTATTGTGTAACTCTAAAATAGAATAATATAGAATGAAGAGGATAAAGCACATTGTATGAAACTTTGCAAGTTTGTTTCTTTACAAGTCCTTTGATATCAGTGAAAGATTAAAGCACATTGCTTCTCATCGTCTTTAAGTATTCATTTCTAGAGAAATAAATCAAAACTTGTTACTGCATCCACAGGCAGGACATGTGGCACCACTGACACAAATGGAAATGAATGCAATGTTAAAATCAGATCACTTAAGGAGATAGCCTTCCCTTCACAGGGGAGTAATTGTCTTGATTTTTCAGGGTTATTACTGGGTTTTGAGCTTTGAAACAGGACAAGTCATGATGTAAAAAATCTCTCCCTGTGGGTTTTTGGACTCTGTTCAATTATATGATAATCATCTTTTTACTGTAGCTGCTCCGGAAGGTTCCTATTTTGGTTTAATTAAGACACAGAGAGAGTGGGAGAGAGCAGATAAGGGCTCACCAGCAGCTTCCCCACAAACTGAGGAGTTCGAATGGTCCAGATTCTGAACGAGTGTCCTGTTGGAAGATAATAGAGAGGACACATTAGCAGCATTAAATAGTTTCATGCTGCATGAGGCTTATGAGCCTCCACGTCAACCTACTGTTACTCGCAAATTAAAGCATTCAGAGACAAATCATTCAACAATGTCGGGAGTCAGAGGCTTATTACAGCTAATGATTGATTTTCATATTCATATTACTCCTAAAATCAGAAACGCCCAAGATCCATTAAAGCCAAAGCAATTTACCAACCAAGTGAAACTCAGTATTAGTTAATATGCAGGTTTGGTGAATGTCATGTTTTTTCTTTGAACTGCAGTTTCTTTACAGTTAAAGCAAGTTTCATCACCTCACGGCCAAAGAATGTCATTCAGAACATAAGGCGTTATTTCTTTGATTGCAGATTTGTGCATTAGATCTGGCTGTACTGATACAGGGCGTTTGAAATGGCTCATGAGTGCCCTCTCCTCTCTTATTGGCTCACCTAAAAACACACAATAGCTCTGCAGCAGGGACATTACATCTAATCATACCCAGACGTGACGTTGTATCCAGGCGGGATGGCGACGCACTTCCTCCTGGCCCTCTCCCAGCCGCAGTACGGATCCCGGGAAAGGATGCACTCCCTGCATGTGTCGCCATAGCGACTGCAGTCAGCCAGCGGCAGGCGCTGGACCTCCATCGCTGTACCAACATACAGGTGTCCCTAAGGAGGAAAAGATGCAATAGATGATGTCTTTTTTAACTCACTCAGCAGGCACCAGTATTACTGGAATAAATCACTGTTGTGTCCCAGGTGTTATTCTTTTTTCAGGCAGCAGAGCCTATGAAACTGCTTTCAAACCAACATAGAACAGTAAAACCCTCAACTAAAAACCAAAGTGAGGAATTTCTGCACAGATGACATGACTGGAAGATATTTAATATCTTATGAAGTCTAGTGTAATCCCAAATGGAAGATTAAACAGCCTCATCCATCCATATTAGCATATTAATTTATGTATTCAGATATTGTCAGGGTTTTGAATTTTGTAGAAATGTTATAATAAAAAATGAACAGACAATTAATGATCATTAGGAACCTTTTAATTAGCAAGAAATGAAATGAAATGTACAAAGTCCTTTTTTTCCGTTCAAATATCAGATGTGTTTAATGTCTTTGTTCTGGGTATTCCTTCTGGAAAAAAATGCCTTGAATGAAATTTAATTTTAAGTTGAAATAATGCAGAGTAGATGATGGTGGTGATGTGGCAACTCTGCGACCATCTTAACGTTCATAAGAGGATGAACTGTTTCTGATTGAATTCTTTGACAACAAATTCTGAACTAAAAATCATAAGTCACATTTCTTCCCTTCCACTTTTCCCTTTTATTGAGAATGGACCTCGGTCACCTTATGGCTATGATATAAAGCTACAGTATAATGAATCTGCCTTAAGAAGGGGGCCCTGCAGCCTTTCCCAGCCCTGATGTATTACTTATGGTGAAAGCAGGAATGCAACTGAAATCATCCTCTACCACACAGTGTACCATTATTCCTCATACCTTTTGGGAGTCGATGGCCATGTTTAGAACAGGGCCCTCATTGTGAAACAGAGAGTACTGAGATATGATGAAGACCCCCTCGCTGGTGTGTAGAACTTTGAGAACCTTTCCTTGTTCTGTAGCAAGAAAGAAGGAGAAGACATTGTAAATGGAGTGGAGGGATGGATCACAGGTCTGCAGTTATCTAAACTCATCTGCCAGTGCACACATACAGAAAAAGACACAACCATTCTTGGTGTCATTACGTTCTGGTTTTCTCTTTCTTTTTGCCTGAGTTGAGGCCCTTGTTGTGCTGTCCAAAGTATTTTATAAATACATGGATTTGACTTGGACAGCTTCCACTCTTAAGGGAGGCTGGAGGGCCAAAGGCAACATGGCAGACAAGGATATTTTTTGAACAGGCATTTGTGAAGGCTACTGTGTAAAGAGAAATAGTGTAACTGCACTTGTTTAACCTCAATGGATGGAGCCAATACCACAGTACTGGCTACAATAATACAATAGAGGAAGCCTTTCACACAGGCTGCTAAGGTGAAGTTAGGAGACTGAGCTCTGTAGAACTCCTAAATAAATTCAGCAGAGGAAATCCAATAACCTTTGCATTCGGATCAAGTTTAGTACGCCGAGTTTTGTTCCTGACTGAAACAATAGAGCATTCAATGTCCTAGAATTTTTGCTCTTGCCTCCGGCTGGGATCCTTTCCATAGCAACAGTAGATGAGTGCCATTTGAAGTACAAAGTGATGGAAAAAGTGATTTCTCATAAACTATGTTGAATCATTTGTAACCACTGGTCGTAACGTCACCCTATAGTATGGATACGACAGGATTAAAAATGCGGGCCACCAACCAGGTGCCCCAGAACTTCAGAGGCATATTGCGTGTCAAGTAGTTTGTGCTAGTTTAACAAAAATAGAGTATGTCTGGGAATATGCACTATTAGAGCAAAGTATCAACTGACATGATAAGCCAAACTCTAGTCTCAAGACCGTCATTATTACAGATTGGTGATTACATGTTGCTAATTTCAAAATTAATGTGTGCTTAAATTACCACCCAGCGAATCTCAGGCCAGGTTGTATTCCAGCATAGAAAAACGTGATGAGAAATGTTGGCCTGTTTCTGTACACATAAATGGTCATTGCATGGGAAAATTGTCAGGTGGGGCCGTAAGGTCTTCACTGCTGATAAGACAGAGGTTGGACACACAATAACACCGACTAGGCACACAAAACAGTACAGGGTGAAAACAACCCATGAGCCATGATACACAGAAACACTATATGTCCAGATCTTGCTACACGCATCATTGACAGCAGGTAAACTCAGCCACATGACCAGGAGCCGCGCACACATTTGATTTTATGTAATTCTTACATAATTTTATTTATCAGTTGTTTTTATCACACCCCCCTCCTAAACTCAAAATGAATTGGTTCCCTGCACCCCATTTCAGATGAATTTGGTCATGTATAGGCCTACATTAGTTCTACAACAAGACTCATGAGTTCAGTAACATGGACGTTATTGTTTTATGTGAACTTTCAAATCTGAATTTACAGTGAGAATAATTCTTCTGGAAGCACCTCTGAGCCTCAGACAACTTCCCTACTCTCTTAGCATGACCAACAAAACTGCAGTGCCCTTTCAGCCTAGCTAATGGGAATAGTCTTGCAATGAATAGCGGCTATAGCAGCTAACAGCTTGGTTAGCAACAATCATTGTTGGCAATCTGCCTACACATCTGTTTCTGCTCCTAATATAGAAGCTGAGTGAAAAAAGCACTATTGAAACAATAGCATAGCTCCTGTTAGCTAGTTTAGCTAACTACAGTATTCTGCTTTTTTAACTTGTGTTTGTGATATCAACATGGAAAAAATTTTTTCAGCGCTGCACCAATGAACATAAAGCACGGTCACAGCGCCACATCTGTGTGAATATTTACTCGACTATCATTTGGGCCAAATGAAGTCGGCCTCATGAATTGGGTTCCCTGTTCTCCAAGCAAAGCGCTCCGGCAGCAGACTCACAGGCCTTCTGGAATTTGATACACCTTTTGTTCAAGTTTGCACTGTTGGTCGATAGTGCTGTCTTGCATACAGTTTGATTTTGAAAATGGGGGGATTCATTATTTGTAGCTCTGAGCCATCAATAGGCCGTTACACTTCCAGACAGCGCAACATCACTCTGAAAGACTGTTTAGTCTCATGCTCTGCTCAGTATTTCTTTATTGTCTAGTAGCCGTTTGGTGCTGATTTTGGGGACATTTCATTGGACTGAAAGCTAACAAAAATGTTCTACCTTCACTTGCATTCCCTAACTCACTCCCTCTAACTCCTTTTCAAATAATGACTTGACAGATTTAAAGGCTCCCTGGAGAAAGACATTCTAACTTGTTTTGGCTTTCGTCTAAGATTATTTTACCTTCCCCACTGTGAAACTGTGATTACAGTGATACCTTTTTATCTTCCATCTTCATTTCCTGAATGCTCCCTCCATGAGGCACTTGCTCATTTGTAATTAGGCAGGCAGGTTCTTGCTGTCACTTAGCCTTCTTTTGTCCTGAAACTGTCTTGTCTCTTTTTCCTAAAACTTCAAATCTTTTTTTCTCTGCAGTCAAAGATAACATTCCCCGTTTTATTCATTGTATCCTCATATGATTCTTTAATCCCCTCTACAGCTATTTTCAGCTCTTTTATCGTTTTCTGTATCATCACAAAAATAGCAGCAAGACATTCGGAGGGGAAAAGGGTGACAATGCTGAACTCATCCAGCACTTGCTGAGAGAATCAGTTTTTGAGCTTTATTTATCCAGGGAGAGTTTGCTGAGTGCATATATTCCTTTACAGTAAACACCTTTCCCTTCTATCTTTTTACAGTACCACACACTAACTATCTAAAAGCTTTGACTGTTGGACAGAAGGCCAACAGGGTCTGCTAACGGGGTCTGTTTCCTTTCTCTCTAAAGTGCAACCCTCTACACATTAACACTGAGTTCCAGTAATTTACATCCCAAACTCATGTTTTTCCCAGCCGGGCACCACCTTAGTCTGCCTCTCTAACCTTTAAGCTATTGCCACCTCGAATGTCACGCTGTGTGAAAAGAAAATAGCTTCTGATCTCGAACATAAAGTCAACTTGAAACAAGTGTATGGCTCTGACATTTCTTCCAGCCCTGAGGGGAGCTTTCTGCTGTATTGCCTCTATGGCTGAAATGGTCCAAGCAGCTTTGCTTCTTCTGGTGGTCAATCTGTCAGTGAGTTACAGAAGGAAAAAAAATCTTTCACTGCTGCCCGTTCTTTTGTTCCATTTTCAACAGTCGCCAGCCTCAGAGACTAACTGCTCCAGTTTTCCTCTGGCTTTCAAAGGTCTACAACCTTTCATAACGTCTTTGCTGATTTTTTGCAAGTGACTCTTTGGGGACCTGACACAGCACTCTCACAGTCAGACGTCTTTGGACTGTTGAGCTTCAGTGTAGATTTTGCGATGTGTCCAGCACTGTTGTTTTTTGCTGGCACTTGTCAGCAGAGCTACCTGACTTGCAGTTTAGTTTAGGGAATCAGTAATTTCACCCATTTAGGTTTCTCCTGAGTTGTCACCTTTGCCTTTTCTTTTCTTCTTCCACAAGCCAAACAACAGGCTGAGAAATCAGACATATTGGACATATTCTTAAACTGTATTTTGAGCATATAATAAAAATGCTTCAAAAGATGAGTGGCATGAAGGTAGCTACAGTAGTTTATTTTGGTTGTCTTTCCAAGAATTTTTTTGTTTCAGGAATACAGACTATTGACTAGTTACTGATTTTCTGCTCAAGCAGGCTCAGAAAACCTATGCATTTTGGCTGGCCATCGGCTATAAACTTAGCAGTGTGTTTATTGCAGTTTTGAACAGAGAATTGTCCAATAGCAATGTTCTTTCTGGTGACAATGCAACCGCAGGGGGGCACAAGCCAGTGTCTTCATGTGCCAGTCCCATGTCTGGATAAATGCAGAGGGTCGTGTCAGGAAGGGCATCCGACGTAAAACACATGCCAAACTACAAATGCGAATCATGACAATGACTTCCATACCGGATCGGTCGGGGCCCTGGTTAACAACGACCGCCACCGGTGCTGTTGACCTACAGGGTACCGGTGGAAATTGGACTACTGTTCGTCGAAGATGAAGAAGGAGAGGAGGAAGGTGTGTTTGTAGACAGAGAGAGAAGAGGAAAGCTAAGAATGTAGGACTGATAGTAGGGACTTTGAACGTTGGGACTATGACAGGGAAGGCTAGAGAGTTGATTGACATGATGCAGAGATGGAAGGTGGACATACTGTGTGTCCAGGAGACCAGGTGGAAAGGTAGCAAGGCTAGAAGCTTAGGAGCAGGGTTCAAGTTGTTCTACCATGGGTCAAATAGGAAGAGAAACGGAGTAGGAGTTATCCTGAAAGAGGAGTTTGTGAGGAATGTTCTTGAGGTGAAAAGAGTGTCAGACAGGTTGATGAGCCTGAAGCTGGAAATTGAAGGGGTGATGTTCAATGTTGTGAGTGGTTATGCCCCACAGGTAGGATGTGAGTTAGAAGAGAAGGAGAAATTCTGGAGTGAGTTAGATGAAGTGATGCAGAGCATCCCCAGAGGTGAGAGAGTGGTGATTGGTGCAGATTTCAACGGGCATGTAGGTGAAGGGAACAGAGGTGATGAGAATGTGATGGGCAGGTTTGGTCTTCAGGACAGGAACGCAGAAGGACAGATGGTGGTAGACTTTGCAAAGAGGATGGAAATGGCTGTAGTGAACACTTTCTTCCAGAAGAGGCAGGAACATAGGGTGACATATTAGAGCGGAGGGAGAAGCACTCAGGTGGACTACATCTTGTGTAGACGTTGTAATCTGAAAGAGACCAGTGGCTGTAAAGTAGTGGTAGGGGAGAGTGTAGCCAGACAACACAGGATGCTAGTGTGTAAAATGACTCTGGTGGTGAGGAAGATGAAGAGGACAAAGGCAGAGCAGAGGACGAAGTGGTGGAAGTTGAAAAAGGAAGAATGTTGTTTAGTTTTCAGGGAGGAGCTGAGACAGACTCTGGGTGGTCAGGAAGTGCTCCCAGATGACTGGACCACTACAGCTAATGTGATCAGGGAGACAGGTAGGAGGGCACTCGGTGTGTCATCTGGAAAGAGGAAAGTGGACAAGGAGACTTGGTGGTGGAACCAGGAAGTCCAGGAGTGTATACAGAGAAAGAGGTTAGCAAAGAAGAAGTGGGACACTGAGAGGACTGAAGAGAGTAGACAGGAGTACAGGGAGATGCAGCGTAAGGTGAAGGTAGAGGTGGCAAAGGCCAAACAAAGAGCATATGAGGACTTGTATGCTAGGTTGGACACTAAAGAGGGAGAGGTGGATTTGTGCAGGTTGACCAGACAAAGAGATAGAGATGGGAAGGATGTGCAGCAGGTTAGGGTGATTAAAGATAAGGATGGAAATGTATTGACAGGTGCCAGGAGTGTGATGGGAAGATGGAAGGAGTACTTTGAAGAGTTGATGAATGAGGAAAATGAAAGGGAACGAAGAGTAGAAGAGGTGACTGGTGTGGAGCAGGAAGTAGCAAAGATTAGCAAGAGTGAAGTGAGGAGGACGTTGAAGAGGATGAAGAGTGGAAAGGCAGTTGTCCTGAGGTATGGAAGTGTCTAGGAGAGGTGGCAGTTGAGTTTCTGACTAGTTTGTTTAACAAGATCTTGGAGAGTGAGAGGATGCCCGAGGAATGGAGGAGAAGTGTACTGGTGCCAATTTTCAAGAACAAGGGAGATGTGCAGAGCTGTGGCAACTACAGAGGAATAAAGCTGATGAGTCATACAATGAAGTTGTGGGAAAGAGTAGTGGAAGCTAGGCTAAGGGCAGAGGTGAGCATTTGTGCCTAGAAAGAGCACAACAGATGCAGTGTTTGCTTTGAGGATGCTGATGGAGAAGTACAGAGAAGGTCACAGGGAGTTGCATTGTGTCTTTGTAGATTTAGAGAAAGCGTATGACAGGGTGCCGAGAGAGGAGCTGTGGTATTGTATGAGGAAGTCTGGAGCGGCAGAGAAGTATGTTAGAGTGGTGCAGGACATGTATGAGAGCTGTAAGACCGTGGTGAGGTGTGCTGTAGGTGCGACAGAGGAGTTCAATGTGGAGGTGGGTCTGCATCAAGGATCGGCTCTGAGCCCCTTCTTGTTTGCTCTGGTGATGGACAGGCTGACAGATGAGGTTAGACAGGAATCTCCATGGACTGTGATGTTTGTGGATGAGATTGTGATTTGTAGTGAGAGCAGGGAGCAGGTAGAGGAGAATCTAGAGAGATGGAGGTCTGCTCTGGAAAACAGAGGAATGAAGCTTAGCCGCAGTAAGACAGAATACATGTGTGTCAATGAGAGGGACCCAGGTGGAACGGTGAGGTTACAGAGAGCAGAGGTGAAGAAGGTGCAGGACTTTAAAAAGTACTTAGGGTCAACGGTTCAGAGCAATGGAGACTGTGGAAAAGAGGTGAAGAGGCGAGTGCAAGCAGGTTGGAACGGGTGGAGAAAAGTGTCAGGTGTGTTGTGTGATAAAAGAGTATCAGCAAGAATGAAAGGAAAGGTGTTCAAGACGGTGGTGAGACCAGCGATGTTGTACAGCTTAGAGACAGCGGCACTGAAGAAAAGACAAGAGGCAGAGCTGGAGGTGGCAGAGCTTAAGATGTTGAGGTTCTCTTTGGGAGTGACGAGGACGGACAGGATCAGGAACGAGTACATCAGAGGGACAGCTCATGTTAGATTTTTCGGAGATAAAGCCAGAGAGGCCAGATTGAGGTGGTTTGGACATGTTCAGATCAGAAGAGAGACTGTGGATATATTGGTAGAAGGATGCTGAGGTTGGAGCTGCCAGGCAGGAGGTCTAGAGGAAGACCAAAGAGGAGATTTATGGATGTAGTGAGAGAGGACATGAAGTTAATTGGTGTGAGTGAAGAGGATGCAGAGGACAGGGTTAGATGGAGGCACATGATTCGCTGTGGCGACCCCTGAAAGGGAACAGTCGAAAGGAAAAGAAGAAGAAGAATGTTCTTTCTGGTGACCACAAACTCAGCAACTTTAAAAAGGAATCAATTTGCCTTGGCCTTGGCGTACTCTAAACTGCCTTTGGACCAGGTCTTGAACTGCCCCAGACTCAACCCCGATTTTAAATACAGCGCTGTCTCTAAACGTCTTTTTCCAGCTGTTTACCCAGACCTGTAGAATCAGCTGGACTTCTGACCAAAAGAGACTCCAATGAAACTGAGAAGACCCACAAGAAAAGACTTATAATGCCAACCATTAACTGGGACAACAAACTCAAGCGTGTTTGGAGAAGGACATTTATCAGAGGAAGGACAAGATGCTACAAAGGTGAGTGTTGTTTATAGAAATCAGGTCACAGTCAGTTAAATAATCAAATAACTACAACTTTATTTCAGTTTGATTTCAAGTTAACTGAACATGGTTTTTGAGGAAACATGAGACATGAACAATACAATACCTTGAGTCTGTTATATAAGTACAAAAGCAGTTTTTTCAACTTCCATGTTTTCAAGATCAAAAATATTGAAGTAGCTGGTTATTATATGCATAAATTCTTGTGAATCCTTTGCTGGCTGACGGAGGAATTCACTTTGTCAAATCCTGCAGCGTTCTGTCAGCCTGCACCTTACAGGGAAAGTCCCACCGAGACTACTTAGACAGGTTTAGAACTCGGTAAGATATTTAGCTAATTAGGACTCTGTAAACTGCATGGCACTGCCCTGTCACTTTCATCTAGGTCAACATTTTAAAGTAAATTCCTTTGGCTTCCAAATACATCTCTTAGGGGCGGCTGTGGCTTGGTGGCAGAGCGGTCGTCCACCAATCGGAAGGTTGGCGGTTCGATCCCGGCTTCCCCCGGCCATGTGTCGAAGTATCCTTGAGCAAGATACTGAACCCTGAACTGCTCCCGAAGCTGCGCCTTCGGTGTCTGAGTGAGTGTGAATGATTAGTTTAAGTTGTACTGATGGGCAGTTAGCTCCTGCCATCAGCGTGTGAATGTGTGTGAATGGGGTGAATGTGATGTAGTGTAAAAGCGCTTTGAGTAGTCAGAAAGACTAGAAAAGCGCTATACAAGTACAGTCCATTTACCATTTACCATTTCCCGGACGACTGTGATCATAATAAACAAGATGTGTGCTATTACGGGTGGGGAATTTAGAGGAGAGGAAATTAGATGAGTAATGTTCTTTCATAACAGCCACCATCAAGGTGCCCTTGTGCGTGGCACCCACAGTCTAGTCACTCTTGTTGAGTGTTGAGCAGAATAAACCTATATACTATAACTGTATATACAAGTTATATTTAATAAGTTATGTTTAATGAAGGATTTTCAAAATTTAATCAAATGAATTATAAAGGGGCTTTTAAATTTGACTTTTACTTGACTTTACTTTACAAATGGAGTAAGTTACAAAAATCTCAAATATCTCATTCCTCTCATTTTCTTTTCATATCTCAAGTATTCTGACCTGTGGAAGCGTATAGGGGACTATATTGATAATGATAATGTAAACTTGAAAATATAATTCCTCAAAAGCATTATGATTTTCCACATGTGTGTTATTTGAGTAAAAATGAAATAATCCATTTTCATTTTAATATGGGCATAGAATGCCCATATGAGTATGTTAAAATGAAAATTGGATTATTTAATTTTGAGGCGGTATGCAGTAACAATGCAGTAACAGAATCTTGATTCACATTTGATCAGCACTGCCTAGTTTTACAGTTTGATCTGAGTTTCGTGAGCCCGGTGCCTTGCGCTTTATCAACCAATGAGAGCAGCAAAACGTGTTACATGTGACTTCAAATCTGGACTGGTAACGTTCCTCTGTCAGTCATCATCAAGCTCGTGCCATATTAGATAAACGGCTGTGAGCCGCCTGACCAAGTCCATGACAGGTGTAAATCTGTTTGAATGGATGAGGGACCCGATGTATCTGCCAGAGCAAATAAAACATGAGCTTGGCAGATTCGTCTGGTTCCCAGGCTACTGTACAGTTCAATTCAATTCAATTCAATTTTAGTTATATAGCCCAATATCACACATCACAATTTGCCTAAAAGGGCTTTACAATCTCTACAACATACGACACCCTGAAATGAAATGTCAAATGCCATTGTCATTTTCAAATTGTTAGAAAATTACACTTTCATTTTAATTGTGACTTAAATAATGCTTGCACAAATAGAAAATTAGACTATGCTGTTTATACTGCATTTTAATTTTCAAATTTGATTTAACATTTGTATATTGTCCACTGTAGAGCAGGTCTTTGAAAATGAAATGTCAGCTTTTCCATTGTCATTTTAACATTGTCAAAGAATAATTGGATTATTGTATTTTCATTGTCATTTTTAGTCAAATAACACATCCAATGTGAAAAATTCTAATGCTATTTTGGAATTACATTTTCAAGTTTACATTAGCATTTTAATATAGTCCACTATATGCTTCCATACTGAAAGCCACTTGCAACTGTTTAATTTAATGTGGAACTAATGTCTATTATGTAGGGTTGTTGTTTGATGTTTGGAATTTCTGAATGTTTGTCTATGCTGATACTGTGCATGTTTACTCTTGCACACAGGTCTCTCTTGAAAAAGAGATATTGATCTCAATGAGACTACCTGTTTGAATAAAGCTAACTACATTCTATTTTATTCCCGCTCAATGTATATTCAATTCAGTTTTATTTATATAGCGCCAAATCCTAATAGAAGTTAGCTCATTGTACTTGTCCTCTAGAACAGTTATAGGCCGTGCTCTTTATAATATTATTTATGGAGACCCAACAATTCTCACGATTAGCAAGCACTTGGCAACAGCGTCAAGAAAAAAACTGTCTTTTAAGAGGCAGAAACCTCGAGCAGAACCAGACCCGGGGTGGGTGGCCATCTGCCGCTGCCGGTGACGGTTTCCATTTCAGAATCTCTTTAAATCAGCAGGGTGAAAACTGAAAGAGGTTTAAGCCACAGAGCAGCAACAGAAGCTCTGGCAAATAGAATCAACTGGAAGGAGACATGATGAGGAAAATGGATGCCATAATCAGCACACTAATCAAGTAAATATATTGGTTTTAGCTTTTGGATTTATGCATGTGTCATATATTGACCATCACTATGGCCACAGAATTGGTCTGCTTTGTGTTCTCACCACAAACAAACGTGCCAGAGTTTGTTTGGAAGCAAACTTTTAAGGTAGACTCGGTGTGGTTGCTCGGTCTACACCAGCGTGACAGCATTCTCACTATAGTAAATGAACCGGGCCAAACAGGAAAAATGCACCAGAGTTAATTTAAAGTGCACTAAATTGATAATGTGTGAATTCAGACTTTAACTGGTCTTCAACAGAAGGAGGCCCATCGAGGGTGACCTCATCCCCTCTCGAAGATATTTATTGTTTGAACGCTCAGGGTGCTATTTGCTCTCCAGGCGAGCACTGGTATCAGCCTTTGCTTTTCCATGCGCAAAGATTAACGATGCGGTTTGTGTCTCTGAGCTCATCTTTGTGAAGAATATTTATTGGAATTTCCATCCCCAGGGAAGACTAATGTCCCAGCGCTACCCAAAATGCATCTGCGATTCCACTGTCACTGGTCCAGAGGTGGACTCTGGCCTGCCACTTCTACTCGTCTATTGGTTTAAACTGCTCTAATGCAACTATCCATTAGGAAGGGCTGTCCGTCTGTCTGCTTCGCTCACTAAAGATTGGATTATTTCAAGAAGGGAGCCTCTCTCCATCATTTGTGGAGATACGAGCGCATGTTCGAAATTAACCATGCAGATTGATGAGCTTGACTTGTTACAAGCTGGTGCATATTTAGAGCTGGTGAATGTGATGCAATATTGAACAGGACAAGAAAGGAATGCGATCAAATCAGAATTCAGAAAAAAAATCAGAGGAGTGCAAGCCTTGTAGGTTTCTTTATACAAAACACAGGAGCAGAAATATGTCAAATGCCAACGCCCGTTCTTGAAAAGAGATCAATTAAAAGCAGGAAACATTCAGTCAGTGTGACAGCAGTTCTCCAGTACAACCTGTTCCTCTGGCCTCAGATACCGGTGCGACTCAAACTGCTCTATTTTCTTTTTAGACCACCACAGAGACCGGTGGCTGTTAGCTCACCATCCTTAGCCACCTATTACTGACACAGTTAGTAAGGCCCACAGCGAGCGGCCATCACCCTGTCTTTTTTAACACTATATTGTTTTCTATGTGCTATTATTAGAACCAACCCAGAAATGCCTGATGAAAGACAAGCACATATCCACTTGCAGGAGCAAGAATTTGCGCTCAGAAAGACGAGGCTCACTTATCTTTGTCGGTGAACTTCAGCGTGATGAGACGCTCATAAACACATGAGCATATGACTTGTGATGGTTGCCATAGTAATCTCCCTGAGGCACAAGGCAATTTTTGGAGTAAATGCTGTGGGCAACAGCAGCGCCTCAGCATTGCTGTTTTGATCAAATAGAAACAGTCGTGTGAAGGACAGGAATCGTGTGAATAGATTTTGAACAGAATAGATTTTGACCTTGTTTTAATTTTCCACACTTTCTACTATTTGGTGCTTGAATTAAGAAGCCTATTTTTCAGCTGTGAGTTTTGTCTTTTTTCACAGTAGCAGAGAATTAATTAAATGCCTGTGATGTTTTTTTTACACTGCTTGCCCATAGTGTTGTGCTTCTGCACTGGTAGAACCTTGGGTTGTATGGCTCACTACTTGCCCTGATATGAGTGCATATCTCTCTATCCACTCTTATTGCCAGAGTAACCAATCAACCAACAGAAACGAAGCAGGTTCAGGGACATCAGCAAAGATAATATACAAAAATGGGTCCTGTTTTAAGGATTTTTTTGACAACCTTGTAAACCATAACTATGTTATTTTTTACAGTTTTGGCCCTGATATATTTTGGTTGTCATATCTTTATACTCAACAACTTAATTTCTTAGATCTGGGGAACAGTGGAGTCCATTGGGCAAGGAACATGAGCGGTAAGACCATTGGACAGGTTATAAACAAATGCTCTCATTTAAACAGCATCAATCAGTATTTTTATATTACCAATGAATCAGATGACTATGTGGATTGTGAAAGTGATTCTCATAGGGACAAATAATTATCATCATACTGTATCATCATTTCTGCAGCTCTGCAGAGCTTTTTAGCCTCTATTGAGCACATAGTTTTGGTTTTACAGCACATTTAATGTCTGGTTCAGTCTCACCACGCACATCAACACCATTTCCAACAGCAGCAAACCGCAAAAAAGCTCTGATAAACCAATTGCACACTGCATGCCCAGCACCAAACAGCAGGCAGACGAAGTTAGCGACTTGCTGAGGATGAAAATGAAACATCTAGGGGCTAAAGAGCCAGGTATTTGTTTTGACCCAGACCGTGGGAGCCATTGTGCTACGGTCAGCAATTGTTCAGTAATTGTTTTGTGAATTCAATTAAGAAGTGGTTTAAAATAGCCATACCGTATACTGTACCTCATCACATTTGATAATTATTTTTATTGGAGTTTCCATACGAACAAAAACAACTCCTCCTGCTCTGTATTTACAATTTCCAAACCAAAGCTAAAAAAATACAAAAAATAAGACAAAAACAACTCCATTGGGATGACAATGTTGCTCCGTGACTCCTGGATCTGTTAATAGATCATTGCTTGTTAAAACATAAAGGCAATAATATGTCATGGTTATATGTCTGCCAGCGTGATTTGGACTTCCTCTGCCCTCTAGTGTCTAAAAAATGATCAATGCAGCTTTAACATGGACCCTTCCAGCACGTGACTTTTAAACAGAACTTAGGTTAAGGTTAGAGTTGAGATTCAGTCAAAGATTTGAGTGACTGAAGGATGATTTACGTAGCATAGGCTACACTATCTGATGTGCATTGCCCAAACATGCAACTACACAGGGATATAGCGGCTACAGAGATGCAACTTGAAGACAACAAGAACCGTGATTGGTCAGCTTGGGCTGTTTTTATATTTGCCTAGAAGTTTCTAATGCCAGTAGAGATTGTTGAGAGTGAAGACGACATGTGGCACGTTGAAAAAGGCTCAGTTATCTTCTGCTTCCTAGACATCAAGACATCAAGCAAACCGTCTGTTCGCCACGATCACCCCTATCATAGCGAATGAGAGAACGTTAATATGGTGACTGCATGGAACAGTCCCACATTCAATAATGAAACAGGACAGACCTTCCCTCCGTCAATCTATATCACAAAGTGAATGAAATATATAATCAAAAAGCATGATACAGTTTGATCATGTACGATACGTGCATAGAATGTTATGATGGTGTTATTAACGGGTGAAAACCAATGCTGAACTATAAATCAAAACGTCTGCTTTAAGTATCTACAGCAGGATTCGCAG
This sequence comes from Coreoperca whiteheadi, assembly GCA_011952105.1. Taxonomy (NCBI): domain Eukaryota; kingdom Metazoa; phylum Chordata; class Actinopteri; order Centrarchiformes; family Sinipercidae; genus Coreoperca; species Coreoperca whiteheadi. The sequence continues at coordinate 3,372,765 of CM022486.1, forward strand.
CAACCCCTCGTGTCAACTATAAATCCAGCTTGACATGTTACTCCATCCACCAGAAAGCCATGGCGAAGAATTTCTCAATATAAAAATGACATATGCCCGATTGCATTAAAGCACAAAACAGAAAAAGGGCGCTGTTGCTACATAGCAAACAGCTGAATCTTTAACACACACACACACACACACACACCTGTTCCGAGGTACAGGACGCTGTAGTGCTCATCGTTGACAGCCAGGACAATGTCCGCCACAGTGTGTGTGATTTGGTCATCCGTGGGCAGGTCGAGTGGAGCCACACCAACAGGCCGGATCACATCCTCGATTTCTGGATGGTATCTGATCACCCCGAGGTTCTTGATGTCGTTGTGACCTCCTGCTGTCGAGTTTTTGCGGACGCACTGAGAGGAGAAGTGATGTAATCGATTCAGACCAGGCTGGGCTCTTGAATAAACAAAATGCCCTTGGACAAAGAAGTCATAATGGCTTGTCTTTTATACACTCATGCCTTTCAAAAGTAGCACTTCAATCTTTTCACCTCTGAAATAAAGGCTGACTCATGCAATTGCAAATCTTTTTCCTCTGTGCTGTTTTTTCAGATTGGTGTGACAAAAACCAGAAAAATCTTGTCGGTTTTTCTTACCATCCCTGGGCGACTGCCAATAAATGGACTGCTGTAGCCCTTCAGTTTAGATGTGGAGAAAGCCTGGTCAATATCTTCGATGGAGTAAGCACAGATCACTGTTCTGCCCCTGAACAAAGGCAAAGAGAAAAGTAATTACATCCTCAATAAAATCAGGGCAAAGAGGTATGAGGGACATGTAGGGGCCGAGCTAGATACTCTCAGCCTATGCAGCCTTCCTCTGATTTGTAATCACTATCATTGAATTATTTGTGTTTTGAGCAGTACAGTTTTCACAGTTTCACAATTGCTTCCAGTAAAAACTTTCAAGGCCAACTCCTTGGCTTCAGCCTTCATTGGAAGTGTGTTTAGCTCATGCTGTGCACCTACACACATATACCCCTTTTTAAACCAGAATAAGTAAATGCAGGTTTTTTGAAACGCCGGTAAAAATGGGCAATTGACTACTTTTCCCATTGATGAGTTGTGTATTTTTCTTGTGTGTCACGTTCAACGTCACAAACCCGCCACAGCACGGGATCAGTAAACGGTAGTAAGCAGCATGGAGGCCAGTGGTAATGTTACAGTGGTTACTTCCACTCAAATCAGGAGAAGCTCTCTCACCTCGCTGTCTTGCCAGTGTTGCATCTTGCACTATGCGAAGAACATTAATTTTAATTTTCACCCCTTTTCCTGGCTGTCGTGCATCGCGCCGCAAAAGGGGTGAAAATTAACATGTCCACCCAGGTGTCATGTTTCCATCACTGCAGGCTGTTAATCGTCTACTGTGAAAGGGGCTATAGTGAGGGCACTCAGTTCAGTGTTTGCTTGTCATTATGTGTATATTTCAATTGTGACCAGAACTGGAAAAGCAAATGAAATGATCATTTAGCTGACTCGGGTGCAATACATCCAATCGCAACATTTATGCTCAGTATTGTAAATTGTTACTTATAAATAGATTTAAAAACTGTGTTTTTTCAGGGCAGAGCGGCAATTCATGTTAGTCCTTCCTGCATTCATCTTTTTTTTTTTTTTTGCAGTGAACAAAGCCACAGAATTTCACAAATCACAATGTGAGAAAAATACAGAAACAAGAATCTGCCAAAATAAGTCACACTGAGATACTGAAGGTGAGAGGTCATACCACGACCTGTAAACTTGTAGTTCAAATGTATACCTCAGCTCATATAGCTGAAAACCTAATTGCATGTGTGTAATGCAGTTTGAAAACATAATGGTAATTCAAACTGTGAGTCAGTATTTCTTTTGGTAAACAATTTAGAGAAATATTTTGGCAACTTCGTGGAATAAATGACACCACAATCGGTTTTATTCTTGTACCATCAGAAGTATGACAGCTGAAATCGCTGGAATATGATTTGCAAACTTTGTGAACAATTATTTGGTAGATTCGATTTAAGAGAAACGGGAACTAACGCTGACAAGACACTTTCCCAATTCTGATACTGTATAATGAGAAACTTGTGCGTGGGTGAGTATTGCGTGTCTGTGTGTGTGTGTCAGGAGGTGCTGCTGCTATGTGGTGTGTGCTGCTGTGTGGGTGGATGAGTGTCAGTTACTGTGTTATTCTTTTTATTGTGTTATCAGTTTGTTTCATTGTATTATTTGCATGTTCTGTTTTCACTGAACCTGACAGACTGAACACATTTTCTGAATTTCTGAACACAAGTCAATATTAAGTCAACATTGAACCCTGGATTATGTTTGCTCTCCTCCATGGTTATACTGTACAGTAGTTTACAACCTTAGGAATTTACTCCTTTGAATAACCTCAGTACTACAATTATACATCCTCAAACTCTGTCGTATTAGGTTATTATATTCACATTGTTCTTTCAACACAAAATCTGCATTCAAAGGAATTTCATCAAAATAGATTAAGTCAGACTTAAACAGGTGCAGGTATCTTGTTCATTCAAGAATGATGACAGAGGTGTGTTTGACTGACAACATCCAAGTCTACTGTGTAAAAAGTGTGTGATGATCACCAGTTTCACTTTATAAGTGTTTACTGTGCAAGTGGTTTGTATGGTTCGACGTTATGACAGCGACAGTAGATGATGCAGGTTTTACACCATGTTTTGTCAAAATGTTTGAAGACACGGCAACTGAACAAGCAATAAATTGCTATGTTTCCAATCAGGGTTCATCTGCATAGATTAACCATTTATCTCCACAAATGGAAATCCATTTATGTCTGACTTCGAAGGCTCCGCTTTCAAATGCTCCCTGGATGAGTCAAGCAGTAAGCTAAGCCAAACAGGGAGCGCGATGCACAACCCCCCTGGGTATACAAGAGTGAGACTAAGAAAGACATAATACCGTTTACCTGTGAGCCGTGTTACGACTCTGAGCTAAAAAGGTGGAGGCAAAGCTTTGCCAGCAGCAGCGGTGAGTGAGGCAGCAAGGTGTAGCACAAATCAGAGAGGAAGGAGTCATGTTAAATGGACCACCTTATTATGAGAGTGAGCTGTGATTGGTGTGTCACTGATTAGTGACAAGGATCGAACCAGCTGGCTGCCAGCTGATTACAGCAGGGGCGTATGACTCCCGTGTCCTGCATGAACTAACGCAAAGCTTCATTTAATATTAAAAAATTAAGATTAGCCTAGTAGCTACTAAGTTACTTTTGACACTAAATGTGCTCTAATATAAACCAACTCTCCTTTGAATAATTCATATACAACTATTGCTATAAATTTTCAGGAGGAAATGTAAAGCTGCCTGGACTTTTCACGTTTATGTTTGTTTTCATCTCCATTTTGAGCCCACCTTTCGAGTGGAGTTAAATCAATCAACACATTGACTCCTCTGCTAGCCTCTACAACCTATGGTTACCCATAACACCCTTCTCTGACTATGCTCTCTCTCTCTCTCTCTCTCTCAACCCAACTGATAGCAGCAGACGGCCGTCCACCCTTGAGTCAGGTTCTGCCCAGGGTTTTTGCCCAGGGGAATCAGTAAGGGAGAGGTTAAAGGAAGCATTTCCTTGCCACTGTTGCCAAGTGCTTGCTCATGGCGGGATTTGTTGGGTATCTGTAAATAACATTATGAAGAGTACGGTCTAGACCTGCTCTATAGGTATTGTGCAATGAGATAACTTCTGTTATGAATTGGCGCTATATAAATAAATGAGTTGAAATTGAATTCACAGAGATGTATGAGTATCTTCGGAGAAGCGTAATTCCAGCTTCATGCAACACAACAAAGCATCTTTGTTCTTTTTTTGTTTTGTGTCCCCAAATTCCTGAAATAGCGCAGAAATATAACATTTACAGTGTCATTTCCCTTAAGCCAATTCAACTATGAATGAAGGTAGCTGTGGTGGGTTTTCTGATATGATCATATGATCATGTGTTCATAATCATAGCATAACCATGTCTTTATATGTCATTTATCATAACCATATCCTTTAAAATCTGTGTATCAAAATGTTATACTTGAACTCTGTGTCTGTCCTCATATTGAACTGTGCTTTGTTTGAGAATAACAAGTTACGCAAGCTAAAATGATAGCTTACACAGGATCGAAAGATTGAATGAAGGCCATGAAAGTTAGGACTTGACCTGGCTCCAGATTCAGTAAAAGCTAGCTTGATTGATATTATCTGTGGTCATTTTGATCTGTTGACGCTGAGTTATAAACAAATTTCCCATACACACGAATGCTAGCAAATTGTTGGAAAATGCCAAATAGTGGGCGGGAGATTGCTCTGGGTAAGTGTGAGCTTAGGCTGAAGTGATTTTCTGTAGGACTGATCTAAGTGGGAGAAAAAGACACCACGCACACATGAATAACAGAGCTGATGGGAAATGTTACATTTTAGCTGGACAAATCTGGCGGTAAGTCTCAGTATGAGGTCATGTTGAGACTGGTGGACTGATTTTCTGGATATGAGATTGTGTTCTTGTCCAAGCTGATTTTTCAGAGAAAGTGACCTCATTGTCGCAAACTGACTTGTCAAAATATCATAGGTATGCACTGGACAGGAAAGGGTTTTTGCCAAGCTCAGGGGAGGAGCTTTCAGTGTATAAAATGCTATACGTTTCTTTTATTTCTTCGGTAGTCTTGCAGGCTGCTCGACTTTTGTTATTCATTGTTAATCAAAGTCTAAAATGAAGGATCCATGTCGCCTGCCAATCTCTTTGCCACAACATATTCAAAGTGTTTATCATTTTTTCCAGCTTACCATGCATTGGAAAACAGGCCATACATGACCCCGGCCCTTTTGTCCTGTGCTGTCAGCACCACCGCCTGCTTCATGTTGTTGTACTGCTGCTGAGTGTTTCCGGCACCGCACATCACCCGGGCCTTCATGAACGTAGTCCACGAGTCTGCCAGCAGGGCTTTGATGCCCCCTTCATCCACCTGGAAACAACATAAAAGGTCTGTGACAACAAAGTCATAATAGGGCAGCCAGGTTGCCAAATTGATTCTGAATTTTGTTGTGTGTTCCCTGCCAAGATGTGACACTGACCCCTGACCCAGAACACCAGGGCTCCCTTTCCTTTCCTTTATAGGGAAATTTTGACATTTCTTTGGGGAAAAAAAGGATTTTGTTTGTTCTGACTGTGAGCATTCAGTACAAAGATTGGTCCAAGATGTGTGTAGCCTAGCTTAGCACAAAGACTGAAGGTGGGTTGAAACAGCGATTGCTCCAGCAATTGAAAAGCTGTCCTTATTTGCACATTGTGTATTTAGCAAAAATAGGAAAGAAGCCAGAGTGGTTTAACAAGAAGTTAGCATATAAATTAATGCAGCATTTTAGTGGCAACTGCTGGGCCCAGAGACATGGTTCAAAGATGTGTTTAATATAACTTGACAGAAAAACTGGTAGCAGATAGCGGCAGCTAGCCTGGCCCAACTATAGGTCCCCTCCACAACTCCAAAGCTCGTATTTACACATTGTCTTGTGTATTTTACATGTGTGGAAATAGGAAATAAACGTTGTGGATTAACAAGCAGTTAGCATACACTTTGGAGCTAGTTACTGACTAACTGATAGCTGTGTGTGTTAAACTCTAGTCCTCATTGTGATGTGTCGGCACTGCACATCTTGGATGTATTGATGACTAACTTGCTACAACCATAGCCATAACCATGGTGTATTGTGCTACTTTTTGACAGAGGCTTACAAGTTAACTTATTTTAATTAACTACTATCAACTACTATTGGGAAATAATTTGCTTTCTTGACGATAATTAGACAAGTTAGACAAGACCATTGCAACTTTCATCTCTGAATGGTAAATGTGAAGCTACATCCTGTTAGCTTAGCTTATCAGAAATACTGGAAACCGGGGGAAAAGGTTACTGTAGGCTGGCTCTGCCCAAAGGTAATAAAATGCCAGCAGCTCTAAAGCTAACTAATTAACATGGGAACGCACAGATGAAATTCGATTTAACTCTGAGAGAGCAAAGAAGTGTAAATTAAGAAGTGTATAACAAAATGTCCCTTTAGTTATCAAACAAAGAAACTCCACAAATACCTGAAATATATAATCATTTTAGAAAACATGAAACAACCTTTTAAACTTTTCTTTTTTTGATTTGGGTGTATCTGAGATTAATTGTCAAGATTAACACAGAAGGTAAGTCATGAATCACACAGGGTGGCAAGTGTTTTGCCTTTGACATCTGATTGGGAAACAGACATCACTGATTGGAAAGGATTAAGAAAAGCAACATACAGGTTACAAGTTTCTATCCAGAGCAGTGCAGCAGCAGTTCTAAATTTTACAGAACTCTTCTAAATCTTCTAACTCTTCTACACTTTTATATTCTGTGTGGAAACAGGAAATATGTTTAGAAAATGTAAACATAGTACACAGTAGAAAATTAACTCTAAATGACAGTAATACTATATCACCTTGTATTATGCTGCATCTTTACTCAGCACATTTTGTTGTGATTTTGGGTTGAGAAGGGTGTTTTCTGTGTTTTGTGGAGTTTCTGCAGTGGTACTGTCAGGGTTTTGAGTTTATGTGCCGTGGAGTTCCTGTTTTATTTTTGAAGATGTCTGTTCTGCCTGGGGGCAGAGCGGTTAGCGCTCCTGCCTCCCAATAAGGCGATCGTGGGTTCGAATCCGGGACCAGACCACGACCTCCCTGGGTGGAGTCTGTATGTCCTCCCCGTGTTACCGTGGGTTTTCTCCGGGTTCTCCGGTTTCCTCCCACCGTCCAAAGACATGCATTAGCTTAATTGGTGACTCTAAATTGACCCTAGTGGATGAATGTGTGCGTGAATGGTTGTCTGTCTATGTGTCAGCCCTGCGATGAGTTGGCCACTGTCCAGGGCCGAAGCCACTGGGATAGGCTCCAGTCACCCGCGACCCCAAACGGGAATAAGCGGTAGAAAATGACTGACTGTTCTGCCTGGGTTTTGTCTGTTACCTCATATGTCCGTCAGTTTTGCTTCCAGTCTGTGATTGCCCTGAGTGTTTCCAGCTGTGTCATTGTGTTCACCTGTGTCTTGTTTTCTCCTCTACCTGAGGAGATTTTAAGGTTTTTCTTTGTTACTTGTCGGTTCGTCATCATCGTTGCTGTGTGGTTCTGTCTGCATGTTAGTTTTAACCTGTTTGCTGCTTGTCTAATACTGATACCTCTGTCTGCATTTGGGTCCTTCTCCATTTGCCTGTTTCCCACGCTGTAACACATTTGGGATTTGGGCGAACTTCAGTTCAATCATTCAAAACACCACATTCATACTGAATCTCCAGGTCTTTAAAAATGATTCAAAGGAAACAATCTGAGAAGGGGAAAGCACTCTTTGATTGCACTGCACTTGCAAGAGTAGGAAATGTTGTGGGAATCACCAATTTAAACCAATGCAAAGAACTGAATAAATTAATTTCATTAATTTCCCCAAACACGGACACATAAGTGGGATTTTTACCGTGCAGATTCGGCCAATGCGGGCCCTGTAAGGCTCCTCGTCCACTCTGGCTGTCTTGTTGAGCTCACTGAAGAAGAAGTAGATCTCCTCCTTGAACTTTTGTGAAGACGGGATTATGGCTGCACCGGCAAACTGTGGATCTGGTGATGAGATTTAAACATGTCCATTCACATACCGCCCCTTTGTTTCCAATTTAACCTTCAAGACGTCTCGTGGGTCAAGCAATATCATCTTCTAGTGCAGTCTTAATTTATGATTACATCACCTTTTCTTAGGAACAAAGTATTCAAAAAAGGACATTGTGAGAATCAACAGGATTTTAAATGGCTGCTCTCAGTGGATATATGTCTGATTTGCAGTTTACTGCTGTAAATAACGTGACCCAAACCATGTGTGACCATAGTGACACACCTACATCTTATTTTTCCCATGGGAATGATAGTGGGTGATTTAGAAAGAGTACCACCCACCATCTCCATATTCATTGGTCTAAACCTATATGGTTTTTGCTTGACTCCCCTCCTCCTACTCACTCAGCAGCCAAATGTTCTCCGTCTTCAGGAGTTTCTGGGAGCCAAACGTACGCCGGATCGAGCCAGCATGACCTGCCACCGACGACATAGCAGAGTACAGACTCCCATCTGAGATAGAAAGAACAGGAAAAAAGACAGTGGGTAAAAAAAGAGAAGGCACAAGGTTCAGAGGGAAAGGAAGAGAGATTGGAACCACACAGAAGGTGTGTGGCTGAAGCTGGAGGAGAGGAAGATACAGAGAGAGAACAATAAACACAGAGAGGTAGAGTGAAGAAATAAAAAAAGGAGGCCCAGGAGACCAAAGACAGAATAAAAAAAAACAGGGGAGGAAAGGGGGATAAGGACAGCCAGCGCAAAGAAGACATCAAGGCAGAATGGCTGACTGCATCGATGAACAGTCACCAATCACCATATTCTTATAGCCCCACTTAGAGATCTGTCTCCATAGCAATGTGGAGGGGAAGCATTAAACATCATGGCAGTAGCATCTCAATTAGGACAGATCGTTATTAGAATGCTGCTCAACTCAAGCAAAGGACCGGCTCGTTGCTTCAACAATCGATCCCCATCTGGAAGAGCATCCTGCAGCGCAAACCAACCTCTCACCAATTTCTGCGTCTCTACAAAAACATCCATCTGCATTAGATGGTTTAACAGTCTCTCATCACGCACTTGACTACTTGAAAGGTCGGGGTTCATTCGAAACATCTCTGTTTAGTTAATGTTACCCTGCACTTCTCAATAATCACAAAATTAGGAGTTACATTCCCTATGGAGAGGTGCAAAGCACTAAAGTCCTTTGGATGAATTACACCCCTAGCAATAGCCTTCAGTCCAATTGAGCTGGATTTGCAAAACGTAACACTGTATAAGCAGACCTGTATTTTCACAAAACTATAGGGAGTCATTTTTGCCAGTATAGAGGGCATGCACTATCAATTCTTCATGTGTTACCACCCTTTTCACTGTCGCTGAGTGGCAAAACGCAGCGACTGTGACTGCTTTGAATAAGAGACCTGTGGTGCTGGATGGAAAACAATGAAACTCTTGAAACTCGCAACGCCAATGATTGGTACGATGCACCAGCCAGTCAGTGGTCTTTAGATGTTGAAATGTGGCCAGGTATTGAGTTTCCTGAAATATATATATGTATGTACCTCGACACTGGGGGAGTAATGGAAGTAAACTAAACCTGCAGGGCATATACAGCACATACATATGCCTGATTCCATTTTAGAGAATGTGTCAGCCTGATCAAAACCACAAGGACTTCAAAGGATATTCTGATTATCTGTGGACAGGAATGAAACAATGTTTGGCCTTTACATGTTTTATTCCGAAAACAATGGCGACCTTGTTAGTTACCCCTGCACGGCCCTACCATCCCTTCTTTTCTGTTCACCGTCCAGGAGTCCGTGTTAACTTGCCTGAATTCTTTCTGAACCTTTTTGTGCACTCAGTTGTACAACAGCTCCATTTCAGCAATGTTTTCATGTGAATGCAATATGGCAGATGACTGACTCCTCTGTGTTTGGCACTCAGGGTGGTGTGATCCCCTGGTGATGTTACACTCAAAAAATGACATATATGATCCACTAAGGCACAGGAATAAACTCATTTAAACTCTCAGACCATCCCCAGGTTTTATGGGCCCTGGGTTGTTGGATCTTGCTGAGGTTTCTTCTTTTTCCTGTTAAAGTTGTTTTTTTGGGGTGGTTGGGTGTCGGGGGGAACAAGACGGGGGACATTTTTCCATATCCGAAATGTAGAGGTGTTTTATACTGGACAGATTGTAAAGCCCTTTGAGACAAATTTGTGATTTGGGGCTAATTAAATAAAACAGATGTCACTTGACCTTTCAGTAACGCTTTAAACTTGGTTTTCCAGTTCTCTATGCAGCTAAATACTGTAGGTAGACACTGATGGATAAAGACTTCAATTCACCTGTGTAGCGAATTGCATCACTCACTCAAGAGCGATTGATTTTAGTGAGGCTCCTTTTATTGTAAAATTGATTCACAAGCTACTCAACTCACACAGATTAAGTGTTTGTAACTCAAATGATTTTCCTGAGTTTAATTCTTTGAAGAATTGTGTGATTTACAAAGTGAAAGCACGAATACAAGCTCACACAACATTTACTCTTAACACAGGAGAAAGAACCCGAGTAGAATAATGTTTTCTGTATTTTCAGTAATAGTAGGCAACATACAGTATTAGATCTTGTTCAAGCGTACATGTTTCAGCCAAGTACTACATGATCTACTAAAATCTACAAACACATCTATCTTGTAGAGGACTGGCTCTTTAAAATATTGCAAGGTACTTCAGATAAAAGCATCTACTCATTTGCACAAAATGAATACAGAGTGATAATAAGAGACACATTGCTCCTGGGAGCCTGGGACTCACATGTGTCGCTCTGCTGCTCCCGACTCAAATGAGCAAAGTTAATATAAAGAGTTGAAGATGGCTTTGTTCCAAAATAAGATATTTGAAAAAGTGACACCTTTGGGGGAAGAAAAAAAAGTGAGGCTTTTCAAACGATGACATTTTATGATTGCAAAATCTTCAGTTCATTTGAGTGGAATACTCATGATCAGAGGCTTTCTTTGTGGCAGCCGAGCTCAACTTTGGTGAACTTTGATATACAAATTGCTACTGTCCAAAATAGACAAGAAAAGCTTCCAAAAGAGCTTTTGTTTTGCCAAATTCCATTATACATACTTTCGAGGTCAAATAAAATTGTACTGTGTGGCTATTGCGGCCAGTTCGGATCAACAAATCCACCAAACTACACCACAAAAAACGTTGTTTGTAATTGCCTTCCAAAGAGACCCATTAAGTGTTATCTGACCTGACGCCCCTATTTGTAGCACATCGTCTGTTGGTCCCTTCAAAAACCATCACCATCACCTTGAGGCTCTCTAACAACGTCCCACTGCTTTCAGTTTTGCTCCTGACATCGAAATTCAAAAGGCCAGTAAGTCTTCTTGTCAGCAAACAAATATGTTTATGCATGTATTTTCACAAACCACTGATGCTGTCACTTTTCTTGGGAGGACAGTCTCGTTGGGATACTTGATGGGTTAACGGTGTGTGTTCTTCAATGTTGCTTTGGTTTTGGTTGGTGAGGTAGCAAACCTCCGCGCTAGCTAGCTGTTGTGGCTATAGCTTGATAGCTAGCTTCCAGCATTGTGGTACTATTAGCGCAGCAACTCGCGAGGTAATTGCTGATGTACCCAGAATCGCAAATTCAAGAGGGAACACCCATCTGTTTTAATATAATCCAATGAAATTACCAGTCTTTCATTTTTACCCACACAGGACCCAATTAACTTAACTAAGTGCACCTGTAATCTGCCTCCAGATGATGATTATGGGGTTCATCAGGTTCACTGGCAACAATGAAACTCTCCTTTGTCAAGAATGTTTCATGAAAGTGTCCTCCTTCGCTAATATTAAACAATAAAGAATCCGTAAATGTGCTTAAGGATTTTATTATTGTTCCTCAAAGTGAAGCTTTGAAACTACCGTGAGCAGACCTGCAATTTTATCCTAGTGTTTGTTACCTGCAGGTAAGCTGATGGACCTCTGGGAAGGGTAAGCTGGTGAGATGTCAGAGGCTGACGCTATCTGCCCGCTGCCCTGGACATCAGTCAGCACAGTGTCATTGACCTGTCGGGAGAGGGAGGAGACGTTTGAGCCTGGAGGAAGTCTAGCATTTTAAACATTCCAGGCATGCATCATTATGCTTTATACATCTTACAGTTTTCTACCCCAAGACCCAACTAAGAGTCTTCTTATTTTCACACAGGGTTTAGGAAATTTCAACTTATCCTTGGGGCCACATATTCATTACTGAGTGAAAACATCCTTCATAGCAATACATAACAATCTTGAGCGTGTTTTAACTTGAGGACCAGCTGCTAAAAATATACATTAATAACATAACAGCATTTCAAGGAATTTGTATGATGAAACTCTTACCAGCATCCAGCACCTGGGGCTTCCAGCATTTGTCCCACATACTATGATTGTGTCGTTTACTTTCTGAATGACGGTGATGAAATTATCACACTCCAGCTGTGAGAGAAAGAGACAGCGTAGAGAGCAACAAAGGCAGAAAATGAGGCAGAAGCGAAAGGGAGAAGAATGCACAGATTGGGAAGGGGATTAAAGACGCAGAGAGACAGCGAGGCAAAAGAGGGAAAGACAGTGTAGAATATGTGGAAAAGTGATTAGAGAGAAAGAAAGAGCACAAAGGGAGAGCGAAAACAAGAGACAGACCAAGGGATTGAGGAAAACAGAGGAAGAGAGGAAGGTGGAATCGGGGGATAGAGAAACAAAGCAAGAGTACAACGCCAAACAGATTACGAGAGAAAAGGCGATTGCTCAGAGAGAGAGATTTAAGAAAAATTGGGGGGGATACATGCTCTGAACATTTTTGGCAGACAGCACACAGGAGGCTTAGCCCTGCAGTACAGCACAGCAGTACTCCATATGCATCACTTATTCATTAAGTACAGAAAATGGACTACTATCTGTAAGAAATATCTGGATGTAGGATGAAAATGAATACTGAGTACAACCTTAAGGGGTAAATGTTGAGTCAAGTTTGTTGTAATGTGTCCTTAACAAAAGAAAATGCTTTTTGGAAAACAATCAAATCAAATTCTGATGGAAACAAGGTTTAGGAAAAACTGGAGACAGAAAAAAAACATAAAAAAAAAAAAAAAAAAAAAAACAGGTCAAGAGCTTGTGCAAGTGTGTGTAGGTGGGTGTGTAGGTGGATGGGTGGGCTGGGTAATTTGTCTGTTATTCTATGCAACTTTGTACGTTTTTACTTTATGTACTTGTGTTCTTGAGAGAAATTGTTTCAGTTTGGGCATGTTTACATGGTCCACACTAAAATCTAGGACTGAGGTTGTATTAGAATTGGTTTAAATTAGGTTAGGGTGAGATTTATAGACTGACACAGGTTATCCAGTAGAATAATAGTTACTGGGGCCAATAGCTGATGAAAACCTCAACCTCATGTCTTCTTCAGTAGCTTCATTTTTGATCAGGCTAAAGATGGTCTCAAGTTCTTGTGATGCATCATGTTATGCTGTTTTACTGCACTGCTAACATACAATGCTCATTATAATACCATCCTAGTAACCCTAGGAGTTACATTTATTTTTAATGATTCTGCCCCTGATTTATGTCCAAAGCCAACGTTAGCGAGACGGTAAGTAAGGGCATGGAGGTTGGGGTGGTGTGCAGGCATTTTAGCAGCATCTCACTATACGTTCTTGGCTGGTGATAGGGTTCAGAACACATGGCTGAACTCCAGTAATTCGATTTAATAATGCACTTTTATAAAGTTAAGAGACTTCAGAGAGACACATTTTAAAAAAAGTCAAAGAAACGTCTTCATAGCTAATAAAAACCTCAAAGCCCCCTGATGAGAGTTGATGATAGGGTCATTTAGGACGAGGCCTTGTAGGGTTCAACCCGGACCATATTTGCCATTGGCCTATTTGTTGGTTGGGCTCAGCTTTTGGGGATTGTGTGTGCTCTGGACAAACAGAAGCTGAGGTCGACAGGCAGTCCAAAAACATTGTGGACTTGGAGATAGTTGGTGATACAGATTGGGTGTACTACCTACTGTTAACCTTGTATCTTCGTCCAGGGGTACTGTTTTCCAAAAACCTTTTGTCTTTCTATCACGGAAGGATGTTGCCCCTGTCCTTCATTCCCCTTCCCAGAACCATTGGCTTTATTGGGGAAGAGTTACTGCATCACTCAGGATGTTCTCATTTTCCACCATCTGCCAATGCTAGACTCTCTGGAAGCTTTGGCTCTGTTTGTGCAGGAAACGCAAAGCCCTATTTGTTTTGTACCATAGTTCCAGTAAAACGTTTTTTGGATGTATATTCACAACTGTGAAATATGGAAGCTGAAAAGGTACATTTCTAAGCCAGCTGAATTGCAAAAGTGCTCTTGTCCTTATTACAACATGTTCATGGTTGCCACAATACACTCCAATTGACATGCTGCCTTTACAGAGAACACATTATGTGTGTTAAAATAGGAACGACGCTTCTTTGTAAAACCTGACAACAGTTTATGGGCCTTGCAGACATGGCTGGACTGGAGATTGAAGGGTTTCGAGCAGCTGTATGTAGCCTCTGATACATCTTAAGTAAATCTCATATGAAAAAAATTGGCAGCTTTCAAAGCAATGATGTTACTTTAATAAATAGATCGACATTGCTTTTAAGCAAGGTGTTACTTCTTTTCGACGCAAGCAGTCATCTACTGGTACGAATAATGATACGAATTTTCGAGTTTTTTAAAACGTTATTTGACTTAATGGCTCAAATTCTGTTAACATAAAGAGTCATCATGGTGTTGATTGTGATGTTCAGAAAAATGTAATTAGCATTTTGCGTCCATTCTATCTGGAAGGATTGTGTACGGGAAAAAGTCTTTTTTGGGCCAGTGGGCTTCATATGACCATAATGGCAGAATTCGCCTCACAGCTTCACCCCGGTGCTGTTCCTGTGGGCTTGACCCTGATATAGTCCAAAAAAGATGTAGACAGCAACGTAGACAATGGACAAACCTCTGTAATTCTACTCAGAGGCAATGCCTTGCCAAATCTATGTCATGTTGTCCCTTTGTGGCCATACATAGGCTGAAAGTATAAGTGGCCCTTAAATATGAACATTGCCTTATAGAGACTCAACCTTTAATTTGGATTTCTTTATTTTCTATGATAAGCAGACCTGTACCCTGTACTTCTTAAAATTATTCCTGAGCCTCGGAGCATTTTAAGTTGAAGCTTTCCCACCTTTTTAGACTTATTTCAGGCTGAATATTGTATTAAAATCCTGGTATTCTCTCTCTCCATGGAATCTCATGGAATTATTCACTGCAATTATCAGCGGCTCACTCATCTGTGCATACGGTGGTTGGTTTGTTTGTTTTGAGCTGAAGCTGTCTCCAGTGTCATTTTATTTGGTCTGTATAAATTAGCATTTGTAGGGATTTCTTTGTCTTTCTTGCATGTTTTTACTGTGTTTATTTGAATTATGTGGTCTCTTAAGTCCTAGCAAAAATGAACATGAACCTAACTTTAAATAAATGCATTAAATTTAAACATTGTAGCCCTAACCTCACTGTAGTGCAACTGCAGATGATGATGAGAAACAGGATGATATCGATGGTAATACACTGATGGAGGTGGAGACTGCTTTGCAGAAGTGACGGAGGTGCTGACAGTGAAGATGAGCTTCTACCTCGAGTGGTGCAGCTTTGGCCTTGCAGGTATCAATTGCAGTCTGATCAGATACCGCTGGGATCTGTGGGAGGAAGGACTGTTTAGTTTATGCCAAGTTCTTTCACCCGCTCTGTTTCAGCATGAAAACAGTGACCCTGCTGCAGCTGCTGAAACACAATCCTCGCAGCCAACATCCACCTTGTTAGCTAACGCCACTCAGTGATATTCACTGCATTCAAGGACTTAATTTGTCATTAGATTTTTCATTAATGTTCTTGTTGTACCACTGAGTTCCCTCAACCGGCCTCCTGTACCCCACATTTCCCAGAACTCCTGTCAGCTACCCCTAAAAGCATGGCCATGAACTTGTTCCCCGCAGTACACGTAGGTGGAGAGAGCAATAGAAAGAGCGGCACGAAGAGGAAGAATGGATTTATCCTTTTGAGAAAACTGCTGAGTGTTGTGCCCTTTAGTCAAACAAGCATTGTTTCGCCATTGCAAAGTGGATGACCGAGGCTACTGACCCTTTAATAATAAATGTCTCCCACTATAATTGTTGAATCTCAGAAGCCCTCGCTTTCATTCTGTCTGGCTGACACCAAGAGATGTTGTTGTTTGCTTTTGCTGTTTTTAAGAATTGAAAATTGTTTTTTCTACTGTTATGCTTCACTAAACTGCACTAGAAATGACTCAACCTGTAGTAAGAAAAACTGCGACGGTTTATCAGGGCCAAAGTAGACAAAACAAAATATTATTACGGAGCCAGGTGAGGGGGGTAATATTCAGAGAAAAACTCAGAATTTTTTAAATTAAAGTCGTAAATTTACAAGAAAAAAACTCGGATTTCTTTGAAAGTCATAAATTTACCACTTTAATATCAGAGAATCTCCAAGTTTTTTTCTCATGAATTTACGACTTCAATCTCGGAAATTCTGAGTTGTTTTCTTGGAATATTACCCCCCTACACAGGCTCCATAATTTTTATTTTTTTTACCTACAATGGCCCCAATACACCGTTGTAAAAAACACACGATCAAACATATTAATAGTCCCTCAATGCCAAACACATCACCAACCAGTGGTTTTCCATCCATCTCTTTGTCTCCACTGAGGAAAACCCAACATTAAGCCTGAAGTCATTCTGAAAAATAGGGCATAATCAAATTTGGATGAAACATGGAGCTTACTGTCCTTTCAATTTGTCAGGCTAGTCAGTCCTGACACTGTAGCCCACACACTATCTGTTATTAGCTCAGTGAATTATGCTTTCATTCCTCACAGGGAGAGATATGTGTAGCTTTATTAGTGTATGCGTGACCCAACTTCCTCGGCCCTCAGCTGCTGAATTGGGTCAGCGGCAGGCTGGCCGTCTCATCTCTCTCTCTGCCCTCACAGCAGGAGGGCATCTATATTTGTTGTCATCCTGCAAAATCTGGCAAAGAGTGTTCGGGGGAATATATGTTCAAAAGTTATTTACACTGAGTTAGTAGTTGTTCTGTAATTTAAATGGTTCCAGGTTGCGGCCAGGTTGACTCCATGGAGTGCAGTGGGATTTTGACTTGTCCCCACTCATTCTTAAGGTTTAATAGAAAAACAGAAAGCATAGTCTACTTGCTCTTCTTTAAGATCATAGACAAATGGGTTGAGTTGCCAATCAATCACAAAAAAAGGGTACTTTTAAAAGCAATTCACTGGCTACTTTCAGTATATTTCTTTAAAGGAATAGGAAATATGGTTATTCACGTTCTTGCAGAGAATTAGATGATCTCCTGTCCGTGGGGTAAGTATAGAGCTGAAACCTGGAGCAGCTGAGTTTAGCTTAGCATAAAGACTGAAAGCAGTTGCTCTCTCTGAGGGTCAAATATACACCTACCAACATCTCACTAATTAACACGTATCTTGTTTGTTTGAACCGTACACAAACAGAAATGTAAAAAGTTCAGTGTTGTTAGAGCTAGTTGAACGTACTGTAAGTATTTCTTTACGGACAATCGTTTATCCATCAACCCAGTTCTCCACTTGTTACCGGGCAACCTCAGAGTAACAACTGGACTTCGGGAAGTCTGTAGGCGGTAGGCGCATTTTTTTTTACCTTTGGCTAGCTGTTTTCCCCTGCTTCCAGTCTTTATGCTAAGCTAGGCTAATTGACTGCTGGCTCCAGATCCATCCTTAATGCAAAAACATGAACGTGACAGCTGTCTTCACATCTAGCTCTCTGCAAGGCATCTAATAAGCATATTTGCCAAAACTAGCTACAATTCTATCCATAGTGGTTTTGCTGTTCTGCCCTCACACATCCACACTTGCATCTGAGAATCAAACCAGGACCTTCTGAGGCAAGTTTGCAGTTAATAAATGATTTACTTGACTTGACTTAAAGACCCTGCACACCCACACTGGTGTTTTGAGTTAGTCTGCCTGATTAGACCTCTGCTCAGGCTGAAAGTGGGCTGAGCTACGCTGGGAATTATGTGACATCGCCTAACCCGCTGTACCAATAAGACTGATAAATATGTAAGTTGTCTTACCTTAACAACTGCAACGGGAGAGTAAGGGAGATGTCAATCAAGAGCGCACAGTAAACGCCCAAACAGTCCTGAGAGGAGGTTTGATCAGGCAACACAAGTGAAAATACATGTGTGAACCTAGGGTGTGCAGGGCCTTTAAGTCTGGTTACAGGCCGACGTCTTCAACCCTGCTGCCTATTTTACCATCCAGCCTAAGTTTTATGTACGAACAGCACTTCCAAACATTGGTTGGTTGCCAAAGTGGCTTTAAAAGTGGAGTGTCTTAAAGACTTGGCAGTATTTAATGTTTCATCTGGTTGGAAACCTCCCGTACAACTACCATATTCTCAACACGGTAGCAGAGTGGTTACCTGTTAGAAAAGACTGTCTGGAGCTGAGAGATTAAATCATCGAAAACATCCTATTAGAGCGTCTGCGTACAAGTCAGCAAAATCAACTATACCTGCAGGTCGCGGACCCCTCTGTTAGTGAACGTCAACACATAGACCATTGCCTGGCCGCCCACATACAGCATATCGCTCCCTTCCTGGTGATACATGCTGATGTAGTTCTCAGGTTTGTTGAAGTGGAACCTGGATGGCTCTGCGGATCATAACAAAATATATTAGAGACAAGAGCTTTGCCAGGGTACATTGTTGTTTTAATTGTTAAAATGTATGTTTTTGTACAAAGTATGCCCTCTAGTCACAAAGTTTAATTAATTAATCTAAATTAACTGAACTCTATTAAATGTATTCTAAAGGCAAGACAAAAAACAACAACAGCAGCAGCAACCATTACAGATTTTCATAACATAACACTTGTGGTGTCACTGATTATTACCACTACTAAGTTAATAATTAAGAAGGAGAAGGAAGAAGAATATATACAGCATTGTTCCAATCACAGTTCAAAAGCAATTCCCAAATGAAACGGAATCAATCAAACCAACAGTTAAAGCAAAAAAACAACAACAAGGTACTGTAATAAAAAAAGGTTTATAAAGTAGAGGTCAAACACAATAACAAAAGGTCAATGCATAAACGCAAAACTGAGTTTCAGGAAGTTATTTAAAAAGATGGTCCCGATTTAGCTGGCCTAAGCTCCTCAGGCAGGTCGAATCAAAGTCGAGAAGCCCTGATGGCAAAGAGCCAAACCTCTGGATTTTAATCTACATCTAATCTGCCGTCAATAGGGGAGCTGGCTCGAGGACTCCTGGCTATGCAGCGGTTTGATTTACTAACAACGCTCGGACGTTACTGACGTTTGTGGTTTCAGATTCAACAGGGAGCCTTTTCAGAAACCTGACTTGGGTGTTAGAGGGAAAAGGGCATTTGGTGGGAACATAAATATCACTGAAATAGTCATGTGGGCAAGTTTCATCGCAGATGCCTGGTTGAATTACACTCAGGACACCTCCAGAAGGCTCAGACGTTCATTTTGGCATATCTGATTCACCCATCCAATCAGACTCACACTTACCTAGACTGCAACTGTGCCTGCATTTAAAAATAGATTAAAATCCCTGCTACTATTTAAAAGATGTGGTTACATGTGAAACGTGTACTAAAGGTCATAATGAAGATATAAACCAGTTCTACAAAAAACTACTATGACTAATAATGAGTCCTATATAAAGTTAATAGAGGCATTTATAAAACATCACCATTTCAAGCCCTTTAATAAGCCTGCCAGGCCTTTTCTTTCATTTGGTCTCTGCTCCAGTAGTATATTTCTCCATTTATATTGTTAAGAGGCAAAGGAAATGCCAGTCCGAAGAGTTTAAAAGCTTTGTAGCAAACCAACCGGTTACCTCTTAAGGCTTCCAACAATAAACTAAATAAAATAACAATACTGTATGAAATCTGAGAAACAACTATTACAAACTTGAAAGAGGAGGAATTAAAAGAAATGAATGGCTTTTCCAGCAATTCATTTCTGATCAGCTTTCATACCCTTTCATTTTAAATGAAGATACTAAATAAAATAAAATCAAAATTGAATCCCAAACCGATGATGCATTTTGCTCTGAATGTTTAAATGTAGATAGATATACCAATAATGACAAGAGGTGATTAAACGGTCGTGGTTACATGATATTTGTAATAATTTTCTTCTCAGCCCTAAATTAAAAAAAGACATCCAGTCTGACAGAAAAGCCAGGATGAAGTGGTGGTGATCAGTGATACAGGTTGCTAGCCAACCAACCAAGTTTCTATGGAAACAGTGGCCTCTCTGATTGGCAGGAATCTAATTGATAAAGCTTGTACTCCACAAGGTAGTGAGGAATGCACAAGGAAGGGAAATGGCTTAGGCAAGAACATATATATTCATTTTTACTGTCTGACGATGAGAGTCTCTATATGGCTAAAGTTTCTTTAGTATGAGTTGTGTGAAACTGAAAGGTCCAGTGTGTAGGATTTTGCGGCATTTGGCGTTGAAATCGTAGTTTGCAACCATTTGAATACCGTTTGGAACATCCTCCCCTTCCAAGCGGGTAGGAAAAAACTACAGTGGCCGCGAAACTTGCGAAAAATGTGAAAGGCCCAATCTACAGCCAGCTATTGGTTTGTCCTCTTCTGTAGAAACATGGCGGTGCAACATGGGGACCTCTGTGGAGGGAGACCCGCTCCCTCTAGAGATAAAAACAGCTCATTCTAAGGCAATGAAATTATTTTCAGGCGATCATACGCTAATGATAACTCGGGATGCCCCGATCAGGTTTTTTTGCCCTCAAGTCAGAGTCCGAGTCATTTGATTTTGAGTATCTACCACTTCAAGCTGCTTCCGTGTTCTACTTTGCCGGCATTTAACCAATAGCGTCTCTGCAACAAAGTGATGTCATGCTGCACGTGTTGGTGTTTCTGTGTGGAGTCAAAAGGGTCTAACTCTGTGCCACCACATAACTACAGATGTGTTATAAAATAATGGGAATATATAAAACATACTGTATATATCTGAGTCCTGATCGGGAGGTAACGTCCAATTCCGATCGAGTCTGAAACCACATGATCGGGCCCAATTTCCGATCATGTGATCGGATCTGGACATCCCTAATGATAACATACTTATGAGTATTATATTCCATTTCTTCCAGTAGCCCCTTAATAAAATGTTACACACTGGACCTTTAAATCTACACTAAAGAACCTTTTTGGTTTGGATAAGCTGCCTACTGTCAAAACCCCATCAAAAAGCGTGAATTGACAAAACTGTAAAGGCTTTATGGACTCAAATTGAGCCTTGACAATCTGTATGACAAATCAAAAGTAGGTCTCAATCGTATACTTTTAATGATGAGCTGTGTTGACTTGGACAGGAAACCGACCACCGTAAAATGACGGCCTTCGTGGGCCCCAAGGCACAAACACAATAAAAACACATACAATGCGTTTAGGTGAGCAACACTGGAAGTAACACAATGTTTACAAGAAAACTCCACAAGACACCTTTAAAATACCACCTAGGCTATGTTTCTCCTCCACCTTTCCCTGACTGGACACACTGTCTGACTGTCATAGATGCTGTCCCACCTCTTTAAATAACCCACAGCACACAGGAGGAGCAGAATGTACAGTCGTTTTAACAGCGTCTTATTCCATGTCTTTCTTAACACAATTTCAAAAGGGTCACACGTCTGTAATGTCACATTCTGGATGTAATTTGATCTCCTAACTTCTCTCTTGCACTCCACGTGTGAGCATGTGTTTCTTTGTCTTTTTTCCTCAGACATTTAATTGTTGCTGCTGGGTGAAAACATTGAATTTTCCAAAGGTCATCTTTTCGGGAACCGAGAAAAACAGCCGTGTTTTTTAGCTTGTTTTTCAAAAAAGAAAAAGGGCTTCATTAAAGTCAAGGTCTGCGAGTTTACTTGCTCTCAGAGGAGCATGTTAAAACAATTTCAAATCAGTGAGTCGCTTTTAAAGAGTAAATTCCTAAAATGCACTGAGAAATGCTAATTAAAGCACAGACGTTATTTTGGGGAATATTTTCCACTTGTACATGAATAAAGCATTCTGGATACTGAAGTCCAACTGTTTTGGCCTTGAAATTTTCGAAACTTTTCTATTTGGCACCAGCAGATCATATCACAGCTGTTATTTAATACACATTCAATACAACTATATACATAGAATCATTCACTGCAACGTGAGTTTGGGGATCGCCCTCAAGGCCCTCCATAATGAACTCTACAAGAAAATCTTATAAGGCTCAGGGTTCACTGGGGTTTTTGTATTGAGGTGTTCAGGCCTTCAACTGAGAGAGAAGGTCAACACCAACAGTGGCTGAACTTTGGCAAAATGTTCTGATATTTGGCATGCAGGACATGTTGTGATATTTGGGAAGCAGCTGTGTACGTCAAAGTAGCCTTGAGATGAGCTGTTGTCTCTCTTTCAGTCCTACACTCACTCTCCCTGTCTCTTTTTCTTTGCATTTGTCTCGATGCCTCTCCTCTGTCTCTCCCGTTATGTCTCTGATTGAGATTCTCTCTCTTTATGTTTGTCCTGCTTCGCCTCTCTCTGCCTTCTGACATCCCTGTCGCTGTCAAGCAGACTTGTTCAAAACGCACGCATAATGTACAGCAAAGCAAGGCTGACTTCCATTTTCTCTCACCCTAATCTACTACCGAGTCCCAATCCGGTCCCTTAAGGAAGTGAGGAGAAGCACAAAACATTTGACCAACCTTTCTCATATTTTCTTACCTGAACCAACACACACACACACACACACACACACACACACACACACACACTTTACTGTTTCGGTTTCTGCCTCACTGTCACACCGTATCCACCAGCAGCAGACAGCAGACTGCGGTCAGAAAAAGATCTGACGAACGCACCAAACAGCACAAAGAAGTTGGAGACTAGGTGATGCACATAATGGAGCATTTAGCAGCTTGTACTTTAGGTGCCCAGGATCAAAACAGAGCAAAAAGCAGGGGTAAATATTAGATTTAAATTCATCAGGATGACATAAACACGACTCCAAATGAATTCTAATGTTGCTCCATGTCGGCAGAATGTGTAAAAAAAGTGTCTGCTTGCTAACACATTAGCCATATCAACTTTATACATATATATATATGTCAAATGTGTGTGTGATGTTCACCTTATTAAGAAATTCTGGCCCAAAGTGGCCAAAAAACCCCCAGTCATGTTGCTTTAAAAATATTTTTTTGTATTAATCAATGCTAATTATTATTTGTTCTTCTATGGTATGTGCCTGTTGCATGTCCTGATGACGGATTTATACATATAAACAGGCCTACACTTTCAAGCACACCTGGCTAAAACTAATGCATTCCAATATAACCGACCTGCATCTAATCCTACTGTCATCAAGGTTATAATGATCAGTATGTATTGAGAACATTATAGCGAGAGGTGTAACATTCTGTCCATCCCATTTATATAAATGACTAAACTCTCTAAAACAGTTCATACAAATTGTAACCTTCATGAAATGGATTGTGCTTGCATGCTCTTAGTTGTTTGTTTGTGGGGGATGCACTTACAATTCGGGTGACATATTGTTCTTACTGAGGTCCAATGCACTTATTGTAATAGCTTTGGGCACACGTCTCTGCCAAATGAACGGAATCTTGTGCATTCCCTTAGCCCCTGCAATAACTTCAGCCATCACAGCATGTATAACCCTGACACTTTAAAGGAAGCCCAATCGTAACCCAAAGCGTGCAAAGCGGGACATTTTACCGTCTGAGGACATCGGCGCTGTCCACGGTGCTGAAACTGCGCCAGCTCCCTGTGAAGGCTTTGCACTTCAGGCTCAAACTGCGCCTTTTGATGGATTTCCTCTGACAGTTTTCTACCTGTACAATCTCTGTGTGTGTGTGTGTGTGTTTGTGTGTGTGTGTGTGTGTGTGTGTGTGTGTGCGTGTGTGTGCGTGTCCTACCGACAGGCTTTTATAGCTCATCCTGCAATTGCATCACAACGACTTTGATTGCTATGACATTCACGTCCGGGGCCGTCATCTTGTGCGTTTTGTACTGTGCTCATCGGCGGGGAGGGGAGGGATACAGATACAGATAACTTGACACACACTGACACGCAGCCCCCATCTCGACTGATTGCTGAATACATTAGAGGACTGTGTGAGGTGTAAAAAAAACGGGGGAAAAAAAGGCGTGAGTGGAATAGATAACTAGGAGTCGGCTTGGATTTTTCCATGTATTGCTCTCCCCTCCCTTTCTCCCATCCCTGTCTATGTGCACATGTATACATGTGTTTGTGGCGGCTGCTACCCTATAAAGCAGCCGCATCTTTCCGGAGCCGGACTCCTCTGCTGCAGTGTGAAGCAGCTGCCGAGTCCCGCATTGCAGCTCCGCAAGGACGCGGGAGCCACAGTGACGGTGTCAACCTCAAAAGAGTCATATTTCACAGTAATGATGCTTTCGTCGTCGTGCGGTGCCACGCGGGTGTTTAAAGGGTACAGCCTCGCGGCGTGCTTGGGACGACCTGGCGCCATTTTCCTCCAGGAGGGAGGTGAGAGGTTGCTTTTTGAGCGCGTCTGGTTTTATCGGCGCGCCCGGACACGGAGGGACGGCCGCCAATTGGGACCTATGTGCCCCTAACTGATTAGAGAAACGGCAACGGGGCATTTGGAAATACGGGCACACAGTGAACTTGCAGTGCACTTAGACAAAGGGGCCACACAAGTTGCCAAAAGGACCGAAAGAAAAGCCACAAGTTGCAAAGATGCCATCCAAATGAGCCTAATGTGCCTTTGTGCGAGTACACGCTGCAGCCTGGACATTTAATAGAAACATTAGATTTAATTACCAAACGGGCCAAGACTCCACCCACGTCACATTCAGTAGCCTATTTCTTTTATATTAGAGATATTACAGCAGAATTAGTTTTCCTCCAGATGTTCCCCCTGTTGTAGCCTGTGAACATGTGTGCGGGGCCTGAATGGTGGAGCGCGTAATTTACTACTCGGTCAGTGGGGGAGGGGGTTGGTTGGGG